>CM047807.1:53577237-54177237 GCA_026214975.1 Gentiana macrophylla | reverse complement strand
ACATCAAAAACTATGTAAGGCAATTTAACGGTTTCTCACTTAGTGAGAACATGTCACAATAAGGCAGGCTGAGCATCAGTCTCGAGGACTATGAATGACCTATTCTGAGTATAGAATACTTATCTCTGTTGAGAACAGAGAAACCTCCAAATATTTTGGATAAACTTACCGGAGTGTTTGAATAGTTATCAGACAAGAAGTCACTACTCGGAAGCTCCTACTAGCTTGCATCTTTCATCAGACCCCGAAGGTCGTCATGAACAAGCTATGTTACTTCTTTATAACCATTATCCTTTGCCGATTGAAAGGAAACTTAGTCATTTAACCTTTGAGACAATATAACCAGACTAGGAGAAAGGAATCACCCTGAGCCACAGTCTTCAGGTCTTGTCTATTAAGGACTATGCACTAACTATGGAATATGAAGAAGCGTTTATCTAAATATCGAAACCAATTGCTTTTAATAGTTCTTAAGATGTGTTTTATATACATATTTCAGCAGTTCTAAGTGGTTTTGACTTTATCAAACAAAAGTCCGAGTCTTGGATTCGTACTACAAATGGTATATTCACTTTCTATACGACAAACAAATTATCAAATAGAAGGTAAATCCATTTGTTCCAACGAATCTTAAACCGAAAATAAATTTTCCACGATATCTAAGGATGGAATCCGAGATTCATTTCCTTATATCAGTCCCACTATTCTAGCTAAAATTAACTGCCCGTTGTTTACTCTTTTAATCGTTAAATGCACCGCTACCTTGTTCTTCCAAAGAACTTAGCTCGAGAAAATCGCCAAGGATTCATAGGTTGGTGATCCAAAATCACTGTCCTTATCCTATGATTTTCAGTTAATTAATTTTCGGTTCAGCCTTAAAGTTTTCTCAGTTTATATGACTAACACTTTTAGACATATTCTCCCATTCTTGACTTTCCGTAAATGGAAACAGTTTTGAACTAGCAGTTCATGCGAGTAGACACTACTCTTGAACCGTGGGATGTCTATTTCAAGTGTTACTTGTTAGGACTTCTCGGATTTTCTAATAAACCATAAAAATAACAAATCATAACATTAAAGCTCCCACTGGTTTTTCGGTTCCAAATACCGTCTAACGAGCAATGCTTTATTTTTATGTTTTTCCGATTTTTTTCGATTAGAAAATCTTTCGTACATAGTTCCAATGTTTCCAGAAAAAAAAATAAATCATAGAACTCCTACTAGTTCATCGATTCCAAATATCGTCCAACTAGCAACATTTCATGACTTTCCGGTTTTTCAATTAGAACGGTTACGTGTGTAGTCAGTTACACTTTTCTAATGTTCTAGAAAAACAACAAATCATAAAGCTCCCACTAGTTCATCGATTCCAAATATCGTCCAACTAGTAACACTTCATGATTTTCCGATTTTTCGATTTAGAAAATTACTCGTGTAATCACTACACACTCAAAATTCACTAGAAAATTTTCAAAGTCCGAAATCACCTTTGATCAAAATAAGTTTGTCTTCCGTTTGACACGAATGATACTAGTGACATACCTATATGTCACTCTGGTTTTAAAAAGGCTTAAGAGAAAATATCTCTTTCGAAAAATAATTGCATTATCGATTAACTAGTTCAACGTCCTAGTTACTTTCCACTTTTTAACGAAGTCAATACTAGTCAATTATTAATTTTTAAGCAATTTAGTAAGGGATATAATGCTGTAAATAAAATGACATACATTAATTCAAGTTTAACACTACTATATAAGTTTATTTTAGGAATTGTAAACTAAAAGTAAGTCTACTCTACCATTCCAAGGTTTTAACCTCGCATCTCAGTGCCGCCGAATGGTAGGTCAAAGAGATGACGGTTAAATCGAGACAATCTCATCAATGAATAACTTGTGAGAATCGAACATCCCACGAAAATCGAACATGCCTTTATTCATTGACTACCTTCCTTTTTTAGCCTAGATATTATCAACAATATCCTTTATAAGTGTGACCTACTATATCGGATCTCTTAGGTACGCCCCGAGTGTGCCGTCGTAGGATAGGTCAGTGACCCGACGAGTACCCGGAAATCCTATCCTTTCGGAGACCAAGCCATGAATGTTGATAGGGGTGAACACCATCCATAGGGGGACGAAATCAAAGCGCCGAGAGGCGTCACCCTTCTCTCACTTACTTGTATCTATAGTAGAGGCCGTGGGTTTGTTTGCCGCCTCCCGCTCCCACTCAATATTTTGGAAGTGGTGGTGGGTTAACTAACCACGCTCTTTTTGATGTTAACATAAAAACACACCAAATCAAGGATTCGAATGGTGTCGGTAACGTAGGCAAGCCTACCCGTCCTATTCGTGGAACATATGTGATGATCCGGACGAAGTCGGGTCAAGAGAGCCCCATTGAGATAAGAAGGAATCAACCTCCGCCGCCGGTGTAGCTTAGTCTTGCCGGACCCCGTGCATACATCACACTAGGAGGGTTAAGTCGGTCGAGCCAAGCTCGATTGACCACCCAACCTATAAAGCGAACCGCTTTTATCCAAGATTTATTGTTCTTTTACCATCATTCAATCTCGTAGACACTACGAATCGAAAACGTGATCTCTTTTGGGCTTTTAAGGCGGTTCACCGAGAACACACACCGAAAAGGCTTAACGATTTCATAACCCGTCCTCGGATCATTAATTAGTTACTAAATTAATTAATTACCATGTATTAATTAAATTTCAACTAATTACGCGAGTTTGTATACATGCCTATTTTAATTACCAAAATTAAAATTCTACATGTATGCATGGAGTGGATTTATGATATGATGCATGTCATGGCAATTCCGATTTTATATCTATTTCATGATCAAACACATAAAAAATAAATTGCAGAAAATTTAAACACCGAGATGGATCGTTGGTACCCCCGTATCTAACCTATTAAAAAAAAAAACAAACCCTAACTAGGGTTTACAATTTTCTGATCTGCTGCTGCTGCGTATTATCGATGATCGGGCATCTAAAAGAACTTTGATCGTCACGAAACTATTTGGACCTGTTCTTCACTCCTCCTACTTGAATAAGGACGGTTGGATCTGTGTTTTGACGGCCCAATTGATCCCAGTAAGCCGCTGATCCAACTGCTGCATCTGTTTATAACTGCGGCGCATCAGTGTCTTCCCGGGACAAATCGGGCATCGAGACAAAACCCGATCGACCTGAAATGTTTAGGGCTTGTTTATATCTCAATGATAGTCAATCTGAACGGTCGGATCAATGTTTCAACGTTCCAAACTCTTCCATAAATTCGACGAACTCACAGCTAGGGTTTTTACGGCTGCTGTGCTTTTCAGTTATAGCAGTAAATTTATTGAACCGATCTGATATCGAGAAGGACTCCGATCGACACCAAATTTTGAGGGATTCATTAACAAATTTTATTATTTATTCTGACCGGAGGGATTATCGTTTCAACGGCTCAATCTCCGGGAATAAATAAAAAACAAACAGAGACAAAAACAGATCTACTTCTAGGAAACTAAAATTACGAAATTTCCTATACTCATATAAACGAATTTATATGAGTTTACAATAGATCTAACGAGTAAACAATACCAACCCCAATCCGTCTCTTCAACCACAACAATAGCAACAAAAAAAAACATATGCATTGGCCCCTATAAAAAAATAGGGACAAAAAATCTACATGTTTTCCACTCCTAGATCTAATATTTTATACGTATAAATATAGATCACCAGACGACTGATACAAATGTTAGTAATACCATCCGCAATGGAAGCGATTTAAGGATCTAGATCTAAAATTTACACGTAATAAAATAACTAGATCTACATCTACAATGGTGTTGTAGAACATACCTCTTGGATCTCAAAATCCAAGTAGAAGAACCGCAATATGAAGATCAAAGGATAGTGTGAAGAGCACCACGATCTTCCGCACGTGTGATCCGAGCAACTCCCGGTGGAAGGAAATCCTCGTCTCGAATCCTTCCGATATTCTACCCGGAAAACCTCCAAGATTTTACCTCTTATTCCCCTTGGCCGAAAACTTTTCCTTCTCCTCTCTAAGAGGTAGAAGTCGAAATTTGTGTGTAGTTTTAGGCTTTGGAGAACTCTCTTTATATAGGAGAGTAATCATTGTCCTCCAAGGATTTAATAATTAATACAAAATAAATTATAATAATCCTATTAAATAAAAGATAATCCCATAATATTCTAGAACAAATCTAGAATAATATTTATCTTTATTTCTTACCATAAATATTTATCCAATAAATATTTTGTGCACATGTCTTCTTAAATCACAAGAAAACAATTCCTTGTTGTCTAAGCAACACTTGGGGTCTAAAATTTTCCCTTGTGACCTAGTCACAATAATTTCGACTACAACACACTAATTGGGCCAAGATTATGAAAAATGCCTTTTTCACATATTTAATTATTTAGCCCAACTAATTTAATAGTCCACTAAACAATTAATTCACATATCGTTTTAATAAAGTCCAACAAGAACTAAATTAATATTATTAGGATTCGACGTCCGAGAATAGCTATGCTATATTGGAGGCACGTCGGGACCATAGACTAATAATCAGCGGCTCCGATAAATCAAATAAATAATTATCCTACGAACAGAATAATTATATTCGATAAATCAATCACAGGAATATGCCACCATAATCCCGTGACTGCACTCCTCCGATTATAAGATTATATTTATCTCCTCACGAGAATTATAATAAACGTCTATTGATATAATCATTACATATGGATTAACCCTCCATAGACTGTTCAATCTAAATCGGGAAGTTACCGTTAACCCTTTTTAGAACCTCTTATCCTTATTTACCATTAACCCCCTAGTGATCAATTAATTCATACAACTCACTGGTAGCTACTCAGTGTAATATGAACTCCATGGATCGATCAGTTTCTAGGATTAACAAATAAGGGAACTGTCTATCTACTTCCATAAATGGAAGGAATGGATTCCGCATCTGTGATAACACAGACTACTCACTCAATCCAGTACAATGCCAAGATGGGGTAATTCAGATCACAGACTCAGTGTAATCCTTAACCGTCAAGTCAAACCTCATACTGATTCAAGCAGTTGACTGTGATCACCTCAGGATTAAGATATAACCATAAATATGATCATCGATTGATTCGATAAGACTTCTCGATTATGAAATTATATCGTGAACTCTAATCAAATCGGTCCAGCCTTATATGATATATCTATCACATATAAATGCCCCACTAGGTTCTCTTAACCGAATGTCCGGATAAGACAATCACACCTATTGTGTTCTGGGCGCATTAATAGCACGTTAAAGGAGAGACCCGATACTCTTGATTAACTTCACTACGGGCTAATTGTATTTTAAGTACATCTTCACTAACTCAATCCTCCCGTGTATATCCCATACACTGAGTTAAGTGATTACATAAACGATATACTTTAGGGTTTTATGTAGTGTAAATACTATTGTCACATCGGTGAATATGAGAATAATAAATATGAATAATAATGTCAATTCATTCATTAAATAAAACAATTACAAAATTGTCTTTCAGGCATAACACCTAACAGCTTTCAGTCTCAGATTACGGTACGAGTAGATACCTCTACGCTTCTCGATGACAAGGTAGAAACTCAGTATGGAGGTGGGGCTGCCCCATCCAAAGGAGACGCTGAGACTCGAGAGAGCTTGAGTGCTAAAGCTAGACGGAGGCGATCTAGAAAGAGAACTCGTAGAGTTCGATCTGTTAAGAACTCACTGGTTTCTGAGACAGTGGCTGAGGTCGGCGCCTGTTTGGATGGTCAAGATGACTGTGTTTTCCTCGGTCTCACAACCAAGGGAAAGGCGCTCATTATTAAAGAAGGCAAGCAAACCTTGGTGAAGGCTAACCGGGTGCAAATCTGAAGGCGAAAGACGGTAGCTCAATGAAATGAGAGTTTTTTGGAAAGTCGAGCTGATGACTTAAAACTCAGAACTACTTCTATCCCTTTGGTTTTTCAAAGTTTTTTTTTTAGGTCTTTAGGTTTTTTCTTATCTTTTTCTTTTTCTTTTCATTGAGTCAAAATAAAAGTAACGTTAAAACGTTTGAGGTTTTTTATTTTTGCCATGTTCCGATTACCGTTGAGTTAAGGATGTGCAAAAGTTTTTTTACTCGATTTGTTGAAACGTGAAATAGAGTTTCGTAGGTGTGCCTAGGATAGTATACTCATTTAGGAATAATAAGTATACTATCAAACTGAGAAGAAGATGGAAGCAAAGCATGAGCTTTAAAGTACAAATCGATTGGGCGCGAATGGATTTAATCGAGAGCAGTTTGGTCGATCGCTCGCGAAATGTCGTTTACGCCCTGCAGAACTACCTTTTCACCGGGGCGATTGTCCGGATTATTTTTAGAACAATATTTTTGGTAAAGTGTGAAAGTTAAATAAAATTTGGTTTACCCGCCTATCTTAAAATTCAAAATTTTAAGGGTCAAAAAGTACAAAGTGGCCAACACACTTAGTCTACATATCCCAATACTTCTACCTTTAACTTTATCACTTTCCACCTCATCAATCATCTCCATTCTAAACCCACCAATCACAATCTTTCACAATTCAAACAATTTTCATCTTCCCTATCTTTTTCCCTTATCTTCCACCAATTTAAACCCACTTCCACCAACTATTTTCATCACACCCATTTCCCAATATTCTAACCATTTCTCTTCTTATCATCCTTTCTATATCATTTTTATAAACCCATCTAAATTCTAAACCTCCATTTTTTCTCCAACACCATTATTATGTTGAAATAATGTTGTGATGCTATCTTAGCCTATCTATACAATTTTTTATCCAATTTTATTCACTTTCTATCTTTTTCCCAAATTTATAAATTGAAATGAGGCCATTTCTCATTCAATTTGGTTCTTAATTTTCTAGAAAATACACATTTCTAATCACTCAAGGTATCAGTTAGCGAGCCGAGCCGAACCGACCCAGCTCTGGTCAGCTCGCCTCCAGCGAGACCCACACTCGCTGCCAGCGAGTTGTTTTTTATTAGAATCTGAGTTGGGGACAATTTTCTAGCACAGCAGGATGAATCGGCATAATCGTAATCCAAGAAATCCACCACAGATTCACCGGGCTGGAGCCCAATTTGTTCTCGATGGCGACGCGATACCGGTACTTGACGAGGTGCCACAATTTGTTAGCCCCATGGTATACGAGGCATTTCGTAACCATTGGAGCAATGCGACGGTGCATCGCTGAAGAGGCAATTGTGGGGACAACATTGGCAATCTTATCGCTTATCATGATTGGGAGTATGTGGCCGAGCCGCCTACTCATTGTAACGGGTCCCTGGTAAAGGAATTTTATGCTTATTTAGAGGTGCATCCCCATTCCCACACTGCCACTATTAGAGGCCACACGTTTGCTATCTCACCCACCACTATCAATGATTATTTTAATTTGGGTAATCTAGTGGGTGACCCTGAGGAATTATCTAATGTGTATGACCATTCGGACGCGTTTTTAGAGGATATCGGTGCTTACTTTGATGTCCAGTGGTATATAGGTCAACCTGCTTGAAATTTTCAAGAATCCACACTTGCCACTTGGGAGGATAAGTTTTTGCATCGGTTTATTTGTTCCGACATACTCCCATCCGGCCATACCTATACGGTTTATGACTATCAAGCTGCTTTGATGTATTGGTTGGGGTTAGAGTGACCAGTAGACTTGGTAACAGTCATGCGGGGAAACATGACTGAGGTAGCTAGGAAGAAAAGGACCGTTCTGCCCTATGGTTCTATGATTTCAACTCTTGCCATTACGGGTGGCTGCCCCGCGTTAGGGATGGATACTTATGTTGACCCGGAGACTCCCTTTTCAATAGCATCTATTCCACCTATTCACAACGCCAACCCACACCCAAGACCAGCACCTCATCCCCACCAACAAGCTAGGTGTGATGGTGAAGGTAATGCTTCCGGACAAGCGCAAGCCATGGAGCAACTTTTTTTTGCTCATATAAATGGAATGGAGCAGACTGTGGCTGAGACTCATCACATGGTCAGGAGGATTGTAAGAAACATGGAAGGAGATGATGCTTCTATGCCCCGTCGTCGTTGTCGTACACCAACCCTAGTTATGAGGGATTTGAGCCTTCTACTTCTCATTTTCCTCCGGGTTTTGGACGATATTTTGATGGAGGAGATTGATTGTATCTTTGTATTTATATATTAGTATGTTTTCCTTGGTCTCGAGTCTAAGTTAGTATTGAGTCGAGTTTGTATCGAGTCTGTTGTTGTATTTCCTGAATAATAATGTTGTACTAAATCATGTTTGGTTAGTAGTTTTAATATTTCCATGTAATAGTTTTAAGGACTTCAAAATGTTTAAGATTTATTGTGTTCCTTTTACGGTCCCTTTTTTCGATTATTACTTTTTCCGGGGCTAACACTGTAACGAGTTTCGAGTTTTGTTGAAGATTTGTTTTGCAGCGATATCGTATATCTTGTTAGGTCCATGGTTTGTAGAGTGCCCTGAAGTTCACCGACTTGTTCCACTACCGCACTTGACCGAAGCTAAGTTCCTATCTTTATTTTATTTTATACATTGAGGACAATGAATCATTTAAGAGGGGGGGTATGAGTCACTTAGCTTCCGTATATCAAATAATTAATAAATGAGTAAATTTAAAATTTTAAGCATGAATCACATTTATCTTTTGTGGAAACCGAGCATGTATAGATAATGAAAGAAGCTCTTAAGCATAATTACAACTTATTTTTGCCATGCTAGCTTCAGAATTGCTTAGTAAATATCATATCACGCTGTGTGCGTAGTTTTGTATTAAACATATATTTTGTCGTTGAATCAGCCTTTTTAAGCACGTATAACTTAAATGCTAAGTCTGAAAGGTTAGATAAGAAATCATTTTTTCCGGAATGTTGAAACATGAACTACTTGACTTTGTGATTACTACTTCTTGTCATACTTCCGATAAGGCTAATATCAATGATAGTGAAGCAAGAACCAGGCAAGAAAAAATAGGATTTGGTTTATGAAAAAAAAAGAGTGAATTAAGTAAAAGTGAGGAAATTATGAGCGTTTAGGTTAGAGACTGGTAAACCGATGGAGCATAATATGCACGGTTGTAAAACAAGGCAGTAGGGTAGCAAGTTCATGGACGGTTTGAAAGTAGTTGCTTGCTAGGCTCCCATCATTGCAAGTTATTGTCTCTAAAATCGACGTGGCCCTCGCATAGAAACATACGAGAACTGAGAAAATCTTCTTGGTTTCCGAATCCGCCCCGCTTCAATAGAATCTGGTATTACACCTGTATTATTTGTTAAACGTTAAGGAAGCATCACAAAGTTTTGAGTGGTGAGAGTTGCATCTAGAGGAAATTATAATTCTAATCTCTTTATTCCAAATACTCTGCATGACGGTTATATCACACACACATTGATTCAATGATGAAATAGTGATTAATGCCTAACTGACAAATGTGTGTGCTATTTTATTTACTTTGGAATTCTGAATGAGCCTGTCAATAATTAGTAAGTTATGTTTCGGTGGTTCTTTCGCCTTCTGTGTTTGATCGGGACGATCAAAGGTTAAATGGGGGGTAGTTGAAGACGGTCAATTTACGCCGTTATTTACCAATTAATTATCCTCGATTCTAGCTTAAATGGGCTTTAATTGGTTAATAATAAGTCGTATTGTGCCTAAATTACAACCGAAATGAGTTACGACTCGTTATTGTGTATTTTACCATTTATTTATATTATTTGAAGTTACAAGCCATGTTTTATGTCTTATATATAGTGGGCTGACTCGGAAGCAATTTAGATGGACTTCGGAGTAAATAAAAGCACCAAAACGGATCAGGAATGGACCAGAAGAAGAAGAAAACCGGCCCATGCATAAAATAGGTCTCGCTGGCAGCGAGCCCTGCTCTGGCTGCCAGCGAGTTCTCCAAAATGTCCCTGCTTCTCCAGACGCATTTTAGACTCCATTTGGGTTCAGGAAACGTGAATTAAGTCTGCTGACGGCTATCTAAAGTCGGTTTTACAGCCTATAAATACTCTATTTCATTATTCAATTTATATACAACATTACACAATATTATACAGATATTATGACACAGTTTTAGAGCAGTTTTCAATACAAGTCAACAACATTATGTGAGTTGCTTGTGTTTATTTCTTCTTCTTTATTGTAATTAAGTCCCCCCCCCCAATTATTGTTTATCGTTTGAGATTGTTTGTTCTTCGTTAAACGATGTAGATCTATGATTACGACGTAAGGCAATGCGGATTCCTCATCTATAAGGATCCACACGCCCCACGCCTATATCGGGTGACCTTTGTATGACTTTGCTTTGATAGATAATCGTGTTTTTAGTATATCTATATAATTTCTTTATGAATCGCTATTTTATCCGTTTTGTATATTGAAACGCTAAGATTTAGTTGTTCACCGAGTCAATCTAGCCACGTCTTTATGGTGTGATTGTCCACTTAGAATATCTTGTCTTAGTAGGTGTGGCTACGGCTACGTTGCTCATCTGTTTTAATAAAAACATGTAGTTAGGAAATACCAATATAGTACTCCTAGGTCGGCTCATGAATTGATCTTCCGGGACTTTCAGCGAGATCAAGATCTGTGTTGTATTTGGGAATTGCGCGCACCTAATTATACGTAAGTCGTAGATTAACATGATACCTACAAAGTTAGTGTTAATGGGACGGAGACTGATGCGATCACGTAGGAAGTATGCCTAACCACAGGAATGTTGCCTTGGTGAGGAATACGGTTAATATCGGCATCCCTAGCTTTGTAAGCGTGCAAGTTATATGAGATGGAGGCCTACGAAGCGTAGTCACGTAATGTAGCACAGTGATCTAGTGTCCTACCGGGAACAAAGTAAAGTTTAGAGGATGACTCTTGTAGCCAATATAAGAGAAATACAAATTGGATTAATAGTTGTAAAGTATTGTTTAATTATATAGCTCACTAATTCCAAACGATAACTTAATAATTGGGGATGTTAATTACTTGTATTTTTCTATGTTGTGTCGAGTCTGTTTTCCTCTTTTCTTGTCTTTTGTTGGTCATAGACCGCTTCTGTGTGCTTGGCATTATTAATTAGTTGTTTATAAATAAAACGATTCACAATTGGTTCCTTGTGGGATCGACCTTGAGTCGCTATAGCTATACTACGATGGACCTAGTCCTTTTGCTAGTATTGGTTTATGGTTGTCAAGTATTTTATTATTACTTGATCTCGTCATCAATTCGCCATCACCAAGACTTTGAATGTAGAATTTGAGCTTCTGCTCTTCCAGTGCGCCCGCACTGGCCTTGGTGCGTCCGCACCAAGCACAGTATACCCCAAAAACACAGTTTCTGCACTTTAACGGATTCCTAACACCTCCAAACATGTTCTTCAACCATGTACTCAACAAAACAACAAAAAGTACCAATATAACAACATAAACATCCCACACTAGCAAGGTAGCACTTATACATGAATTTTAACCTCATATTACTTCCAACACCAAGCCTTAACTCTACCAAACCATAATCAAAGCAATAGAAAAGATTTTCTTACTTGATCGATGCACTACTCCAAGAAAACTTTAGAAATACTGCAGGCACTTCTCAAACTTCAACAAAAACCTATATATTCCACAACCAATTCATAAACTAGTTAGGATTAAGGTTTCTAATTAATCAGAACTACCAATCATACACTTTCCTTCAGCGAAACATGATCCATCATGAAGAAAATCAGATTTAGGGTTGTTTTCATACCTTGATAGAACTTCCAAATTTTGGTATGAACACGATCCTCACTCTCACATGATTCCGTTGTTCTACATGTGTCTGGAAACGATCAAGTATTCGCTTAGAACATTGAAGGAGAAATCTTGCTCTTTTCTTTTGCTGTCAAACCTTGCAGGCAACTCCTTTCAAAAGAAGAGAAAATCTGAACTTCCAACTTAGTGGGAAGTTATATTTCTCCCAAATAAAACTTCCCCCCCTTTAAATTCCATTAAAGCCCTTAAATCATCTTTTAATTGCAAAACAGTCCTTAACTTTATACATAATATATTTCAAAAATATATACATATATACTTATAATAATTTATAAACTTTAAATCCATAAAAGAAATAAATATAATATTCCGTTCTCGCAAATTCACACGTCTGCCCTTTCACGAGAATCAGAATATTACTTTCCTCCCTTTTAAGAGGAGTTTCGTCCTCGAAACTTGAACATACCTGGTAGATTCAAAAAGTCCGGAAATTCGGTGATCATATCATCTTCCACTTCCCAAGTAGCTTCGTTTGGTGAGTGGTTGCTCCATTGTACTAACACCAAAGGAATCATCCGCCTCTTGATCATCTTTTCCTTTCTATCCAAGACTTGAACTGGCTTTTCATCATAAGCAAGGTTGTCTTGAAGTATTTGTGGATCAACTGCAGCTTCAACATCCGACTTTTTCAAACACTTCTTCAACATCAAAACATGAAACACATTGTGGACTCTTGACATTGAATCTAGTAACTTAATCTTGTATGCCAAAGGTCCAACTCTCTCAAGGATCTCAAAAGGTCCAACATACATTGGAATTAACTTTCCTTTTTGTCCAAAATGTCTTACTCCTTACAACGGTGAAGTTCAAAGATATACTCTTTCACCAACATCAAATTCCAAAGGTCTTCTACGAACATCAGCCCAACTTTTCTGATGGTCTTGGGCTGCCTTCAAGTTCTTCTTAACCAGAAAAACTCTTTCCTTAGCTTGTTCAACCAATCCTGGCCCGGTAAGTTGCTTCTCCCCAAATTCATCCCAAAACAGCGCGTTCGCCATCTTCTACCATAAAGAGCTTCAAACAGCGGCCTCCCCAAACTTGCATGATAACTGTTATTGTAAGTGAACTCAGCCACGGGTAGGTAATCATTCCATGATCCACCTACTTCCAAGACACATGCTCTTAACATATCCTCAAGTGTTTGGATTGTTCTTTCCGACTGTCCATCCGTTTGAGGGTGAAAAGTTGTACTCAAGTCCAACGTTGTGCCCAAGGCTTTCTACAAACTCTTCCAAAACTGACTAATAAACCGGCTGTCATGATATGATACAATTGAGATAGGCACTCCATGTAGCTTCACAATATTGTCCAAATAAAGTGTAGTCTTCTTCTTCAATGACATGTCAACTTTGGTTGGTAAGAAATGGGCTGACTTAGTTAATCTATCCAAAATGACCCAAATCATATCATGCCCACTCTTTGTTCTTGGCAAACCAGTGATAAAATCCATTGTGATCTTATCCTATTTCCACTCGGGAATATCCAAAGGTTTAAGCATACCTCCTGGTTTCCTATGTTCAGCCTTGACTTTCTGACATGTATCACATTCAGCCACAAACTTAGCCATTTCCAATTTCATTGAAGGCCACCGAAAGCGTTCTTACAAATCTCTATACATTTTTGTATCTCCTTGATGCACTGTAAAGGCTATTCTGTGTGCTTCATCCATAACTCTCAGTCTCTGGTCACCCACATTAGGCACACATAACCGATCTTGGTACCAAAGATTTCCATTCTTATCTAGCACGTACCCCACTGTAGGATTTTCTCTTGTGACTCGTTTCAAGTCTATCAAAGTTGGGTCTTCATCTTTCTTACGCCGGATATCATCCATCAACTCTGACCTAGCCAACAACGGTGCCACAAACTGTCGATTCCCAAACTGAGCAAAACTCCGGATTTTCAGCCCATCTAATTGCTCTGCCACATCTTCAACCCCTGAAACCGCATTCACTGGCTTCCTACTCAACGCATCTACTGCCTTTACCCGCATTTACCCAGATGTTACTGAATATCGAAGTCATAATCCTTCATGAACTCTAACCATATTTGCTACCTCATATTCAAATTCTCTTGAGTGAAAAAGTATTTTAAACTCTTGTGGTCGTGAAGATTCTTGCCTTGACTCCGTACAAGTAGTGCCTCTAAGTCTTTAAGGCAAACACTTGTGTTGTGTAGTTCTTCTTGTGTACCTTTAACTGCCTAGATGCATTGGCTATTACCTTGCTCCCTTGCATCAACACACAACCTAAACCTTGTCCTGAAGCATCGGTGTACACATCATAATTATCAAAGATCTCCGGAACCGCCAAAACCGGTGTTGTAGTCAAACTATACATCAAAGTCTGAAAAGCTGTCTCACACTCACTAGTCCAATCGAACATCACATTCTTTTGTGTGAGTTTGGTGAGTGGTGTGGCTATCTTGGAAAAGTCTCGTACGAACTTCCTATAGTATCCGACTAACCATCGAAACTTCTTACTTCTGAAACTGTGTTAGGTCTTGACCAATTCTCAACCGCTACTATCTTTGCAAGATCTACTTGTATGCCATCCCCGGATATCACATGCCCCAGAAAACTGACTTGCTTCAACCAAAACTCACATTTTGAAAACATAGCAAACATATGTTTTTCTTTCAAAATCTTCAACACGGTTCTTAAGTGTTCCTCATGCTCCTTCTCGTCCTTTGAGTAGATAAGGTTATCGTCTATGAATACTATCATGAATTTATCCAGATAAGGCATGAAAACACGTTTTATCAAATCCATGAATGTTGAAGGAGCATTAATGAGTCCAAAAGGCATAACTAAGAACTCATAATGTCTATACCTTGTACTAAAAGTTGTCTTAGGTATGTCTGCCACTTTTAGCTTCAACTGATGATAACCGGACATATGATCAATCTTAGAAAAACACTCACTTTCCTTGCAACTGATTAAACAAGTAATCAATCCTAGGTAGTGGATACTTATTCTTGATGGGGAGGTTGTTCAAGGCTCTATCTATACACATCCTCATGCTACCATCAATCTTCTTTACGAACAACATAAGGGCTCCCCATGGTGAAGTACTTGTCTGAATTATATTCCTTTGTAACATATCATTTAGCTGAGCTTTCAATTCTTTTAATTCAGCCGGTGCCATCCTATATGGTGCTTTTGCTACTGGTGTTGCCCCAGGTACTAACTTGATCTTAAACTCAATCTCCCTATCTGGCATATTTCCCGGTAACTCATCTAGAAATACCTCAGGATATTCTCTTGCTATAGGGGTTTCTTCCAACTTAGGCTTAACTTGTTCTACATCAATTGCATACAACAAGTAGCCTTCACAACCTTTTTGACATGATCTTATAGCCTTAACTGCTGAGATTATCGGTTGACGCTTCTTACTTGGCTTGTACATGTTACCTTGGAAGGTCTTAGAAGATTTTCCGGGCACCTTAAAGGTTACTCTCTTTTCCCTACAATCCAAGTGTACATAGTTCTTGGACAACCAATATATTCCCAAGATCACGTCAAAGTCCGTAAATTGCAACACTGTAAGGTCACTCTTACAAACGTAAGGTCCTACTCAAATGTCTACTTGCAGTAACGTCTTCATCACTTTAGTAACTTTTCCTAACGGTGTAGTTATTTCCAAAATATTCCTTAAAGCTTCCATAGGTAAGTTTAGTTTCTTAGCAACCTTAGAAGACACAAAAGAGCTAGACGCCTAGGTATCAAACAAAGCCTTAACCGCTAGATTGTCTAATATTATCGTACCTAAAAATGTAAATTCTTTTATTTAAATACAACTATAACATGTGAAAGTCACCCTATCTCTCTAGACTTGACATCCCCGCCGCCAGACACATGAGAGCATCAACAATAGACTGGCTTTGGTGATGAAGAGTGGAAAGTACACTCTTGGTTACAAGACAGTGCTCAAGACCCTTAGGAACTCGAAAGGGAAGTTGATATTGATCTCGAACAATTGCCCTCCTTTGAGGAAATCTGAAATTGAATACTATGCCATGCTCGCTAAGGTTGGAGTGCACCATTACAATGGAAACAACATTGATCTAGGAACTGCGTGTGGTAAGTACTATCGAGTATCAAGCCTTAGCATCGTTGATCCAGGTGATTCATCAAGTCCTTACCTGGAGATCAGTGAGCTTTGTGATAGTTAGAATATTTTGAGTCAAGGGCTTGGATGAATATCATCATGAAGTTAATTTGTCTCATTTTCATTAATGAACTTAAATGTCCTCCAATTCATAGTTTTTTTATACTCAATTTTCGGTTTTGTGTATTTTCTGGTCAAACTTTGAGTTTAAGTTTGCAAAAGTTATGGATGCTTGTCAGTTATGTTTCTCTCCTAGTGGAATGTTGAATTTTTGTATTGGACCTTATGTTCAAGCTATTTTTAATTGATTTTAAGTAGTATTGTTTCACTCGTTAAGACCGAGAATTATTAACTCTAGAAAGATATATTTGTGTTAATTTAAAAATACAAAAATAAAAAAAATACAACTATAACATGATTTAACGTGCTATAATAGTACTTTAATAACATAGAATGAACAAATAAAAGTACCTGAGATAACATTGTCATCTGGCTCCACAACCTCTGACTCCATAGCAAACACTCGAACCGGTCGGCTTGAATTTCCTCTTCCGCTTGCTTGACCCTGATTTTCTGTACCTCCCTTGGTTGGACAATTCCTTGCAAAGTGTCCTGGATCTCCACAGTAGTAACTGTTGGATATAATATCCCTGGACGGATCTAGATCCGCCCGATTACACAGCGGAATAACAAGGATCACGATCAATATGAATTAAAGCATATAAAATAAATAGATCTAAACTACAAGAAGGTTAGATCTACTTACCAATCAAAAGATTAGATCCAAAGATTGAGAAGCCAAGATCCAAATAGTTGAGATGCCACAGTCTTCTGATGTGTATCTCCAAGCAACAACCGGTGGATGTTGATCCTTGATGCTTGACCTCCTCGATATGCTACCCGGAAAATCCCGAAGATTTTCCCAACTCGAAAAACCCTAAGCTTGGCCGAAAATTCCAAGCTTATTTTGTGTGTATGTATGCGTGTATGTGTTGTAATAAAAGGCTTAGGAGAACTCTCTTTATATAGGAGAGAAATCCTTGTCCTCTAAGAATTCAATAATTAATTAAATAATCAATCGTAATAATCCTTTATTAAATATAAGATAAATCTAATATATTCTAAAACTAATTTAGATATATATAATAGATAATATCTAATATCTCCCGATTAATTATTTAACAAATAAACAGTTAATCACATGACATATAATTATCCAAGAAAACTAATTTCTCTCTAATTATAACATGTCACAACACGCCATTCCCTAGTCAAATAAGGCTAGCACACGAAATTCCACATACTGGGCCGAGTCCACGAAAAATGTCTTTTCCATTTATTTAATTATTTAGCCACTAAATAATTATTCGCACATAATTAAATAGTCCAACTACTTAATTATCATTGAGGCCCAACATCAAGAAACATATGCATGCTAGGAGCCACATCAGGGACCATGGACCTATAACCAGTAGCTACAATAAATTAAATAAAATTATTCATCGAACAGAACAATTCTTATTCAATCTATTAATTCCGGGATTACGCCACCATAAATCCGAAACTGAACTCTATCGATTATAGATATATACTTACACTCTAATCATTGAGTAAAAGCGTCCATTGATATAATCATTACATACGGATAAATCCTCCATAGACTGTTCGTTTTGATTCGGGATATTTCCGTAAACCCTTCTCAAAACATCTTATCCTTATTTACCATTAACCATCTAGTGATCAATTAGTTCATAACTAATATAATATGAACTGGGCCCATCGATCATTTTCTAGGATTAACAAATAAGGGAACTGTCTGTCTACTTCCCACAGGAAGGAATAGATTCCATATCTGTGAAGTCACAGACTACTCACTCATTCCAGAATAGAGCCAACGAGAAGTGTTCAGATCACATGTATCCAAGTGATCCTTAACTAACACATCAAACCCTAATTTGAACCAAGCAGTAGACTGTGATCACATCAGAATTGAGATTAATCCATATATGATCATCTTTTTATTCGATAAGATTTCTCGTTCACGGAATTATATCAAGAATTCAAATCAAATCGGTCCAGTCCTATATGATAGACATCATATATAAATGCCCCACTAGGTACCCTATATCGACGGTCCGGATAAGACGGTCATACCGTTAAGTGTTCTGGGCGCATTATTGGTCTATTAATCATGAGACCCATACTATGATTAAATTCACCATGGACAAACTATTTTTAAGCATATCATTAATAACTCAATCCTCGTGTGTATGCAATACACTGAGTTATGTGATTACATACCGATAAACTTAGGGTTTTCAGCAGTGTATTAATATAAGCATAAATGCAAATATTAAGATGAATTATAAATCCTATTAAAAACAATTACATAAATTGTTTTTCGGGCACTACACCTAACAATCTCCCACTTGCACGAAAGACAAGTGATAATTGTTTAGAGCATACCCCTTATACACAACATTCTCCCACTTGCTCTAAAAACAAATGAGATATATCCCTCAATTCTGTACCCGCCTAGTGCATCAAACCAATTAGATGTCAAAATACACTCTGAGTGTGCCGCCACAGTGTCGGTCAGTGACTCGGTGAGTATGAAACATCCAAATGCCACGCGACTTAGTATACTGATCCGTTAGTTTGTCAACTTAAGATGATCTTTAGGATCGAAACGTCACAGGTCCATCCAACCAGGTGGTACTCTCCAAATATGCTTTATTGACCTCTAGTGACTACAAAGATCCTTATCAGCTACCTCTCCACTGATTTTACAATGTAGTGGTATCGGCTTACAAGATCTGGAATTACTCCTAGATATGGAAGGAAATCCTCAATCTGACTTAAAGTCAGAATCACACGAGTAAACACTAAGCCTGAGATCGACTTAACAATCATCCTTAATCTGACTTAAAGTTAGAATCAGTGTAATCATTTAAATTCACGTTCGCAACCGAATATACTAGCATATTATTCCTCGTTCTCCAAATTAAGATACTTGAGGACGTACTAAACTTGCTATTTAATACTCGAATCCATGATTCGATTAACTTGTAATTACCTGACGTTCTCTTGTCAAAAGAGAGTCTATCCTATTTTGTAATCATCCTCAGGTGTAGAGAAGCATTCCGTGAGAGGTAGGGCAAGACTACTTCACGGAATGTTGTATACCGATATGCAAAATCATCTTAACCATTAGGATAGATGGGATTTCCAGTCACATATTCTTAGGAATTTGACCGAATCAAATCCTTTAGAATGTAGTCCGAGTCTTTCATAAAGAGAATCTTGGCATGTCATTTTTGACTTCAGATAACACACACATGTTGTTTCCAACTGTTTCAGTGTTACCATTCATGAACACTAATGTATATACTACTTTACCAATACTGACATCCAGTCTATGAAAGACTTATCAATATTCTGGTCAAGTCCACATACTTGAAATATGTGACTTTTAAATGACCTAGAGGTTTGCTTTGATCCTTAAAGAATATAAGCCTTGGTTGCTGAATCAATTCAGATTCCGTTTGATTGCTAAGAAAGTCTCAGGGAGTTACCCCTATTTCCTGCTTTCTAACGAAATTATGCACTTATTCTTAGCTAAAACCCTTCTATTCCGAATGAATTCAGATTTTCGGCAAGAAAGTCTTAGGGAATCACTCCTATTTTCTGCTTTCTAACGGAATCAAACAAGACCGAGTGGTGAGAGAATACACGGTCTGGTTAACTCTCTACTTGTTAGGGAATCACCCCTAGACCACTCAGCTTTGTACCAAAAGTTAAACTTTCTATTCATTCGACTCTTATCATGCAGATACAATTACTCCCACTAGGCCTGAG
This sequence comes from Gentiana macrophylla, assembly GCA_026214975.1. Lineage (NCBI taxonomy): Eukaryota > Viridiplantae > Streptophyta > Magnoliopsida > Gentianales > Gentianaceae > Gentiana > Gentiana macrophylla. The sequence continues at coordinate 54,157,362 of CM047807.1, read as the reverse complement.
CCACTCAAGTGGTTCTACTAGAGTGTGAACAGAACTGGAGTATCAAAACTCCATTCACAGGGTTATGGCTTTTAAACCAACCTCTATTGATCAGAATCCTATATAGCCAGCAAGGAACCATAGGTTATCAATCACCTCTGTAAACTTCAAAGTCTTCAGAAAACTACAATAGGTAATGGTTAAACCATACTCCCACTGCGTTCTTGGTGGATCGATATTCTGATCTAGTAGTAATTATCAGTGTTATCATCAACAACCAATGTTGGACGTTGTCTGATCTAATCAGTTAGTAACTACCTTGAGTAACCGTACTCCAAAGTCCAAGGTTGTTATACATAGATCCAAGGGGTTTTGACAGTATAACCGTCACTTTCTGATCTTAAGAATCTTATAACCAACCTTTACTCAACGTATAAGATATTGCACGAACAGTAATCATCTGAACATGTAAGAAAAATTTCCAGTCCTACCTTCAAGCACTAAGTGCTAAATGCCTATATTGACGGAAGTGGGGTGAACTGAATTCACTCCTTATCCACCAATTTGTAAGCATCTTCTAGGTAGGCTTCTTGGTTTTACATGATGTGTAAACCGTTATTTCGCAACCAATATGTTAAATGAGTTAAGCAGTGTATTGTAGCACATTAATAATTATATGAGGCAAATTTATGGTGTTATCCCTCACTGGATAAATTCCACTAGGAGGCAGGCCGAGCATCAGTCCCAAGACTATGCTATGGCCTATTACTGAGCATGGAATAATCTATCTCTGGTGAAATCAGAGATACCTCCAAATATTTTAGATAATCTTACTGGCGTTTCAAATAGTTGTCTGACGAGATGTCACTACTCAGAGGCTCCTTCTAACTTGTATCTTTCATAAGACCCCGAAGGTCATTATGAACAAGCTATGTTACTTCTTTAAATCTTTTACCCTTTCCCGATTGAAAGGAATCTTAGTCATTGTTCCTTATGAGACGGTGTTCCTTGACTGGGAGATAGGAATCACCCTAAGCCTGTTTTCAGATCTTGTCTTTAGGAAATATGCACTAATTAATAGAGTATGAAGAAGTGTTTATCTAAATATGGAAACCTTTTGCCTTTAATAGTTTAAGATGTGTTACATATAACTTTTCATCATTTCTTAGTGGTTTTGACTTTATCAAACAAAAGTCCAAGTCTTTGTTTCGTGCTACAAATCTCATATTCATTTTTTATAAGACAAACAAATTATCAAATTGAAAGTGAATCCATTCGTTCCAATGAATCTGAAAACAAAAAATAATTTTTCTGTGATATTCAAGGATTGAATCCGAAATTCATTTCCTTATATCACTCCCACTATTCCAGTTGAAATAACTGCCCGTTGTCTACCCTATTTATCATTTAATGCATAGCTACCTTGTTCTTCCAAAGAACTTAGCTTTCGAGGAAATCGTTAAGGATGCATTGGTCAGTGATCCGAAATCACCTTCCTTATCCTCTGATTTTCTATTCATTAATATTCCGGTTTAGCCTTAAAACTACTTAGTTTAGATGACTAACACGTATAGACATTCTTTCCCATTCTTGACTTTCCTTATATGGAAACAGTCTTGAACTAGCAGTTCATTTGAATAGACAGTACTTGTGAACTGTGGGATGTCTAATGATAGTGTTACTCGTTTGGACTATTTCCTAATAAATCAACAATTCATATGGTTAAAGCTCCCACTAGTTTATTGGTTCCAAATACCGTCTAACTAGAAATACTTTATTTATGATTTTCCTGATATTAGAAAATCACCAGAACTAAGCTCCCACTAGTTTATCGATTCCAAATACTGTCTAACTAGTAATGCTTTGTTCATGTTTTTCCAGGAATGGAAAAAACTCTTGTGCAGTCTCTTACACATTTCTAATGATTCAGAAAAACAAGAAATCATAAGAATAAAGCTCACACTAATTTTTCGGTTCCAAATACCGTCCAACTAGCAACACTTTATTTATGATTTTCCAATTTTTCTATTAGAAATTTCGTGTGTGATTACTCACACAATTAAAATTCACTAATAGAATTATATATAGTCCTACATCATCTTTGAACTAAGTGCGTCTCTCGTTCAACACGAGTGACAGCAATGACATACCTATACTATGTCACTTAAGATTTAAAGGCTCAAGAGGAATATCTCTTATGAAATTTAATTGCATTCTTCGATGAGTTCAATGTTCTTGTTACTTTCCATTTTTAACGAAGTCATTACACTAGCAGTTTAGTAGCCTAGAGATGATAGTTGTAAATAAAATTGACAGAAAAAATTCATACATACACGACTAGATAAATTTTAGGAATTATAAACTGCAAAAGTCTATCATACCATTCCAAGGATTTAACCTCACATCGCATCACCGCCGCCTAGAAATCGGTATCAGCACGATGACGGTTAAACTGAGACAATCTCTCTCGATGATTAAACTTTGAGAATCAAACATCTCAAGGGAATCATACATCCCATACTTTAATCGTCGATTACCTTCCTTTTGCATCCAAGATAATTCCTAAAATATCCTGATGAGTGTGACCTACTATATCAGACCTTTAATTACACCTTCAGTATGCCTACGTAGGGCAGGTCAGTGACCCGGCGAGTCCTCAAGATCCTATCCTTTCGGAGACCAAGCCTTGAATTTTGATAGCGATGAACACCATCCGAAGGGGGCCGAAATCAAAGCGGCATGAGGCGTCACCATTCTCTCACTTGCTTGCATCTATAGTAGAGGCTGTGGGGTTGGCTGTTACCTTCCCCACTCCCACTCAATATTTTTAAAAAGTGGTGGGTTTAATAATTGCGGTTTTGGACATGACAATATTTTTAAGAAACAAAAAATCATGTACCCGAATAGTGTCGGTAATGTAGGAAAGCCTACCCGTCTTATTCGTTGGAACGTATGTGACTGTCGGTCGGATCCGGCTAGGAGAAGCCCCGTTTAGCCGTAAAGGCTTGTCGGATATGCTAAGTGTTGCCGAACCCCTGTGCAAACGTCACACGTGGAGGGTGAGTCGATCGAGCCGTAGCTCAGTTGAACTTACCCAACCATGGTTAGACCATTTCCGAAGCCATGTATCATGATTTTCCGATTTCTTAAATTGTCAAACTTTCCCGTAGACACTACGGAACAAACCCGGAATCTCGTTCCGATTTAAGGTGGGATTCACCGAGAATCCATCACTGAAAACTTAACGATTGACAAAACCCGGTTCCTCGGTTCTTTAATTAGTTTCTAATTAATTAATTCCCACAACAATTAATTAAAAAATTAAACTAATTAATCGAGTTGAATACATGCCTAATTAATTATCCAGAATTAAATAGCTACATGTATGCATATGGAGTAGAATTCATGATATGATGCTTGTCATGGAAATTTTCCAGTTCTACGCATACATCCTAAGCATACATACTAGTGCGGAAAATAAACATCGAGATGAATCTTTTGTACCCCCGTATCTAAACTATTAAACAGAAAAATAAACAAACCCTAACTAGGGTTTACTATTTTCTAATTTGCTGCTGCGGTTTATCGATGATCGGACATCCAAACAAACTTTGATCGTCACGAAACTTTATGGACCTGTTCTTCACTCCTCCTACTTCTATGTGAACGGTCGGATCTTCGTTTCAATGGTCCAATCTCTTCTAGAAATTTGACGAACTAACAGATGGGGCTGCAGTGCTTTTATGACACAGCAGCAACTTTATTGCAACGATTGGACATCGAGATGGACTCCGATCGACATGAAATTTTGAGGGCATGTTCTTCAACATTTATGATTCATTCTGACTAGAGGGATTGTCATTTCAACGCTCAATCTCTAGGAATAAATAAAACACCAAACAACAATAAAACATATCTACTTCTAAAAACTAAAATTACAATATCTGTGGAAATATTACATAATATTTAATATTTAATATTATGAATATTTTTTTACCTTTGTATTTCGTGTAACACTTTACTTCTACACATTATTTGTAACATGACATATTAATTGTGTGATATAAACAATTAATATGTCATAAAGTAACTCTAGTTTGTCTTTTTATGTCCTAGCCATTATGTTCAGCCGTATATGGACCGTCCTATCACATACTAGCCGCCCATAGCACTCATGTCACTACTAGGACCTTCTCTCCATACTTGTATCTATATATACTCTTCATTTATGATGAATAAAAATAAGTTGAGTTTACTCTATTATTATTACTTTCTCAAACTCTCTTCATGGTATCAGAGCCATAATCCTTCTAATCAGCTGCGAAATCTCCCTATTTAAAAATGTCTTCATTATCAGACGCCTCTTCATCCTCAGTTGAGTCCCAGCCGCCTCAGCAGGATGGGGTCACTGAAAACTCTTCATTTACGAATCATAGACATGATGGCAACAACTACATGCTATGGTCAAGGTCTGTGAAGATGTATATCTCTGGCCAGAGCAAGATGGGATACCTATCTGGCTCCAAACCTGCCCCTGCTGAAACTTACCCCAAGTTTGAAGCATGTGATACAGAAAATAACCAAGTCATGACCATCCTCACGAGGTAAATGACAAAAGAGATCAGTGAGAACTTCATGATGTATAATACTACAAAGGAAATCTGGGACAATGCCAGAGACCTTTACTCAAAAAAGGACAATACATCTGAGGTCTATGATCTTGAAGCTCAAATCCAAAATTGCAGGCAAGGGGATCTGTCTGTAACTCAGTACTTCAACCAACTATTTAAGGCATGGAAACACCTAGATATGTTGAAAACTCACCAATGAAATGATGTATGGGATGCTACCTAGTACAGGGACATCATTGAGAAAAACAGGGTATTTAAGTTCCTCACTAGACTGAACCCTTCTCTTGATGATGCTAGAGGAAGAATCCTTGCTACTAAACCACTCCCCAATCTTAAGTCTGTGTTTGCTGAAGTCAAACATGAGGAAAGCAGGAGAAAAGTGATGCTGCAAAGCAACCCTGCTGATCACCCTACCGAGCTCTCAAAGATCGATGGTTGTCGTGAAGCTCTTGAGGTTATTGAGGTCTACAGAAGGCCTGCTGAGAAGACAGGAAAGTTGTTCTGTGACCACTGCAAATGCACAAATCACACAAAGGACAATTGCTGGAAACTACATGGTAAGCCTAACTCCTCAAAATCCTCCAAACCAACCAGGGAAATCCCGGGCGGACATGTCACTGAAGAAGAGAACAAGGACACTGCTTTGAATGCTCAGTTTGCTGCCTTCAAAGCCTTCCTTGCTCAGCAAAAGGAAGGTAGTTCCATCACTGACACAGCTACTCATGCTAAAACATGTACATTCCACTCACCTCTCAGTAGTGATACTTGGATTGTTGATTCTGGGGCATCCTCACATATGACTGGTAACAAAAGGCTTATATCTCACCTTAAACCCTGTCATCAGATCCACAATATTAAGATTGCTGATGGATCTATTTCCTATGCACAAGGTTTTGGAAATGTTAAACTTACTAATAAGATATGCTTACAAGATGTCCTATTTGTTCCAAAATCAGACTGTAACCTTATTGTTGGACTTATTTCTTAGTTTTAGTGATGAGTGCCAAACTAACTGTTATAGTGCAAAGGCAAAAGATGTCTAGATCAAATGTATAGGTTTATTTGAGTTTGATCTTTGTATAGGTTTGATCAAACAAGCACTGTAAAGGACAGCTAACTTAGTTCAGTAAACTGGTCTATATCAGTAGTGTATATAGGTCAGTAGACTAGTCAGGAACCTGCTGAAGACTGAAGGGTGAGGGCTCAAACTCAGTTAATGAAGGCTAAGCGATCAAAATTAGTAATTAAAGTCAAGGATATGGAATCAGAATTTAGGCAAGTCTGTGATGACCTAAACTGATTTCATATACCTTGTGTAGAATGTCTAAGTTCCTTAAGTTGGATGGTGATTGAAACTTAGTTATTTGCAAAAAGGTGTAATCTAACTTCACAAATAAAAGTTAGATAAAAGAAGTATGCTGCATTTTGTTTTAAACACAACAAATTATATTTTAGCAGACTGATAGGTATTTCAGCAGACTGATGAACCTACTGATATATATACCTCGATTAATTCAATATTACATTGGAAGATTACATGGATAAGGAAAGCGAACTACCTCTGATTTATCAAACAAATCAATGGCTGAGATTAAAAAGACGTTGGGATTATTCAGGACTTTATCCAATGGTTACAAGTCAAAGGGTGACAGACTGCATTCTGTCAAAAAGGATTCTGACAGTGTCAGTCCTATGAATAGTGACAGAAAGCAAGTCAAATGGGACAAAACCAGGAACGGTCATATTTGAATTTCAAATACAAGTCACATGCACTCCTACCTATAAATGGAGGACTTTCAACTCAGAAAAAGATGATGAACTTTAAGAGAAAAATATAAGTGATAATTTTGAGCTGCAAAAACACCCTGATTAACCTACTGAGCTTAAAGCTACTGATCTAGAGAAAATCTTCAAGTGTATTATGTATTCAAGCTACATCAAGTTTACACACTTGAAGACTGTAAGCTGCTGATTATATCATCCTAATCAAGCTGCTGCAACTGAATCATTTACTTGATTCAATCTTTATTTTACAAAGAACCTGCTGAGGACAGTGAAGCATCTGTTGAGTGTGAAAGACTGTTGTTTGTGGTGGATCTGGTGAAGAGGCAATCCTACCCTTCAAGGACCAGTGGAAGACTTTGGAGCAGCAATCCTACATGTTCCAAGTGTTCAGTTTGTGAAGCCATAGTTATTGGTGAAGGACAAACAACTTAAGAATCTTTGTAACAGCTACATCAAAGATCTCTAGTAAATTACCTCCAACATCATAGGAGAAGAGTGGACTGACAGGATTACACCACCTGGAACCACTATAAAATCTGCCTACTTACTTTTTCCACTTACATTCTGCATTTAGTTTATTATACACATCATCCTACTGAATCTAGCAACTGAACTCACACATATACACTACTGAGTATCTAATACTTAGTATCATATTTAACAACAAGTAATAAGGCTTAATTTTTTATATAATTCCATTTGCACAAATTCAAGAACTCAAACGTCCAAGAGACTCTCGTGTATCAATCGAAGACTCACCGAAGTTCTTGAGTTTGTTAACTCCAAAAGTTTTAAGTGTTAAGTTTATTCACCCCCCTCTAAACTTAACTAAAGCCTTTTCAAGGGACCAACAATTGGTATCGGAGCAGTGCTTCTGTTCTGAAGAAATCCTACTTGTTGTGCTTGTGAAAATACTGTGAAAACTTTTTCAAATCACTGATTTTCAAAGACTTGCATCATGGATAACAACCAGTATGTGTTCTCCATATATATTTGATGAATATAAACGTCGAATGCAGGCTTACCTTGCTGCAACTCATGATGAAATGATGGATGTGCTGACAGATGGACCACTGGAGATTGTCAAAGCGTGCGAATAAAGGGAAATGAGACACACAGACATTCCAAAACCAAAAAGAGAATGGAATGCTGAAGATAGAAAGAAAGCAAACCTCAACAATATTGCTATTGATATTATTTATAGAACCTTAGATAGCAATATGTACATGAAGGTTAAAGATTGCAAAATAGCTAAAGAACATTTGGGACAAAATACAGTTGATCTGTGAAGGCACTGATGAAATCAAGAAGAATAAAATCAGTGTGGCAAATAAGAAGTTCCAAAAGTTTGAAATGAAACCCAATGAAACCATTGAACAAATGGAATCTAGGTTCAATGCAATTCTGGATGAACTCACCCTGCTGAGTGTTATTTACTCAAAAGAAGAAATAAACACAAAAATCTTGGAAGCTTTACCTGCTACAGATGGATGGAAGATGAAGGTGACAGCCATAGAAGAAATGAGAAGATTGCATGAAGAGGATACATTCAATTTATTCTCAGATCTTAAGGCATATGAATTCAAAAAGAAGTTGTCACCTACTACTGAAAAGGAAGAGCCAAAAACTATAGCACTGGCTGCTTCACATCAAGAAGAAGCATCAGAAGCTCAAGATGACTTACTGGATGAGATGCAAGAACAGATTGCACTACTGAGCAAGAAGATCAGAATAATGAAATTGGAAGAGGTTCCCCAAGGAACTTTACAAGGAAATCTAGTGAAAAGAAGGAGGAATCCAAGAAATACAATGACAAATTATGCTTTCAATGCAAGAAACCATGACACTTCAAGCCTGAATGTCCTGAACTAAAGCAGAAAAAGGAACCAGATTATATTTGCTTCAACTGCAAAAAGCCTGGACATTTTAGACCTGATTGTCCAGACCTACAAAAGACCAAAATCCAACAAAGAAGACATGGAAATAAGGCTATGGTTGCTGAAGATGAATCTGGATATGAAGTGGAATCTGAAAAGGGAAATGAATCAGATGACACAGCATTGGTTGCTGATATGGAAGACTATGCATTAATGGCTAATATGGATGAAACATAGGAGTTATACAATACTGTATCAATTAACACTCCTGCTGGAAGTGATTGTGAATCAACCTGTGGTTCAAATCCTAGAAACTCTTACAATGAAGAAGCTTTGGATGCCATCCTTAATCAACTGAGGAAAATACAATCTGGTTATGAGATTGTGAAGGCTGAAAAAGAAGCTCTTCAAGTAGAAGTTCAGAGATTGAATGTTGAATTAAAGGTTCTCAAAGGTAAAGAGAAAGATGTTGGACATAATCAGTATAAGCCTGCTGAACATCCAGTAGCTACTGAATCTGCTGAACCATCTTGTTCCTCTACTGCATACAAATCTGGAAAGCCTTATGGTGATAGAACAGGCTTGGATTTGGAACTCAACAATCCAAAAAGAGTGGATCCAGTAAGGTCATCAACCTAGTACCGTGCATTGGTCCTAAGTTTGTACCTGCACAAGATCCAACTCCCAGGAGGGTTGCTGAGGCAGTAAAACCTCTTGAGAATGCTTCAAGGAAGCAAAATCAGAAGTCAAAGAAGTCAACAGCTCCTAATAAAAAGAACAAATCAAAAAATAGGACTGATGTGCCTTCTAGACTCCATCAAAGCGCACTGGCCGCCAAGTCTCATTGGACCACAAAAAGGAAAGAACCGGAAATATTCCAAGGATAAGAATCCTAAATCCAAAAATGTTAATCATTCTAGGGATACTCATCTCAGGGGGAAAGGTAGATTGTTCCCTACTGATGATGATTGGAATATTCCTACATCTAATTCTAGAAACAACAAGTATAACCATGCTGCTAGGGTAAAACCTAAGCAATGGAATCAGCAAAGGACTCAGTAAAGGACTTATACAAGACCACAACAGGGACCTCAACAGACTCTATACTACAGGGCTGTTCCTAACAGACAGCAAACTAATGGTTATGCTAATGCTTCTAACAACAAGAATCACTTGAAACAGCATTATAAACCAAAAGGCCAGAAAACATATGTAAATCCTACACAACCAACTGTTAGAACTTATGGATGTGTAGAATATATGTATGAACCAAAGTATGACACTTTTAGGAGAAGACCTTATGGAAACATCCCAGGGGTCATGCTTACCACTGACCATTATGGACCCAAACAGGTTTGGGTACCTAAAATGTATTAACTTTGTTTTGTAGGGTGTCTGGTACTTTGACAATAGATGTTCCAGACATATGACAAAGAATAAGCACTGTTTGTCAAATTTTGTGGCAAAGGATGGTCCAAGGGTGAATTTTTGCAACAAGAATACACCTAGATATACAAGAGGATATGGCACACTTGTAAGGAATGGACTTACAATCAAGAATGTTGCATACGTGGAAGGACTGAACTACAACTTGCTGAGCACTGGACAATTTTGTGACATGGGATACAAGGTCACTTTTGTCAAGAACAATTGTATTGTCATTAGTGAAAGAGGTGATCAAGTTGTATTGGCTGGTAGAAGACAACAAAACATGTATGTTGTGGATTGGTCTCATCAGAGTTCCTAAACTCAATCGATTATGCATACCAAGTCAGAACTCAATTGGTTATGGCACAAAAAGTTGAATCACTTAAATTTTGATGACATCAATCAGTTGGTGAAAAAGAAACTGGAGATTGGTTTACCTGAGATCACATTCAAGAAAGATACTATATGTGATGCATGTCAGCAAGGTAAACAGACCAAATCAAGCTTCAAATCAAAGACTAAGCAATCAAGTAATAGAGTCTTAGAGGTGATGCATATGGATCTATTTGGACTAGTTACACCAACAAGTGTTACAGGAAAGAAATACACCTTAGTAGTTGTGGATGATTACTCTAGATACACTTGGGTGATATTTATGAACAAGAAAAGTGAGACACTCAAGAAGATGCCTGATCTTTTGAAGAGGTTAGAAAATGAGAAAAGTTTAACAGTAGTAAAAATCAGATCAGACAAGGGTACTGAGTTTCTTAACAAAGTTATAAGAGAATACTGTGAACAGAATGGTGTACTACATCAACTTGCTGCTGCTGGTACACCTCAGCAAAATGGGGATGCTGAAAGAAGAAACAGGACTTTAAAAGAGGCAGGAAGGACAATGATTTGTGAAGCATTGCTACCTGAAAGGTATTAGGCTGAAGCAGTTAATACAACATGCTATAGACAAAATAGAACCTCAGTGAACAATAAGCTGCTGAAGACACCTTATGAGATTTAGAATGGAAGGAAACCAAATATATCTTATTTCCATCCATTTGGAAGTAAATGTTTTATCTTAAATCATAAGGACCATTTGAAGACATTCCAACCAAAGTCAGATGAAGGAATTTTCTTGGGATATTCTTCAGTCAGCAAGGCATTCAGGGTACTGAACAAAAGGTCACTAAAACATGAATAAACTATCCATGTTGTGTTTGATGAACCTAAGTTCACTGGTATGGAAGATGAATGTTGTGAACCTGCTGAGAACCTACAAGTCACTGATCCAGATTATATTGAAGTTTTGGAAAGGATTAATGACTTAAAAGTTTCTGACTCTGCCCCTGCTGAACACCTTGCTGGTGATACTACTGATGCAACAACTGAAGCAGTTCAAGGATCTGCTGAACCCCTTGTTGAAGAAGCAACAGCAGACCCTACTGAAGATGAGATTCATGAGAATCAATCTAACCAGAATCCACAATGGTTAAGGAATCACCCTGCTGAACAAGTTATTGGCAATATATTGCAAGGTGTGAGGACTAGAAGACAATTAGAAGCAATGTTTACTTGTTTTCTATCTCAAGTTGAACCTAAAGTTGTTGAAGAAGCAATTTCAGATCCAGATTGGATAATTGCTATGCAAGAAGAATTAAATGAATTTGAAAGAAATCAAGTTTGGACACTAGTTGAAAGGCCTAGTCATGCAAATATCATTGACACTAAATGGGTATACAGAAACAAACTTGATGAATCTGGTACCATTGTAAGGAATAAGGCCAGACTAGTTGCAAAAGGCTATTCTCAAGCTGAAGAAAGAGACTTTGATGAAACTTATGCACCTGTTGCAAGATTGGAAGCTATCAAATTATTCCTAGCACATGCTGCATATAAAAACTTCAAGGTATATCAAATGGATGTCAAAAGTGCAATTTTGAATGGCATTCTAGAGGAGGAAGTGTATGTTCAACAACCTCCTGGTTTTGAAGTTAAAGATCAAGAAGATAAAGTGTATAGACTCAACAAAGCACTTTATGGTTTGAAACAAGCACCAAGAGCATGGTATGAGACTCTATCTCAATTCTTGGTGGACAATGGTTTTACAAAAGGTACCATTGATAAGACACTTTTCAGAATCAGTGAAGGGGACAGCACCCTGCTGGTCCAGATTTATGTTGGTGGCATAATCTTTGGTTCTGAAAATGAATTACTTTGTGAAAAGTTTGCAAAACTGATGAAAAGTAAGTTCCAAATGAGTATGATGGGTGAATTGAACTACTTTTGGGCTTACAAGTCAAACAGTTGAACGATGGAATCTTCATTCATCAAACCAAGTACACCAAGGAGCTACTGAAGAAGTTTGGTATGTAAAATAGCACCCGGATATCAACTCCTATGAGTACAAATATCAGATTGGATGAAGATAAAGTAGGCAAAGATGTTGATCAGATCTTATACAGAAGGATGATAGGCAGTCTGCTGTACCTTACTGCCAGCAGACCTGATATATCCTTTGCTGTAGGTGTTTGTGCAAGATTTCAATCTAAACCTAAAGAGAGTCACTTAGTTGCAGTCAAAAGAGTTCTCAAGTACCTAAAAGAGACTTTTGGAGTAGGGATATGGTATTCCAAGGATGGAAGTTTCAAGGTTATATCCTACTCAGATTCTGATTATGCTGGATGCAAGATTGATAGAAAAAGCACCACAGAACACAGCCGCTTAATGGGAAATAGACCGGTTTCCAGGTTTAGCAAGAAACAATTCAATATCAACTTCCATCTGCTTGAAATACATTGTTCTTTGGAAGTTGTTTGTGCACAAATACTTTGGCTAAGACAACAATTAAGGGATTATGGAATTGAGGAGAAAGAAATTCCAATAATGTGTGACAACACAAGTGCAATTGCTATCACAGAAAATCATGTCTTGCACTCAAGAACCAAGCACATTGATGTGAGACATCATTTTATAAGAGATCATGTTGAAAAGAAGGATGTGGTGGTTCTGTATATCCCTACTAAAGATCAACTTGCTGACATTTTCACTAAACCACTTGATAGTGAAATATTTGCTAAACTAAGGACTGAACTTGGAATTATCAAAGTTGATTGATATTCAGTAGTGTACTGGAATTCACCAAGGGGATTAGTCTTTTCTATGTTGGGTGAGCTCACTTAGCAGATTAGTCATTGGTATCAACAATTCCATGTACTTATGTTTGGACAATTGAGCAAATGAGGTTGCCAAGGGGATTGGTCTTTGTCATGTTGGGTGAGCTCACTTGACAGATCAGTCATTGGTATTAAACTTCATCTTGTATTATCAATTGAACAAGACAAGAAGAAATCAAGGATCAGCAGAGTTACTCACAAGCCAGTCAAGCATCTTTCTCGATGAGGGTCTTGAGCCAACCCTGCTGATGCCAAGTCTGCTGAATAATGCGTTACACAGTCAAACTTATTAAAGTCAAAAAGCAGATTGGCGGGATATTTATTTTATCCTTTATAACCGCAGTTAACACGATCCAACGGTTACAAACGTTATGGAGGAAGTAATGGGCCACGTGTCAAGTTAGCATTCACTCAAATTAATCATGGTTAATCGCACAAGATTTGCTCGATAGCCTCAATCGCATTTGCCTATATATACACACTTCTACTACACAGAGGCTACTACAAAAATCTCGATTGATTTTCTCTGTATTTACACTGTGTGAACGCAGATTTATAAGTCATCTTCTTCATCTTTTTCTTTTTAACAATTGCGGAAAAGATTGATGTTCAAATTGGAACAAGCCAAAGTGTGAGAGGTTTTGTTGTTGATACTAATAAAACAGAGTTAGCTATTAACATTGGTCGAAGAATAAGGAGATTTGAAGGCTTGGAGAATGTACTGAACATAAGATTGTAAACAATCTCTTACACAAATGTTGTTAGTTTCTGGAAGAACATTGTGATAAAGGAAGGAAGAGAAGCATTTAAAACAACTGTAAATGCTCAAGAAATTGATGTTTCCTCAAACCAGCTGAGGGAGGTTTTTGGATTTGAAGAAGTAATAGATGCTCCTATAAATCCTGAGGAAATGGGGTTGTGAAAGATGGATTTTGTTGACAAAATCAATACCAATGAAGCCACCAAATCAGTTCCTGGTATCAATGTGAAACACATTGGGTATGAGTACAACCTGCTGAGCGAAATCATTGCTAAGAACATATTAGGGCTGGTTGGAAGTATGGATACTCTATCAGGACCTAAGATAGAGCTACTGATGATTATCTGTAAAAGTATGAAATTTGATTGGGCTGGATACTTTATCCATTACATGAAGAAAGTAGCCAAAGAAGAAAGAGAAGGGAAAAGAAAATCCAAGGCCTTACCCTTAGGATTAATGGTTCAGGCCCTGCTAAATCATTTGGAAATTCCTGATGTGGCACCTGAGAAAATAAACCAATCCAGATACTAGAAAGAGATTGACTATCTTATCCCTGGTCTGGATGGTGATGAAGAAGGTGTTGCTGAGGCTGCTGATAATGATAGTGATGGAGATGATGGTGATACTGGTGGTGAGCAGGTCAAGCAAACTACTAAGAAAACTATCAAACCTGCTGCACCAAAGAAGACAACTGAGAAAAGAAAGGCTGCTGACACAAGGAAGATAACAGAGGTGTTAAAGCCTAAGAAAACAAGGAAGCAAACAGCACAGACTGCTGAGTCTACTGAGGGTCCAGCTGAAGTTGAGATTACTGACCCTGCTGTAGCTGCTAGAAAAACTGTTATTGAGATTTTGAAGGAACAACAGAAAGAAGCCAATAGAAAGAGAAAGTCTACTGCAATTGATTTGTTGATAAGCCACTTTCCAAGAGAATGAAGGAGATTATCCACAAAAAGAAACATGGAAAGGGGAAATAATTGAAAGTTTTGGAGGCTCGAAGAGAACAAGAAGAAGAAGTAGGAGAGGCTATTGAGGCTGAACCCATAACCATTTTAAAGCCTACTGAGGATGTAGAGGCTGTTGTTGAGCAATCTGCTGAAGCTACAGAATCCTCACCTGCTAAGGCTGCTGAGCCTTCTGAGTCTGCCCAAGTTGTTGTTGAGCAACTTGTTGAAGAACCACAGCAGACAACTGAGTCTACACCTGTTGTGGAAGTGGAGGAATCAGTACAAGACCCTGCAATTCCTGCAATAGTTCAGGGGGAAGAACAGTCTGCTGTTAACCCTGCTGATGAGCATATAAGTCAGGGGGAAGAAAGTGTAGTGCATATGGAGGTAGTAGGGACTAATATACAACCTGAGAAACCTACTGACCTAGAAGCATCTGTGGAAGAAACTTTGAGTTTGCTTGTTAGGACCTTTGGAGGTCATCAAGCTACTGAAACAGCTCCCAGGAGGTCTTTTATGCCTTTTGAGAGACATGTGAAGAATAAGAAGGATGATTTTGTTGATCCCAAACTTCAGCAGATAGCTGATTATTTTCAATGGAAGTTTGGTTTCTACAAGAAGCAAAAGCCAGCTGCAGAACCTATGACTGATTTTGAGGAGTGGGCTTTTGACAAATTGGGAGTTGAAAATTTGTTGGATCTGGTTGATACCACTGTGCTGCAATCAAGATTGATGTACATTTTTGAAACAGAAAGAGGAGGGTATCAAGTTCAGGGATCCAAGAGATGATGATGATGATTCATCATCTTCATCTGATTCTAGAGGTGATTTTCCATATGGTCTAGGAGGAACCAGTGGTACTGCTATGTTGATTGATCCTAATGTAGGGCGATCCATCTTTATGCAGAGACGATCTCACCGATAAACAACAGACTGGACAAATGGATGAGGATCTTGAAAATCTCACCATTGATGATATTGAGGCACAAATCAATGAAGAAATAGTTGGTGGTGCAAATAAGATGGTTGGTGAGATTGATGCTATGTTTGCTAAAGAACCTGCTGAACATGTTGATGATCGTTTTGTGGATTCAAGTGATGAGAGGTTATCGACCACACAGTGAACTTAGTGCTAGTTCGTAGGAATCAATTCAATATCAAGACTGGATTGACACTGAGGGACCTTATCCAAAACTGCCTTTATCCTAACAAAAATTGGTCATGCTAAAGGATTCCAAATGGATAATGAGGCTGTATTCAATCCTTTATGGGTGGAACAGGAGGTTCAGGTTGCTGAGGTTCAAACAGCACCTGAGCAAAGGTTGGAACAGGAGGTACAGGTTGCTGAGTTGCAAACAGCACCTGGACACAGGTTGGAACAATCTTTGGGAGGCTGCTATTGTTGTTTAAGAGGCTGCTGTAGTGGAGCCTACTGGAGTCAAGGCCACTGTAGGGAAAGATAGTCAGCAGGCTGCAGTTGTTATTGATGAGAATGAGCAACTGTTGGACTATGACTACAGTGATGAAGAGTTTCAATTGTCTGAGGAAGAAGTTGTTCCTGATGAACCTGCACAAATCCAATAATGGAGGACATTCTTGGTGCTATGGTTGAGGAAGGACCTCCCCCTGCTGGGAGAGATATGAGCAGAGCAATGGTCATCAGCAAACAAAGGGCACAATATAATGTAGAAGAGCCTGCTGATGAAGTTGCTAGAGAAATGATTGGTGGAGTACCAGAACATGTTGTGGAAGAGTTGAGGGCTGTCAGAAATGACATAACACAATTAAGGACTCAACATGACAGACAGGAACAAAGATTTGAAGAACTGATGAAGCTAGTGGACAACAACAGACAATCTACTGAAACAGTTGCTTCAAATTTCACATCTACTCAAAATGCTGTTAATAATCTTATTCTAGATGTGAGGGGAATTAGGCAAGGAAATACACGGAAGGAAAAGTTTTTGAAAGACCAACATGCATCTATCCATCAAAAACTTGATAAACTTGCTGAAACACCTAAGCCTGCTGAGGCTGCTGGAACATCTCAACCAGCTGGATTGGATCCTAAGCTTACTGAGAGTATAAATCTACTGGAGCAGACATTGCAATCAAGGATTACTGCAGTTGATACATGTTGGGGAGATTTTGCATCATTAAAACAAAAGAAAATTTATAAGACCTATACTACCATGCAAAACTACCTCCTAACCGGCCGAATACCGGGTAGTTGCTAGTAAAGTTGGATAAGTACGGGTATCGATCCTCAGGGAATTGGGATGTCGAATCTAATTTCACTAATTCCTCTTTATTAACTAAACCTAAACCTAAACTAGAACGGAAAGAAAATCGACGGAGGATTGTTAATCCAAAGCCAGGAAGGATAAAAGCGATAAAAACATAAATAAAACTACATCTACAAAAGCGGTAAATCTATCTACTGAACAACCATGAACAAACCATGATCAACCTCTTCCCAACAACCATCATCTCACCGAAAGAAATAAGATTAACACATATTCATTCACAAGTTATCTTGGATTATTATCTTATCTAAAGAAGCGTTTCCTCTTCCGATTTATCACGCCATTCATTAGTTTACCTTCCGGTCTTAACTAACATCTATACGAAACAAAGATACGGATGAAATCCTAATCTAACAACCTTATCCCTCAACTTCCGTTTGTTGGAATAATAATTGTTAATCTCTATCATGGCAATCTAACGGATTTATTAACTTCCGTTATCTAAATTTGATTAACATACGGCATCTCAAAGCATGAAAAAGAACAAGTTAACTTACCAAATAAACACATGAAAAATCTCATCTTTCCGATGATAATGGTACTCAATATCTCCCTAGGATAATTTTGCAACGAATTAATTCAAATTGTGGTTCTCTCGTAAACCTAGATAATTAATCTACGAACTTCCGTTATGTATAGATTAAAAATCCAAACTTTCCTACGGTGATCTAATCTACACCGACTTCCGTCATATGGTAGCATCAAATCATGCAATCATCTTCCGATTTATATTGCAAGATACAATTGAACATAGAAAAAGAAACAATTATAAATAAAACTTACAAAATATCCATAGAAAGGAATCAAAGTGCTGCAGAAAAAGGATTACATGGCTGCTCCATGGATGAAAGCTTCAAGCCTTCATCATGCTCGAACAAGAAGGAAAAATAACAAAATAAAAGACCTAATCTAACCCCGATCACCCGAGCACAAGGCTCGGGTGATCGGCCTTGAAAGCTCCCAGAAAGCGGCTGCTGTCTATGTAATTTTCGTATGAAAAATCTGATGTAATTAGGGTTGGAATCGCAGCTTCTTTTATAGAAAAATCAAGTCGGTTGCTACAGTAAAGGTGCCGGACGCCCGTCCATAATGTCGGACGCCCGTTCACTATTTTCAGCAACAGCATCCAAACTTGTAACGCTCATATCTCGGGCCTCGTAAGTCGGAATGGAGTGATTCAAAATCCTGTAGAATCCTCTCTTCAATCCCTACAACTCTTCTCTTGAGGTCCAGAGTCAAATCGGTTGTTATCATATCAAGAACTGCGTCGGAAGTCGGGACTACCCGGAATCCTGATTTCCCAACATTCATCTTGATTGATTTCTTTCCTTATATCTTTCAATCTTCCATAACTTTGATTGATCCTTTCCAATCACAAATTTGGCTCTCTAAAATCCTCTATCCCATCATCAATGAGTATCTACAACAATAGGAAAACATACCAAAGCGTAACGTATTTCCAAAATAACATAAAATCATCAATTACGCACATAAATCGTTACGTTTTGAGATTTAACTATTAAAAACATCATTTACTCAATATTTCAAAATAAAGCCCTATTTCTATGAAAATAATACATATTCGGGGGAAATTGATATAAAATATATCGTTAAAAACGCTATAAATTCACCCTAAACAACACCCCCACACTTAGCTTTTTACTCGTCCCGAGCAAAACAAAACAAAATCAAGCTCGAGAAAGGTATAGACATCTTAACAAATATAGCATACATTCAATAACTTAGAGTTTCACCGGTGTGTGGTGTGCAAAGTCATAGAAAACTTCCACTAAATCCAAACTTGAAAAACTCAAAGCAAAACTAGCTAATACCCCCTCGTGGACTAGCAATAAATGACACTCATAAGATGTACCCTACAAATGTGACATATCCCGAAAAATATGATCGAATGAATCTAGGGCCTTTCTGAAATACTCAGAGGATAATCCCTACAGCATATCTATCAGTTTATACTGGGGATAAGATAGACGATAACTTAGTCTTATATTCAATTCATAACAATATCTTAGTTGATTCGACTTATTCACTTTAAACACACATTAGAAGAAGCTATTGCCCTCATAGCAGAATAGGACATTTCGAGATAATACCCTACCTTACTCCAATCATAAGGCAGCTTTTCCTAACTGTCGTGAGCTCTTAGTCATCATAGTGGTATAGGACTTACGTGGTAAACCCTACCGCACCCAAATCATTGACTAGCTTTCGACACACCCTTCTACAATTTTGTTTACTTAGAGATTTCGGATGGCGATGGAAAAGATTATTTTCTAGTAGCACGCACCACTGAGCATAACACCTCAAGTAAACAATTTATTACTATTGCAAAGACTTAATCACGTTTCACTTATCACATTCAAACTTACAGATATTCACAATATGTCATACTTCGGAACTAAATACAAACTACCATAAATCTCAAGATATATACGTAGCACTAAGCACATGACTTATAAGAAAACCAAAAATTACTAATCCAAAAGGGGTATAACTCATAAATATAGCTCATCATTCACTATGGCTTGTGAAATATAATTCGGGTGAATCAACTAACTTACCAAACATATGATATAAAGCATAGATGACTATCGAAAACAACGAACATTAACATGTATTGCCTACTCGGGACAAAACAAAAATTTCGAAAATTTCGAAAATTTTACTCATTTTGCATAGAAACATCATGTATTAAGCAAATGATAGATACAAATCGACTCATTCCCCTCCCCCACACTTAAATTACAACATGTCCTCATGTTGTGCAGAATAAAAGAAAAAGAAAACTTAGCTGATTGTATGCCGAAAGGGAACAATTCTGGAACGGACGCGTTCCGATCCAAAAATGCTCGAAGATATCAGTAGACTGTGGACCATCCACCCGAAAACTGACACCGTCGAAAACTCACAAAAGCTAATGCAAACACCCTGCACTCATGAAAAACATGAAATACCTCGAGGATAGGGGAGAAATATAACAACAGGAGAGTGAAAGAGAAGATATAAGCACAGGATAGAATAGCTCAGATGGAAAAATTACCAACCAGGTAAAACACAGGACATCTAAGCGTAAGCCACAGAAGCTTATAAAGTTCATCAATAAAAATGTGAGCGACGGAAACCGACAGTAACTCACAATAAAGCACATATGAATAATAGTAGGCTAGGTGAAATCTAAATGGATAAAAATTACAATGCAACCTACGTGATATGCAATACTAAAATAATGATGGCATATGGAAAACCAACAGTAACCATCATGGAAAAAAACGAGGTAGTATTACGGAAACCGACAGTTAACTACGCTCAAGAAAAATAAAAGAAAAAATAGAAAAACAATGCAACTAGATGATATGCAGCTAAATAATATGCATCTAAGTGATATGTAAAAATAAAAGAAAATAAAAGAAAGAAAACTAGCCCACTCATTTGCAACACGACATGTATATAATAAACGTCTACCAAATAATGACAGGTTACGATAAACGACAGTCTTTGTTCATTACATGCAATGTAGACGCTTTAAGACTCGTAAAAGTGATAGCATTATGGAAAACCAACGATTAGCTATTCTAAAAGATATAACTCATAAGATGCAATGGTAGCATTACGAAAACCGACAGTTACTACCCATATGAGTTATAAAAACAAAGGAAGCACGTAAGTCTTAAAAGCTAACAAGATTCATCATAACGATATGTAGCTTACGGAAACCGACATTAGCTACTAATTAACAATCGACCGATTATAGCATACGAGAACCGATAAGAACTATAACTTGCATAGATGAATCATGCATATAAAAATTAATCGCTTATTTAACATGGATTCGTAGATGGAAAGGTAAAAACATATAAGTTCGTGACATATACGTAAAAGAGATAGCCACGAAGCTCGTATGAAAAATCCACATCAAATAAAAGCATTAAAATTTAAATCAAGAAAAATTCGAACCTGGACTTGCGTCCTTCTCGATCGACGGGCGTTCACCTCAAAATGCAAAGACCTTTGAATGGCGTTCATCCAAACAAACGCTGTTTGACTTGAAAACCGACCGACGGGCGTCGTAAAGTATAGGCGCTCGTCTGGTCCTTCAAACCGAACGAGTTGAAACTTTCGGGCGAACGAACGTCCATCCAACCAGGCCTTCGGTTACCTGCATGTTAGAGTGCGGGCGGGCGTTCACTCACGTGAACGCTTTCGTTCGATCATCGAATTTGCACGTAAAACAAAGCAGAAAAACACGAAACCTAATTATCCTAAACAAAATCATCACAAAGCAACCTTATCACATTAAAGCACGGAGGGTCGATTAGATAACACAAACATGTAATTCACGTGTCATAAATCGAGTAAAAAACTTTTGCACATTCTTAACCCAACGGTTATCGAAACACGGCAAAATAAAAAAACCTCAATTTATTCAACGCTACTTTTATTGAAAAACAAAAACAAAAAACACGTAACGAAATAGAAAAATTAATTCAATTAGATTCAACAAAACACCGATTCCCCGGCAACGGCGCCACTTTTGTTGGGGAGATTTTGCATCATTAAAACAAAAGAAAATTTATAAGACCTATACTACCATGCAAAACTACCTCCTAACCGGCCGAATACCGGGTAGTTGCTAGTAAAGTTGGATAAGTACGGGTATCGATCCTCAGGGAATTGGGATGTCGAATCTAATTTCACTAATTCCTCTTTATTAACTAAACCTAAACCTAAACTAGAACGGAAAGAAAACTGGACGGAGGATTGTTAATCCAAAGCCGTGGAAGGATAAAAGCGATAAAAACATAAATAAAACTACATCTACGAAAGCGGAAAATCTATCTACTGAACAACCATGAACAAACCATGATCAACCTCTTCCCAACAACCATCATCTCACCGAAAGAAATAAGATTAACACATATTCATTCACAAGTTATCTTGGATTATTATCTTATCTAAAGAAGCGTTTCCTCTTCCGATTTATCACGCCATTCATTAGTTTACCTTCCGGTCTTAACTAACATCTATACGAAACAAAGATACGGATTAAATCCTAATCTAACAACCTTATCCCTCAACTTCCGTTTGTTGGAATAATAATTGTTAATCTCTATCATGGCAATCTAACGGATTTATTAACTTCCGTTATCTAAATTCGATTAACATACGGCATCTCAAAGCATGAAAAAGAACAAGTTAACTCACCAAATAAACACATGAAAAATCTCATCTTTCCGGTGATAATGGTACTCAATATCTCCCTAGGATAATTTTGCAACGAATTAATTCAAATTGTGGTTCTCTCGTAAACCTAGATAATTAATCTATGAACTTCCGTTATGTATAGATTAAAAATCCAAACTTTCCTACGGTGATCTAATCTACACCGACTTCCGTCATACACGTAGCATCAAATCATGCAATCATCTTCCGATTTATATTGCAAGATACAATTGAACATAGAAAAAGAACCAATTATAAATAAAACTTACAAAATATCCATAGAAAGGAATCAAAGTGCTGCAGAAAAAGGATTACATGGCTGCTCCATGGATGAAAGCTTCAAGCCTTCATCATGCTCGAACAAGAAGGAAAAAGAACAAAATAAAAGACCTAATCTAACCCCGATCACCCGAGCACAAGGCTCGGGTGATCGGCCTTGAAAGCTCCCAGAAAGCGGCTGCTGTCTGTGTAATTTTCGTATGAAAAATCTGATGTAATTAGGGTTGGAATCGCAGCTTCTTTTATAGAAAAATCAAGTCGGTTGCTACAGTAAAGGTGCCGGACGCCCGTCCATAATGTCGGACGCCCGTTCACTATTTTCAGCAACAGCATCCAAACTTGTAATGCTCATATCTCGGGCCTCGTAAGTCGGAATGGAGTGATTCAAAATCCTGTAGAATCCTCTCTTCAAGACCTACAACTCTTCTCTTGAGGTCCAGAGTCAAATCGGTTGTTATCATATCAAGAACTGCGTCGGAAGTCGGGACTACCCGGAATCCTGATTTCCCAACATTCATCTTGATTGATTTCTTTCCTTATATCTTTCAATCTTCCATAACTTTGATTGATCCTTTCCAATCACGAATTTGGCTCTCTAAAATCCTCTCTCCCATCATCTATGAGTATCTACAACAATAGGAAAACAATAGGAAAACATACCAAAGCGTAACGTATTTCCAAAATAACATAAAATCATCAATTACGCACATAAATCGTTACGTTTTGAGATTTAACTATTAAAAACATCATTTACTCAATATTTCAAAATAAAGCCCTATTTCTATGAAAATAATACATATACGGGGGAAATTGATATAAAATATATCGTTAAAAACACTATAAATTCACCCTAAACAATACAAGAACTGAAATTATGGAAGGACAACTAAGTAATCTGGTTATATCACATGAGAGTGTTCATGGCCTGCTGTCCCATTTGTTGATGATGTCACTAAG
Organism: Gentiana macrophylla; assembly: GCA_026214975.1. Classification (NCBI taxonomy): domain Eukaryota; kingdom Viridiplantae; phylum Streptophyta; class Magnoliopsida; order Gentianales; family Gentianaceae; genus Gentiana; species Gentiana macrophylla. The sequence continues at coordinate 54,134,008 of CM047807.1, read as the reverse complement.
AGGGAAGAGGGCCAAACAGCATTAGCAAAAGAGGCTGCCAGAATCTTTGCACAGAATAGATGGGAGAATGAAACAAATGCATTCAGGGAACCTACACCTGGCAGAGTTCAACATTCTGATGATCTCCTCAAACAATACAAGAAGGAGTACTACAATAAAAGGAAACCTTATCATGACAAGGGATTTCATGAAGGTTTAAACTCATTCTTGGGATTGAAGTTTGGGATGCAAGGGTTAGAGCCTTGAGGGCAAGTTATAGAGGTGGAAGAAGTGGAAGAGGTGGAAGAAGTGGTAGAGGTGAAAGAAGTTTGCCTATCACAAAAGCTAAGGACTCTCTTAATGAATTCAAAGAACTTTACATGAGAATGGGATTCAGAGTCAATCAAATCAATCTCATCCTACCTAAAGCATGGAAGTGGTGGAAGGAAGTGAATTCCTACATTGACTTCACTTTGATTGAAAATGAATGGATGAGAGAGATGATAGAAGAAATAAGAGCTTATCAAGAACAAGCTGAAAAAGCAAGAGAGGAAAGGGAAAGAAGACAGTAGATCAGCATACCTATCTATTTTATTTTTGCTGATGCTAGACTGTAATAATCTTTGATCAAATGTTTATAATGAGAGATGACTAAATTTGTTCTGTTTTTGTTTTAAATCTGTTTGCTTTGATGTTAGGTGAGGGTAGTGGCATCATCACCAAAAAGGGAGAAATTGTTGGACTTATTTCTAAGTTTTAGTGATGAGTGCCAAACTAACTGTTATAGTGCAAAGGCAAAAAGATGTCTAGATCAAATGTATAGGTTTATTAGAGTTTGATCTTTGTATAGGTTTAATCAAACAAGCAATTTGTAGGTCACCGACTTAGTTCAAATGAGACCGGTCTATATCGATGAGGGTAGATATGTCAGTAGACTAGTCAAGAACTCTTTGAAGACCGAAGGCCGAGGCTCAAACTCGCTTAATGAAGGCTAAGAGATCAAACTTAGTAATTAAAGTCAAGGATATGGAATCGAATTTTAGGCAAGTCTGTGATGACCTAAACCGATTTCATATACCTTGTAATAAGGTCTAAGTTCCTTAAGTTGGATGGTGATTGGAACTTAGTTATTTGCAAAAAGGTGTAATCTAACTTCACAAATAAAAGTTAGATTAAAGAAGTCACCATATTTTTTTAAACGCAAAGAAATTATATTTCAAAGAGATCGATAGGTATTTCAAAGAGATCGATGAACTCGCTGATATATATACCTCGATTAATTCAAGATTACATTGGAAGATTACATGGATAATGACAACCAACTACCTCTGATTTATCAAACAAATCAATGGCTGAGATTAAAAAGACGTTGGGAAAATTCAGGACTTTATCCAATGGTTACAAGTCAAACGGTGACAGACTGCATTCTGTCAAAAAGGATTCTGACAGTGTCAGTCCTATGAATAGTGACAGAAAGCAAGTCAAATGGGACAAAACCAGGAACGGTCATATTTGAATTTCAAATACAAGTCACATGCACTGCTACCTATAAATAGAGGACTTTCAACTCAGAAAAAGATGATGAACTTTAAGAGAAAAATATAAGTGATAATTACAGCTGCAAAAAACACCTCTTGAACCTCATGAGCATAAAGCTATCGATCTAGAGAAATCTTCAAGTGTTATGTATTCAAGCTACATCAAGTTTACACACTTGAAGACCGTAAGTCGATTATATCATCCTAATCAAGTCACTTTATAATCGATCATTTACTTGATTCAATCTTTATTTTACAAAGAACTCTGCCGAGGACAAAGAAGCATCTGTTGAGTGTGAAAGACTGTTGTTTGTGGTGGATCTGGTGAAGAGGCAATCCTACCCTTCAAGGACCAGTGGAAGACTTTGGAGCAGCAATCCTACATGTTCCAAGTGTTCAGTTTGTGAAGCCATAGTTGTTGGTGAAGGACAAACAACTTAGGAATCTTTGTAACAGCTACATCAAAGATCTCTAGTGAATTACCTCCAACATCACAAGAGAAGAGTGGACTGACAGGATTACACCACCTGGAACCACTATAAAATCTACCTACTTACTTTCTGCACTTACATTCTGCATTTAGTTTATTATACACATCATCCTACTGAATCTAGCAACTGAACTCACACATATACACTACTGAGTATCTAATACTTAGTATCATATTTAACAACAAGTAATAAGGCTTAATTTTTGATATAATTCCGCTGCACAAATTCAGTAAACTCAACTATCAAGAGACTCACTGTGTATCGGCCAGGATCTCGAGGTATCGCAGACTCATCGAGGTATCAAAGCCAGTTTCTTTGAAGTTCTTGAGTTTGTTAACTCCAAAAGTTTTAAGTGTTAAGTTTATTCACCCCCCCTAAACTTAACTAAAGCCTTTTCAAGGGACCAACACTTATATCTGTCAGTAGACTTACTAAGGACCTAAATTGGACAGTCTTGTTTAATGACAATCAGTGTATATTCCAGGATCATTCTTCACAGAAAGTGATTGGGAGAGCTAAAGCCTGCTTATGATTGTTTGTGGTCAACCCTACTGAAGACAGAAGAACAAAGACTGAAACAGCCTCAGCATCCTGCAACCAAACCTTAGACATTATCATGCTCTAGCATTATAGACTAGGTCATCCAAGTTTTGGTTATTTAAAGTCTATAATTCCTGAATTGTTTAAAGGATGTAACCTCAGTGATCTTCAATGTGATATCTGTCAGTTTGCCAAACTTACTAAATCTGTGTATACTAAAATACCTTGTTTTCCTTCCACACCTTTCACTTTGATTCATAGTGATGTATGGGGACCCTCAAGAGTTAAAAGTATAACAAGGAAGAGGTGGTTTGTCACCTTCATAGATGACCACACCAGAATCACATGGCTGTTTTTTATGAAAGATAAATCCGAAGTTGGAACCATCTTCCAAGAATTCTATAACATGGTATCCACTCAATTTGACACTAAGATTAAAATCTTAAAAACAGATAATGCCCTGGAATACTATGATTCCAACCTCAGCACCTTCCTGAATGATAAGGGAATTGTTCACCTTAGTAGCTGTGTAAAAACACCTCAGCAGAATGGGGTTGCTGAGAGGAAAAATTGGCACTTACTCGAGATGGCTAGATCAATCATGTTCACCACACATGTGCCAAAATTCATGTGGGGTGAAGCTATATTAACAGCCACATATCTGATCAACAAGTTACCTAGTAGAGTGTTAGGTTTCAAGACTCCCATCCAAACCCTGCTGACAACTCATTCCTGCCCTCATCTCATTGTTGACTTGCCTCCAAAGATCTTTGGATGTACTGTGTTTGTCTCTATTCATGCCCAACATAGAAGCAAACTTGATCCCAAAGCTCATAAGTGCATCTTCCTAGGCTATGCCAAAGACGGAAAGGGTTACAAGTGTTATTCTCCCACTGACAAAAGATTTTACAATTCTATGGATGTAAAATTCTTTGAAAAAACCCCATACTATAGCAAACCTACTAAGACAGTCACAGATGGCAACCTTATTGAAATTGAGCTCACTTCAATCCCTCAACCAACTCCTTAGCAGACTCTTGATACTCATCACCATCACACCTCAGCCGATTCTCGAACCTCAACACCATCACGAGCCCCAAAGATCCCATCGAACCTCAATAGCCTACTAAACCTCATCGAACCACAAAGACTTACTAAACCCATCGAACCTCGGCGAGCCTTACCGAGCCTCACCGACCTGCTCATTCCACTCGATATTGATGACGGACCCATTGTTTTCCCGAAAGGAAAGAGATCATGCACTAATCACTCTATTCATACTTATGTGTCTTATGATCACTTGTCACCTTCTTTTGCTATGTTTACACAGGACTTGGATTCGCACTCTATTCCTAAGAATATACAGGAAGCTCTTCAATATGATAAGTGGAAGGCAGCTGTCAAAACTGAAATGACTGCTCTTCCTGACAACCATACTTAGGACCTCACCACTCTCCCACATGGAAAGAAAACAGTCAGCTGTAAATGGCTGTTCACTATCAAGTACAATGCTGATGGTACTATTGACAAATACAAAGCTAGACTGGTTGCAAGGGGATTCACTTAAACATATGGACTTGACTACAAAGAGACCTTTGCACCTGTGGCAAAGCTAAACACTATCAGGGTATTGATCTCACTTGCTGTCCAACTTGACTGGCCTCTCCACCAATTGGATATCAAGAATGCTTTCCTAAATGGTGACCTTACTGAGGATGTCTATATGAATGTACCTCCTAGTTTTGCCAACACTCACACTCAAGGGAAAGTTTGCATACTGAGGAAATCTCTATATGGCCTGAAGCAGACCCCTCGAGCCTGGTTTTGACAAACTTACTACTGTGGTTAAAGCTGCTGGATATCATCAATACAACTCAGATCACATCATGTTTATCAAAACAACCAACCAGAAAAGATCCATTCTTATTGTCTATGTGGATCATATCATCCTTACTGGTGATGACCCTGCTGAGATCCAACAATTGCAGACCCTTCTGGAAAACGTGTTTCAAGTTAAAGATATGGGATACCTCAAGTACTTCCTTGGCATGGAAATAGCTAGAAACAACCAAGGTATCTCAGTCTCACAGAGGAAGTATGTGCTGGACCTGCTGAAGGAAATTGGCATGTTAGGGTGCAAACCTGCTATCTCTCCAGTAGACCCAAGTAATTCTCTGGTGCATGGTAATCTTTCTGTCAGAAAAGATCAATATAGACTTGTAGGGAAACTCATTTACCTCTCTCATACAAGACCTGATATTGCATATGGAGTTAGCCTTGTCAGTCAATTCATGCATTGCCCTACTGAGCAACATTGGGATGCTGTCTATAGAATATTGAGATACATAAAGTCAACTCCTGGCCAAGGCTTACATTTCACTAAGTCTACTGAGAGATCCATTAAGGTCTACACTGATGCTGACTGGGCTGGTTGCCACATAGACAGAAGATCTACCACATGCTAATGCTCATATGTATGGGTAATCTTGTCACTTGGAGAAGCAAGAAACAACCTACTGTATCTAGAAGTAGTGCTGAAGCTGAACTCATGGCACTTGTTTTGGGCAATTGTGAAGCACTGTGGCTGAAAAGAGTCCTTACTAAACTCCAGCAACCTCCTCAGCAACCCATCATACTCTGCTGTGACAATAATTCAGCATTATGCATGGCAGAGGATCATGTTCATCATGATAAAACAAAACATGTGGACATTGACATACATTTTCTTAAAGAGAAGATTGATGCACATATCATTCAACTTCAGTATGTTCCCTCAGCCGACCAGAATGCTGATATTCTCACAAAGGCCATTCCACCTCTTAGGTTCAATAGACTGAGTAGCAAACTTGGCTGTATAAACATATACAACCCAGTTTGTGGGGGGGGGGTATGGAAATATTACATAATATTTAATATTTAATATTATGAATATTTGTTTTTACCTTTGTATTTCGTGTAACACTTTACTTGTACACATTATTTGTAACATGACATATTAATTGTGTGATATAAACAATTAATATGTCATAAAGTAACTCTAGTTTGTCTTTTTATGTCCTATCCTTTATGTTCAGCTGCATATGGACCGTCCTATCACATACTAGACGCCCATAGCACTCATGTCACTACTAGGACCTTCTCTCCATACTTGTATCTATATATACTCTTATTTTATGATGAATAAAAATAAGTTGAGTTTACTCTAGTATTATTACTTTCTCAAACTCTCTTTAATATCAAATAAATTACATAATTTCCTATACTCATATAAATGAATTTATATGAGTTTACAATAGATCTAACGAGTAAACATTACCAATCCCAATCCATCTCTTCAACCACAACATATCAAAGCATTCATCATCATGATTTTCGAATTTAAAAGAAAACGAAAAACAATGCAATCTAAACATGCAATTTCCACTCCTAGATCTAGCAATTATATACTTTAATTTATAGATCTCAGGCTCTGATACCACTTGTTGGATGTAATATCGCCGGACGGATCTACATCCGCCCGACTAAGCCGCGGAATAACAATGATCATGATCAATATGAATTAAAGCATATAAAATAAATAGATCTAAACTACAAGAAGGTTAGATCTACTTACCAATCAAAAGATTAGATCCAAAGATTGAGAAGCCGAGATACAAATAGTTGAGATGCCACAGTCTTCCGATGTGTATCTCCAAACAACAACCGGTGGATGTTGAACCTTGATACTTGAATTCCTCGATATGCTACACAGAAAATCCCGAAGATTTTCCCAACTTGAAAAACCCTAAGCTTGGCCGAAAATTCCAAGCTTATTTTGTGTGTATGTATGCGTGTATATGTCATAATAAAAGGCTTAGGAGAACTCTCTTTATATATGAGAGAAATCCTTGTCCTCCAAGGATTTAATAATTAATTAAATAATCAATCATAATAATCCTTTTATTAAATATAAGATAAATCTAATATATTCTAAAACTAATTTAGATGTATATAATAGATAATATTTAATATATCCCGATTAATTATTTAACAAATAAACAATTAATCACATGACATGTAATTATCCAAGAAAACTAATTTCTCTCTAATTACAACGTGTCACAACACGCCATACCCTAGTCAAATAAGGCTAGCACACGAAATTTCACATAATGGGCCGAGTCCACGAAAAATGTCTTTTCCATGTATTTAATTATTTAGCCCACTAAATAATTATTCGCACATCAATTAAATAGTCCAACTACTTAATTATCATTGAGGCCCAACGTCAAGAAACATTTGCATGTTAGGAGCCACATCGGGGACCATGGACCTATAACCAGTAGCTACAATAAATTAAATAAAATTATTCATCGAACAGAACAATTCTTATTCAATCTATTAATTCCGGGATACCCGAAACTGAACTCTATCGATTATAGATATATACTTACACTCTATTCATTGAGTAAAAACGGCCATTGATATAATCATTACATTCGGATAAATCCTCCATAGACTCTTCGTTTTGATTCGGGATATTTCCGTAAACCCTTCTCAAAACATCTTATCCTTATTTACCATTAACCCCCTAGTGATTAATTTGTTCATAACTAATATAATATGAACTAGGCCCATCGATCAGTTTCTAGGATTAACAAATAAGGGAACAGTATGTCTACTTCCCGCAGGAAGGAATTGATTCCATATCTGTGAAGTGATAGACTACTCACTCATTCCGAATAGAGCCAACGAGAAGTGTTCAGATCACATGTATCCATGTGATCCTTAACTAACACATCAAACGCTACTTTGAACCAAGCAGTAGACTGTGATCACATCAGGACTTAGATTAATCAATATATGATCATCTTGTGATTCAATAAGATTTCATGTTCACGGAATTATATCGAGAATTCAAATCATATTGGTCTAGTCCTTTATGATTGACATCATATATAAATACCCCACTAGTTACCCTATATCAACGGTCCGGATAAGACGGTCACACCATTAAGTGTTCTGAGCGCATTATTGGTATATTAATCATGAGACCCATACTCTGATTAAATTCACCACAGACTAACTAGTTTTAAGCATATCATCACTAACTCAAGCCTCATGTGTATGCCATACACTGAGTCATGTGATTACATACCGATATATTTAGGGTTTTCAGCAGTGTATTAATATAAGCATAAATGCAAATATTAAGACGAATTATAAATCCTGTAAAAAACAATTACAGAAATTGTCTTTCGGGCACTACACCAAACATTAACAGCTACCTGTGTAAGCCTTGCATTCACATGAATGGTGCCTCTTGCACTTCTGACAAAGGAGTGCACTTGCTGAAGGTGCCGCTGATAAGGCTATTGATGTCTTCTTCACATTTTGGTGAGGTGCTGCCCGACTACTCCCTTAACGAGTCCTAAAAGTTCTCTAATCACCAACTATCACCGAAGGACTGTTCTTAAAAGTCTCCACTTCTATGGCATTTTTCAACAATTCTGCCATATTCCTTGGCATAGCTCCCATCATACCAGCTTGTATCTCATGAGATAATCCATTCCTATAAAGGGCCATTTCTTCTCCTCAACTTTCATGATTTCAGGATAAAACCTTCCCAACTTATTGAAATGGTTAGTATAGTGAGACACGGTCGTGTGTTGACCTTGACTATGTCTCAAAAACAGACTTGCTTGATTTGCTTGAACTGCTTGAGGATAGTACTCATTATAGAAAAAATCTTTGAATTCTTTCCAATCTATAATCTTACCTCGGCTGCTCTCTATTGCATCAAACCAACTCTCCGCCGTATTCAACAAAAATCCCGCAGCTAACTGAGCCATTTCTGCTTCAGGCACATTCATATTTCTACATGCCTTTTCAAAGCTCCTCAGCCTTGAGTTGTTCCACATTTCCATAAAAGTCTTGCATATGGTTCTTTTTCAACCTAGTGTACCAATCCACGGGTGGTGCCTGCTCAAATGTTTGAGGTCTAACCGGAGGGTAACCAGGTGGGTAAACCGTTGGATAAGCTGGTGGGTACACTGGTGGATAAATGGGTGGATAGCCTGGGGGTGCTTGGGGTGCTTGAGGTGGATAAGGTGGTGGATAAGGCTGTTGAGGTTGAGTCATAGGTGGTGCTTGTTGATAAGGGTGGTACCTTAGATTGTGTGGTGGAGTGTGGTATGGTTGCTGTAGTCCATAAGGTGGGTATCCAAAGCCGTGCTTGTGATCAAACCGTGGTGATGGAGGGATAGTAGGTTGAGGTTAGGAACTGGCGGGTGGAGGGTAGAAGGTTTGTTGGTGTGGAGGGTAAAATATGGTTGAAGGGTGGCTTATGGGTGGTGGTGGAGGATAAACTTCCATCACTGGTGGTGGTACAAAACCCGCTGGAATATCACTTACCATTGTAAAGTAAACCGAACTTCCCACATGCCACTGTGGAGGTTGCTCCTAATGAGGTCGTGGTGTCTGATTCTGTTGAGATAGATCATTAGGTCTGAAAACTCCACTCCCTACCACTAGTGTAGGAATGCATTCCTCCCATCTAGCACCAGAACTCTCGACCCCATGAACACCCCTCCTTGTTCTGCCGGCCTCTCTTCTAACACCGGAACTCTCAGCCCCACAAACATTTCTTCTCGTTGTCACCATTATGAAAATCAAGAAGATCAGAATGATACTAAGTGATCTAAAGAAACTTATCCCCAGAAAGGAAACCTAAAGGACATATCTCTCTAATACCAACTGTAACGCCCCGTTCCCGGATACCGAGTCCTTACCCGGAAATAGAACGTTCGGCACGTAAATATAAAATAAATTCTACATTATACGTAAGCCTCTACTACGTCGTATTGAGTTTCACATTTATGGAAGCTAAAAGACTCGGGTGTATTTTTTTTGTTGAACGCAATGTAAGAATAGAAACACAACCTTACTAAATATAGAAATAACTTACATTATCGATACATAAACTTTACAATAGAACGATGTCTTAAAAGGAAATACAACTAGTGTCTTACAAGAAATTCAAAGGAATACAACATGCCTTGAAATGATGATTGCAACATAAGTCTTGTAATAATATGATCATAAAACAAAGCATAATAAATCATCAAATGTCATCCTCGAAGTCCTCGTCGAACTCCTGTTCATCTTCTCAACCCCAAACACAACAAACATGCATTTGAAGGTAAGTACAAAGGTACTCAGCAAAAAACCAAAGCTATTGCATTAACTAGGTTTTACAAGAAGGATTTACATAGTTATTAAGTTATCTTTATTTGACCGACTCGATTCTAGGGTCCACTTCATGCTCATCAACACGTTGGGACTAAACCTTTCTAAAGTAAATTAGGTTTGTTACACAGGCATTCAAGGGCACTACGCATGGTGCTACCCACCACGAGGTATCATTTGCAACCTATTAGTGGATCACACCAATAGCCACGGGTTAAGACCCGATAGTGTACATGATCGGTGAAGTCCCCTACCATTTAGCCGGTTATAGGCCAGTAGAGTTATCCACTTTATCTGACCGCCCACACATCGCGATATAAACAAGTGCCTTACCAAAAATGTTACGATGTTTATTCTTTTACTACACACTTATGTAAATTATTAATCATTATCTAGCCACCTAAGTGTTTTCAAGGTAGGAACTCACTTAACAACTCTACTCCCTCACTTAGACTCTAGACACAATACCCTAGGCACATACACAGACTTCGATGAATACGAATTCATCAAAGCATAAGCCATTCTTACCCTTCGGACAGTCTTAAACTTCAACTCAATGGAAGAGTACGTCCCATGCCAAAACTAATTGCATCGAAAGCTTAATCAAGGATTATTGAAGTTCATTTAATGTTATAAGATAAAAAACAACACTTAAAACTAGACTTAGGGCTCAAAACAGATCAAACTAAAAAACAGCCTCTCTAGTGCGCCAAAGATCGGTCTGTGAGCCCAAGATCGGCTTCATGCACCAAAGACTACGCCCGGTGCGCCCAGCGATAAGACTATGAATGTAAAAATTGATTTCTGGAAGCTCGGTGTGCCCACACTGAGTTCTGTTGTGCCGGCACCAAGACTTCGAATGTAAAATTGGAGCTTCTGCTCTTCCAGTGCGCCTACATTGGCCTCGGTACGTCCGCACCAAGCACAGTGTACTCTAAAAACAAAGTTTTCTGCACTTTAACGGATTCCTAACACCTCCAAACATGTTCTTCAACCATGTACTCAACAAAACAGCAGAAAAGTACCACTTTAACAACATAAAACATCCCACACTAGCAAGGTAGCACTTATACATGAATTTTAACCTCATATTACTTCCAACACCAAGCCTTAACTCTACCAAACCATAATCAAAGGAATAGAGAAGATTTTCTTACTTGATCAAAGCATAACTCAAGAAAACATCATAAATACTGCAGGCACTTCTAAAACTTCAACAAAAACCTATATAATCCACAACCAATTCAAGAACTAGTTAGTATTAAGGTTTCTAATTAATCAGAACTACGAATCACACACTTTCCATTAGCCAAACATGATCCATCATGAAGAAAATCAGATTTAGGGTTGTTTTCATACCTTGATAAAACTTCCAACTTTTGGTATCAACATAATCCTTACGCTCTCATGATTCCGTTGTTCTACTTGTGTCTGAAAACGATCAAGGATTCACTTAGAACATTGAAGGAGAAATCTTGCTCTTTTCTTTTGCTCTCAAACCTTGCATGCAACTCCTTTCAAAAGTAGCGAAAATATGAACTTCCAACTTAGTGGGAAGTTTTATTTCTCCCAAATAAAACTTCCCCCCTTTAAATTCCATTAAAGCCCTTAAATCATCTTTTAATTGCAAAATAGTCCTTAACTTTATACATATATATATTTAAAAAATATATACATATATACTTATAATTATTTATAAACTTTAAATCTATAAAATAAATAAATATAATATTTCGTTCTCGGAAATTGACACGTCTGCCTTTTCCTGAGAATTGGAATATTACATAACTTGCTTAGAACATGGAAATTTCCACGGGTTAATTGAAAGATGGTTTTTCTTATAGTTACATTAAAACCGTGGCAGTTATCACAGTCTAGAAGGAATATGTCATTCTCTAATTTCAATGGGCCATGTAATTAGCCCGTGTGAAAGTCCACGTTTTCATCCAAGCCCATGGTAATTTCCGGGAGGGTTTAAAAATAGGGAGAATGAGCCTAAAATCCATTTTTAATACAAAAAAATACAAAGGATACAAAATTTGAAAAAGTTGCAAAAAGGACCAAAAAAATCCGACCGAAAAAAATACCCTTACTCATATCAAAGACGTGTTCCCGGCGTTCCTAGCAAACCATCGCTTTTTTTTTCGGAAAGTCTTTCTCTCTTATTTTTTTCCTGTTGCTCCTTGTTTTTTTTAAACATCTGTAACTTTTGATTTTAAACTTCGATCATCAAATTCATAATTTATCTCTCTCTCTCTCTCTCTCTCTCTCTCTCTCTCTCTCTCTCTCTTTTGAGATCGCATACGATACCCTTCCGACATAAATTTTGAAATCTGAAAAATATTTGCATTAATCGGAGCGTATTTCTTATAAGCGACCGTAACTTTTGATTTAGAACACCGATCATCAAAATTCTTTCAACGAAGTTCATATATTTTTCTCTTCATTTTGATATCTCATATGATGCCTTTTCGACGGAGTTTTTGAAATCCGAATTTAATCGCAGCGTTTACAATAACACAGTAATAGTAGCATATGTAGTACATGGTTCAATATCATCATATTTGATCTGAAACATTTAAATGTAATACTAGTAGTTTCCAGAATGCAAAAATATGGTTATAATGAACATATAGTACATGTCTTTTGTATGGCACTTGTGTAATCTAAAAAAATACATATTTTTGGAAACTAATCATCATTCAGAGCAAGAATGGATCACTCATGCCATTGCTATAAAAAAACATAGATTTACGAGAACCAACTAACTAGTAGTATGTAAATGCCACATATGGCTCTTAGGCATGTGATGAACTCGAATTTTTCTTGTGTACTAGTGATGAAACAATTTATCAAAAAATGCTTGATATCGTAATGAAACAATCTATCAAAAAATTATGGAGATGAAACTCCCAGGGAATCAAGATAATAAAAGCCTATTAATATTGGAAATAATCAAAAAGCCTATCAGGGGAACTAAAACATTCTTCAAGTTGTTGAAGACCAAAGCAGTCTGTTTTACCATTTATGGACCTTTAGCCTTCAAACCCGCACCACAACAAATTTCATGAAAGATGTATGCACCAGCAGAAAATGCATTAAATAGTAGCAGCTAAGCCTCTTCAATAGGGAATCTAGGCTCCTCCATTATTTGAAACACAAAAAAATACATGTATTGCCTCACTAGTTTGAATCAACAACCTTCAATCACCTGGGCCAAAATCACACCACACAAACATTGGAATGCAAGGAAAGAGTAAAACCATATGCATGCAATAACACCTTTTACTAACAATACATAGAGATATTAACAATAACACAAGATAAAGAATTAAGTAACACAAGAATACAAGAATACAAGAACAAGAACATAGTAATAAATAAAATTTACACCCTCAAAATTAGTGTAGTAGAAAGCTTAATGATACGAACCAAGTGAACAACACAATGTTGGTATGCAATACAAGGCTTATGAGAGTTCAGAAGAGGGTGAGTGAACTCTCTTTGATTTTTGGAGTTTCTTACTTTGAGAGCAAATCTAATCAGTTGGAACAGACTAGCAAGAAGCTCGTCCGGTTTTACTAGATTGGATACCGTCAGAAAGTAAGTGCAGTGGAAAAATGATATGTTTCAAAATAAGCATTGATATTTGTTTTTAGTGTTGAGTAGTTGGATCTTGATTATTCAAATACTGTAAGTACAGTGCTGAAAGTAAAGAACACAAGAAATGTTATCGATCTTTAGAGTGGCGTAATCCCATACGTGACTGCTTCTCCGGTGACTCAGAAGGTATCTCTATTGTACTCTAGACTAATACAATAGATTAGTGTCCTTGACACCCCACAGATGCTTCACACCCTAAGTAGCAATTCCTTGACACCCCACAGATGCTGCACACCCGCATATGCTTCAATGGTCTACTTTCACACATCTCGTCTGAAGAACTTGCTTTCTCCAACAGCTCGTCTGTCTTCTTTGATGTTCCTTCACACCCCATAGATTCTTCAACAGGTTCACCATTTCCTTGTGAACTTAGTTAATGAAGTTGAGTAGGTGTTGTATCAAATTAAAGATACAAAGATGAGAGCTTTATTCTGAATCCGTCTTTGATGATTTGATGGTAGCTCTCTTGATCAAGTAGATCCCAGATGATTTTTGTTTGAGCACTTCTTGTTGATCTGCTGGAATTCTAGATTTAGATTTGTAAGCTTCTGAGATGAAGATCTTGTTAAGACAAGATTTGATAGATTTTTCTTTTCAAATTTTCTCAACTATCTCTTTTATTTTATACTCAACACCCCCTCTTATTCGGTTGTTCTTCTTCATCTTTATATAGTCTTCATAGGGTAGGTGTTGTTGGATCGATAATGCGCCAACTACACTCTTGAAATGGGGGGTTGAATAGAGTGTTATAGATTTTGTATGAATTTTTTTGATTTGATCAATTAATAACAAGTTGGAGCAAATTAATTACAAGTTACTACACAATTACTAATTAATTAAACCGGAAGCTATTTAATCAAATTATTCGATTTTGTATAACCTAAGTGATCAAGAAATCTAAGTGTGATAACGCAGGTTTAAAAAAATTGACTGTTTATATTCAGGATCTGAAATAAAAATATACTAATAAACTATGATACACTTTGGATAAAGAGTCTATTGAAAAAGTGTCCTAAGCCCAATTGGGTTGGACCAGATCCGACTGGGTCGGGTTATTTACAGTCTGTTTTGGTTCATATAATAACTTTATTATGATTAATAAAAGCACTTGTGTTATTATATATTTTTTATCTTCCTATTATTGAATGTATATATATAGTAACGTCCTTAGTATTAAACTGTGATAGAGAAACCATGATATCGATTATGGTTGATGAGATCTCTAATCACCTTGACAAGTTTGATGCTTAAATGTCTCTAGTCATATGTACTGTCAAATGGGACATTGATAGTATGATTAGACTAGCACGTATTGAATGTCTTCTATCTTATTGAAGATAGGGATTTATCTCGTCTATCAAAGTGTAGAGACACGTGGACTGTACGTGGACCTGTATTAGAGAATGCGTACGTTAGACTAACCCACTTACATTACGTGTCGCAATATGTGGTAGTTGTGTAATTATCCTTAAGACCGGATTCTACATGGCATCACGGTATGGATTGTCATGCTTTGAAACTTTTGAGATTTCCCCTAGCCACGGGGCGATCATACGGTAGTGATTGGGTGTGATATTGAAGCATACGGAGCATACATGTTTGTTCGTCCGGGAAAAGTGTATCCTATGATTGGGAGTGAATATCCGAAATAGCCTTCTTACAAGGAAGGTCAAGCTCTCGAGAATCTTTGCAAAGTGGGAGTAAATGTGTTATTTCGGGAGAGCATGATATCCAGATTGTAAGATACGATCGTAAATGTATTGACACTCAAGATACGATAATATGGATATTATTACAGCGATAGGATTCTATTTACACGGTAATTGTTTCACATGAAAGGTAGTAGTCATTGCTTTTGACTCTTCTGATGATTGGGGGTCATGGTGTGTTGCTAGACTCTATCCCGTGATTGTTAGGTATGAAGGGCATTTTCGTAATTTGCACTTTGTGTCTACGGCCAACGTATTCGGAAGCGTATCGGGTCACACACATAAGAACATCGAGTCGGATTAAAATGCGGTTATAGTGATAACCAAACAATGAAAGTTTTATCTCAAGACCATAAAGATTATAGTGGTAAATTAATATGGTAGTATTTATTTATTATGAATAAATATAATACAAGATATTAATTATATTAATTAAGAATATTTCGGAAGCGAATTATTGGCAATATGGGGTGCAGAATAGATTGTGCAATTTAATATTGGATTGTGCAATTTAATATAATACAAGATATTAGATACACTTGGATTGTGCAATTTAATTAATAAGATTACCAAAATATTAATATTGGATATTAATTAATTTTTGAAAAATAGATTTATATTAATAAGATAAATATATTCAATATAAGATGATATTATAATAAAAGAGATGATTCCAAGAGCTAATTAGTCTTGAGAAAAATAGAGAGCTTCTAGTAGAGAGTTTTAGAGAGAGAAAAAGGCCGGTCTAGCAGCCGGATTTTTCTAATAGCAGTCCAAGGAGGATTCCGGCAAGGAGTTCGTGTGGATATCGATAAAGGCCGGATGTGTTGATGGCATGCACACAGTACTACTCTCCTTGACGGTCAAAGCGTCGATCTTATAGATCAGCCAAGGTATATACCGTCAAACTACTTAACGTGTTTATTGTGTTAAACGAAGTCGATCTTTGAATCGGAAATCAAAATTTTAAGTTCCGCTACATTAAACTAGTGTTATCCTAACAGAATCAACAAAGAATATCAGGCAACAATATATTTTGGAATGAAAGAATACATCAATGAGAGTATTTATTTTACTACATATTAGGCAGGTCAAACTGATCACAAACTTACTACCAAAAAACAATCAACAAGACTGCTCAAACTGAAGTTATCAGATGAACTTCAGTGATGATAAACAGACTCAACTGAGAGGTTTATCAACACTGATGTGCAATTTGAATGCACTTACTACAGTGAACAACCATGTATGGACCAGACTAGACTGTTCAATCAGTTTCAACACTGAACCGATGGTCAGGTTTGAGTCTCAACCCAGATTTGACTATCAAGTTCAGTATTGTAATTGATCACAGAATGATCAGGAGGTCCAAGAAAATACTGTAAAGACTAAGGAACCTATTACAAGGTATTCAAGGAGTATGCCCATTTTACAAATTTTCAGGCACCACAGATTTTGCAGATATCTCAGATAGCAGATTTCAGCAGGAAGACAAATGTGCAAGGACAATGCAAACAAAGGGGCAGAAAATCAGACTCAAATCCAAAAAAATAGGCTTTGAGTTTCCTGATAGGTTAAAGGGGAATATGAAGCACAAACAACAAGCCAAGTCTTGTACCAGTATGATCCTACAAAAGGATCAAAAACTCAGTCAGTCAAGGCCTTATCCACAAGGCTGTATGCAGGGTTATCAACCAAGCACACTTGGGTGATAGATCATGAATTATTGAAACAATGCAAACCAAATACTGAACCAAGTTTTAGTAATGCCATCCGCAACCGAAGCGATTTAAGGATATAGATCTATAATTTACACGTAATAAAATAACTAGATCTACTCTACAAGGGGGTTGTAGAACATACCTCTTGGATCTCAAAATCCAAGTAGAAGAACCGCAATCGGAAGAATAAAAGATAGTGTGAAGAGCACCACGATCTTCCAAAAGTGTGATCCGAGCAACTCCCGGTGGAAGGAAATCCTCGTCTCGAATCCTCCCGATATGGTACCCGGAAAACCTCCAAGATTTTCCCTCTCTTACCCTTGGCCGAAAATTTTCCTTCTCCTCTTTAAGAGGTAGAAGTCGAAATTTTATGTTGTGTGTAAGGCTTGGGAGAACTCTCTTTATATAGGAAAGTAATCCTTGACCTCCAAGGATTTAATAATTAATACAAAATCAATTATAATAATCCTATTAAATAAAAGATTATCCCAGAAATATTCTAGAACAAATCTAGAATAATCTTTATCTTACCATAAATATTTATCCAATAAATATTTTGTGCACATGTCTTATTAATACACAAGAAAACAATTTATTGTTCCATAAAACATGAGGGGGGGCCGAAAATTCTTATTTGTGACCTAGTCACAATAATTTCGACTAACACATTAAATTTGGGCCAAGATTATGAAAAATGTCTTTTTCACATATTCAATTATTTAGCCCAACTAATTTAATAGTCCACTAAACAATTAATTCACATATCGTTTTAATTAAATTCCAATAAGAACTAAATTAATATTATTAGGATTCGATGTCCGAGAATAGCTATGCTATATTGGAGGCACGTCGGGGACCATGGACTAATAATCAGCGGCTCCGATAAATAAAATAAATAATTATCTTACGAACAGAATAATTATATTCGATAAATCAATAACAGGAATATGCCACCATAATCCCGTGACTGCACTCCTCCGATTATGAGATTATATTTATCTCCTCACGAGAATGATAATAAGCGTCCATTGATATAATCATTACATATGGATTAATTCTCCATAGACTGTTCATTTTAAATCGGGAAGTTACCGTTAACCCTTTTTAGAACCTCTTATCCTTATTTACCATTAACCCCTAGTGATCAATTAATTCATACAACTCACCGGGTAGCTAATCGGTGTAATATGATCTCCATGGATCGATCGGTTTCTAGGATTAACAAATAAGGGAATCGCCTATCTACTTCCGAAAATGGAAGGAATGGATTCCGTGATCTGTGATAACACGGACTACTCACTCAATCCAAAGACAATGCCAAGATGTGGTAATTCGATCACGACTCGATGTAATCCTTAACCGTCAAGTCAAACTCGATCATCGATTCAAGCGGTTGACTCGTGATCACCTCGAGGATTAAGATATATCCATAAATATGATCATCAATTGATTCGATAAGACTTCGATTACGGAATTATATCGTGAACTCTAATCAAATCGGTCCAAATTTCTATATGATATATCTATCATATATAAATGCCCCACTAGGTTCTCTTAACCGAAAGTCCGGATAAGACAATCACACATATTGTGTTCTGGGTGCATTAATAGAACGTTAAAGGAGAGACCCGATACTCTCGATTAACTTCACTACGGGCTAATTGTGTTTTAAGTACATCTTCACTAACTCAATCCTCCCGTGTATATCCCATACACTGAGTTAAGTGATTACATAAACGATATACTTTAGGGTTTTCTGTAGTGTAAATACTATTGTCACATCGGTGAATATGAGAATAATAAATATGAATAATAATGTCAATTCCTTCATTAAATAAAACAATTACAAAATTGTCTTTCGGGCATAACACCTAACACCAAGATCTTAGCACATCAACAAAGAGGATAAACACTTTTGATCCTTCAGATTGCTAATAATTAGAAAGTCAATTTTGTTGAGCCTTGACCACAAAGGTAGTAACTTTAGTAATAAACCAAATTGCTTAATTAGCAGGTTAGATCCTTTCTGAATTTCAGCAGTTCCAAGTCCTAGAATTTTCAAACAAGCAAGGGGAAACAAACAACAGACAGGCAATAGTCTTGATCAGTGTCTCTGATTGACACAAGATCAGAAGTCAACTAAAAGTCACACTAAATGCCAGATCCTTACTTAGGCAATACAAGGGTGATCCTTTTTGTACAAATGATCACAGAGATCCACTAAGCAAACTATTACACATACAACAACTACACAGTTAACAAAAAGCAATAAAACTGGTTTCTGAAATCAATACCTTCTCAAGGAAAAACACAAGTGCAGCCCACTAGAACAGGGCTATTCTCAAGATCATGTGTATAGCTCTACTAGTCCTTGAGCTATACACACTCCTCTTCAGAATCCAGCTAATTCCCAACACTTCAGGCAAGTGTGTGAATTACAAAACCCAAACTTCTACTACTAAAAAAGAACTGAAGGAAAATTTTGATGTGTAAAAATATGGGATTGCTATTGTTTAAATGATGCATTTATGTGATGGTGTGAGTGGCTATATATAGGGATTAGGAAGTAGATAGCCCTAAAACGAGCCATGTGAAACCAGTGTGTGAAAACCGACAAAGGACTTTGGTTGAAAGCATTGATTGACTGACTTAGACCAATTAGGCCTTGGTTCAGACTAAACCACGTCTAATTTGACTTATTAAGGGCATCATTGGGTCGAGACCCTCAACATATGACTCGAACCTGTCCATCATCGAGTTGAGAAACCCTAGGTCAATTACCTAGCCCACAGAAAGTTTCAAGCCAATTTACCTGTGCGATTTGGGTTAAGATTCACCAAATCGGGGCATATTCACCATGTGACTGAAATCAAGAGTCCCAGCTTGCCAAGATTTTCAACTTTGACCGGAATGACTTCAATTGAATCCAGATTTTCTTATTTTCAGTCCAACAGTGAAGAGTTCAATGGCAAGCTTCCTTCTTTAATCACCGACTTCACGTGGAACACGTGTTTCAGTGAAGGGTTCTGCAATCAAAGCATAGAAGGAAAGAATCAAGGCAATATCACGTTCAAATCAGAGATTAATACTGACAGTATACGATATTAATTGAAAAGATACAACCTTGATTTTGGGTGGAATACAGGTCCAAAAGATCTGATTTTAATAGCTCGTATCAGTCACTAGAACTGTATGAAAGGTCAGACCTTTCATGTTTGACCTATCATAGACACAAAAGCACAAATCAGGGCAGTAAATTGTTCGAATCAGAGTAATAAAGATGATATTAACATATAGTTAAAGAAGGATACGACCTTCAAAAACTCCGGTTGCATAGAGCCTTTATGAGAGACCAAATCCCAGAGAATCAGAGATTAAACGTTCGAATCAGAGCCTTCATATCCAACACGTTGCTCTGTATTCAAAACGGCATCTTTCCAGAATCAGACCCTTCCAATACTGGATTTTTGGCACTTGGTTGCCCGATTTTAGATGGAGCCCTCACAGAGTAAATTACTGTGTTTCTCAAGGGATTATCAACATGAGGTATAATCAGATTAGGAAGGTAGAAGGGAATTAAAGGAAGAAACGACTTGAAAATTTTTAGGGGTGGCCATTGAAGGAGAAGAATAGGGAATCGAGAGCATTGAAGACAAAGGATACGTAAGGATTTGTAGAGGAGACAACGTTTTGGGTTTCAAAAATAGGGAAAGTAAGAGGTTTTGTCAGATTTTGCAAAAATGAAGGGTAGGAAAGCGGAAAAATATTGGGTTATGCAAAAATAAAGAGTTGGGCCGGACATATGGAACACAGATCAAGCAATAGGGCATGTCATACTTTTATATAGTAGATTTTATACATTGATTAATTAAATTAATTAATCCATAAAATTAATAAATTAATTTTAAAAATTATATTAATAACTTAACAATCAATTATAAAATTTAATAAATCCAGCAAAACACAATTAACCACAATGATAGTGCCATATGATGTAAGTGTTGACTTCATGGCGGTTAGTGATAGGGGCATTTTAGTAAAAAAAACATATTGATGATATTTTTGGTAAAATAACCAAACTTAAGTACAACTGGAGCTCATAACTCAACAGGTGTCCCATTGGAAGACTGTGTGTCTCAGATTGATTTGCTGAGTTGTCCCTTGGTATTTTCAAAATAGTTCCGTTTAACTTTTCAACCGTTGGAGCCTTTGTACTTGATGGCTTCTAGATGATAGCTTTTGTTGGAAGTAGCACCCGAAAGACAGTTTCTGTAATTGTTTTTATGATTAATAAATGACAGATTTATTCTCATCTTATTATTTGCTTTGTGTTTATCATATGTAGCCATATAACTTAGTGTGTGTCACACGTGAGGATTAAGTTTATGGTGATACATGAACTATTAGTCCATCGTGAACTTAGTCAAAGTATGGGGTCTATTTATTAAACCACCACTAATGCACCCAGAACACTTTAAGGTGTGACAGTCTTATCCGGACCGTCGATATTGGTTATCTATGTGGGGCATTCATATATGATGTAGTCATATAAGACTGGACCGATTTAATCTGCATTTCGCATATAATTCCGTGATTGAGAAATCTTATTAAATCACAAGATGATCATATATGGATTAACCTTAATCCTGAAGTGATTGCAGACGCCTGCTTGTTTCAAGATAGGGTTTGATGTGTTCGTTAGGGATTGCTAAGAGGCGCGGTCCGAATCACTTTCACGTTGGCACTATTCTGGAATGAGTGAGTAGTGTGTGTCTCACAGATATGGAATCCATTCCTTTCTACAGGAAGTAGAAAGACGATCCCCTTATTTGTTAATCCTAGAAACTGATCGATCGGCCGAGTTTATATTGGTTATGAACTAATTGATCACTAGTGGGTTGATGGTAAATAAGGATAAGATGTAGTGAAGAAGGTTAACGGAAATAATCCCGCTTCATTACGGATAGTCTATGGAGGGTTAGTCCATATGTAATGATTATATCAATGGACACTTATTGACTCGACTATGTGAGAATAAGTTATATCTATAATCGATAGAGTTTAGTTTCGGATTTATGGTGGCGTAATTCCAGAATTAATAAGTTGAGTAGAAATGTTCTATTCGATGAATATTTTATTCATTTTATCGTAGCTACTGATGGTCCCCGGGTTGACTCCTAACACGCGAGTATTTTCTCGTTTTGTGGAACCTCGAGAATAAATTAAATAGTTGGTCTATTTAATGAATATGCAATTTTTTGTTTGCAGTCCGTAATTACAGTGAATATTATTTATTTGGTAAATAATATGTAAAATAGAAAAGACATTTTCTATTAAAATTTAGTGGCAATGTGGCGCCCCATGTTGAGAAAAATAGGAAATGATATTTTCCTATATTATGTCACATATGTAATTAATTATTTATTTGTTAGATAATTAATGGAAAAATAATAGATTGATTTTATAATCATTATCTCATATATGAAGATTATCTCTTATTTTATGGCAAATATCTTTTCCTTAAGGAAAATAGAATTTGCATTATGAAAAGGATAACTCTCTCTTGACTAGTTATTTTCCTATATAAAGAGAGTTCCTCCCAACACAATTATCATCACAAATTGGCGCCACATTTATTAAAAAGGAAGAGAAATATTAGTTTCTTGTTCTAGCCATTAGGAGAAGAAAAACCTAGGGTTTTTCGTGAGCATATTCGATGAGGTTTTACTACGAGCATCGACGTCCACTAGTCGTCGCTTCTAGATACAATCCGGAAGATCACGGCTTCTCTCCGGTTGGGTAAATCTACTAACCCTCTTGTAGGATATTAATTATTATGTGAATCATATCATGGTAAAGTCGAAAAGAAAATTTTAATTTGTATCTTCAGTTGTGCATGATCAAGCATCTGGATTGTTGCTGTGAATCAAATTTGACGATCCAATTATGGATTGGATACGGATTCGGGTTTCTGTATATCAAGCGTCTGTTATCAGAGCGAGGTTGAAGTGATTTTGCGATTTTGATTGCGTAATTAATTAATAAGTAGTGGAATTGAATTAAAAATTGCATCTTTTATATGTTTATTATATATATGCGTGGTTGAATGTTTATGGTTGAAGAGATGGACTGGGTTGGTACTTGTTTACCATTAGATCTATTGTAAACCCAACTTTTCTGGCTATAGGAAATTATGTAATTTATTTGGTATAATTTAATTTCCTAGTAGTTAGAATATATATATTAGCTGTGGCCCTGTTGCATTTATTTGATATTTCGAAGAACATCAACAAGAAAAAGTAGCAGCGTGGTGGTAAAGAGGTAGTTTTTAGATCATGTAGACCACAGTTCGATTCCCCTTGACACGCTTTTATCAATTTGTCCCACAAAGGTTGCAGTTTTATAAAGGAAAAAAAATTGGAACAGCTGGGATTCGAACCTAGGCTGCCATGGTAGAAGATGGGAGTGCGCACCAACTCGGCTGGAGCTTCTCTGTTCAAGAATCGGATCAGAAAAATAATGTACAGAGCGGCGGACGAATAGTTTTGAGATTAGAAAATATTTTAAGCGTAGGGTTTATTTATTTATTTAATTTTATTTTTATAGATTAGATACGCGGGTACCAACGGTCCATCTCAGTGGTTTATTTTTCGCATTTATTTTCTCTTGTGATTATTTATGTGATATAGTCATGCCATGCATCATATTCATGAATTCCACTCCTAGCATATGCATATATGTAGAAAATTATTTTTGGCATTAATTAGACAAGTATGAAAACGATAATTAATTTTGATTAACAATTAATTAAATTAATTAAAGGAAACAGAATTTTATTAGGATATAAAATTCACATGATACACTTAATTTAGGATTATGAATCCTTCGTGGTTTTGGTTATGTAGTGTCTACATAAATAAGAATTTTGATAATAAAAAATTGGACACCAACTAGACGGTATTTGCAACCGATAAGTTGGTGATTGGTTTTCATGATTTATTGTTTTCGATTATTAAAAAATTCTGAGATCCTAAATTTTTATCATGATAAAATTAGGACTATAAAATTCATTGGTGAATTTTTGTTGTGTAGTTTCTACACAAGAGTTTTCTAAATGATCGGAAAATTGGAAAATCATGAATAAGGTGAGCTTTAAATTAGTGGGAGCTTTAAATTTTGGGGAGCTTTAAATTTTGGAACCGATAAACTAGTGGGAGCTTTAAATTTTGGGATTTATTGTTTTTCGAATTATTAGAAAAATCATAAAGTCCTAATGGATTAGGATTATAAAAATCTTGGTGAATTTTAAATTGTATAGTGTCTACACAAGGAATTTTTATAAATCCATAAAATTAGAAAATCATGAGTATAGTGACACTAGTTAGACGGTATTTGGAACCGATGAACTAGTGGGAGGATTACATTAAATATTCATGATTTAATGTTTTTCGGATTATTAAGAAATTCTAAAAATCCTAATAAGACTACCTATTTTCCAAAATAACGAATACAAGCGGGGAAGGTGACAACCAACCCCACGGCCTGTATTGTTGACACAAGCACATGAGAGAATGGAGACGCCTCATGCCGCTTTGATTTCGGCCCCCTACAGATGGCCTTCACCACTATCGAAATTCAGGGCTTGGTTTCCGAAAGGATAGGATTTTGAGTTCTCATCGGGTCACGGACCTACCCTATGGCGGCATGCTCGGGGCGTACTTAAAAAATCTAAAAGAGTAGGTCACACTCACAAGGATATTTTTGGAAATATCTTGGCTGAAAAATGAAGGTAATCAACAATTAAATGGAGATGATTGATTCTCAATGGTTTAATTGTTGAGAGAGATCGTCTAAATTTAATCTTCACCTCTTTGACCTACGCTACGGCGGAACTGAGGTGTGAGATTAAATCCTTGGAATGGTAGGATAAACAGCATGCATGACATCACGTTTATAATTCCTGAAATCAATATTAGTTGTGGTGTATGATTTGATTTATATTTCTGCCATAATTTATTTTACAACTACATATCAGCTCAATGTGACTAGACTTCTTAAGTAATTAAAATTGACTGATGATGACTTCATGAAAGTGGAAAAGTAACAAGAACGTTGAACTCATAAATCAAGAATGCAATTAATTTTTCGGAAGAGGATGCTCCTCTTGAGCCTACAAACTTAAGTGACATTGATAAGTATGTCACAGCTATCACTCGTGTTGAATGGAAGACAAATTAATATTAGTTGAAAGATGCCGAGAATGATTTGGCATCAATCTCACTGGACATCCCACAGTTCACGAGTAGTGTCTACTCAAATAAACTGCTAGTTCAAGTCCATTTCCTTTAAATAAATCCAAGAATGGGAAAGAATGTCTAAAAAGGTAAGTCATCAAAACTAAAAAAGTTAAAGGCTAAACCGAAATATTAATAAAAGAAAATATAGGATAAGGAAAGTGGTTTCGGATCACTAACCTATGAATCCTCAGAGACTTTCTTAACCGGATAGTTTGACCCAGAAGCTAAGTTATTTTATAAGAACAAGGTACCAGGGCATTCAAGATGAAGAGGAGAGAACAGGCTATTATTTCAGCTAAGATAGTGGGAGGGATGTAAGGAAACAAATTTCGGATTTTAATCCTTGATTATCACAAAAATCTAATTTCTGTTTTCATATTCGTTGGAACGAACGAATTCACTTTCAAATCGATAATATAGTTGCCTTAAAGAATGTGAATATGACATTTGTATACGATTCCAAGACTCGGACATTTGTCTAATAAAGTCAGAACCACTAAGTAATACTGAAAAGCTATTAAGACAAATGGTTTCCATACTAAGATAAATGATTCTTTAGCATATATTTGATTAGTGCATATATCCTAAAGATAAGATCGTAAGACTGGATAAGGGTGATTCCTATCTCCCAGTCTAAGAACACTATCTCAAAGGAAAAATGACTAAGTAACCTTTCAATTAAGAAAGGGTAATAGAGCTAAAGAAGTATCATAGCTTGTTCATATTGACCTTCGGGGTCTTATGAAGATACGAGCTAGTGGGAGCTTTTGAGTAGTGCACATTTTGTCTGATGGAAGCTCGAAACACCGATTAGTTTATCTGAATATCTTGAGGAATCTCTGATATTACCAGAAAAGCGAGTATTCCATGCTCAGATATAGGCTAAAGAATAGTATTTGGCACTGATGCTCGGCCTACCTCTGATTGAAACGATTTAACTGAAAAGGATAAACCATGGATTTCCTTATATAGTTATTGATATGCTACAATACACTGCTTAACTCAATTAAGATATTAGTTGCAAAATAAAGGTTTACATTATTATGTAATACCGAGACGTCCACCTAGAAGATGCTTATGAATTTGTGGATAAAGAGTGAAGTAAATTTACTCCACTTCCGCAAATAGAGGCATTTAGCCTTAATGCTTGAAGGTAGGACTGGAGATTTTGGATACATGTTCAAATGGTGACTGTTCATGAAATATCTTAATGCAATGTGAAAAGGTTGGCTATCAGATTCTGAAGATAGGATAATGACGCTTGTACTGTCACAACCTTTCTAAAGAATGTATAAATAACAACCTTCGACCGTGAAGTAAAGTTACTCAAGGAGTTACTATCTAATTTAATCACACCGCATCAACCATTGATTGTTGGGGGTTACACCAATAAATACTTCTAAATCAGATCATGATATCAATTCACCCTAAAGCAGTGGGAGTATGGTTTAACCATTGACCGGCTGTGATTATGTAGACGTTACAGCCTGCTGGAGGTGATTGATAACTTATGGTCCTCTGTAAGGACTGTATAGGATTCTGATAAATAGAGGTTGGTTTAAATCCATAAACCTGTAAATGGAGTTTTGGTACTCAAGTTCTGTTCACACTCTTGAAGAACCACCTGAGTGTTTCAGGCCCAGTGGGAGAAATTGGATCTACATGAAAAGAGTCGAATGAATGAGAAATTTTATCTTTCTATGCAAAGCCAAGTGGTCTTGAGGGTAATTCCCTAAGAAGTAGATAGTTCAATAGGGGTGATGCCCTGAACTCTCTCACCATTCAGCCTTTCTTGACTCCATGGAAAGCAGGAAGATTACCAGGGTGATTCCTTGAAACTTCCTTGCTGTACAATGGAGCTTAGATTCATTCGGAACGGCAAGGCTTTTGCTTAAAGCAATGGCAGATTGATTGCCTATGCTTATATCCATTCATGGATTAAAGCAAACCTCTAGATCATTAAAAAGCCATATGTTTGAAATATATGGGCTTGACCAGAATTTTGATGAGTCTTTTGTAGACCAGAGAATCAATCTTGGTAAAGTAGTAGACGTTAGTGCTAATGAAAGGTGACACTGCTACAGTTGTAAACAACATGAGTGTGTTATCTAAAGTCAGGAACTGACGAACCAAACTTCTCTGAATTAGAGAAGTGGAATATATTCATAGAATTTGATTGGGTCGAATTCATGTGAACAAGTTGTTGGAAATATTCAATGCATCTTATTGTTTAAGATGATGATGCATTTTCGTATGCAATATTCAACGAGAGATTTCCGACCCAAACCGTCACGGAATAATTCACTCAGTCTTTGGATAAAGAGAGTGGGATAAATTCTCTGGTGGATAGAGAATATCAGATTTCTGAAAGTCAATTAAGTTCGAATCTTGGATTCGAGCAATGATGGCAGTATAGTACATCCTCAAGTATCTTTAGAGAACGAGGAATTATACGCTTTTATATTCGGGTGCAAACCTATGTATTGATTACACTGATTCTAACTTTATGTCAGATTAAGGTGATCATTAATTGATCTCAGGCTCAGTATTTTCTCATAGTGATGGAGCTATTGGCTACAACAATCCAGCACTGCCAGTTTGACTCTTATAGTAGAATACATAGCAGTTTTTAGAGCAGCTAAAGAGGCAGTGTGGCTTAAGAAGTTCTTTGTTGGATCGGGAAGTGATTCCAGGTCTCCATGAGCCGATACCATTTTATTGTGAAAACAGTGAAATGGTAGCTCGTGCAAATGATCTTCGCAGTCACAAGAGGTCAAAAGCATATTAAGAGAGAGTACCGCCTGATCAAGCAAACCGTACAGAGAGGCGACGTTTTGGTCCTAAAAGATCGCCTTGAGCCGACAACCCAGCTGATAAGTTTACCAAGTTGTGTGGCATCTAATGTCACTGATAAGCGCCTGGTGGGTATAAAATTGGAAGATGTGTCTCGTCTGCTTTAGAGTAAGTGGGAGAATTTTGTGGATAGATAGAATAAGGGTGTGGTGCTCTAAAAACAATTGTTGCTTGTCTTTACGGGCAAATGGGAGATGGTTAGATGTAGTTCCCGAAACACAATTGTTGCTTGTCCTTATGGGCAAGTGGGAGATTGTTGGAAGTAGCACCCGAAAGACAATTTTGTAATTGTTTTTATGATTAATAAATGACAGATTTATTCTCATCTTATTATTTTCTTCGTCATTATATGTAATAACCGCAGAAAACCCCAAGTCGTATCATATGTAGCCAAATAACTTAGTGTGTGTCACACGTGAGTATTAAGTTTATGGCGATACACTTGAACTATTAGTCCATGGTGAACATAATCAAAGTATGGGGTCTATTGATTAAACCACCACTAATGCGCCTGAACACTTTAATGTGTGACTGTCTTATCCGGACCGTCGATATTGGTTATCTAAGTGGGTCATTTATATATGATGTAGTCATATAGGACTGGACCGATTTAATCTGCATTTCTCATATAATTCCGTGATTGAGAAATCTTATTAAATCACAAGATGATCATATATGGATTAACCTTAATCCTGAAGCAATTGCAGACGCCTGCTTGTTTCAAGATGGGGTTTGATGTGTTCGCTAAGGATTGATAAGAGGCACTGTCCGAATCAATTTCATGTTGTCACTATTCTGGAATGAGTGAGGAGTGTGTGTCTCATAGATATGGAATCAATTCCTTCCTGCGGGAAGTAGAAAGGTGATCCCCTTATTTGTTTTTCCTAGAAACTGATTGATCGGCCGAGTTCATATTGGTTATGAACTAATTGATCACTAGTGGGTTGATGGTAAATAATGATATGATGTTGTGAAGAAGGTTTATGGAAATAATCCCGCTTCGTTATGGATAGTCTATGGAGGGTTAGTCTATATGTAATGATTATATCAATGGACATTTATTGACTCGACTATCTGAGAATAAGTTATATCTATAATCGATAGATTTCAGTTTCGGATTTATGGTGGCGTGATTCCGGAATTAATAAGTTGTGTACAAATGTTCTGTTCGATGAATATTTTATTCAATTTATTGTAGCTACTGATTATAGGTTCATGGTCCCCGGGTTGGCTCCTAACACACGAGTGTTTTCTCGTTTTGTGGAACATCGAGAATAAATTAAATAGTTGGTCTATTTAATGAATATGAGAATATTATTTATTTGGTAAATAATATGTAAAATAGAAAAGACGTTTTCTATTAAAATATAGTGGCAATGTGGCGCATCATGTTGAGAAAAATAGGAATAGAAATTTTCCTAGATTATGTCACATGTGTAATTAATTATTTATTTGTTAGATAATTAATGGAAAAATAAGAGATTGATTTATACTCATTATCTCATTAATAGAGATTTTCTCTTATTTTATGGCAAATATCTTTTCCTTATGGAAAATAGAATTTGCATTGTGAAATGGATAACTGTCTCTTGACTAGTTAATTTCTTATATAAAAAGAGTTCATCCCAACACAATTATCATCACAAATTGGTGCCACATTTATTAAAAAGGAAGAGAAAAATTAGTTTATTGTTTTAGCCATTAAGAGAAGAAAAACATAGGGTTTTTCTTGAGCATATTCGAGGAGGTTTTACTACGAGGATCGACATCCACCAGTCGTCGCTTGGAGATACAATCCAGTGTAGGAAATCAATCGAGTAGCACAACGGCATTTAAAAAAATTGATTTCCCATTCAGGATCGTCTTCATTTAAACAATAAACATATAAGAGAGTGGATGGTAATATTACATTGGTTGATCTAAAAGATCGACACTTTGACCGTACGGTAGGAGTAGATGTGCGCGAGCCGTCCAAGCGTCCGGCCTCTACCAGTAATCCACACAGGCACCTCGCCGGAATCCCGCCAAGGATTGCTATTAGAAAAACCCAACTGCTAGGTCGGCCTTTTCTCTCTCTACAATCTCTCTCTAAGAAGCTCTCTTATTTTCACAAGAACAATTAGCTCTTGGAATTATGGTGTACTATACAAGAGCTTGACAACCCCTTGCTTATATAGGCATATAGGGCGCCCTTTGTATTCCCAAAAATCCTTGGGGAATAAGTCTTGAGTAGAGTGGAGAGAAAGAAAACATTTTCCTAATAAAATAAGGAAAATCCCTTAGATTGATTTATCAAATTTAATTTAATATCTTATATTAAATATTTCCAAGATATTGTTAATATCTAATATTGACTATCTTTATCTTATTACCATAAATCAATTTACACATGTATATATATCACATGTATATATTACAAATATAAATCTATACATATATATATATATATATATATATATATATATATATATATATATATATATATATATATATATATATATATATATTATATTATATTATTGGATAATATAATACGATGATTAATTAATTTGCGAAATCCATGTGTATCATATACACGTACATATTTCGCCCCATATATAAATATATTTAATTAATCAACATAATTAATATCTTGTATTATATTTATTCTTAATAAATAAATACCACCATATTAATTTACCACTATAACCTTTATAGTATGAGATAAACTTTCCTTATTTGGTCTCAACTATAACCACATTTTAATCCGACTCGATGTTCATATGTGTGTGACCCGATAGGCTTCCGAATATGTTGGCCGTAGACATAAGGCGAAATTACGAAAATGCCCTTCACATCTAAGGATCATGGATAGCGTCTAGCAACACGTTCGTGACCCCTATCATTGGAAGAGTCAATATGCAATGACTACTACCTTTCATGTGCTCGGTTAGCGTGTAAATATAATCCTATCGCTGTAATAATATTCATACGGTCGTACGTCGAGTGTCAAGAATTGACGACCGTATCTTATAATCTGGATATCATGCTCCTCGAAGTAACTCATTTACTTTCACTTTGCAAAGATTCACGAGAGTAAGATATTCCTTATAAGAAGGCCCGTTCGGATATTCACCCCTACTCTTGGGGACGCGATTCCCAGACGACCTAACATGTATACTCCGCATGCTTCAGTATCACACCCAATCACTATCGCTTGATCGCCCCATGGTTAGGGGAAACCTCAATAGTGTCAAAGCATGACAATCCACACTGTGATGCCATGTAGACTCTGGTCCTAAGGATAATTACACAACCGTCACATAGTGTGACACTTAGCAGTGTAAGTGGGTTAGTCTAACGTACGCCTTCTCTAATACACGTCCACGTACAGTCCAAGTGTCTCTACACTTTGATAGACGAGATCTATCTCTGCCCTTAAA
Source organism: Gentiana macrophylla (assembly GCA_026214975.1). Classification (NCBI taxonomy): domain Eukaryota; kingdom Viridiplantae; phylum Streptophyta; class Magnoliopsida; order Gentianales; family Gentianaceae; genus Gentiana; species Gentiana macrophylla. Next base: position 54,102,568 of record CM047807.1, on the reverse strand, counting down.
GACAGAAGACATCTAACACGTGCTAGTCTATACGTACTATCAATGCCCTGTTTAATAGTACATCAGCCTAGAGACATTTAAGTATCAAGCTTATTAAAGTGAATAGAGATCTCATCAACCATAATTGCCTATCATGGTTTATCTATCACAGTTTTATACTAAGGACGCTATCGTATAACAATTTATAATTGGTTCTTTAAAAAGAACAAATATATGACAACAGAAAAGCCATTTATTATATATGTATAATTATAAAGAAATAGTAGAAATGATCCAACCCGGTCGGATCCGGTCCAACCCGATTGGGTTTAAGACACTATTTCAACAATCTCCCACTTGGCCAAAAACCAATCACTCGCACACACAAGACCAAATTGAAACACAAGAATCTCATGCTATACTCGCAACCAACCCTAGCTATGAGCGGATCGCTATCCAGACTGCAAACCCAGACTGTAGTTCCCACTCGCCTTCATAAGACTCAGGATACATGCTTGTATATCTATGTTTATCCGATTCCAAGTTTCGATAACCTAGGAAGCCATTCTTAACTCGTTTAAGGATATTCTCGACATTCACCAAATTTACTTTCATTCTTGCTCATGATTCTTCATGGACTAGGAACTGTTGGAAAAGTGTCCTAATCCCAAAAGGGTTGGACCGGATCCTACCGGATCGGGTCATTTACAGTCTATTTAGTTCATGTATTAACTTTATTATGATTAATAAAAGCACTTATGTTATTATATATATTGTTTATCTTCATATTATTTGTTATATATATATATAGTAACGTCCCTAGTATCAAATTGTGATAGAGAAACCATGATAGTGATTATGGTTGATGAGATCTCTAATCACTATAACAAATTTGGTAATTAAATGTCTCTAGTCCTATGTACTGTCAAATGGGACATTGATAGTATAATCAGAATAGCACGTACTGGATGTCTTCTATCGTATAGAAGGTAGGGATAGATCTCGTCTATCGAAGTGTAGAGACACTTGGACTGTACGTTGACGTGTATTAGATAATGCGTACGTTAGACAGACCCACTTACATTAAGAGTCACACTATGTTGCGGTTGTGTAATTATCCTTTTGACCGGAGTCTTCATGGCATCACGGTGTGGATTTTCATGCTTTGACACTATTGAGATTTCCCCTAGCCTCGGGGCGATCATGCGGTAGTGATTGGGTATGATATTGAAGCATGCGGAGTATACATGATTGGTCATCCGTGAATCGTGCATCCTATGATTGGGATCGAATATCCGAAATGGCCTTCTTATAAGGAATGTCTAGCTCTCAAAAATCTTTGCAAAGTGGGAGTAAATGTGTTATCCCGGGAAAGCATGATATCCAGATTATAAGATACGATCGTTAATGTATTGACACTCGAGATACGATCATATGAATATTATTACAGCGATAGGATTGTAAGTTACACGGTAACTATTTCACATGAAAGGTAGTAGTCATTGCTTTCGACTCTTCCGATGATTGGGGGTCACGGTGTGTTGGTAGACGCTATCCCGTGATCGTTAGGCATGAAGGGCATTTTAGTAAATTGCACTTTGTGTCTACGGCCAACATATTCGGAAGCCTATCGGGTCACACACATATGAACTTCGAGTCGGATTAAAGTGCGGTTATAGTTGATAACCAAATAATGAAAGTTTATCTCTAGAGTATAAAGGTTATAGTGGTAAATTAATATGGTGGTATTTATTTATTATTAATAAATAAAATACAAGATATTAATTATATACAAATTATATTAATTAAAGAATATTCCGGAAGTCAATTTATTGACTAATGGGGCGCCACCTGCTAGGGTATAAGATACACTTGGATTGTGTACTTTAATTAATAATATTACCATAATATTAATATAAGATATTAATTGATTTTTGAAAAAATAGATTTATGGTAATAATATAATTATACTCAATATAAGATATTGGGAATATTAATTATAATAAAAGAGATAAATCAATCTAGAAGATTTTCCTTATTTTATTAGGAAAATGTTTTCTTCTCCTACACACATATGGGGCGCCACCTCTAGCTATAAATAAGAGGTGGGTGTCAAGCTCTTTTGGACATCACAATTGCAAGAGCTCATAATTCTTGTATAAAATAGAGAGCATCCTATAGGGAGTTAGAGAGAAGGGAAAAAACCGGTCTAGCAACCGGATTTTTCCAATAGCAATCCAAGGAGGATTCGGGCGAGGAGTTCGTGTGGATTAGCGATAGTGGCCGGACACGTGGACGGGTTGCGCATTGTACTACTGTCCGTTGAAGGTCAAAGCTATGTTCTTATAGATCATAGAGGTATAACCGTCAAACTACTTAACGTGTTTATTGCATTAAACGAAGAACAATCTAGTAAAATGAAATCAAATTTTAAAATCCGCTGTGTTAAACTAGTGATTTCCTAACAGTGGTATTAGAGACAGGTTTCGAGCTTAAGAAATAAGCACAATTTAATTGCGTAGTTATTAATTGATAGATGTAAGATCTATAATCACGAAACGTTTAAAACAAAAAAAAGGAATCGATGGGGCTCGCCGATCGGGCGCCCCCTCCACGGCAAGCGGCAAGCAAGGCGGCGGCGGCTCGAGCTTCGGCGTTGGCCGGCTTCTACAAAAGAGAGGATTGATTCGTTGTTCGTTTTGTGATATTTATTGTGCATAGATATCTCATTTGTTTAGTTGTGTCATATGGCCAACCAATGGTTCAAATAGTTGGAGTCATTGGGAAACCATAGTGGCATATCAACCAAAATATTGGACTTTCCAAATTTTGATTTGAATTAGGACTAGGCCCATTTCAAATATTTGATTTGTAAAAGGCCCAGGCCTAGGCCACTTCCAAAATTTTGATTTTGGAAAGTGTTCAGGCCTAAACCAAAATTATTTGGTCTTTCCAAATATTTGATTTGGAATAGGCCTAGGCCCTTTTCAAATATTTGATTTGTAAAAGGCCTAGGCCTAGACCACTTCCAAAATTTTGATTTTGAAAAGTGGCTAGGCCTAAACCAAATTTGGTTTAGGAAGATGCCTTTTGGTTTAGGAAACCAAAGGCACCCATTTTGATTAAGAATCAAAAGGAAAGGAAACAAATTGGAGACTTTATAAAATTTTAATTTTATTTTGAATAGTTCAAATTTAGTAAAATTGAAATTAAAATCGATTTAAAATTAAATATTAATTTTATTTTCGATTAAGTCTTATAATTAATTAAAAGTTATTTAATTATTTGATGTGATAAAATAAGATGCATAAGTAGTTAAAATTAGAATTTAATCTTTTTCATAAGATAAAATGTATGGACTAGATATGTAGATATAATGTGATTATATGAATCCCGATTGATCATGGACTCGACCAATAGGATAGATGGGAATGATTTCTTTATGTTGGATTTTGAAATTGTCCTAGGCCGTTATGAAGAACGTGACCTAGTTTACTTTTTGCATTTATCCCATTCCCGTTAGCTCCCCCGTGTGCGGCGGGTGTAATTATTTATTTGCTAGATTATTATGTAACAAGAATGGAGCAAGAAGATGAAGACCAAAGAGAGATAAAGAACCCATAGGCGTACAACAAAAATGATCCTATTGGCGGTTGCAGACACCCTTAGCTTGTGACCCGCGGTTTCGTCAGTTTGTATTCAAAACCGCTCCTAGGAAAAGTCCATGATCATACCGGTTATTTTGTGCGCGGAATGTTGTGTATGTTTAACTTTGTATGATATCGTAGTAATATGCACATAGTGAATTAATTTAAAATTATTCCCACGACAAAAAAATCGAGCCAAAATTGTCTCCCAATATTATAATTACGGTGAAGAGCCATTGTTCGGATCCAACTGATCGGCCCTCGTCGGGAGTTGACCTACCACGGGTATATAGTTATTATCGAGATATGATTGTCACGAGACCTCATGAATATTTGGGTTACTACTCGACTAAAATCTTGCGGTGATTGGCCCTCGTCAGGACCATCCGATTTTAGAGACAAGGGGTTGACTATCACATAGAGATGTGAAACGTCAATGAGTTGACTAGTCAGCCATTGGGAGCCGCATATGATGCGATTGGTAGGAGTACCTACCTTTCAAAATTATCTTGGTTAATCGGCCCTCATCGTGAATAGAGATAACTAAAAGGGATCCCAGCCACGAAAGAATTAATTAAATTCTTGAAAGCCAATTGGGAATAGTTGGCTAGTGGGAGTAACAACCTTATAAATTTTAAGTGCAGATTTAGTGTTTTTATACATAAGCTTTTACTTATTCTATCTTTATTTATTGTTGTAGAAAATGTCAAACAAATTGAACCTTCGTTTTATCATCGACAATAAGCTTGATGAAACTAATTTTCTCGATTGGGAATGAAACCTCAAAATCGTTTTGAGGCACGAGAAGATTGGCTATGTCAAGAACGAGGCCTTGCCGGAGAAGCCCGATGAGGGTTCGGCAGCAGATGCTGTCGAGAAGTATAACAAGCACTGTTCTGACAGTACTGATGCTACATGTATCATGCTTGCTTCGATGACACCTGAACTGCAAAAACAACATGAGTTTATGGACGCCTACACAATCATGGTTCCACCTAAAGGAACTCTATGCTTCTCAGTATCGCACTAAGAAGTACAAGGTCTCGAAGGCCCTGTTTAGTTGTAAGATGGTATATGGGACTGCTGTGGGGTCACACATGCTTAAAATGATCGGGTACATAGAGAGGCTTGGGAAGCTGGGTGTTCGGAGGATTTTGCATCACTAAACAAAAAAAATAATTTATAAACCTATACCTAACATGCAAACTAACTCCTAACCGACCAAATATCAGGTAATTACTAGCATAGTAGGGTAAGTACAGGGTCGATCCACAGGGAATTGGGATGTTGAATCTAATCTTATTAATTCTTCTAAATTGTTACTACTAAAACGAATAAACGAAAGAACAAATAAAATAAACGAACGAGCAATTAAAATAAATCTAACCTACGGAATAAAATAACACAACCTAAACTAAACTAAAGATACATGGGATCAAATAGTGCACAAACCAAGTGATTTCAATCCTAGTTCATCTCATGATTTCAATTCAAATTGTGGTTTCACCTTTACACGAGACACAAACCCCTAATCTCTTAGTGAATTTAATCTCAAGCTATGGATTCCTAATTCCTTAGTGAGTCCAATTTATCAATCTCTCATCTTCCGAATGTTGAGATCGATTTACCAAACAAAACTCGGTGTAGATTCAGGTTAACTCTCGTATTTTAGAATCTAACAACCTAGATAATTAACCAATTAATTTGTCACATAATTAATGATTAAAGATCCTATCTTTCTATGGTGATCTAGTCTACGCAACTTCCGTATGTTGTAAACATCAATAGCAAACTGATCTCTCGATCTAATTCACATAATAGCATCATAATCATAGAACGATACAACATGAATTAAAAGATCACAAAAAAAACGAATAAGGACTGAATAAATTAAATAAATAAACTCACGTAGTTTGGTACATGATTGAATCCATGAATCGAAAACGGAAGAAAAACGACATCCTAATCTAACCCGGATCACCCGAGCACAAGGCTCGGGTGACCGCCTTGAAGCTGTTGGCCGCTTTGCTTTCTTTGTGATATGCGGCTAAATGTAAATAATGAATTATGGATGTAGGGTTACAAGCTGCTGCTTTTTATAGAGGAGTATGTCGGCTGTTTATAATAAATTGCGGCTGAAATAATTCCTTTTTCAATTAGGATTTATGTATGTCGGCTAAATATTATGGATTTAGGAATGAAACTTATAAAATTCATATCTTGAGTTGTAGACCTCCAAAAATTATGATCCGAATGTCATAAAAAAGCTCTCGGAAAACTCTACAACTTTCATTAAGGACTCTTCTTCAGAAAACGCCTTTTTGATTAGCCCGTCGTATTACGAGTCGTTTTCGGGATTTTCCCAAGCTTTATTTCATCTTCATCCTCTTGTATCTCTTTCTTTCCACTTTAATCTTCAATCAAACATCATTTAGACATCTTCCATTCCACATTTGTGCACCTAAAAGATGACAAAACCGAGCAAAACGTAAAACCATACAAAATAGATAATAAAACCACGATATTTACTCGATTTTGCATTTTAACTATTCAAAACGTCATTTGCTCAATTAATCGATTATAAGCTCGAATTCTACGAAAAACATCCATATATGGGGAATATTGATATAAAATATATCCTTATAAAACACTACAAATTGACCCTAACAACTCCCCACACTTATCTTTTGCTCGTCCCGAGCAAAACAAAACAAAGTCAAGCTCGAGACAAATAAACATCCATACAAATATGAAGTATATTCAATAACTTAGAAGCTCACCCGTGTAGTGTGTGCATAGGCATAATAAACTTCCACTAAGTTCCACAATTTGAAAGTTATTCAAACCAAAACTAGCCCGGTTTCCCATCTAAGTTAGAAATATTCAAAAATTATAACAGCACTTTACAAAACATACATATCCCAAAAAGAAATAGTAGAGAATATCTAAAACATTTCTCGATGACTCAGAGGATAATCCCTACAACATATCCTTCATTTATACTGGGTATAAGATTAACGATAACTAAGTCCTTACTTATTCATAATAATATATTTCAATATTTTCACTTTTTCACACTTTTCTAACACACATCGTAATAAGCTTTTGCCCTCATAGCGAGAATAGGACATTTCAAGATAATCCCTACCTTACTCCAATCATAAGTCGACTATAAACCGACCGTCGTGAGCTTTTGGTCATCATAGTGGAATAGGACATACGTGGTACACCCTACCTCACCCAAATCATAAACCACTTCCGACACACACAATTACAATTATGTTTACTTAGAGATTTACATTTGGCGGTGGAAAAGATTATTTTCTAGTAGCACGACTAACTGAGAGCATAACACCTCAAGTAAACAATTTATTACTATTGCAAAGACTTAATCACGTTTCACTTATCACATTCAAACTTACAGATATTCACAGTATGTCATACTTTAATCCTAGAATACAAACTACTAAACTTTTCAAGAATTGTACATAAGCAAAGAAACATGCTATAATCATCAAAAATCTCCAACTAAAATGGGGTAGGCTTTCAACATTTAGCTTATCATTTACTATGGCATGTGAAAAAGAGTGTCGGGTGAAACAACTAAAATTACTAAATATACAGAATATAGCAAAAATGATATAAACTCAAGCAAAGATATGCCTTTGTCTACTCGGGATATAACAAAAAATTTGAAAATTAAGCACTTTTCAACGAAATACTAAAAATATGAGCAAACGAAAGTAGACACATAAATCATCTATCCCTTCCCCCACACTTAGATTGCAACTTGTCCTCAAGTTATACAGAAATAATAAATTAGAGAACTTAGGCGATTGGATGTCGGCAGTTCGGAGGAACCAACAAGAACCAGGATTGCTTGTATAGCTCAAGAGATCGTGAAGCATCACAGGACAACTGAATACATCTTTAAAGTGCACAATAGCTATAGAAAGTATCCTGCAGACTTGATTAGTGCAAAAAGAGTCTTCGGGGAAAAAGAAAAGATTACATATATAAAGCACATGAAGAAAAGGATCATAGAGATTTTTCAACTTAAGCTCAACTAAAGATTGAATACTATACATGAAATACTACAAAGTCGTAGGCTAGGTGCAACTATATGAAAATATACTACAATGCAATCTACATGATATGCAATCCTAAAAATAAAAAAAAAATAAATTCTGACAGGCTCAGGCTGAGCAAGTTGACCCCTGACAACTCTACAGTGACTACGGCCTATGCAGAAACTAAAATAAAAACGAGGTAGTATTACGGAAACCGACAGTTAACTACACTCAAGAAAAATAAAAGAAAAATAGAAAAACAATGCAACTAGATGACATGCAACTAAATGATATGCATCTGAATGATATGCAAAAATAAAAGAAAATAAAAGAAAGAAAACTAGCCCACTCATTTGCAACATGACATGTATATAATAAACGTCTACCGATAATAATGACAAAGTTACGATAAGCGGCAAGATCGCTTCATTACATGCAGCAGTGTGACGCTTTAAGACTCGTCAAAGGTGATAGCATTATGGAAAACCAACAGTTAGCTATACTAAACAGATATAACTCATAAGGTTTCCATCGTAGCAACGGAAAACCGACAGTTACTACCCAAATGAGTTATAAAAATAACAAGGAAGCACATAAGTCTCAAAGCTCACAAGATTCATCACGGTATGTAGCATACGGAAACCGACATTAGCTACTAATTAACACGAAGACCGCTTATAGCATACGAGAACCGATGCAAGAATTATAACTTGCATAGATGAATCATGTATAAGGAATAAGATCATTTACTTAGCATGAATTCATAGATGGAAAGGTATAACATTCATATTCAGGACATCTATGTAAAAAAATAAATAGGCCACAAATGCTCGAATGTAAGCAATCCATACTAAATAAAAGCATTAGGAATGAGATCAAGAAAAACCTAGACTAATGAATCAAGCGTTCAAAGACAACAGATGGGCGTTCACCTCAAAATACACTTTGGACGAAGCGTTAAAAGAAACAAACGCTGCGTTGACTTGAAAACCAACCAGACGGACGTTCGAAAGCATAGACGCTGCCTGGTCCTTTAAACGAATGCAGTCGAAAATATTTGAACGGACGAGCGTCCAATACTTTCAAACGCTCGTTTACCTGCAGCTAAAGAACTGGACGGGCGTACATTAACTTGAACGCTCGTCCATACAACGAATACACAGCAGAGAGCAGAAAACGCAGACAAACCCTAAAAACTTAAAACACATATTAACACAGATCACAAGCGACCACTTTCAATTAAAGCACAAAGAGGTTAGATCAAAAACACATAAACACATACTTCACGTTTAAACAAATCGAGTAAAAAACTTTTGCACATTCTTAACCTTATGGTCATCGAAACACGGCAAAATAAAAACTCTCAATTTGGTAAACGCTACTTTTATTAAAACGAAAAATACACGTAACAAAATCGAGAAATAACAAGATCAGATTCAACATGACACCTATTCCCCGGCAACGGCGCCACTTTTGTTCGGAGGATTTTGCATCACTAAACAAAAAAAAAAAATTTATAAACCTATACCTAACATGCAAACTAACTCCTAACCGACCAAATATCGGGTAATTGCTAGCATAGTAGGGTAAGTACAGGGTCGATCCACAGGGAATTGGGATGTTGAATCTAATCTTATTAATTCTTCTAAATTGTTACTACTAAAACGAATAAACGAAAGAACAAATAAAATAAACGAAAGAGCAATTAAAATAAATCTAACCTACGGAATAAAATAACACAACCTAAACTAAACTAAAGATACATGGGATCAAACAGTGCACAAACCAAGTGATTTCAATCCTAGTTCATCTCATGATTTCAATTCAAATTGTGGTTTCACCTTTACACGAGACACAAACCCCTAATCTCTTAGTGAATTTAATCTCAAGCTATGGATTCCTAATTCCTTAGTGAGTCCAATTTATCAATCTCTCATCTTCCGAATGTTGAGATCGATTTACCAAACAAAACTTGGTGTAGATTCAGGTTAACTCTCGTATTTTAGAATCTAACAACCTAGATAATTAACCAATTAATTTGTCACATAATTAATGATTAAAGATCCTATCTTTCTATGGTGATCTAGTCTACGCAACTTCCGTATGTTGTAAACATCAATAGCAAACTGATCTCTCGATCTAATTCACATAATAGCATCATAATCATAGAACGATACAACATGAATTAAAAGATCACAAAAAAAAACGAATAAGGACTGAATAAATTAAATAAATAAACTCACGTAGTTTGGTACATGATTGAATCCATGAATCGAAAACGGAAGAAAAACGACATCCTAATCTAACCCGGATCACCCGAGCACAAGGCTCGGGTGACCGGCCTTGAAAGCCAAGTTGGCCGCTGCTTTGCTGTGATATGCGGCTGAATGTAAATGATGAATTATGGATGTAGGGTTACAAGCTGCTGCTTTTTATAGAGGAGTATGTCGGCTGTTTAAATTGCGGCTGAAATAATTCCTTTTTCAATTAGGATTTATGTATGTCGGCTGAATATTATGGATTTAGGAATGAAAATTCTAAAATTCATATCTTGAGTTGTAGACCTCCAAAAATTATGATCCGAATGTCATAAAAAAGCTTTCGGAAAACTCTACAACTTTCATTAAGGACTCTTCTTCAGGAAACGCCTTTTTGATTAGCCCGTCATATTACGAGTCGTTTTCGGGATTTTCCCAAGCTTTATTTCATCTTCATCCTCTTGTATCTCTTTCTTTCCACTTTAATCTTCAATCAAACATCATTTAGACCTCTTCCATTCCACATTTGTGCACCTAAAAGATGACAAAACCGAGCAAAACGTAAAACCATACAAAATAGATAATAAAACCACGATATTTACTCGATTTTGCATTTTAACTATTCAAAACGTCATTTGCTCAATTAATCGATTATAAGCTCGAATTCTACGAAAAACATCCATATATGGGGAATATTGATATAAAATATATCCTTATAAAACACTACAAATTGACCCTTAACACTGGGCCACAAGTTGGAACGAGAATTGAGTATTGACTTGATTCTACAATCTCTACCTGATTCATTCTCGCAGTTCGTGATGAATTATCACATGAGGAAGATAGATTTCTCCCTTGCGGAGTTATTGAACATGTTGAAAACTGCTGAGGGCACTATGGGGAAAGGAAAGCAAGTGTTGTTGGTCACTTCTAGCAAGGACAAGGCAAAAGCCCAAAAGAAGTCCAAGAAGGTGAAGGCTACACCTAAGCCAAAGCCTAAGATAGCAAGGATGGTTGCTTCCATTGCAGTGAGACCGGACATTGGAGGAGAAACTGCAAAGGCTTCTTGAGTACCAAGAAGAAGCATTCTGATGCTTTGACTACAGGTATATTTATGATTGAGATCAACATTACTTCTTCTATGTTTAACCACTAGGTATTTGATACTAGTTGTGGTTCTCATATTTGTACGAATATGCCTGCACTAAGAAGAACTAGAGAGCTAAGGAAAGGAGAGGTGGACCTACGCGTTGGAAATGGAGCAAGTGTTGCTTCACAACCTGTAGGAGTTTATTTTCTTTCATTGCCCAGTGGGCTAGTACTTGAACTTAATAACTGTTATTTTGTTCCTACTCTTACGAAGAGCATTATTTCAATTTCCATATTAGATGTTGATGGATTTTCATTTACGTTTGAGAATAAATGTTGTTCTTTTTCAAGTGATGGAATTTTTTATGGTACTGGCATACTTAGCAACGGTCTCTACATATTAGATATGAATGTTGATGTACTTAATATAAATAACGAGAAAGCCAAGACAAATGACTTGAATGAATCCTACTTATGGCATTGTAGACTTGGCCATATAAATAAGAATCGTATTCCCAAACTCCATAAAGATGGAATGTTGGATCAATTCGATTATGAATCGTTTGATACATGCAAAGCTTGTTTACTTGGTAAGATGACAAAGTCACCTTTTAGTGGCAAAGGGATAAGATCCAACGAATTGCTTGAGCTCGTATTGTTGGTCCCAGAGAAGGGTAAAACTATAGTCAGGGGGGTGAATGACTATAGTGGAGTTTCAAAAACTTTTCTTGTATTTAAAAGCTTTTGGGCAGCGGATAAGTCCCTTCATACTATGTTGTTTCAAAGTAGTTTAGTCAATCACAGATATAAGATATAATATAAGTAATTAAATGAATGCAGTAAGGTAAATTGCTGAAAGTAAATTAACACAAGGCTTATAGTGGTTCAGGGTGGTGTAATCCCTTAATCAACTCTACACCTGTGATGATTGGAGGAATTCACTATTGTTTTCACAGATACAATAGCCTGATTGTCCTTGACTACACAAGATTCACAATCTACAAGAATATCACTCATTGACTGCAACAGCTTCTGTGACTCAGTCACTTTCACTGGTCCTTGGGGTCAAATCCTTCAGCAGCTATCACAAACACAACTCCTTCTCAGATGGCTATGATTCGGTTGCTTGATTGATGTGAATTGGATTCACAAACTTGTTGATCAATCTCAATGCTTGATGTTTGAAATGTAGCTCTCAGTTTTGAGTTGATCACTAGATATTTCTTTTTAGCACAGATAGAAGGCTTTTCAATTTGACAGAGTTTTTGCTCAGATTTATGATCGTTCTTCCTTATCTTTTCTTTTTCTGTCAATGCCTTCTATTTATAGCCTTGATTATCCTTGATTTAAATTTCCGTCCATTGGCTATATTAATGAGGGGAATAAACCTTGATTTTATTCTTGATTCCCCCTTAATTATATTCTCTTTGATTTCAGTGATCGGATTTTTCTTCAAACGTTTATCAGAAAATCCGTTCTTGATTGATCCTCTATTGATTGTGCATTTAATGATTGATCCTCTGTATCTTCATCATATTTCGAAATCTGATTAAGTAAAGTTTACTTAGCCGTTCTTTGAACGTTCAAGTGATCCTTCTGACTTTGCCGTTTAGATCTTCCTTCCTGCTTTGTCTTCACTCAGCCGAAAGTCAGTTTACTTTTCTGATTCACTGTTTCCTTCATTCTTTCCGTTTAAGGAGAATCCTTGTACTTCACGGATCCTTGATTTGTGTGAGATCAGTGTACACCATATTTAAACACTAAGTATCATTACTTGAAAAATAACTTAGACTTATCCAAGGTCATCACCGGCTTCCTTGGTTAAAATTCAGACCATAATGTCTTCATTGCTTCTCTGCTGGTACTTGGTTGGCTTCACTCTGCCGGAAATCTGTTTTTTACTTTGCCGTCCAACCAACTAGTATAATACTTGTCCGACTCAACTTATACAACATGTCAGACTCTAAGTAAATACTTATACAGAGAATTCTAACTTATTTCAGGCTTGCTATAACAGCTAGTATGGCCATCATCAAAACATAACAAAATGTTCCTAACAATTTCCCCCTTTTTGATGATGCCAAAACCCTCATAAGCCTGAACATAAGTATGCCAAATTTTTCATAATAGAACAACAGAATGAAACTCAAAAATTTTATTCATCCATTTAAAGGCAATAAGATATTGCATCTTTTTATTCGGGCATATAGAAATAGTTCTATTAATTTAATTAAACAGAACAGAGGGGCTACTTCTTCTCTTCAAACCTGATGTCTTTGCCTTTGAGGCCCTTGCCCTTAACTGTTGGGCTTGCCTTCTTTGCACTGGAGCTCTCAGGCTTTGAGCTTCCTTCCCCCTTTTTGGCAGCACCAAAACGTGCTTCAAGATTTGCAGTTGCTGCTTCAGACTCAGGGAGAGGACCATACCTTTGTTACAAAATTTTGTTGTTGGCCGTAGTGACATTTATCAAAGTGTCAAGTTGCTAGCCATAAAATTCCATAACCTCATCCAGATGTTGAATTTGATGTGTGTGAGCATTTAGAGTGTCCACCAAAGGTTTGAGATTGTTATCAATCTTTTCAGCACGAAACTCAAGGTTGGTTTGGACATGGTAGGGAATGAGATGCTGTAAGTTGCAAAGCAAGTTTCCCTGTTTTTCCATGACCTCATCTTGTATCATAGTGTGACTGATGAAGGCTTCAATCTTGTGGTTTATGGAGGTTGCTTCACTCCTTAAAGCAGCTTTCAGATTTTGCCTAAAGTGATACTGCTTTTCCATGTCCACAATCAGGGGTTGAATATCCAGATTGAAAAACCTTTCTGGATCAATCTCCTCTGGTGCCACTTCAACATCCTCATCTTCTTCATCTTCCTTCATCTCTATATTCACCTCATCTTCTTCTCCTTTCTCTTCTTCTTTTTCACTTTCTTTTTGTGCCTCTTCCTCTCTTTCTTTATCTTCAACTTTGGAATCATTGAGAGGTTGCTGGGGGATGCTTGCTTCTCTATCTTTAGAAGATGGCAGGTTTTCTTCTCTATGAGCTGGAGACTTGATTTCTTTTACTGGTGTTCCCCCTTGATCAATAGTGGGGGTGTTGACAAGTTCAGCGGAGTGAGTTTGATCAGCTGGCTCACTCAGCTATTTGTCAACTTTGCTGAGGCTCTTGAAAAGTACATCTTGAAGAGTTAGGTCATCATCACAAATCTTCATGTTTTCTGGATCGGCTTCAAGATGGTCACCCTCTGAATGGTCATCCTCTGTCTCATCTTCTTCTTCATCCATCTCTTCTTCTTCAGATGGAGTGAGAACATATCCTTCCTCTCATTCTTCCAGACAGGTGATGTCCTCTTGTTGTTTCTCCTTCTCCATTGTTGTATCATCACTGATTACCACAGTTTCATTCAAGTTGCTGGTACCAATCTCACGGGTGCTTTCTGGTGCCTTCTGGGATCTGGTTCTTCATCCCACTCATGATCTGTTGCTTTCAGGTTGTTTTCTTTTTCTCCCGACAGTGGATTTGGGTTTTAGAGATGCCTTGATGTAGGTAAACATTACCTTGGACTTGTGTGGAGGCAGCAAGTTTGTGGGTTTTACTTTCAGAGTGTCAAACAGGTGTTGAAGAGGGAACCCATATGATTTCCTCTCCCATAAATCACCTTTCTTTTGCAAACCCTTGCTTGGTGCCGTAACTGACAAGTCAATTTCCTTTTGAATCTGGTCTTTCAATCTATTGAATATAAATGTTGCTCAGTCAAATTTAGTACCTTCATAGATGATTTCCATTGGCTTGACCCGTAACTCGGTCAAGTTTTCCATCGAACCTTTTCTGCCATCGATGTTCTTGGTGATGACCGGTGCGAATTCGGCAAATGGAAGTTTGAGTGCTGATCTAGGGAGGTTGTAGGTTTTGCTGTTTTTCTTGGGATTCTTGGCTATTTCAGCCCAGAATTTTTTGATGTCAATTTTGACGAGCTTCACATTAGCCAGACCTATCATAGGTAGGTGTAAGAATCTATTGAGAAGACCAGGCGTAATGACTACTTCTTTTCCAAAGATTGAACTCTTTATGCAATCGATATCAGTTTTCTTTGTGCTGGGCACAAATTTTGCATTTTACCAGAATGCAATCAAATTTTCATAGAAAATTACGTTGATTGGGGGGTTTAGGAAGATCATTAACCCTAGATTTGAACAACAATCAACCAAGCGTTGAGCTTGTGCATCATTATCACAGAAAGAAAGATAGGGTTCCGGTTTGAAAAATGGTCTAGTGATGATTGATTTTTCATAGAATATCTCAGTGGTAGATATTGTAGAAGATGAAGCCATTTCTTTGAGATTTGAGAGAAAGACTTGATTTTGCAATGAGGAATAGGGTTTTTTAATTTCAAGAGAGCATAAAAAATTCTGAAAACTCTCTAAGTGTTGTTATATAGGATGATTTGGGTAGTGTGAATGTGGTTGAATATGGAAGGATTTTATGACATAATGGAATGATTTTATGTACATGAATCACGATATTCGAGTGTAGTGGGGGAGTGGATTGAGGTGAGTAATGATAGATCCTGGGAATCGAGGAGTTTGTAATTTGAAAAATAATATGGTTACCTCCACGATTGTAACTTGATCTCCACGTGTGTAATCTTCCACAGTATAATCCTCCATAACTTCCTTATTCTTCACGTGTATAAAAATTGATTTG
The DNA here is from genome assembly GCA_026214975.1 of Gentiana macrophylla. Classification (NCBI taxonomy): domain Eukaryota; kingdom Viridiplantae; phylum Streptophyta; class Magnoliopsida; order Gentianales; family Gentianaceae; genus Gentiana; species Gentiana macrophylla. The sequence goes on along the minus strand of CM047807.1, from coordinate 54,086,822 downwards.
GTTCACACTTTAATTTGCCCATGACTCCATCTTCATTTCGGTGGAGTGCCTTGGCTGGACACTTAGCCGGTGTAGTGACTTTTTCACTGAGCTGCTGTATTTAAGTGTTCCTAACAATCAGTGAAGTTAACTATGCTGAGTACCAGTGCCTTACCTGCTACATCTCCTATAATGGCAAAGGTTTAATCAGCCGGTCAAGTCACTTAGCTGATTACTCTAGTTAGCCGCTCTTTGGTACTTAGTCAATTTCAATCATTCCCAACTCAGTTCTCAACATGCTAAATCTTTCATAGCTGAGTGGTTTTGTGAAGATGTCATCCAATTGATCTTCAGTGGGTATGTATCTTAGAATAACATCTCTTTTCTCAACATGATCTCTGATGAAATGATCACATCAATATGCTTTGTTCTTGAGTGTAACACTTGATTTTCAGTAATAGATATGGCACTTGTGTTGTCACACATAATTGAAATTGTCTTCTCCTCCATTCTATAATCACTTAGCTGTTGTCTAATCCATAGTACTTGTGCACAACAACAACCTGCTGTTATATATTCTGCTTCAGCTGTTGATGTGGAGATGGAGTTTTGCTTTTTGCTGAACCATGAAACTAGTCTGGTGCCTAGCATCTGGCATGTTCCAAAGGTGCTTTTTCTATCTATCTTGCATCCAGCATAGTCATAGTCTGAATATGATATCAACTTGAATCCTCCATCTTTTGGATACCAAATGCCAACATTGATGGTGTTCTTCAGGTATTTGATTATTCTTTTAGTTGCTAAAAGATGTGATTCTTTTGGTTGAGCTTGAAATCTTGCACATACTCCTACTGCAAATGCTATATCAGGTCTGCTTGCAGTTAGATATAGTAGGGATCCAATGATTCCTCAATACATTTTCTGATCAACATCTTTTCCTGCTTCATCTTTTCCAAGAATGACTCTTACACACTTTGGTGTATCTGCTGTGCCACTTGTGTCCATACCATACTTGTGTATTAAGTCTTTTGTGTAATTGGCTTGACTATGAAAATACCATCCTTCATTTGCTTCACTTGAAGGCCAAGAAAATAATTTAATTCTCCCATCATGCTCATCTTAAATTTGCTCTTCATTAGGTTTGCAAATTTCTCACATAGCTTTTCATCCTCTGATCCAAAGATGATGTCATCAACATAGATTTGTACTAGCAATGTACATGTTCCTTCCTCTAATTTGAACAGAGTCTTATCTATAGTTCTTTTGTTGAATCCATTCTTGATCAGAAATTGTGATAGTGTTTCATACCAAGCTCTAGGTGCCTGTTTGAGTCCATAAAGAGCCTTCTTGAGCTTCTATACTTTATCTTCTTTTCCTTTGAGTTGAAAACCAGGAGGTTGTTCCACATATACTTCTTCTTCCAAAAGTCCATTTAGAAATGCACTTTTGACATCCATTTGATAGACTTTGAAGTCTTTGTGTGCAGCAAAGGCTAGAGTGAGTCTGATTGCTTCCAATCTTGCTACCGGTGCAAATGTCTCATCATAATCTATTCCTTCTGCTTGAGAGTAACCTTTTGCAACTAGCCTTGTTTTATTTCTGACAATTGTTCCTTGCTCATTCATCTTGTTTCTGAATACCCATTTTGTTTCAATGATGTTGGCTGTGTCTGGTCTGTCAACAAGTTCCCAGACTTCATTTCTTTCAAATTCATTTAGTTCCTCTAGCATGGCTGTAATCCATTCTGCATCTTGAATTGCATCATCTATTGTCTTGGGTTCCACTTGTGATAGAAAACATGTTAGCATATGCTCCAGTTGTCTTCTGTTTAGCCAATTGAGGTCAGGTTGAAGTTGTTCTTCACTTAGTGCTTCTACACCTTCAGGTTGTGTGTGAGCTTTATGTTCTGGTGCTTCTTCTGTTGTATTGACTTGTGGCTCATCATGATTTCAAAAATTGTGATTCAGAATGGTAGCTCGTACGGTTGTATTCATATACACTTCCCTTTGTGTTGCTTCTTCTTCTTGATCTTGAAGATTTTCACCATTTGTGTTTGGTTCATCAAAGACTACATGTATTGATTCTTCAATCACCAATGTTATTTTGTTGAGTACTCTGAATGCTTTGCTAGTGTCTGAGTATCCCATAAAGATTGCTTCATCAACTTTTTCATCAAAGATGTGTAATTGATTCCTGTTCAAAACAAAACATTTAGATCCAAACATATGTAAATGTGAAATGTTAGGTTTTCTTCCATTCCATATTTCATATGGAGTTGTTCCATGATGTTTATTGATGATTGATCTGTTCTGTGTATAGCATGCTGTGTTTGCTGCTTTAGCCCAAAACCTCTTTGGTAGGCATGCTTCTGCAGTCATTGTTCTGACTGCTTCTTTGAGTGTTCTGTTTCTTCTTTCTGCTACACCAATGTGTTGTGGAGTTCCTACTGCAGATAATTGATGTAGTACTCTATTTTCTTCACAATAGGTTCTGATAACTTCATTTAGAAATTATGTGCCTCTATCTGATCTGATCTTGATGATCTTTAGCTCTTTCTCATTTTCAATCCTTCTTAGCAATTCTGACCGCATTTTGAGTGTCTCTTTCTTCTTGTTCATGAATATGGTCCAGGTGTATTTGGATAAATCATCAACCACTACAAGAGTGTATTTACACTAACTGGTGTGACTTGTCCAAAAAGGTCCATATGTAGAAGATGTAGAATTCTTGTTGTTGATTGATAGGGCTTTGACTTGAAGGAGCTTTTGATTAGTTTTCCTTTCTGACATGCATCATAGAGACTTTACTTCTTGAATGTGATCTCTGTCAGGCCTTCAACTAACTTGTTCTTTGATAATATGTTGATGGTTTTGAAATTTAGGTGATTTAATCTTCTATGCCAAATCCAGCTGGTTGATTGTTTATTTTTGACAAGTAAACATTTTTCTGCTTTAACTGTTCTCTAATCCACCACATACATGTTGTCTTCTTTTCTTCCTACAAGAACCATTATGTTGGTTTGGCTGTGAATCACCTTACATCCTTCCTTGTTGAAGTGTACATTGTAGCCTTTGTCACAGAATTGACTGATGCTTAATAGATTGAAATTTAGTCCCTTAACATATGCCACATTTTGAATCTTCAAATTGTCCTTGAGCATTGTGCCTTCCCCCTTAATTTTACCAGGGTTTTCTTTGCCTCCAAATGTGACTTTAGGTCCATCAAAAGCTTTAAAGTCTGTGAGCCATCTCTTGTTTCCCGTCATGTATCTGGAACATCCACTGTCTATGTACCAGACATCCTACAAAACAAATTAATTATGTTTAGGTGCCCAACACTGTTTGGGTCCATACCTGTTAGCAGTCATGCCTCCTACTGCAAGTTTATATCCAAATGATCTTCTTTTTGGATAATTAAAATCTTCAACTTCATATGTATAAAGCATGGCAGAATAGCTTCTAATATTTCTACTGAAGGTATCCTGATACTTTTCTCTACTTTTTGGTGCATTTGCATCCTTTTTCACTTTCCAATATGTAGTGGGAAACCTATGTTGCTTCATGTGTCTAGGAACATCACTTGGTTGGTTTTTCTTAAGCACATGATGCATGGCATGAAATGGTTTCTTATTGTATTTTGGAGGTGCCACATTCCAATCATCCTCTGAAGGATAAAGTCTTCCTTTACCTCTCAGAAAGTCTTTGCTTTTTGTTGAATGGGTTGATGGTTTAGTCTGCTGTTTCACTGCACTGAGTTTTGACTTCACCGGCACTGGATGAGTGGTTGAAGCTATGGACTGTCCTTTTGTGAACTTTGGTCCATTGGTGGTCCTAGATTCAGAATTGTGTTGTCCACTGTTTCTATTCTCATCCTGACTATTGTAGCAAAGACCAGATCTAGATCCAAACCTTTTTGAGGGTTTGTAAGCTGGTGCATTTAAAGGTGCAGTGGTGGTCTTAACTGGTAATGGGATTTTCTCAACCGGTTTGTCAACACTAGTTGTATGATCATCTGCTGCTTGTTGATCATTTGAGTGAGCCTCCTTACTAGTTAGTTCAGCTTTTGCTTTATCCAGTTCTTTCTTTAGTCTTTTATTTTCCTTTCTTAGATTCTCACACTCTTGTTCCAGAATTTCATGATACAACTCAATTTGTTCAAATTTACTCATGAGATTTTGGATTAGGTTTGCAGAGTCTAAGTGGAGAATAGAAGATTGTGCAGTGTTAGATGTGGATGCACTAGATGATGAGTATGAACTAGATATTACCTCAGTTGCATTTGACTCTTTATCCATAAGACATATATAGGTTTTTTCATTGTCTGTGCTGTCATCCTCATCATCAGAATCATTTTCAGATGATTCTTCATTCTTTTCACTGCTAGATTCAGCTTTGAGTGCCTTCTTGCTTTTTCTCTTTTCAGTTGTCTTGTACTTCTTCTTATCCTCAAGTTTGTCTTTTTCTTCAGGGCAATCATCCTTGAAATGCCCTTTCTTATTACAGTTGAAGCATCTATATTCATCATATTTTCTCTTTGTGTCATTGCTTGTGCATGACTTTTTGTTTGATGATGATCCTCCTTTGAATATCTTCGTTTTGCTAAACCTGTCAAAACGTTTTACTAATAAAGCTACATGTTCCTTCAGCTCCTGTGTCTCTTTGCTATTTGCATCAGTTGTTTGACTTTGCTGGGGTGCAACCAGTGCACTGGCCTTATGTGCCTCTGCTTGTACAATTATTCGCCGTTCAACTCAAATTCATGAGCATTTAGTTGGGACATCATAGTCAGGGTGTCAGTGTTTGCAATATTTGTTGTCCCTCTGATTACTGATGTGATGATCTTCCATCTTTCAGGTAAGCCTCTTAAGATCTTCAAGTACACTTCTTTCTAAGGATATATGTGTCCAAGCTGTTGCAGTTCACTAATGATGTTTGAGAATCTGTTGTCCATTTGATCAATGGATTCACCAGCCTTCAATTTGAAGTTCTCAAATTTCTGTTTTGCAACAGATAATTTGTTTTCCTTAACTGCTTCAGATCCTACATTTATCAGTGCCAGCTTATCCCACATCTCCTTTGTGGTTTTGCAATCTTTGATTCTCATGAACATGTTGCTATCCAGGGTCTTCAAAATCATATCTTTTGCAACAAAGTCTAGATTTTCTCTTCTCCTATCTTCCTTGGTCCAATCTTTCTTGGGTTTGTCCACTTCTTTTCCTTGATATGCTCCTGTGGCTACCACAGTCATGATCATGATTGGGCCATCATTAATTACATCCAGCATCTCCTCATGAGTTGCTGCAAGATGAGATAACATTTTTATTTTATATTCATCAAAATTATTAACATTGAAAACATGTACTTTTGACATAAAGTTTGAGGAATCCATAAGTACAAATAAGTTATATATGTATATGTGTAGAAAGCACAAATTTGAAAACTACTTTGAAAATATGTGATCTCCTTGTTACCAGAAATTAGATCTGGACATGTTCTGATACTAGGAACACTGCTCCGATACCAATTGTTGGTCCTAGAGAAGGGTAAAACTATAGTCAGAGGGGGGTGAATGACTATAGTGGAGTTTCAAAAACTTTTCTTGTATTTAAAAGCTTTTGGGCAGTGGATAAGTCCCTTCTTACTATGTTGTTTCAAAGTAGTTTAGTCAATCACAGATATAAGATATAATATAAGTAATGAAATGAATGCAGTAAGGTAAATTGCTGAAAGTAAATTGACACAAGGCTTATAGTGGTTCATGGTGGTGTAATCCCTTAATCCACTCTTCTCCTGTGATGATTGAAGGCATTCACTATTGTTTTCACATATACAATAGCCTAATTTTCCTTGACTACACAAGCTACACAATCTATAAGACTATCACTCCTTAACTGCAACAGCTTCAGTGACTCAGTCTCTTTCACTGCTCCTTGGGATCAAATCCTTCCACACACAAATACAACTCCTTCTCAGATGGCTCTGATTCAGTTGCTTGATTGATGTGAATTGGATTCACAAACTTGTTGATCAATATCAATGCTTTATGTTTGAAATGTATCTCTCAGTTTTGAGTTGATCACTAGATATTTCTTTTTTGCACAGATAGAAGGCTTTTCACTTTGAGAGAGTTTTTGCTCAGATTTATGATCGTTCTTCCTTATCTTTTCTTTTTCTGTCAATGCCTTCTATTTATAGCCTTGATTATCCTTGATTTGAATTTATGTCCGTTGGCTATAATAATGAGGGGAATAATCCTTGATTTTATTCTTGATTCCCCCTTAATTATATTCTCCTTGATTTCAGTGATCGGATTTTTCTTCAAACGTTTATCAGAAAATCTGTTCTTGATTGATCCTCTATTGATTGTGCATTTAATGCTTGATCCTCTGTATCTTCATCATATTTCGAAATCTGATTAAGTAAAGTTTACTTAGCCGTTCTTTGAACGGTTAAGTGATCCTTCTGACTATTCCGCTTAGATCTTCCTTCACTACTGTGTCTTCACTTAGACAAAAGTCAGTTTACTTTGCCGATTCACTGTTTCCTTCATTCTATCAGTTTAAGGAGAATCCTTGTACTTTAGTGATCCTTGATTTGTGTGAGATCAATGTACACCATATTTAAACACTAAGTATCATTACATGAAACATAACTTAGACTTATCCAAGGTCATCACAGACTTCTTTTTGGTTATAAGTCAGACCATAATGTCTTCATTGCTTCTCTGCTGGTACTTGGCTGGCTTCACTCTGCCGGAAATCTATTTTTACTTTGATGTCCTACCAACTAGTACAATACTTGTCTGACTAAACTTATACAACATGCCAGACTCTAAGTAAGGACTTATACAGATAATTCTCACTTATTTCAGGCTTGCTATAACAGCTAGTATGGCCATCATCAAAACATAACAAAATGTTCCTAACACGTACATACTGATGTATGTGGCCCAATGTCAATTCAAACCAAAGAAGGATACTCTTGTTTTACCACTTTCACTGATGACCATTCCCGTTATGGTTATATATACTTAATGAAATATAAGCCTGAAGCCTTCAAAAAGTTCAAGGAGTTCAGAAGTGAAGTGGAGAAACAACTAGGTAAAGAAATCAAAACACTTTGATCTGATCAAGGGGGAGAATACCTAGATGGAGTGTTTCAAGGAGAATGGGATTCTACCTGAATGGACCCCTTCCGGAAAACCACAGATGAATGGCGTATCTGAGAGGAGGAACCGCACCTTGTTAGACATGGTGCGATCCATGATGAGCTACACAGTTCTCCCAAAATCATTTTGGGGGTATCCTCTAGAAACCGCATCCTACACACTGAACCGAGTTCCATCAAAGACGGTAGAATCCATACCATACGAGGTATGGCACAAGTGGAATCTGAGTCTAGCATATCTTAAACCTTGGGGTTGTCCAACTTACGTGAAGAGGATGATGCCTGACAAATTAGAGGGTAGATCTGACAAATGTCTGTTTGTGGGTTATCCTAGAGAAACTAGAGGATACCAATTTTACCATCCTGAGGAACAAAAGGTGTTTGTTGCCAGGACTGGCCACTTTCTAGAAAAAGAGTTTATTTTGGATAGGGTCAATGGGAGTAAGATTGATCTTGAAGAAATTCGAGAACCACTTACGGATAACAGTCAGTTGATGGGAGTAGAGGACTTGCCGCACACGGATGACGACGCCACTTTCTCTGGAGTGGACACACTAGCACCTCGAAGATCCACCAGGGAATGCCGTGAACCCGAAAGGTACACTGGCATGTATCTCATGGAAGATGAGGACCCTAGAACTTATGAGGAAGTGCTATTAAGGAATGACAAAGAGAAATGGCTGAAAACCATGAATACTGAAATAGAATCCATGAAAGACAAAGAAGTTTTGAACTTAGTTGATCCACCTAAAGGAATAGTTCCTAAAGGGTGTAAATGGGTCTTTAAGAGAAAGACCGACATGGACGGTGATGACGGTCAAATTATACCCGTAAATGTTATCAACATTATCCTTAAATCGAGCCAAATAATATATATTTCGTATTAAATCACTTGTTTATATTTATTATTTAATGTTAAGTGATTATTAATATGATTTTTGGTATTTAGCTATTTTTATTATTAAAGACCGATTTATTGTGCGATAATTGCTGATTTTGTAGATCGTGATGAATCGGGAAGATAAATATCGCGCAATCTAAAAATCTCAAGATAATGAAGAGGAAAATCGGAGCATTAATCAAAGGATAAATCAGATCAGTTCAAAAGAATGCAGTGGGGAACAAGTCAGACAAAGAGACGCGTTTAACACGTGTAAAAAAGGGCTCGGTCGACCGAGCCTATCCATTCGGTTGACCGAGAGAGTCGGCTCGGTCACTTGAAGTTTATCCGGCAGAAATCACGTGTATATCTTCTAGATCCTTCCTATGTCGGCAAAAACCTCTATATAAGCAGCAGCTACGAAATTTGTAAAAACACACCAACACACCAACACACCAACACACACCTTAGACATATAATGCAAACAATTCATATATTCATATACAATCATACATTGCAACATTGAAGGTTGCTAGGGTTGCAAACATGTAAGCCCTAGTTTATTTTCTTCCCTTTCTTTTTAGTAATTAATTTCCCAATTATGCTTTGATTGTTTGAGTCAATTATGCATAGTTAGATTATGTAGATCTAGGCAATGACGTTAGGGAGGTGGCGATGCCTTGTCTATGAGGATCCCATACCCTACGTCCTCTTCCTAACATCTATGGATGAATCTACGTGTTTGACTTACATGTATTTAGATTAGTTTATATGATTGCTTGACAAATCACTATTTAATCCGATTTGTATGAGAAACGCTGAGAGATATATTCAGGGATGCAATCAGGGGGAAAGGACCATTCGGTCGACCGTGTGTCTGTATTCGGTCGACCGAGCCAACCTGTTCGGTCGACCGAGCCCCCTGTTTCATCCGTTAATCAGTCACGTCTTTATGATTAGGTTAGCTTAATTGAATCTATTATCTCAGTAGGTATGACTATGGCTACGTTACTCGCTTAGTTTAATTAAAACGTGTAAAAAGGAAATACCAGTATAAAACTCTTAGGTAGGCTTATGAATTGCTCTTCATGGACGTTCAGCGTTATCTAGGTAGGTTTATATTAGGGAATTGCGCGCACCTTCTTTATACGTAGGTCGTAAACTAGCATGAGACTATAACTTGGTAATTGCTAGTTGGACGAGAGCTTGAGTAATCGTTTAGGAAGTACGCCTAACCATAGGAATGTTGCCTAGACGAGGTGTACGATTAATATCGGCATCCTTAGAGTCGTAAGCATGCAAGTTATATGAGATGGATACCCAAAAAGGTGAAGTCACGTAATGTAGCACAGTGATCTAGCAACCTAACCGGTGCTAAGTCAATTTTAAGAGGATGACTCCCGTAGCCAACATGCAGTAGATACGAACGGATTAATAGTTGATAAGTCTGGTTTGTTATATAAATTGTCTAGGTCCAAATGATTAAGGCTATAATTGGGAGGTTAATTACGTTATTTGTCTATGTGTTTGAGTCGTGTCAATTTACCTTTTCTTGTCCAATGTTGGTTGTAGACCGCATTCTTGTCCACAATTGGTTCCCTGTGGGATCGACCTTGATTCGCTATAGCTATACTACAATGGGCCTAGTCCTCTTGCAAGTATTGGTTTATGGTGGTCGAGTATTATATTATAACCTGATCGACCCCGATCATGTTTTTGGCGCCGTTGCCGGGGAACCAACGGTCAATTTTATATATAAATAATTTTTTATTCATGTCGAGTTTTCAGTTTTAGAGTCTGTTTTTACGTTTTTGAGTCCCTCTGGTTGTCTGCTCTGTGTAAAAATTCCAGAATCTGGAACAGCTGGTTTCGCTCCCAGCGAGATTGCCTCTCGTTGCCAGCGAGCCTGGTTCTATTTTCTGGGACTTCGCGTGTCTATTTATCCCCGTATGTTTAATCCGTAGGTCTGATAGCAGCATGGGAAACCATGTTAAAATCAGTCTACGGTCTGTTTTGTTTTTCTTCTGTTTGCAGAAACTAAGGAAGCAATAATCCAAGTCAATAATTTTTCACGGGCGCTGAGAAAATAACCCAGCAAACATGTGGAGCTACAAATCTAAGATGGAAAAGTAATGAAAGCATTACCTTTAAAGCACCAAGATGGCTCCGAAAAAATTTTAAAGGCTTAAATTCTTCGTGGTACAATGTTGGAGGCAAGGTACTACCCTTTTTTGCTTATGCTTTACTACCTTTTGGTTTTTTGAGCATAAGTTAGCCTATACATGAACCTTAGTATGAATCGTAGCCCGGAGTTGGTTTGTAAGATTAATTTTATTAGTGTGCAAGGTTCTGCCCCAAATTTGTCTCATCTAGAGGGTGTAGGGAAACATGTAGTAGGTGTAGGGAAACATGTAGTAGTTGAAGGAAGCAGTGAATAAAGAGTTCCTCGTAGTTCTGTTAAAATCTCATTGTCCTATGCATGAGATTGCTTCTACTGGCCATGGGAGCAACAATTTGTGTAGTTTAAGCATTCGCAATCTAAAGAAGACGTTGAGTTTTGAGAGAGCATAATAAAGCATCATTATAGAGGATGTGATCAAAATGGGTCCCTAGGACTAAATCTTCTTAGAATTCACTAGTTCCTAAAACGAGAGCCGAGGTAAGAGCTTTGTATAAATGGTATGGATAAATGTCGTTTCCTAGGTCTCACAACCAAGGGAAGGGTATTAATCCGCAAAAGCGACAAGCCACCTCTAATAGTGCGTGAAGGGTCACAGTCTAGCGATCCAAGAATGATAACTGACAATGATAATTTTTGGAAAGTCGAGCTGGGGACTTTAAACTCAGAACTACTTCTTTAAAACCCTTAGGATTTCTTTTTAGGATTTTAGGTTTTTCTTTCTTTGAGTCCAATAAGAGTAACATGACAGATGTTGAGGTTTTTTATTTTGCCGTGTTCTGATGGCCATTGGGCTAAGGATGTGCAAAACTTTTTTTTACTCAATATAGGCCATGTGAAATAGAGTTCCGTAGGAGAGTCGAAAAATTGCTAAAGAAAAGGAAATTTAGCAAACAACCTTAAGATGGAAGCATTAAGAGAGCTTGAGAATTATTGAAAATGTAACAGAGAATGATTGGTGCGAACAAGAACAATTTTGGTCAACTTCCAAAATCTTTTAGAATGGTGATCCAAGTGAAAATTCAAAGTGGTGCGCAATTCATTCTGCAACTACCCTTATCCTTTCATTTACACTTTTTCACCTTCAAACTTTTCAATCCTCTCACCAATCTGCCCCAATAGTTCACATTTCTAACCACTCTTTCATTGCCTCTCTTTCTTTCCATCCGTTTCACTCTCCCACCCAATCCCATTCCTTTAAACAATTCTCAATCCCAAAAACACAATTTCTTACCCACCCTTTATCTTTTCTTCCCATCCTTATGTGTATCTTTTTCTAAACCCATCATAGTCTCAACCTCCATTTTGTTTACACAATCTCTATGTGTTGCGGAATTTGAAATATTGCTAAGCTTTAATGATTATCTTTTATCATTTTGATTTTCATGATATTAGTTGGGGTAAGTGTAGCTCTGACCCTAGCTAGATTTTAAGAGTTTTTGGTTCAATCAAAATACAACCTATCTTTCTACTGGAAGTTTTAAATTTCACACTTTTCCGACTATTCCGGCATTTCTAGATGATAATTTTTGTTCTGAACTATCACACCGATCCGACCTTGTTGATGACGGTTATGACTTTTACATGATACATTGGGTTATTAGCAATTTTGAGGAGTAGCTACATCTCCCTAAGTTGTTGATATCCAATGCAAGCGAGAAGTTTCTGCGTTAAGTATTTGATTTTATCTTTAGCCAATAGGTCGTATTCAATCTGTTATACCTTACCAAGTTTCTCTTTTCCTGGATTGAATACTTTTCGACCGAGTCACCCTCGTGTTTTCCCACATCGGGTAATGCTTTTTGATCTTTGTCTTCTCCACCCGGTTTTAAGAATATTTAGGCGGTGGAGGTTGTAGATGAAGACCACCATCTTTAATTGCTTGTTTATTTATCTTTCTATTTAGTATTTTTCTTTTTGGTTTCCCTTGTCATTGGTTGTATAAAATAAAGTGGCTTAAACTGTTTTTAGGTATTTATACCTAATTACAACCACTTTATTTTATAACTTCCATAGACATGGTATTTTACGATTTCGTGGAGTTTGTTTGCTTATGCAGGATGTGTCTGTCTTTCCACGACGTGCTGAGGATTACTCCGATGTTCTGCATCTACTTGAGAGCCATTTCCAGAGCTAAGTCTTTTTCTTAAATTCTCATTTTTATTTGTCATTGGGGACAATGCCATGTTTAAGTGGGGGGTAGGAGACTTAGCTATGATGTGTTATATAATTGAAAATTGAATGAAACGGTAATTTGAATAAATACCATATTATTTATCACGTACCCTTAGAATTGTGAATTCCTAGCTAAGAATTGATAGGAAATGAACCAAGTTGCATGAGTATGTGATCATTTTATACTTATGTAAAGTTAATTTAAGGATATTCATGCCGGTTGTTGCAAGTAGTTATTTATTATTCGATTACTCAATCTGTGAATCGAGTTTTACCGCGCTTATCATAATAACTTAAGAAATTATGTGTACATTGCATAGATGATTGGTTATGTAGACTTAGTGTCGATACTTATTGGCTGATGTATTCTTATCTTCTAGCCACAAAAGCGGAATAATAAGCTTGAGACGTACCTGTGTTTTAGCAAAATGTTAAACACTGGGCTTGTAGTAAAGTTACCAAAGTAGCCTCGCGCTTGTGGTAATATTCAATGCTATGCATGATCTAAGATAGGGGGAGACTAAAAAAGTTTTCTTCCTTGAGATTAGTAGTATTTGAAAAATATGAAAATAATTGAAGAAATTCAACTTTTTAAGAGGCTTTGAGTAGTACTCGGTCTCCAAGTCCAGAAACCCTATAGATACGCTATTGCTTATTGTTCTAGTGCTCTAACCATTGTAAGGCATAAGAAGTATGAATGCTGATGTTGGTAGGTTAAGATTACGAAGTCAGCATAAACTCTAATCTTGCCACGAATATATAAAACTGAATGCACATGCACACATCACTTCGATTCATAATAAGTAGTGAATAATGGACATCTTATGAGCATGACTAGTATGAGTTGACTCGGATTTCTTGTGTAAGTATGATTTGACCATGGGAAATGTTGACTTACGGAATGACTTATTGATGTTTTGTTCGGGACGATCAAAGTCTAAGTGGGGGGTAGTTGATGACGGTCAAATTATACCCGTAAATGTCATCAACATTATCCTTAAATCGAGCCAAATAATATATATTTCGTATTAAATCACATGTTTATATTTATTATTTAATGTTAAGTGATTATTAATATGATTTTTGGTATTTAGCTATTTTTATTATTAAAGACCGATTTATTGTGCGATAATTGCTGATTTTGTAGATCGTGATGAATCGGGAAGATAAATATCGCGCAATCGATAAATCTCAAGATAATGAAGAGGAAAATCGGAGCATTAATCAAAGGATAAATCAGATCAGTTCAAAAGAATGCAGTGGGGAACAAGTCGAGACAAGAGACGCGCGTTTACACGTGTAAAAAAGGGCTCGGTCGACCGAGCCTATCCATTCGGTCGACCGAGAGAGTCGGCTCGGTCACTTGAAGTTTATCCGGCAGAAATCGCGTGTATATCTTCTAGATCCTTCCTAGGTCGGCAAAAACCTCTATATAAGCAGCAGCTACGAAATTTGTAAAAACACACCAACACACACCTTAGACATATAATGCAAACAATTCATATATTCATATACAATCATACATTGCAGCATTGAAGGTTGCTAGGGTTGCAAACATGTAAGCCCTAGTTTATTTTCTTCCCTTTCTTTTTAGTAATTAATTTCCCAATTATGCTTTGATTGTTTGAGTCAATTATGCATAGTTAGATTATGTAGATCTAGGCAATGACGTTAGGGAGGTGGCGATGCCTTGTCTATGAGGATCCCATACCCTACGTCCTCTTCCTAACATCTATGGATGAATCTACGTGTTTGATTTACGTGTATTTAGATTAGTTTATATGATTGCCTGGCGAATCACTATTTAATCCGATTTGTATGAGAAATGCTGAGAGATATATTCAGGGATGCAATCTGGGGGAAGGGACCATTCGGTCGACCGAGTGTCTGTATTCGGTCGACCGAGCCAACCTGTTCGGTCGACCGAGTCCCCTGTTTCATCCGTTAATCAGTCACGTCTTTATGATTAGGTTAGCTTAATTGAATCTATTATCTCAGTAGGTATGGCTATGGCTACGTTACTCGCTTAGTTTAATTAAAACGTGTAAAAAGGAAATACCAGTATAAAACTCTTAGGTAGGCTTATGAATTGCTCTTCACGGACGTTCAGCGTTATCTAGGTAGGTTTATATTAGGGAATTGCGCGCACCTTCTTTATACATAGGTCGTAAACTAGCATGAGACTATAACTTGGTAATTGCTAGTTGGACGAGAGCTTGAGTAATCGTATAGGAAGTACGCCTAACCATAGGAATGTTGCCTAGACGAGGTGTACGATTAATATCGGCATCCTTAGAGTCGTAAGCGTGCAAGTTATATAAGATGGATACCCAAAAAGGTGAAGTCACGTAATGTAGCACAGTGATCTAGCAACCTAACCGGTGCTAAGTCAAGTTTAAGAGGATGACTCCCATAGCCAACATGAAGTAGATACGAACGGATTAATAGTTGATAAGTTTGGTTTGTTAAATAAATTGTCTAGGTCCAAATGATTAAGGCTATAATTGGAATGTTAATTACGTTATTTGTCTATGTGTTTGAGTCGTGTCAATTTACCTTTTCTTGTCCTATGTTGGTCGTAGACCGCATTCATTTCCTTGACATGAATGACTCATTGTTTATATATGAAATGATCCACAATTGGTTCCCTGTGGGATCGACCTTGATTCGCTATAGCTATACTACGATGGGCCTAGTCCTCTTGCTAGTATTGGTTTATGGTGGTCGAGTATTATATTATAACCTGATCGACCCCGATCAGACGGTAACGTGACCACCTGCAAGGCTAGGTTAGTGCCAAAAGGTTATAAGCAAAGACAAGGAGTTGACTATGACGAAACCTTTTCGCATGTTGCCATGTTAAAATCCATTAGAATTTTGCTTGCTATTGTAGCATACCATGATTATGAAATCTGGTAGATGGATGTGAAAATAGCTTTCCTAAATGGGAACCTGTCTGAGAAGGTGTATATGACATAGCTTGAGGGTTTCACAACCAATGACGCCAGGATGGTGTGTAAACTGTAAAGATCCATTTATGGATTAAAGCAAGCTTCTCGGAGTTGGAATCTTCGCTTTGATGAGATAATCAACCAGTTTGATTTCATCAAGAACGAAGATGAGCCTTGTGTTTACAAGAAGGTGAGTAGGAGTGCCATTGTGTTCTTAGTGCTTTATGTAGACGACATATTGCCCATTAGGAATGATGTGCCTATGTTACAGTCAGTCAAAGCTTGGTTATCCAAAAACATCTCAATGAAGGACTTGGGTGAACCAGCCTATATTCTAGGAATAAAGGTCTATAGAGATAGATTTAAAAGGTTGCTTGGTCTGTCGCAATCCACCTATATAGACAAGATGCTGAAGAGATTTAGCATGGCGCAGTCCAAGAAAGGATTAACGCCCATGTCACATGGGGTCTACCTGTCAATGGGAATGAGTCCTAAGAGAGAGGAGGAAAGGGCACAAATGAGTAAGATCCCTTATGCTTCAGCAATCGGGTCTATCATGTATGCCATGTTGTGCACAAGACCAGATGTCTCGTACCCTCTTTGTATGACTAGTAGGTACCAGTCCAATCCAGGTGATGGTCACTGGGTTGCTATCAAGAATATCCTCAAGTACATGAGATGTACTAGGGATATGTTCATGGTTTTCGGAAACGATGTACGAGGTTACACATACGCTAGTTTCCAAATTGACAATGATGACTTTAAGTCACAATCTGTATTTGTTTTCACGCTTAACGATGGAGCAGTGAGCTGTAAGTGTTCCAAGCAGGAGCCGAGTACATAGCACCCTCGGAGGCGGCGATGGAAGCAGTTTCGATGAAGAAGCTCATTACTGAACAGGGTGTGATTCCCTCAATTGACGATCCAGTGCATCTGTACTGTGATAATAATGGAGCGATATCTCAGTCAAAGGAACCAAGGTCTCATCAGAAGTCCAAACATGTGCTGCGGCGCTATCACTTGATTAGAGAGATAGTAGATAGATGAGATGTAAAGATAGAGAAAGTCCACATGGTTGATAACATAGCTGATCCGTTAACCAAGGCATTGTAACAAGCAAAGCATGAGAAACATGTTAACTTGCACGGGCTTAGGCATATGGGTGATTGGCTTTAGGCCAAGTGGGAGATTGTTGGAAAGGTGTCCTTAACCCAATCGGGTTGGAGCGGATCCGACCGGGTCGGGTCATTTTCAGTCTATTTAGTTCATGTATTAACTTTATTATGATTAATAAAAGCACTTATGTTGTTATATATATTGTTTATCTTCATATTATTTGTTGTATATATATAGTAACGTCACTAGTATCAAACTATGATAGAGAAACCAAGATAGTGATTATGGTTGATGAGATCTCTAATCACTATAACAAGTTTGGTACTTAAATGTCTCTAGTCCTATGTACTGTCTAATGGGACACTGATAGAATAATCAGACTAGCACTTATTGGATGCCTTCTATCTTGTAGATGGTAGGGATAGATCTCGTCAATCGAAGTGTAGAGACACTTAGACTGTACGTGGACATGTATTAGAGAATGTGTACGTTAGACTAGCCCACATACATTAAGTGTCACACTATGTGGCGGTTGTGTAATTATCCTTTTGACCGGAGTCTTCATGGAATCACGGTGTGGATTGTCATGCGGAAGTGACTGGGTATGATATTGAAGCATGTGGAGTATACATGATTGGTCATCCGGGAATCGCGTATCCTATGACTGGATTGATTATCCGAAATGGCCTTCTTATAAGGAATGTCTAGCTCTCGAGAATCTTTGCATAGTGGGAGTAAATGTGTAACCCGAGAGAGCATGATATCCAGATTATAAGATACGATCGTTAATGTATTGACACTCGAGATACAATCGTATGGATATTATTACAGCGATAGGATTGTAAGTTACACGGTAATTGCTTCACATGAAAGGTAGTAGTCATTGCTTTTGACTCTTCCAATGATTCGGGGTCACGGTGTGTTGCTAGATGCTATCCCGTGATCGTTAGGCATGAAGGGCATTTTAGTAAATTGCACTTTGTGTCTACGACCAACATATTCGGAAGCCTATCGGGTCACACACATATGAACTTCGAGTCGGATTAAAATGCGGTTATAGTTGATAACCAAATAAGGAAAGTTTATCTCTAGACTATAAAGGTTATAGTGGTAAATTAATTTGTTGGTATTTATTTATTATGAATAAATAAATTACAAGATATTAATTATATACAAATTATATTAATTAAAGAATATTCCGGAAGTCAATTTATTGACTAATGGGGCGCCACCTCCTAGGGTATAGGATACACTTGGATTGTGCACTTTAATTAATAAGATTACCATAATATTAATATAAGATATTAATTGATTTTGAAAATATAGATTTATGTTAATAAGATAATTATATTCAATATAAGATATTGACAATATTAATTATAATAAAAGAGATAAATCAATCTAGAAGATTTTCCTTATTTTATTGGGAAAAGGTTTTCTTCTCCTACACACATATGGGGCGCCACCTCTAGCTATAAATAAGAGGTGGGTGTCAAGCTCTTTTGGACATCACAATTGCAAGAGCTCATAGTTCTTGTGTAAAATAGAGAGCATCCTATAGTGAGTTAGAGAGAGGGGAAAAAGGCCGGTCTAGCAACCGGAGTTTTCTAATAGCAATCCAATGAGGATTCCGGTGAGGAGTTCCGGTGGATTTGCGATAGAGGCCGGACACGTGGACGGCTTGCGCACTGTACTACTCTCCGTTGATGGTCAAGGCGATGATCTTATAGATCATTGAGGTATGACCGTCAAACTACTTAAAATATTTATTGCATTTAACGAAGAACGATCTAGTAATAGGAAATCACATTTTAAATTCCCCTGCGTTAAACTAGTGATTTCCTAACATGAACATCTGGCATCATCTTTCACCTTATATTTTGGACTAACATCCTAACATAGATAGATCTTGAGAACACCATATAGCAGTTTCTCTTGTCGTGATCTATGCTAAACTCTTTTAGGATCACGTCTATATAGGTGAACTATAATCTAACAGCAGTTAAATCTATCACTATAGATTCTTATTTGTAAAATAGGAACTGCTAATCCAAGTGCTTTCGTTAAAGACCTTGAACTACCAAACATTGATTCACTATGATGTGGGGTGTTAATTCCTGAGAGAGATATCTAATACCTTACTCAAGAATCATAACAAACTCCCATTACATTGGGCATATCCCTTCTTTTGACTAAATTCAAACTCTTTTGATTATCAAACAAAGTGACTGTCTAGAGAAACTTGTTTGAATCCATAAATGGATCTCGTGGGCTCACATATCATGTTATCATCTATGAACATCGAGCTGTTTGCGCAATGTCTTCAACACTATCATATAGTCATGATACGAAGTTATAACAAGCATAGTCTGAATATATCTGGGATCAGCTAGCAGCATAAAGATAATTACAAGGTTTACACCTCATACCCTTCAGCCGTCACTATAGACTTATGGTAATAATATTACAATCCATGTCAGCCATTCAGGGACATTCCCCTTTAGGTAAGACATACTTGGTTCACAACCCGGTTGTCATTGATGGAATCTAATTCAGATATTATGGCTCCTGGCCATATCTCACAATATTTCCTCTCAAACATTCTTTCATAAATCGTGAGATATTAATTCATCAAGATGAACACACCAGCAGCCTTTTCAGGCCACAGACTTACAGAACATTTGTGTACACTGAGCAGTGTTCTACAATTCATTACTATTTGGCGTCTGCTCACGTTCCACTGGTTGAATATCTCTCTATGGTCCTCAAACTATTTTGAGATTTAATTTACTCCCACTGTTTCTTTTGGAGAAACACTTCCTCTAGAAGACAAACACCTTTGCTCCGTGGACAAGTAAATAATATTTAGCATACTTGCTAAGATATTCCACAAAGTTAAATATGTCGGACAAGGCTCCAAGCCTTTTTGACTTTGCCTCTGAGAACTTCAAATTATCGGTTAAGACATATTCGACATTATCCCCTTCCATATCTAATATGGAATTTATTCAACCCTATTCTTTGGGACTTGGTTAAGTATGTGTTTTGATTAAGGGCACAATCCCAAAACGTGTAAGGGATATTTCGTATGGCTTACTTCACACCTTTATCATATAAAGTGTTGTTTCCATTTTAGAAACACAATCTAATTGCGTGTCCAAGAATGGCATCCTTCAAGAGGGAATCTTATTCTTTTTCAGACAACTTCTGAAATACCTTCTAGTTATTAATTGCTTCAATCCAATTGAAGATTAACTCCTATGTTTCATCTATCTCATATTCGTACTTGCTCAAACTTTTCGGCTTTCAGAAAATTCAACTATTTCTAAAATAGTCCAAGAGAGAGATAAATTATTATTTATGGTATAAATTGTCATAAGCCAACAGACATCAATATGTTTAGGCTCATGTCAATTTTCTAGATATTATAACCATTTTCATAAAAGGGTATTTTAGTCCTCTTTGGATAAGATACGTGTGACCCATATGATTTAGAGTCACATGGTTCAGGCGTCATCAGAATGACATCTGGTCACACGACTCTCCTTCATAGAGACTATGTCTAGAACAACCACAAATATTAAGGATAACAGCCATAAAAATACTTAGTTGAGATCTCATCACATATATCAACTATATAGTGACATTAATCTAGTATGTTAGAATCGGTGACTGTTCAACCTTGTCGGAATAACATTTATTCCTTACAATTGAATTTGTCAATTAAATCCTAACGTATAGCTCAAGATATGTTCTTCCTAAGAACCGGAACATAATAACATTTATTTAGTTCCCTTATCAGCTTACTAGATTCAGAATATGGTAAGTGTTACAACGTTTGCTTCACCTTCCAAATCTGTATTTAATCTTTCTAATTTAATCACACTTGTAGGATATCATATATCCGAGAATTGACTTGAGTTTAGATATATTTATCTCACTTAATTGCTTAGGGTAGAGACTTCGATAAGTTCTCTTACTCAAGCACTTGCCCTAACATTCCATTTTAATCCTTCAAGCTCTTGTAGATATTTCATGATTTAGTCTTCATAAGACTTAAGAAAAATCACAAGAGTTGTGTCTTCTATTTTCTTTCATAAAGAAAATCCAACGTTTGTTAAATAGTCTATTTAACCTTTTGAATCATATTCAAAACATGAACTATTTAATTTACTTTTATGCAATGATTAAAGAATTAAGTCGATACTTAAATTTCACAATTTTGAAAACAACCTTTCCAAAATTTGGCGTGGTCATCCTTATCCAATCCATCTAATGTTTGAATAATCGTCATCGTATAACGGAGTGACCCATTGGATATCGTTATGTCCATTATGTGGCATCCGTTACTAATTAAAGTCTTAGAGGGCTCCATAAAATATGTAGCCTCCTTGTCTTCAACTACGAACTCGTGATTGCTCGTGTCATTGCTTATTGTAACAGGATTAATATCACTTAACCAACATGAGAACGTTTCTCAAAAGGTAACAGTCATTATTTGGTTGTTACTAATCGAGAATAAAAACATTAATAAAATTTGCTAAAACTACAACATAAAATATAGATAAAAGAGTGTTGTTGATTATACATGCAAAATCAAATATGATGACGGAAGCTCCCACTATGTGATTATGATTTTGCAATATGTGAGCTTCCGTCATCATATGATGACTACTGGGAGCAAAATCATAATCTGAAAGGCTTCGTTATGTCCAAAATCATAATCTTGAAGCCTTTGAGATTATGATTTTGCTCCCACTAGTCAGCTACTCCCATTTGACTTCAAGAATCTTCAAAAAATTCTTTAGTGGCCAAGATCCCATCTTGTTACCCCGATTCCCGATGAGGGCCGATCAACCGGGATAATTCGAAAGGTAGGCAACACTTTACCAATCACATCTCTATGTGACTCTTGATGGTTGACTAGTCAACTCTTTGACAGTTCAAATCTTATGTGATAGTCAACCCCTTGTCTCTAAAATCAGACGGTCCTGACGAGGGCCAATCACTGCAAGATTCTTAGTCGAGTCGTGACCTAAATATTCATGAGATCTCATAACGATCATATCTCGATAACGATGATATACCCTATATAGGTCAACTCCTGACGAGGACTGATCAGATGGATCCGAACAAGGGCTCTTCACCATCATTATAATAGTGGGAGACAAATATAACTTGATTTTCGTTGTGGGAGTAATTTTAAATTAATTTTATATAATTACGGTCTCATCTACTACGTGCATATTACTACAATATCATATAAAGGAAAACATACACAACATTCCGCGCACAATATATCCGGTATGATCATGGACTTTTCCTACGTGCAGTCTCGAATACAAACTGACGATACCGCGGGCCACAACTAATGGTAGCCGCAACCACCAATGGATCTTTGACAGGCACCATCTCCATGGATATTTTATTTTTCTTTCCTTCTTTGGATCTTCGTCTTTGTCTTCAATGCATCATTTCATAAAATCTAACTATTAAATTTTACACCCGCCGCACATGGGGGAGCTAACGGGAATGGGATAATGGAAAACTAAAACTAGGTCACGTTCTTCATAACGGCCTAGGACAACAATAAAATCCAACATAAAAATAAATCATTCACATCTATCCTATTGGTCGAGTCCATGATCAATCGGGGTCCATATAATCGAATTATATCTACTAATGTAATATCCCGATTTTTGAAAAAGGGCAATTCGGTCTTTTAGCAAAAATCAGAATATTATGTTTGTTTTTTTTAAAGGATTTTCGAGAAAAAAAAGGAAAAGAAATAGGGATAAACAAGGATTTTCTTTTTAAGGAAAATAATTAAATAATTAGGTAATTGGGATTATAAAAGGAAAACTAATCCTAATTTTAACCTAGTTGTTTTTGACAAAAAAAGAAAGGGGCGCATATTTTTGAGAAGAGAGGCCGCAAGTTTGAAAAAAAAGGGAGAAGAAGCTCTCGCTTTTCGAGGCTAATCCGTTGTTCTTTTCATCAGACTCATCAAGAGAGAAAGGTTCACCACGAGACGAGGATCATTTTGATATCAACAATCCTTAAATCCATTAACGTTTGGATTTAAAGGTTAAACTTTTGACGGGTTGAAGCTTTGGATCGTTGTACCACGCAATTTAAGGTAACGTGGTTTTCTTATCGTATGATTAAGGTTTCGTAAAGTGGTAGAGCAATTTGTATGATTGTTTTCCATGGTTTTAATTCGTTTAAGTCGAGGTTGGGTTGAATTTGAGTAGAAAACGCAGAGTGCAGAAAACTGTCCTCTGTGGTGCAAGAAAAAAAAACGTGTAACAGGTGCAAGAGAGAAGCTCGGTCGACCGAGCCTATCCATTCGATCGACCGAGAGTTGGTCCATCCGTACGGATGAGTTGTGTATCCGTCATACTATTTCTCGATGTCGGACGAAAGTTTATCCGTCCGGACGGGATCGCTTTGATGATTTTTCCTTTTTGTTATGTGTTTAAAGCTCCATAATAGCGTATTTACTGCATAACCCTACGTGACAAAGCCCTGAATTAGCTTTTGATGCATTTAGTTCCGGCACCACATGGATTCCCTAAAAAGATGAATTTGCCTTGTGCTTCGATAAGCTAGATTTTATCGATGTCTGTGTAATTACTAGGCCTTGTCCGTGTCTAGTGGTCTAGGAAAGAGAGTAGGAGATGTGAGGGAGCTTACTTGAAAACACTTAGGTGGCTAGTTAAACATCTAATCAAACATATGTGCTAGATTAATAATCTTAAACATCATGCAATGCTTGGTAAGACATAGTACAATATCGCGATGTGTTCTCTGACCGACAAAATAGATCGTACCTCACGCCGGTCAATCGATTGGCTAGATAAAGCGTCTGGTGCATTCGCCGGTTATCACACTATCGGGACTCGAGATATTCCCGGGCTACTAGAGCGTGTCTCTAAGTAGGTTGCACCCAGTTGTCCTAGTACATCCTATTACTAGGCGTAGTGCCCTTGTTATTCATGATGTAACAAACTTGAGCTAAGTTAGATACCTTTTGGAACCTCATGTTATGCTATGAACATAATATGATAGTTAGCTAGGGTTAACAACGGAAATGAATTAATAAAAGACGGCGTTGCTTTTATTTCTTTATGAGATCATAGTTATACGATCTTCTACGCGTTACTGAGTACTTTTGTACTTACCCCGTTACGTTGTGTTTGTCTTCCCCTTTCCCCAAAGAAGATGAACAGGTTTTTACGGTTGACGAGTTCTTCGATGATGAAGTTTGAGTTGAAGCTTTTGAAGACTTAGTTCTTTTCGTTGTTTCTTTCTTAAAACAGTTGTTTCACGTTTGAACAATGTTGTCCTTCTTTTTGGTTTAGCTTCTTTTGAGATCTTTTGGGATTTGGATGTTGGATGATTAGTTCTCTTTATTGGATTTAGTTTTTCACAGCATTGATTACCGTGTGTTCGATCTTTTGGTTTCCCCGAGTTGTTGAGTTGTTTTATCTTCCGTGTCGTTTTAGTTCTGATGTCTGGCGTAAGGCTTACATATATTATTGAATTTATTTGATAATATATGTGCCGAGCGCTCTTTCCGGATAAGGACTCGGTGTCCCGGAGCGGGGCGTTACAGTTGGTATCAGAGAGAAAGGTTTTCCTTGCTGTGTAGGACTTGATTTCTTCCTTAAGATAAGTGTTAGAGCTTTAGTAACCCCTCTCTTTTCTTGAGTACAGAATGGTTCTTACTAGAGGAGGAGCTAATACGAATAACACCGAGGCAGCTAACACCCAGACGGGTAACACTGAGGTAGGATTTACCGGGGTTGTGATTCCGAGAAGGAGAAGAAGTGGACCAGCTACCCAGAGCCCTACGGTTTCTCAAGTTAACACCCCGTCTGTGAGCAACATCCTGCGTGGGGTGAATCAGGGACCAGACATTGTCACCAGAGGTAGAGTGGAACAAGGGGGTCCTTCACGGTTTAACACCCGCATACCGGTTACTACTTCAGCTCCAAGGACCACGAGTTGGACCGGTTTGGGACTTTCTCATCCACCGGCTAGTCAGTTTTTCAGTTATCCACAGTGTATCGACGTTTCATACGCACGACCGCCCGAGTTTTACACCGCAACCGACGGTTCTACCTCCACCACCACCTAGGTCGGATTCTTTTGTAGCACTGGCTACACCCATCCCCAACAGAACTACGAAGATCGAATGCCCCACCAAAGGCGGCGAACAAGACAACATCATCAGTTTGGGGGTTATGACAGACCAGTAGATTGGTTTTAGAAGATGAAGAAACATAGGGTGCCAGAGTTCTTTGGCAATGTCGAACCAACAACAGTAGACTTATGGATTCGTGGGTTCGAGAAAGCGTGCAGAAATATGAAAGCTCCAGAATCAGAGTGGGCTCATTTAGCCATATCCTTGTTGGCGAAATGCGAAAAGTTGGATGGAAGCATATGAGCAAGTTAATCCAAAGATCACGGATTGGGCGGTGTTCAAGGATCTGCATTACAAAGGAATACTTTCCTAGGACAACACGGAATCGAAAGCTAATGAGTTTCGAGTTTGAAACAATGGAGATATACTCTGATGAACTTCAAGTACTCCCGAAGTTCCATGAGTTGGGCGTGTTCTACCCCGAGATCATGAAAAGTGAAGAGAAAAGATTGATAAATTCATGGAAGGGTTGTCACATGAAGTGGCAAAGGGCATGCTAGGAGATAGACCTACGAGCATGGCAAGCGTCATGGATAGAGCTTTGACAGCGGAAAGGTTTGCCAGTAGACAGACGGTTGTAGTTGGAGATAAGAGGTCTTTCTCAAATTTTCAAGGAATTAATAGGGGAGCACCGCAGCAGAATGCTAAGAGGACAGGAAATCCGGCTACGAAGAGTTCAGCAAGTGGGACGCCATCAGTTTGTGCTAAGTGTAACAAGACACACACAGGAGAGTGCATGGCAGGTAGCGTGAGTTGTTTCCACTGTGGGGAAGTGGGACATTACTCGAGAGCATGTCCTAAGAAGCTCTCTCAAGGTAATCGAGTAGGAGGACGAGGTAACCAAAGGGGTAATCGTACTACAGTGTAGCAGATCGATTCGTGTCTTCGGCGGATGCGAGAACCGGAAGAGTTAGATGACCTTGTGGTGACAGGTACTTTTCAGTGTTTGTGTTTATTATAAATATTTAATATGATATAGCGCGCATATGATATTACATATTTATACGTAAATTGATTCACTTGTTAGGTACCATAATCATAGATAATCTAGCAGTTTCAGCTCTGTTTGATACTGGAGCGTCAGGGACTTTTGTTTCCTCTAAGATAGCTAAGAAGTTGAACCTACCTCTTAAGGAATTGGAGAGACCTTTGAGTATAACCACACCTTTGGGCAGAGTCACTAGATGTGCTCAAGTCACACCCCAAGTTGACATTAGAGTTGGGACTTACAAGTGCCAGTAAGCTTTGACGGTGTTGGATTTCTCGGTTTTCGATGTTATCCTGGGTATGGATTGGTTGTCCAAGAATTATGTCTACTTGGATTGTAGAGGTAAGAGGGTGATCTTTAAGGCCCCAGGAAAATCAGCTAAGACGTTTTAGGGTAACGTATGCAAGCCTAGTAAGGGTCGTTATCCGATTATCTCAGCAGTTAAAGCCCTAAAAGCTTTGAAGAGGAGTTGCCAGGGTTTCGTTATGTATGCATTAGATACGGAAAAGCATAGGCCCGAGTTAGGAGAGACTCGTGTAGCTAAGGACTTTCCCGAAGTTTTTCCGGAAGATTTGCCAGGACATATGCCTGATAGGGCCATAGAGTTCGAGATCGAATTGATTGCAGGAGCATCACCAGTGGCTAAAGCACCTTATAGGATGGCACCAGCGGAGTTGAAAGAGTTGAAAACTCAGCTTAAGGAGATGCTAGAGAAAAACATCATCCAGCCAAGTACATCACCATGAGGAGCACCGGTCTTGTTTGTGAAGAAGAAAGATGGGAGTATGCGTTTGTGCATCGACTACAGAGAGTTGAATAAACTGACAATCAAGAATAAGTATCCTTTACCAAGGATTGAGGATCTATTCAGTCAGTTGCAAGGTAAGAAGGTGTTCTCTAAGATTGATCTTAGGTCCGGTTATCATCAGTTGAAGATCAAGGTGTCAGATATACCTAAGACAGCCTTCAGTACAAGATATGGACATTATGAGTTTTTGGTCATGCCATTTGGACTCACTAATGCTCCATCGAAGTTCATGGACTTGATGCAAAGAGTTTTCATGCCTTATCTCGATAAGTTTGTGATAGTTTTCATAGACGATATCTTGGTATACTCCAAGGATGAGGAAGAGCATGAAGGACACCTAAGGATAGTCCTACAGACCTTAAAGGAGAACAAATTGTATGCCAAGTTTTCTAAGTGCGAGTTTTGGTTGGACCAGGTTAGTTTCCTTGGGCATATAATTTCTGGAGAAGGTATTAGGGTGGATCCAAATAAGATAGAAGCCGTTTCTAAGTGGCCTAGACCGACATCGATATGAATGAGATAAGAAGTTTCTTGGGTTTAGCTGGTACTACCGGAAGTTTGTAAAGGATTTCTAAGATAGCTACACCTCTCACGAGGCTTACTCAAAAGAACGTTAAGTATGAGTGGACCAGTGAATGTGAGGAAGCTTTTCAGACTTTTGAAAGAAAAGTTGACCACACCACCCGTGTTAGCATTACCGGAAGTTTTGATAACTATGATGTATATACAGACGCATCGGGTCAAGGTTTGGGTTGTGTTTTGATGCAATCAGGGAAGGTAATTGCTTATGCATCTAGGCAGTTGAAGGTGCATGAGAAGAATTACCCTACACACGACTTGGAGTTGGCAGTAGTGGTTTTTGCTCTGAAGCTTTGGAGACACTATTTGTATGGTGTCAAGGCAAGGATCTTCACGGATCATAAGAGTCTTAAGTTCTTCTTTACTCATGAAAATCTAAACATGAGACAAAGAAGATTGTTGGAGTTCGTGAAAGATTACGACTTGGACATTCAATACCACCCGGGTAAAGCTAATGTTGTAGCTGATGCACTTAGCCGGAGAGCGGTTAATGCTATCACTACCTTGCAAGAAGTTGTGGATCAGTTGGATAGGATGCAGATTCAAGTGATTGAAAGGAAGGGTGAAAATCCGACTTTGGCGCCATTGATGGCAAGGTCAGAGTTGCTAGATGAGATTCGGGCTAAGCAGGATAGAGACCCGGTGTTGATTAATTTGAAGCGAGTGGCTCGAGAGAAGCCTCTGATGGGTTATCGCTTGGACAAGAGTGGTCATCTTTGAGTGCGGAGACCGTTTGTGTGTGCCCGATGTGGATGGCCTAAGAGAGAAAGTTATGGATGAAGCCCATAAGATTGCTTTTGCGGTACATCCAGGAGCCACTAAGATGTATAGAGATCTCAAGGAAAGGTATTGGTGGCCTGGTATGAAGTTAGGGATCGCAGAGTGTGTGGCAAGATGTGATACATGCCCAGAGAGGAAAGCAGAACATAGAAGACCAGGAGGTTTGTTGAAACCCTTAGAGGTACCGGAATGGAAATGGGAGAATATCACGATGGATTTCATCACCGGTTTGCCTAAGACTAAGGGCGGTCATGACATGATTTGGGTGATTGTGGATAGACTCACAAAATCAGCCCATTTCTTGCCGTGTAAAGTGGACATGCCTATAAAGAAGTTCGCTACTATGTATATCGACAATATAGTGAAGCTTCATGGTGTGCCTCTATCTATTGTATCGGCAGGGATAGTAGATTTATCGATCGCTCGGAAAGGTCTGAGAAAGCTTTTGGGACGAAAGACCGATTTGAGTCTGACGTTTCATCCATGAGACGGATGGGCGGTCGAGAGAACAATTCTGACTCTCGAGGATATGCTTAGAGCTTGTGTTTTGGATGCCGGAGGATCATGGATAGATTACCTCAATTTGGCTGAGTTTGCTTACAACAATAGTTACCATGCAAGTTTGGGAATGCCACCTTTTGAGGCCTTGTACGGTAGGAAGTGTAGAACTCCACTTTACTGGGATGAAGTGGGAGAGAAACATATCACGAGGGCCGGAGATGGTTCGACAAGCCAAGGAGAAAATCGAGTTGATAAGGAAAAATCTAAAAATATGCTCAAGATCGTCGAAGAGTTGGGTGATGTTAGAAGAAGACCGCTAGAGTTTGAGGTCGGGGATAGAGTTTACCTTCGAGCGTCTTCAATGAAGGGTATCAAGAGGTTCGAGACGAAAAGGAAAGCTAAGTCCAAGGTATGTAGGACCTTTTGATGTCATCGAAAGAGTTGGGAAGTTGGCTTATAGACTTCGGTTGCAGAGTCGATGTCTAGAGTCCACAATGTTTTCCATGTATCGATGCTTAGGAAGTGTCTATCTAAAGTGGATGTGGAATCTGAGATTGATCCGGAAGTGTTGCAAGATAATCTCTCCTACGTGGAGAAGCCGATAAGGATTCTGGATAGGAAAGAGAAGCGATAAAGAGACAAGTGATCCCGTTAGTATTAGTGCAATGGAGCAATCATGCACCGGCGAAGCCACTTGGGAAGTGGAAGCGCGGACATGTTCGATGAGTTCCCGAGTTCCCCTCATCTACCAGTGCGATCTAGTTTCGAGGACGAAACTCCTCTTAAGGGGGGAGGAATGTAATATCCCGATTTTTGAAAAAGGGCAATTCGGTCTTTTAGCAAAAATCAGAATATTATGTTTGTTTTTTTAAAGGATTTTCAAAAAAAGGAAAAGAAAAGGGATAAACAAGGATTTTCTTTTAAGGAAAATAATTAAATAATTAGGTAATTGGGATTATAAAAGGAAAACTAATCCTAATTTTAACCTAGTTATTTTTGACAAAAAAAAAGGCGCATATTTTTGAGAAGAGAGGCGCAAGTTTGAAAAAAGAAAAAAAAGCTCCCGCTTTTGAGGCTTATCCGTTGTTCTTTTCATCGACTCATCAAGAGAGAAAGGTTCATCCGTTGAGGATCATTTTGATTCCTTAAATCCATTAACGTTTGGATTTAAAGGTTAAACTTTGACGGGTTGAAGCTTTGATCTCATCAAGTTTAAAGGAAAGAGAAAGGTTCAGGTTGGGTTGAATTTGAGTAAAAACGCAGAGTGCGTAAAATCAGTACTCGTGGTGCAGGCGAGGATCGTTTTGATATCAACAATCCTTAAATCCATTAACGTTTGGATTTAAAGGTTACCTTTTTCACGAAATGTATTGGGTTGAATTTGTTTCATATGTCACTTTTTGTTTCATATGTGATTGAACACTTCATCACATATTTCCTTTTGCACTTGGTCATTTTATATACATTACAAGAAAAATGATATTTTGTGACACGGTGTTCGTCACTTTAGTAAATTTCCTTTGGTTATCTGTGATAAGTGATGCCACAACCTTCTCATTCGGTGGCATTCTAAATTTGTGACTTAACCCTCAATTTTCATCACATATTCATATGATACATGAATGAAACCTTCATCACTTCAACTAATTATATATTCATCAAGTGCACGTCACCCAATGTTCTTATTTTAACATCAAGTTCACGTCACAATGTTCTTATTCTTTATGGAACAAGCAAAAGTGAAATATAAATATATCAACAAATATTTTTGTTTATCAAAACAACATCCTTTTTGAAAGATTACATGTGAAGCTTGATTCATTTATAAAAGGATCGTTGTACCACGCAATTTAAGGTAACGTGGTTTTCTTATCATATGATTAAGGTTTGCCTTTCTTACTAAATTGTAAAGATTTAAAGTGGTAGGCAAGTTATTTTAAAATTATAGCAGCAATTTGTATGATTGTTTTCCATGGTTTTAATTTATCGTTTAAGTCGAGTTGACCTTCCCATCAACCATGACATGTTGCATCAAAATAGAGATAACCTCATAGTAGAATTTGAGCACTCCCTTGATTTATGTGGCCCAAAACATGGCATGAGACTATATGCGTAAAACACCGCTAAATCCTATTTCCCATTAAAATATGTTACAAATTAAATATCAATAGGTGCAAGAAAAAACATGTAACAATTTGATGAGAGTTAGCCATCATCTCATCAAATAGCGATCCACCTTTTCAACAAACCATAACAAAAAGAATAAAGCATATATTCCTCAAATTTAATGTATTTTAAGTCTACTTTTATTGTCAAATAGTCGGCCCCAAAAAGAGAACCATCTAAGAAAAGATTACCAAACGAAAAACTTATGGGCTTGAAATCTATCCATCGAAATGACTTCAAGTGAACAAAGGCCATTGTCCAAAAAGTAAAGCAAATGACTTCAAGTCCATCCATGTTTGAATGCCCAAACATGATGAGTGACATTCGTGTCATCACTTCTGACTAGATGCAATTGTCAGAAACAAGATTTATAAAAAAATCAACACTACAAATACATGAAACCGGAAGGTTGATTTCAAATAAATCACATCAAAATATTTTGTCTCCAACACCAATAGAACGAATGAATAATCTTAAGAATGGAGTCACGAATCCAAGTGATAGCAGTCAATCACAAATTACGCAAATAAAAGCGAAAATAAAATAGAGAAACACAAAAAGCAGAGAAAGAGGAAAAAAGATATATGAAAACGAAGAGATGACTGAAATGAAGCGAAAGCTATGCCTCGTAGGAGAAGGAGGCATGAAATTGGCGGTGTAAGTTTATCCGTCTCGAATTTCGAGAAGTAGGAATACCTAGGTCTTCTTATGCGGGCTTGATTTTTTTCTTTTTTTTCTTTTCTTAAACGATGTTCAATATTTAGAAGAGTTGGATGATTTTGGTCTTCTGTTTGACTAAATTGTAATTCATATGTGACGAATGAGTGTTTGATTTCTTAGAAAAACCATGGATTGCACATTTGTGATGACTATTAAAATTTCATCATAAAACATATGTATATGTGATGGATTTTGAGGCATCACATTTTTTTTCGTCACAAAATCTCATTTTTCTTGTAGTGTAAAGCTCCATAATAGCGTATTTACTGCATAACCCTACGTGACAAAGCCCTGAATTAGCTTTTGATGCGTTTAGTTCCGGCACCACATGGATTCCCTAAAAAGATGAAGTGTGGGACCGTCGAAAGCTTTGGATTTGCCTTGTGCTTCGATAAGCTAGAGTTTGTCGATATCTGTGTAATTGCTAGGCCTTGTCCGTGTCTAGTGGTCTAGGAAAGAGAGTAGGAGATGTGAGGGAGCTTACTTGAAAACACTTAGGTGGCTAGTTAAACATCTAATCAAACGTATGTGCTAGATTAATAATCTTAAACATCATGCAATGCTTGGTAAGGCATAGTACAATATCGCGATGTGTTCTCTGACCAGACAAAGTAGACTGTACCCACGCCGGTCAATCGATTGGCTAGATAAAGCATCTGGTGCATTCTGCCGGTTATCACACTATCGGGACTCAGATATTCCCGGGGCTACTAGAGCGTGTCTCTAAGTAGGTTGCACCCAGTTGTCCTAGTACATCCTATTACTAGGCGTAGTGCCCTTGTTATTCATGATGTAACAAACTTGAGCTAAGTTAGATACCTTTTGGAACCTCATGTTATGCTATGAACATAATATGATAGTTAGCTAGGGTTAACAACGGAAATGAATTAATAAAAGACGGCGTTGCTTTTATTTCTTTATGAGATCATAGTTATACGATCTTCTACAAGCATTGAGTACTTTTGTACTTACCCTGTTACGTTGTGTTTGTCTTCCCCTTTCCCCAAAGAAGATGAACAGGTTGCTACGGTTGACGAGTTCTTCGATGATGAAGTTTGAGATGAAGCTTTTGAAGACTTAGTTCTTTTCGTTGTTTCTTTCTTAAAACAGTTGTTTCACGTTTGAACAATGTTGTCCTTCTTTTTGGTTTAGCTTCTTTTGAGATCTTTTGGGATTTGGATGTTGGATGATTAGTTCTCTTTATTGGATTTAGTTTTTCACAGCATTGATTACCGTGTGTTCGATCTTTTGGTTTCCCCGAGTTGTTGAGTTGTTTTATCTTCCGTGTCGTTTTAGTTCTGATGTATGACGTAAGGCTTACATATATTATTGAATTTATTTGATAATATATGTGCCGAGCGCTCTTTCCGGATAAGGACTCGGTGTCCGGGAGCGGGGCGTTACAACTAATCCATACAATCAACATCTTATGAAAAAGATAAAATTAAATTTTAACTACTTGTGTCTTTATAGCACCAATCAATTAATTAATCAATGTTTAATTAATTAAAAGCTTCAATCGAAATAATATTAACCATTAATAATAAATCAATTTTTAATTTTAATTTTCTAATTTAAAACTATTTTAATTAAAATTAAAATCAAGTGGTCTATTTTGTTTCTTTGCTTTTGATTCTTAATCAAAACAATGCCTTTGGTTTGGTCCAAACCAAATTTAAAGGCATCCTGAGCCTTTTCAAAAAAATCAAATATTTTTGGAGAAGAAAATATTTTGGAAGAGGCCTAGACCTATTCCAAAAATTTGGAATAGCCTGGATTTGGTTCATAACCAAATCATATTTCTTCCCAACAATTTGGGTCATGTCACATAGCTTCCCAATGGTCAAACTATTTGTACCATTGGTAAGTCACATGTCATCAATTAAACAAAAGAGAAATTACCAACCATGGACCATATTGAAAAATAAAGATGCACAAAACAAAATTTAAAAAGGGAAAGGGGACGGGTCGGCCGAAAGCCGCCGCCGCCCTTTCATCTTCCTTTTTTTTATGTGCACTAATTACGAATCAATATCATATATGATTTAATCTATTGGATCTAGTTTACTACGCAAATAAAAGATGCTTATTGCTTAAGCTCGAAGACTGCTCCGATACTACACTTAGGAAATCATCGAGTAGCACAGCAGAATTTAAAATTGATTTCCCGATCCAGGATCATCTTCGTTTAAAAAATAAACGTATAGGAGAGGGGACGGTAATATTACCTTGGTTGATCTAAAGATCGACGATTTGACCGTCCGGTGGGAGTAGATGTGCGCGAGCCGTCCAAGCGTCTGGCCTCTACCAGCAATCATGGTATCACGCTGGACATATAATCATGGTATTATATTATCCAGGATTAATATCACGCTGGAAGCATTGACGACCGTATCTTATAATCTGGATATCATGCTCCTCGAAGTAACTCATTTACGTCCACTTGGCAAAGATTCACGAGAGTAAGGTATTCCTTATAAGAAGGGCCTTTTGAATATTCAACCCTACTCTTATGGGACGCGATTCCCAGACAACCTAACATGTATACTCCGCATGCTTCAGTATCACACCCAATCACTATCGCATGATCGCCCCATGGTTAGGGGAAACCTCAATAGTGTCAATGCATGACAATCCACACCGTGATGCCATGTAGACTCTAGTCCTAAGGATAATTACACAACCGTCACATAGTGTGACACTTAACAGTGTAAGCAGGTCAGTCTAACGTACGCATTCTCTAATACACGTCCACGTACAGTCTGTTAGGTGTGATGCCCGAAAGACAATTTTGTAATTGTTTTATTTAATAAATGAAATGATATTGTTATTCATATTTATTATTCTCATATTCACTGATGTGACAATAGTAATTACACTACAAAATACCCTAAAGTATATCGTTTATGTAATCACTTAACTCAGTGTATGGTATATACACGGGAGGATTGAGTTAGTGAAGATGTACTTAAAATACAATTAGCCCATAGTGAAGTTAATCGAGAGTATCGGGTCTCTCTTTTAACATGCTATTAATGCGCCCAGAACACAATATGTGTGATTGACTTATCCGGACTTTCGGTTAAGAGAACCTAATGGGGCATTTATATATGATATATATATCATATAGGGCTGGACCGATTTGATTAGAGTTCATGATATAATTCCGTAATCGAGAATTCTCATCGAATCAATGGATGATCATATTTTTGGATATATCTTAATCCTGAGGTGATCACGATCCAACTTTGCTTGAATCGATGTGAGGTTTGACTTGACGGTTAAGGATTACACCGAGTCTCAATGGTCCGAATTACCCCATCTTGGCATTGTCTTGGATTGAGTGAGTAGTCACGTGTTATCACGGATCACGGAATCCATTCCTTCCATTTATGGAAGTAGATAGACGATTCCTTTATTTGTTAATCCTAGAAACCGATCGATCCATGGAGTTCATATTACACTGATTAGCTACCAGTGAGTTGTATGAATTAATTGATCACTAGGGGGTTAATGGTAAATAAGGATAAGAGGTTCTAAACCGGGTTAACGGTAACTTCCCGATTTAGAATGAACAGTCTATGGAGGATTAATCCATATATAATGATTATATCATGGACGCTTATTATTATTCTCGTGAGGAGATAAATATAATCTCATAATCGGAGGAGTGCAGTCATGGGATTATGGTGGCATATTCCTGTGATTGATTTATCGAATATAATTATTCTGTTCGTAAGATAATTGTTTATTTGATTTATCGGAGCCGCTGATTATTAGTCCATGGTCCCCGACGTGCCTCCTAATATAGCATAGCTATTCTCGGACGTCGAATCCTAATAATACTAATTTAGTTCTTGTTGGACTTTATTAAACGATATGTGAATTAATTGTTTAGTGGACTATTAAATTAGTTGGGCTAAATAATTAAATATGTGGAAAAGACATTTTCCATAATCTTGGCCCAATTATTGTGTAATGGAAAAATTAATATTTACTAGGTCAATATGCTGAATTTTCGCCCCCCCCCCCTCATTAATATGGAACAAGAAATTATTTTCTTGTGTATTAATAAGACATGTGCATAAAATATTTATTGGATAAATATTTATGGAAAGAAATAAAGATAAATATTATTCTAGATTTGTTCTAGAATATTATGGGATTATCTTTTATTTAATAGGATTATTATAATTGATTTTGTATTAATTATTAAATCCTTGGAGGCTAAGTTTTACTCTCCTATATAAAGAGAGTTTTTCCAAGCCTTAATACACACAATATTTTCGAGCTCCACCTCTTAGAGAGGAGGAAGAAATTTCGGCCAAGAGGGTTGGGGAAAAATCTTGGAGATTTTTCTGGGTAGCATATCGGAAGGATTCGAGACGAGGATTTCCTTCCAACGGGAGTTGCTTGGATCACACGTACGGAAGATCGTGGTGCTCTTCACACCTTCGTTCGTTCTTTCTATTGCGGTTCTCCAACTTGGATTTTGAGACCCAAGAGGTATGTTCTACAACCCTCTTGTAGATGTATATCTAGTTATTTTATTACGTGTAATTTATAGATCTAGATCCTTAAAGCGCTTCCGTTGCGGATGATATTACTAACAGTGGTATCGGAGCCAGGTTGATCTATATTTATACGTATAAAATATTAGATCTAGGAGTGGAAAACATGTAGATTTTTTGTCCCAAATTTTTTTTTAAAAAAGGGCCGAAATTTTTTTTGTTTTATTTTTTTTATGTTATGAATGTCTTGGTTGAAGAGATGGATTGGGGTTGGTATTGTTTACCCGTAGATCTATTTTGTAGCTCTTTTGATTAGTATCAATTGAGCATAGGATTTGTAATTTAATTATGTTGAATTCGAAAAAATTGTAAAAGGTAGTACCTTTTGTATTTATTTTTTGATTCCGGGTTCAAGACGGCGAAAATCATGGTGTTCAAGATCATCAATATGGTGAAACATAAGGTAAAAGGAGAGGGTCCGATTTGTTTTTTTTAGGTCACGGCAATTTTTTTTTAAACATGCGGCAAAAAATAAAAAAAATAAATAAAAATTTGGTCACAGCAATTCTTTTGTATCATGCGGCAGCTATTTCTTTTGGTAACCTAACCTAATTTTTTTTTTTCTGGTAACCTAACCTAATGCTGTAATTAAAAAAAAAAAAGTTCTTTTTTTATAAAACAAATTTGATAATATAGATATATTTTTTAATATATTGGTATATTACGGCTTCCTCTCCTCGTCGTTCGTGGTTCGTGTCAAGATCGAAGATTTAAGATCCGGAAGTTTTCAAGATCAAGATCGAAGATCGAGATTTGAAGACCTAGATTAAATTTTACTTTTCCTTAGAAAATAGGTTAGTCGGGGGTACCAACGATCCATCTCGGTGTTTAAATTTACCGCAATTTATTTTTTATGTGTTTGATCATAAAATAGATATAAAATCGGAATTGCCATGACATGCATCATATCATAAATCCACTCCATGCATACATGTAGAATTTTAATTTTGGTAATTAAAATAGGCATGTATACAAACTCGCGTAATTAGTTGAAATTTAATTAATACGTGGTAATTAATTAATTTAGTAACTAATTAAAGATCCGAGGACGGGTTATGAAATCGTTAAGCCTTTCGGTGTGTGTTCTCGGTGAACCGCCTTAACGCCCAAACGAGATCACGTTTTCGATTTGTAGTGTCTACGAGATTGAATGATGGTAAAAGAACAATAAATCTTGGATAACAACGGTTCGCCTATAGGTTGGGTGGTCAACTGAGCTTTGCTCGACCGACTGAACCCTCCTAGTGTGATGTATGCACGGGGGTCCGGCAAGAGTAAGCTACAACAACGAGCGGAGGGGTGATTCCTTCTTATCTCAATGGGGCTTTCTTGACCCGACTTCGTCCGACTGTCACATATGTTCCAACGAATAGGACGGGTAGGCTTGCCTACGTTACCGACACCATTCGGAATCCTTGATTTGATGTGCTTTTATGTTAACATCAAAAAGACGTGGTTAGTTAACCCACCACCACTTCCAAAATATTGAGTGGGAGCGGGGGAGGCGACAGCCAACCCCACGGCCTCTACTATAGATACAAGTAAGTGAGAGAAGGGTGACGCTTTGCGGCGCTTTGATTTCGTCCCCCTACGGATGGTGTTCACCCCTATCAACATTCATGGCTTGGTCTCCGAAAGGATAGGATTTCTGGGTACTCGTCGGGTCACTGACCTATCCTACGACGGCACACTCGGGGCGTACCTAAGAGATCCGATATAGTAGGTCACACTCATAAAGGATATTTTTGATAATATCTAGGCTAAAAAAGGAAGGTAGTCAATGAATAAAGGGATGTTCGATTCTCGTGGGATGTTCGATTCTCACAAGTTATTCATTGATGAGATTGTCTCGATTTAACCGTCATCTCTTTGACCTACCCTACGGCGGCGGCACCTTGAGATGCGAGGTTAAAACCTTGGAATGGTAGAGTAGACTTAATTTTAGTTTACAATTCCTAAAATAAAATATAGTAGTGTTAAACTTGAATTAATACATGTCATTTTATTTACAGCATTATATCCCTTACTAAATTGCTTAAAATTTATAATTGACTAGTATTGACTTCGTTAAAAAGTGGAAAGTAACTAGGACGTTGAACTAGTTAATCGATAATGCAATTAATTTTCGGAAGAGATATTTTCCTCTTACGCCTTTTAAAAACCAGAGTGACATATAGGTATGTCACTAGTGTCATTCGTGTCAAACGGAAGACAAACTTAGTTTGATCAAAGGTGATTTCGGACTTTGAATTTTGAGTGTGTAGTAATTACACGATTAATTTTCTAATTGAAAAATCGGAAAATCATGAAGTGTTACTAGTTGGACAATATTTGGAATCGATGAACTAGTGGGAGCTTTATGATTTGTTGTTTTTCTAGAACATTAGAAAAGTGTAACTGACTACACATATAACCATTCTAATTGAAAAACCGGAAAGTCATGAAATGTCACTAGTTGTATGATATTTGGAATCGATGAACTAGTGGGAGTTCAATGATTTATTGTTTTTCTGGAAACATTGGAACTAAGTACGAAAGATTTTTTAATCGAAAAAAATCAGAAAATCATAAATAATAAAGCATTGCTCGTTAGACGGTATTTGGAACCGATAAACTAGTGGGAGCTTTAATGTTATGATTTGATGTTTTTTTCTGGTATATTAAAAAATCCGAGAAGTCCCGACGAGTAACACTCAAAATAGACATCCCACGGTTCAAGAGTAGTGTCTACTCAAACGAACCGTTGGTTCAAGACTGTTTCCATTCACGGAAAGTCAAGAATGGGAGAATATGTCTAAAAGTGTTAGTCACCTAAACTGAGAAAATTTTAAGGCTGAACCGAAAATTAATTAACTGAAAATCATAGGATAAGGACAATGATTTTGGATCACCAACCTATGAATCCTTGGCGATTTTCTCGAGCTAAGTTCTTTGGAAGAACAAGGTAGCAGTGCATTTAACGATTAAAAGAGTAAACAACGGGCAGTTAATTTTAGCTAGAAAAGTGGGAGTGATATAGGGAAATGAATCTCGGATTCAATCCTTGGATATCGTGGAAAGATTTATATTATGTTTAAGATTCGTTGGAACGAATGGATTTACCTTATATTCGATAATTTGTTTGTCGTATAGAAAGTGAATATACCATTTGTAGTACGAATCCAAGACTCGGACTTTTGTTTGATAAAGTCAAAACCACTTAGAACTATTTGAAATATGTATATAAAACACATCTTAAGAATCATTAAAAGCAATTGGTTTCTATATTTAGATAAATGCTTCTTCATATTCCATAGTTAGTGCATAGTCCTTAAAAGACAAGACCTAAAGACTGGCTCAGGGTGATTCCTTTCTCCCAGTCTGGTTATATTGTCTCAAAGGTTCAATGACTAAGTTTCCTTTCAATCGGGAAAGGATAATGGTTATAAGGAAGTAACATAGCTTGTTTATGACGACCTTCGGGGTCTGATGAAAGATACAAGCTAGTAGGAGCTTCCGAGTAGTGACTTCTTGTCTGATAACTATTCAAATACTCCGGTAAGTTTATCCAAAATATTTTGAGGTTTCTCTGTTTTCAACAGAGATAGAGTATTCTATACTCGGAATAGGACATTCATAGTCCTCGGGACATATGCTCAGCCTGCCTCATTGTGACATGTTCTCACTAAGTGAGAAACCATTAAATTGCCTTATATAGTTTTTAGATGTGCTACAATACACTGCTTAACTCAATAAAGATATTGGAAGCGAAATAACGGTTTACATTGAAGTGTAAGACCGAGAAGTCTACCTAGAATATGCTTTGGAATTTACGGATAAGGTGTGGATTCAGTTCACCCCACTTCCGTAAATATAAGCATTTAGCACACGGTGCTTGAAGGTAAGACTGGGAATTTCGCGCATATGTTCGGTCAATGACCATTCGTGATATATCTTTTAACCAATTGAGTATAAAGGTTAGATTCTTGAAATCGGGAAGGGACAGTTATATTGTTGCATCCTTCTCTGATAGAGTCCATAAACAGCAAAACCTTGAACCTTGAAGTACGTTTACTCAAGGTAGTTACTAACTGATTAAAATCAGACCACATCCAACATCGGTTGTTGGTGATAACACAAAATACTACTAAACTAGATCAGAATTTCGATCCACCCAGAATGTAGTGGGAGTATGGTTTATCCATTACTCCATTACGGGTTCTGCGGACTTTGTAGTCTGAGGATCGATTGATGACCTATGGCTCTTTTGTGAGCAGGATAGGATTCTGATAATAGAGGTTCGTTTAATAGCCATAACCCTGTGAATGGAGTTTGGAACTCCAGTTCTGTTCATGCTCATGTAGAACCACCTGAGTGTCTCAGGCCTAGTGGGAGTAATTGGATCTACACGGAAAAGATTAGAATGAATAGGAAAGTTTATCTTTCAGAGCAAAGCTTGAGTGGTCTAGGGGTAATTCCCTAAGAATTAGAGAGTTAATCAGACCATGGACTCTCTTGCCACTTAGTATTGCATGATTTCGTTCAAAAGCAGAAAATAGGGGTGATTCCCTGA
Source organism: Gentiana macrophylla (assembly GCA_026214975.1). Lineage (NCBI taxonomy): Eukaryota > Viridiplantae > Streptophyta > Magnoliopsida > Gentianales > Gentianaceae > Gentiana > Gentiana macrophylla. The sequence continues at coordinate 54,046,502 of CM047807.1, read as the reverse complement.
GACTTTTCTTGCCGAACAAACGGAGTCTGGATTCATTCGGAACAGAAGAGTATTGCCTTATGAACTTATGACATGATGACTGTCAAGGCTTATATCCTTTGTGGATAAAAAGCAAACCTCTCTGTCATTGGAAATCATATATTTCTATAATATGTGGATTTGACCAGAATATTGATAAGTCTTGTGTAGACTGGATATCAATTTTAGTACAGTAGTGAATATATACATATATATATATATATATATATATATATATATATATATATATATATATATATATATATATTAGTGTTTGTGAATGATAACACTTTGCACTAGATTGGAATCAACATGGGTGTGTTATCTCAAGTCGAAATCGACAATACCACAATTCTCTAATAATGAGAGATTTGGACAACATTCTTAAGAGTTTGACTCGGTCGAATTCATTAGAATCGATCCACTGGGTTCCCATCCATCTTATTGGTTAAGATGATGCATCTGTGTATGCAACATTCAACGAGGAAGTTCTACCCTATGCCTCGGGAATGACTCTCTAAATCTTCGGATCAAGAGAAATGGGATAGATTCTCTTTCTAGTAAGAGATGGTCGAGTTATTGAACGTCAACTTTGATCGAATCTTAGATTCGGCGTTTACGAAGCAAGTTTAGTATGCCCTTTAGTATCTTGAAGAGAACGAGGAATAATATGCGGACATATTCATGTGTGAACTTGGATATATGTGATACAATCGATTTTGACTTTAAGTCGATTGAGGATGATCGTTAAGTCGATCTCGGCTCGATGTTTACTCGGTTCCACATGATTAGATGGACCGGTAACGTTTCGATTCTACGGATCGTCTCAAGCCGACAACTTTGACTAATCATTAAGACCCATGACATTTAGATGAAGGTACTCCCGAGTCAACGACCTATCCTACGACGGCATACTCGAGTGTACTTTGGAATCAAAATGGTTATGATATGCTTAATGGGTACTAGAATACGGGATAGGTCTCCATTGCTTTAGAGCAAGTGGGAGATGTAGTTTGTTGTATTTTAAATAATAGGGTGTGCTCTAAAACAATTAATCACATGCTTTCGTACAAGTGGGAGATTGTTAGGTGTGATGCCCGAAAGACAATTTTGTAATTGTTTTATTTAATAAATGAAATGATATTGTTATTCATATTTATTATTCTCATATTCACCGATGTGACAATAGTAATTACACTACAGAAAACCCTAAAGTATATCGTTTATGTAATAACTTAACTCTGTGTATGGTATATACATAGGAGGATTGAGTTAGTGAAGATGTACTTAAAATACAATTAGCCCATAGTGAAGTTAATCGAGAGGATCGGGTCTCTCCTTTAACGTGCTGTTAATGCGCCTAGAACACAATATGTGTGATTGACTTATCAGGACATTCAGTTAAGAGAACCTAATGGGGCATTTATATATGATATATATATCATATAGGGCTGGACCGATTTGATTAGAGTTCACGATATAATTCCGTAATCGAGAATTCTCATCGAATCAATGGATGATCATATTTATGGATATATCTTAATCCTGAGGTGATCACGATCAACCGCTTGAATCGATGATGAGGTTTGACTTGACGGTTAAGGATTACACCGAGTCCGTGGTCCGAATTACCCCATCTTGGCATTGTCTTTGGATTGAGTGAGTAATCGTGTTATCACGCAGATACGAATCCATTCCTTCCATTTATGGAAGTAGATAGACGATTCCTCTTATTTGTTAATCCTAGAAACTGATCGATCCATGGAGTTCATATTACACTGATTAGCTACCAGTGAGTTGTATGAATTAATTGATCACTAGGGGGTTAATGGTAAATAAGGATAAGAGGTTCTAAAAAGGGTTAACGGTAACTTCCCGATTTAGAATGAACAGTCTATGGAGGATTAATCCATATGTAATGATTAGATCAATGGACGCTTATTATTATTCTCGTGAGGAGATAAATATAATCTCATAATCGGAGGAGTGCAATCACGGGATTATGGTGGCATATTCATGTGATTGATTTATCGAATATAATTATTCTGTTCGTAAGATAATTATTTATTTGATTTATCGGAGCCGCTGATTATTAGTCCATGGTCCCCAACGTGCCTCCTAATATAGCATAGCTATTCTCGGATGTCGAATCCTAATAATATTAATTTAGTTCATGTTGGACTTTATTAAACGATATGTGAATTAATTGTTTAGTGGACTATTAAATTAGTTGGGCTAAATAATTAAATATGTGGAAAAGACATTTTCCATAATCTTGGCCCAATTATTGTGTAATGGAAAAATTAATATTGACTAGGTCAATATGTTGAATTTTCGCCCCCCCTCATTAATATGGAACAAGAAATTATTTTCTTGTGTATTAATAAGACATGTGCATAAAATATTTATTGGATAAATATTTATGGAAAGAAATAAAGATAAATATTATTCTAGATTTGTTCTAGAATATTATGAGATTATCTTTTATTTAATAGGATTATTATAATTGATTTTGTATTAATTATTAAATCCTTGGAGGCTAAGATTTACTCTCCTATATAAAGTGAGTTCTTCCAAGCCTTAATACACACAATATTTTCGAGTTCCACCTCTTAGAGAGGAGGAAGAAATTTCGGCCAAGAGGGTTGGGGAAAAATCTTGGAGATTTTTCCGGGTAGCATATCGGAAGGATTCGTGACGAGGATTTCCTTCCACCGGGAGTTGCTTGGATCACACGTACGGAAGATCGTGGTGCTCTTCACACCTTCGTTCGTTCTTTCTATTGCGGTTCTCCAACTTGGATTTTGAGATCCAAGAGGTATGTTCTACAACCCTCTTGTAGATGTAGATCTAGTTATTTTATTACGTGTAATTTATAGATCCAGATCCTTAAATCGCTTCCGTTGCGGATGATATTACTAACACAGTCCAAGTGTCTCTACACTTCGATAGACGAGATCTATCCCTGCCCTTAAAGACAGAAGACATCTAATACGTGCTAGTCTGTTCGTACTATCAATTCCCTATTTAATAGCACATCAGCCTAGAGACATTTAAGTCTCATTAACCATAATCGCCTATCATGGTTTCTCTATCACAGTTTAATACTAAGGACGCTATCGTATAACAATTCATAATTGGTTCTTTAAAAAGAAAAAAATATATGACAACAGAAAAGCCATTTATTATATATGTATAATTATAAAGAAATAGTAGAAATGATCCGACCCGGTCGGATCCGGTCCAACCCGATTGGGTTTAGGACACTATTTCAACATGCGGAAGATCACGGCTTCTCTCCGGTTGGGTAAATCTACTAACCTTCTTGTAGGTTATTAATTATTATGTGAATCATATCATGGTAAAATCGAAGAGCGAATTTTAATTCGTAGCTTCCATTGTGCATGATCGAGCGTCTCGATCAGTGCTGTGAATCAGATCTGATGATCCAATTATATATTGGATCTGGATTTGGGTTTCTATATATCCAGCAGCTTTATAGCGTCAAATGGTATTTCTCCACTTGTATGAATTCGTAGCCGTTAGATCAAATGTTGATCTGATGGATGGCTACACGCCCTTTAATTTATCACTTCATTTTTCTTTAAGTCACTTGAGAGCAATTGGTAGTCTCTGGTCTGATCCTTTACTCGGCTGGATGCATAGCTCGTCTGCTCTTCAATAGTTCAACTCGTCTGCTCTTTGCTTTGCTTTCAGGTCTTCTTTGCCTCCGCTGATTCTGTCTTGATGGAAGTTTGGACAAGATTCTGGTTTTTTAGTCGTCTGGTCTTCTTGTCTTCAAGTCTACAAGCCTAGACTATGAATACATAGGCAGAGTCTGACTAATCCTATATAATTCGCATGTCAGACTACTAAGCAAACATATACTTGGTTTATGTTGGACATATTTTAAGTTTTAGTGATGAGTGCCAGACTAGCTGTTATAGAGCAAAGGCAAAAAGATGTCTAGATTAAATGTATAGACTTATTAGAGTTTGATCTTTGTATAGGTTTGATCAAACAAGCCTTTGTAAAGGTCGGTGACTTTAGTCGTGAGACTGTCTAGTCGAAAGATACAGGTTAGTAGACTAGTTTAGGAACCTCTTTGAAGACGAAGAGTGAGGGGCTCAAACTCAGTTATTGAAGGCTAAGGGATCAAACTTAGTGTTTTAAGTCAAGGATATGGAATCAGAATTTAGGGAAGTCTGTGATGACTTAAACTGATTACATATACCTTGTGTACAAGGTCTATGTTCCATAAGTTAAGTGGTGATTGCAACTTAGTTATGTTCAAATTGGTGTAATCTAACTTCACAATTAAAAGTTAGATAAAAGATAGTCAGTTGAAGTGTTTTACAAACACAGCAAACTTCAGACAGCTGACTGACAAGCATTTCAGCAGACTTACATACACAGGAATATGATGAATGCATATTTCGATTTAATCAAAGGTTATATTCGAAGATTACAAGGATAAGAAAATATAACAACTCTTGATTTTGTCAATAAATCAATGGTCAAGATTAAAAGAAAGTTGGAAAGAAACATACGTTTATCCAATGGATACAAGTCAAAGGGTGGATAAATCAAAAAAAGCTGTCAAAAAGTAAATCGACAAATGTCGATTACTATGTCTGAGGACAGAATGCAAGTCAAGATGGGGACATATCTGAAACTGCTATGTTTTGAATTTCAAACATAAGTCACAAGGATTCTCACCTATAAATAGAAGACCCCTGATACACAAACAAGAGATGAATTTTGAAGAAAACAACAATCAATCTTGAGCCAACAGATTCTTATCAAGAAATCACCCTGCTGACGTTACTGAACTTAAAGCTACTGATCTAGCAAATTATTCAAGTGTAACCTGCTATCAAGTTACATCAAGTATACACACTTGATGATTGCAGGCTGCTGATCATTTCATCCTGATCAAACTACTGAAAGCTGAATCACTTACTTCATTCAAACTTTCTTTTACAAGAAACCTGCTGAAGACAATGAAGCATCTTTGGGTGTCAAGGACTATTGTTTGTGGTGGAGCTGGTGAAGAGGCAATCCTACCCTTCAAGGACCAGTGGAATACTTGGGAGCAGCAATCCTACCTGTTTCAAGTGTTCAGTTTGTGAAGCCATAGTTATTGGTGAAGGACAGACAACTTAGGGATTTTGGTAAATACAACCTCAAAGATATCTAGTGAATTACCTCCAACATCACAGGAGAAGAGTGGACTGACAGGATTACACCACCTAGAACCACTATAAAATCTGCCTACTTACTTTCTGCATTTAGTATATTAAGCACATCAACCCACTGAAACTAGCAACTGAATCACACACTCACACTACTGAGTATCTAATACTTGGTATCATATTTTAATAACAAGTAATAAGGCTTTATTTGAATATATTCCGCTGCAACAAATTCAGTAAAATCAACAGTCAGCAGACTACTGAGCAGTCAGTAGGCTACTGAACTTGTTGAGTTTGTTAACTCTAAAAGTTTGAAGTGTTAAGTTTATTCACCCCCCTCTAAAATTTACCAAAGCCTTTTCAAGGGACCAACAATTGGTATCGGAGCAGTGCTTCTGTTCTGAAGTAATCCTGCTTGTTGTGCTTGTGAAAATACTTTGAAAACTTTTTCAAGTTTCTGATTTTCAAAGCTTTTCATCATGGATAACAACCAGTATGCTAGAGCAATGTTGATGTGTTCTTTAGATCATTTTGATGAGTATAAACGTCATATGCAGGCTTTTCTAGCTGCAACACATGATGAAATGATGGATGTGCTGACTGATGGACCACTAGAAATCACAAAAGCTATAACTGTAGATGGTCAAACTCAGTACATTCCAAAACCAAAAAGAGAATGGAATGCTGAAGATAGAAAAAGAGTAAACCTCAACAATATTGCTATTGATATTGTATATAAAACCTTGGATAGTAATATGTACATGAAAGTGAAAGATTGCAAGACTGCAAAGGAACTTTGGGATAAGTTACAATTAATCTATGAAGGCACTGATGCAATCAAGAAGAACAAAATCAGTGTGGCAAAGAAGAAGTTCCAAGATTTCAAAATGAAACAAAATGAAACCATTGAACAAATGGAATCAAGATTGAATGCCATCATGGATGAACTCACTCTACTGAGTGTAAACTACTTAAAAGAAGAAATCAACTCAAAAATCCTAGAAGCCCTACTTGCAAAAGAAGTTTGGGAAATGAAGGTGACTACAATAGAAGAAATGAGAAGTCTACATGAAGAGGATACCTTCAAGTTATTTTCAGATCTCAAGGCTTATGAATTCACTAAGAAACTTGTACCTGAGACTGAAAAGGAAGAACCAAAGACCACTACATTGGCTGCTACACATCAAGAAGAAACATCAAGAGCTCAAGATGATCTACTGGATGAGATGCAAGAGCAAATTGCCCTACTGATCAAGAAAATCAGAATGATGAAAATTGGAAGGGGTTCTCCAAGAAATATCGCAAAGAAATCTAGTGAAAAGAAGAAGGATGAATCAAAGAAAGACAATGATTACTTGTGCTTTCAATGCAAGAAACCAGGACATTTCAAACCCGACCGTCCTAAACTAAAACAGAAGAAGGAACCTGATTATATTTGCTTCAACTACAAGAAGCCTGAACATTTCAGACCTGATTGTCCTGACCTATTGAAGAGCAAAAGTCAACAAAGAAGAACTGGCAAGAAAGCTATGGTTGCTGAAGATGAATCAGGATATGAAGTTGAATTAGAAAAAGGAAATGAATCTGATGATACTGCACTTGTTGCTGATATGGATGATTATGCTTTAATGGAAAATATGGATGAAACAGAGGAGGTATACAATTATGTATCTATAAACACTACTGCTGAAAGTGATTGTGAATCAACTTGTGGTTCAAATCCAAAAAATTATGACAATGAAAAAACTTTGGATGCCATCCTTAATCAACTGAGGATAATACAATCTGGTTATGAGATTGTGAAGGCAGAAAAAGAAGGTCTTCAAGAAGAAGTTGAAAGGTTAAAAGCCTAATTAAGAATTCTCAAGGGAAAGGAAAATGATTTTGGACAGAATCAACATAAGTCTGTTGTACATCCAGTAGCTGCTGAATCTACTGAACTATCTTGTTCCTCCACTGCATTCAAATCCGGATCCAGTAAGGTTACTGAACCTAGTACCAGAATTGGTCCTAAGTTTGTGCCTGCACAAGATCACACACCCAAAAAGGTTCCTGAGACAGTGAAACCTACTGAGAATGCTTCAAAGAGGCAAAATCAGAAGTCAAAAAAGACATCAGTACCTAACAAAAAGAATAAAAAACAAAGGGTACGAGTGTTGTACCTTCTAGACCTGCTGATAGCAGACCTATTGATTGCAGACCTGCTACCAGGTCTGCTGGACCACGAAAGGTCAAAAATCAGAAATATTTTAAGGATAAAAATCCTAAACCTAAAAATGTTAATCATTCTAGGGATACTTATCTCAGGGGGGAAAGGTAGACTATTCCCTACTTATGATGATTGGAATATTCCTGCCCCTACTGCTAGAAACAACAGGTATAACCATACTGCTAGGGTAAAACCTCAGCAAAGGACTCAGCAGACTCCATATTACATGGCTGTTCCTAACAGACAGCGAACCAATGGTTATGCTAGTGCTTCTAAGAATAGAAATCACTCCAAACAGCATTATATACCAAAAGGCCAGAAAGCATATGTGAGTCCTACACAACCCAATGTTAAACCTTATGGATGTGTAGAATACATGTATGAACAAAAGTATAACACTTTTCAAAGAAGACCTTATGGAAATTTGCCAAGGGTCATGCTTACACCTGACCACTATGGACCCAAACAATTTTGGGTACCTAAAATACATTAACTTTGTTTTGTAGGGTGTCTCGTACTTTGACAGTGGATGTTCCAGACATATGACAAAGAATAAGCACTGCCTGACAAACTTTGTGGCAAAGGATGGTCCAAGAGTGAATTTTGGCAACAAGAACACACCAGGATACACAAGAGAATATGGCACACTTGTGAGAAATGGATTAACTATTAGGAATGTTGCATTTGTGGAAGGACTGGACTACAACCTACTGAGCACTGGAAAGTTTTATGACATGGGTTACAAGGTCACTTTTGACAAAGGCACCTGTATTGTCATTAGTGAAAGAGGTGATCAAGTTGTGTTGGCTGGAAGAAGACAACAAAACATGTATTTTGTGGATTGGTCTACTGCTATTCCAGAGACATGTCTGATTGTGCATACTAAGTTAGAACTAAATTGGTTATGGCATAATAAGTTGAATCATCTAAACTTTGATGATATCAATCAGTTGGTGAAGAAGAAACTGGTGATTGGTTTACCTGAGATCACATTCAAAAAGGATGCTATATGTGATGCTTGTCAGCAAGGTAAACAAACAAAATCTAGCTTCAAGTCAAAGACTAAGCAATCAACAAAGAGAGTTTCGGAGCTGATGCACATGGATCTATTTGGACCAGTAACACCAACTAGTGTAATAGGAAAGAAGTACACTGTAGTAGTTGTGGATGATTATTCAAGATACACCTGGGTAGTATTCATGAACAAGAAAAGTGAAACACTTAAAAAGATGCCTGAACTTTTGAAAAGATTGCAGAATGAGAAAAGTTTGACAGTAGTGAAGAACAGATCATACAAGGGTACTGAATTTCTCAATATAGTCATAAGAGAATATTGTGAGCAGAATGGTGTGCTACATCAACTAGCTGCTACTGGTACACCTCTTCAAAATGGGGTTGCTGAGAGAAGAAACATGACATTGAAAGAAGCAGGAAGAACCATGATTTTTGAAGCTCTATTGCCTGAAATATATTGGGCTGAAGCAGTAAATACAACATGCTATACACAAAACAGGACCTCAGTGAACAAGAAGCTGCTGAAGACACCTTATGAGATTTGGAATGGAAGGAAACCCAATATATCCTATTTCCATCCATTTGGAAGCAAATGTTTTATATTAAATCATAAGGAGCAATTGAAGACATTCCAACCAAAATCAGATGAAGGAATCTTCTTGGAATATTCTTCTATCAGCAAGGCATTCAGGGTACTGAATAAAAGAACACTGAAACATGAAGAATCAATACATGTTGTATTTGATGAACCTAAGTTCACTAGAATGGAAGATGAAGCTTTAGAACCTGCTGAGAATCCTCACATCACTGATCCAGAATGTGTTGATGTCTTGGAAAGGATAAATGACTTAAAGATTTTTGACTCTGCCCCTGCTGAACACCCTGCTGATGCAACAACTGAGGCAGTTCAATGATCTGCTGAACCCCCTACTGAAGCAACAACAGACCCTTCTGAAGATGATGTTCCTGAGAACAAATCTAACCAAAATCCACAATGGTTAAGGGATCACCCTGCTGAGCAAGTTATTGGCAACATACAGCAAGGTGTGAGGACTAGAAGACAATTGGAAGCTAAATTTACTTGTTTTCTATCTCAAATGGAACCTAAAGTTGTTGAAGAAGCAATATCAGATCTAGATTGGATAATTGCTATGCAAGAGGAATTGAATGAATTTGAAAGAAATCAAGTTTGGACACTAGTGGAAAGGCCAACTCATGCAAATATAATTGGAACTAAATGGGTATACAGAAACAAATTGGATGAATCTGGTACCATTGTGAGGAATAAGGCCAGACTAGTAGCAAAAGGCTATTCTCAAGCAGAAGGAATAGATTTTGATGAGACATATGCCCCAGTTGCAAGATTGGAAGCTATAAGATTATTCTTGGCATATGCTGCTTACAAAAACATCAAAGTATACCAGATTGATGTCAAAAGTGCATTTTTGAATTGCATTCTAGAAGAAGAGATTTATGTTCAGCAACCTCCTGGTTTTGAAGTTAATGATCAAGAAGATAAAGTGTACAAACTCAATAAAGCACTTTATGGCTTGAAACAAGCACCAAGAGCATGGTATGAGACCTTAACTCAATTCTTGGTGGACAATGGTTTTACCAAAGGTACCATTGACAAGACTCTTTTCAGAATCAATGAAGGAGATAGCACCCTGTTGGTACAGATTTATGTTGATGACATAATTTTTGGTTCTAAAAATGAATTGCTATGTGAAAAGTTTGCCAATCTCATGAAAAGCAAGTTCCAAATGAGTATGATAGGAGAAATGAACTATTTCTTGGGTTTACAAGTCAAGCCAATGAAAGATGGAATCTTCATTCATCAAACCAAGTATACCAAAGAGCCACTGAAGAAGTTTGGTATGGAAAACAGCACCAAGGTATCAACTCCCATGAGTACAAACATTAGATTGGATGAACACAAAGAAGGCAAAGATGTTGATCAAACTCTATACAGAAGGATGATAGGCAGTCTGCTGTACATTACTGCCAGCTGACCTGATATATCCTTTGTTGTAGGTGTTTGTGCAAGATTTTAATCAAAACCAAAGGAATGTCATTTAGCTGCATTCAAAAGGATTCTCAAGTATCTAAAAGAGACTTTGGGAGTAGGGATATGGTATTCAAAAGATGGAAGATTCAAGGTTATATCCTACTCAGATTCTGATTATACAGGATGCAAGATTGATAGAAAAAGCACTACAGGAACCTGTCAGTTGATGGGAAATAGACTTATTTCCTGGTTTAGCATGAAATAGAATTCTATATCAACTTCTACTGCTGAAGCTGAATATATAGCTGTTGGAAGTTGCTGTGCACAAATACTATGGTTAAGACAACAATTAAGGGATTATGGAATTGAAGAAAGAGAAATACCCATAATGTGTGACAACACAAGTGCAATTGCAATCACAAAAAATCCTATTTTGCACTCAAGAACCAAGCATATAGATGTGAGACATCACTTTATAAGAGATCATGTTGAGAAGAAAGATGTGGTGGTTCTTTAAATCCCTACTGAAGATCAACTTGTTGAAATTTTCACAAAACCATTGCATAGTGAAAGATTTGCTAAGTTAAGGACTGAACTTGGAATCATAAAATTTGACTGATATACTTTAATGATCAACAGTGTACTAGAATTCACCAAGGGTATTAATCTTTGCTATGTTGGGTGAGCTCACTTAGCAGATTAGTCATTGGTATCAACAATTCCATGTACTTACATTTGTTTGGACAATTGAGCAAATGAAGTTTCCAAGGGGATTGGTCTTTGTCCTGTTGGGTGAGCTCACTTTACAAATCAGTCATTGGTATTAAACTTCATCTTGTATTATCAGTTGGACAAAACAAGGATACAAAAGATCGAGTTACTTTGTCGTTGATTGTTTGAGGCATTCTTGTCGTGATTTCTTGATCCAAGTCTATCAAGATGAAAGTCTCTTTGAGTTATACATTACAAGTCAGTCAAACTTAAATGAAAGTCAATAGTAATTGGATATTATTCTTATCTTTTATAACCACAGTTACAAATATCTAACGGTTACAACTCTCATGGAATCAATTAGTAGGACACGTGGCAACATCATATTTATTCAAACTTTAATCATGGTTAATGCTACAGTGCACGTACAACACTTTATCTGACAATTACCACCCACTACTTTCTCTATATATACAGTTATATACGCAGAGACATTACATACAACTTTCAGATCATTTTTCTGTGCAAATACACTGTGCGAACCCATATTCTTCTTCATCCTTTTCATCTCTAATGGCGGACAATGATGATATTCACATTGGAACAAGCCAAAGTGTCAGAGGGTTTGTTGTTGATGCTAATAAAACTGAGTTGGCTATCAATATTGGTCGAAGAATCAGAAGATATGAAGGATTGGAAGATGTCCTAAATCTCAGATTGGAAAGCATCTCCTACATGAATGTTGCAAATTTTGGAGAAACATTGTGATAAGAGATAATAGAGAGGCATTTACAACCACAGTTAATGGCCAAGAGATTGAAGTCTCCTCAAACCTGCTGAGGGAAGCATTTGATTTTGGACCTGGAAACAATGCACCAACCAATCATGAAGATATGGGTCTGTGAAGATTGGATTTTGTTGATAAAATAAAGACCAACAATGCTATAAAATCATCTCTAAGCATCAATGTGAAGCATACCGGAATGGAGTATAATCGGCTGAGTAAGATTATAGCAAAGAATATCTTGGGATTCAGTGGAAGCCTTGACACTTTGTCAGGACCCAAGATTGACTTGTTAATCATCATCTGCAAGAGCATGAAGTTTGATTGGGCTGGATTCTTTGTCCAATACATAAAGAAGGTGATAACAGAGAACATAGAAGGGACCAGAAAGTCCAAGACTTTGCCCTTGGGTTTGATGATTCAGGCCTTGCTGACTCATTTAAGGATTATTGATGTTGCACCTGAAAAACTCAACAAGTCCAGATATAAGAAGGAGATCAACTATCTCATCCCTGGTTTGGATGATGATGAAGAGTTGGATACAGAAAGGACTGAGAGTGACAATGATGGAGATGATGATGCTGGTGGTGAGCAGGTTAAACAAGTTGCTAAATCTGCTGCACCTAAGAAAGTTACTGAGAAGAGAAAGGCTGCTGACACTAGAAAAATAACTAAAATGCTAAAGCCTAAGAAAACAAGGAAGCAATCAGTAGAGACTGCTGAGTCTACGGAGGGTCCAATTGAAGTTGAAGTTACCGACCCTACTGATGTTGTAAAGAAGAAGTCTGTTGCTGAAATCTTGAAAGAGCAACAGAAGGAAGATAAAATAAAGAGGAAGGCTGCTGAAATTGAAGCTGAACGACCTTCAAAAAGAATGAAAGAGATAGCTATGAAGAAAAAGCATGGAAAAGGCAAAGAGTTAAGGGTTCTGGAGGATCAAAGGGAAATAGTAGAAGAGGCTGTTGAGCCTATTGCTGATGCTGGTGTTGTTATTGAACAACACATTGAAGAATCACAGCACCATGCTGAGGAAACTGTTCCAGACCATACTGTGGAGACTACTGAGATTGCAACTGAACAACAGGATGAAGCACCACACAAACCTGCTGAACCAGAACCTGTTGTGGAAATTATTGAATCTGACACTACTAGAATTTCCCGGATTTGAAACGAATTTTTGTGACGAAAACTGTTTGTCACAAAATTTCCCGGATTTGTGACGAATTTTTGTGGCGAAAACTGCCCGTCACACATTTTCGACAATACTGCTACGAATTAGTGACAAACCGCATAATGCTTTTTTTTTGCAATAAATTGAGACAACATTGTGACAAAATTCGTACGTGGCAAAATGTATGTGACTATTTTGTCACAAATCGTTGCGCCAAATTTGGGCGCAATAATTTGTGAGAATTCTGTGACAAACTGGCTTGGTCATAAAAGTCTTCGTTGCTAATTTGACGTTAACCGACATATCTGACCACTTCGCAAAATTGTCACATATTTTCGACACTATTGCTACGAATTAGCGACAAACCGCATAATTCTTTTTTTTTTGCAATAAATTGAGACAACATTATGACAAGATATGTACGTGGCAAAATGTATGTGGCTATTTTGTCACAAATCTTTGCGCCAATTTCGGGCGCCATAATTTGTTAGAATTCTGTGACAAACTAGCTTGGTCATAAAAGTCTTCGTTACTAATCTAACGCTAACCGACATATCTGTCCACATCGCAAAAGCATCACATATTTTCGACAACATTTCTACAAGTTAGTGACAAAACGCAACAAAAAAAATGCAATGATGAGACGACATTGTGACACAATATGTACATGAGAAAAGCTATGTGACTATTTTGTCACAAATATTCACACCGAATTAAACAGCATGATGAGAATCAACTCCTCTGTACATTTCACACCTATTTTACCTCATTTTACAGCATTTTGGACCTCAATCTTATCATTTAGACACTATATCACCCTATTTTTATCAATTACGGTTTCATATTTCATGGAATCGAAAATCGCGTTTTTTTCGATAAAAGGTAGACTTTTATAGCACATACGGGGTACCTTGTATCCTATGAAATCACGTTTGATTTGTTTGTATGCTATTTCAAAAGTTCGATCATTGAAATAAGTAAAAAAAAACATTTACTTAACGAGTTAAATGTTTAGAAACGGAGCACACACTTAAGCAAGCTAAGCCCATCAGGCCGAAATGAAAGAAAATATTGGATTTGTATATCTGTGACAAGTAAAGGGAAGACTTAGTACTATAGACTTATTACATTATATTTTATATAATTTAGTCTAGACCTGAAAAAAAATTCTAAGTACTATAGACTTATTATTATATTATTGATGCTGCCAGAAAATGGACCTACCTACGTGGCACCTTTTCTGTGGCTCGACACAAAGTAGGGAGAGAGAAACGATGCCGAAGTGACCCAGTCCGGCTAGTCACTCCATCTCTCCCGGATCGACCGTACCTAGCACCGACCTCCAATCCTCGAGACCAGGTCCGGATCCAGCCCCGACCTGTGCGGGTCGGCCAACACTTGTAATCTAGCCAACCTTTGACCAACCTTATCGGTTGGTTTAAGTCCCTCTCAGACCTTCTATTCTGCACACAAGACCCCGAGCTCATGACAGCTCGGCTAATCTCCTGACTCTCAGGTCGATTCAACTTGATCCGGCTCGGGCCACCTAAGTCGGCCTGAGTTCTTCCTTAATCGTATTCCCCACGTTTATGATAAACGGATATCTATGAAAGAATCCTGAGCCATAAAGGCTCCAATCTTTTTCACTTAAATACAAATATTCGAATACCGTAATTATCTCCAACAATCAAGGAGATCAAATAATCCTTATCCTTTACTTAGGGAACACGGAAATCCAAGCCCAACAAGGACAAGGCCCACGCCGCCTTAGGGCATAGCTCTTTTCTATATATACCATCCCTAAGGAACTACGGAGACTTGATTCCAATTCACGCATTGGATACGTAGGCAGCTTGAGAAACAACATCTCAAGTGCAGTCTAAACCACCACCAAAACACCCCCTCTTTTACTATTTTCTAGATCGAAGGAGCATCCCTTGGTTATCATCAAGAGAAACAACCCTAGAAGTTTACCCCGACGATTTTTGGATCGTCAATTGGCGCTAGAAGGAGGGCCCTTTGTTTGATAATCCCAGGAAAATCTCCAGAATCTAACAGAAAAAACGCAGTCAGATCTACGGCCAATTCCCGTATATTGAGCCGTCAAAATATGATTTACACCGTTCAGATTGAAGAATACGGTGTGGGGAATAAGTTCTCCAAATTCCAGGACGATCGGAGTCCGTTTCAATGCCCGATCGTTGCCATAAAGTTGCAGCTGCTGCTGAATCGCCAAAAAACGCAGCAGTCACGTCGGAGGCTAATTTCTAGAGATTTAGCCGCTTAGAAACAATTTCAACCGTTCACATCGAGGAAGAAAGAGATACGAACAATCCTACCAAATTTCATGACGATCGGAGTCCGTTTCGATGCCCGATCGTCGCCAGAAAGCTGCTGTTGTATCATCCAAAAAGCGCAGCAGTCCCATCGGCGGCTAATTACCAAAGATTCAGCCGTTGGAAAAGGATTTCCACCGTCCAGATCGAATAAGTAAGAGGGGCGAGCAAGCCCTCCAAATTTCATGCTGATCGGAGTCAGTTTCGATGTCCGATCAATGCCACAACGCTGCTGTTGTACCACCAAAACGTAGCAGTCAGATCTAATGTTAATTCCCAAAGATTGAGCCGTCAAAACAAAATTTCTACCGTTCATATTGAAGAAGAAGGAACTACAAGAAATCCCTCCAAATTTCGTATCGATCGGAGTCCGTTTAGATGCCCGATCGTCGTCCGTGAGTTGCTGTTGTAACACCAAAATAAGCTGCGGATTTTCTTCCTCAACTCTCCACGGTCTCAAGGTCCGAGCCGACCTCCCGAGCTCTCCAACGTCCGATCCGACCTCCCGAGCTCTCCAACGTCTGAGCCGAACTCCCCCAGCTCTCCATGACCCGAGGCCAACGATGTTCTACCAACATCATCCAAAATACTAAGCCTGTGAATCGGCTAAATCAGGGAAGCTTTCTTTACCTTTTGCAACTTCAGTACTTTATTTGACTTTAATTTAATTCGAAGTTTGCTACCTAAATAACTGATGCTTATGATTGGTTGAGCCGAATTAAAGTCTGAAAGGGCTTTCAAATTGGGCGTTTAATAACTGATTCGCCTGTCTGCGAGATTAGATCCATTCATCTCTGAATTCCTGTGCAAATAATTTTTTATATACGTGCTTGATAAACTCTGCCATATGCTCTAAATCTGAGTCTCGAAACCTTTGTTTATCGAGTTGCTCCATGTCTCTACAAATATTCGTATGCCCATGGTCAAAGTTGCCTCATGTTTCTGTAAAAGTATTCTGTTTATGATCACTTGTTTATTTTACGTCTAAATTAAAGTGTTTACTGCATATTCTATTACTTGCTTTGGAAAATCCAATTTTATACATTATACCGCAAGTTGGGGTATTCTATGCAGATGTATGTTTGTTCAGTATATTATATTCATCTCAATATGTACTTGATTTATGTATTAATATATGTCAATGATTGTTATGACACAAACTTATGCATGTATTATGTCTCTATATTGCTTGCTTAATAAAAAACACATATATGTGTACTACATGCTATTTAGCAGGCGGAAATCTTCAAGAATACACACATTCCAAGGGAGAGTTAAAGGATCTGAATATATATATACGTTTTATTCTTCAACACCAGCGGTTCTGTGAGGAATCCATGGATAACGCACACTCGAGTATCATCAGAGACATTCCTATGATCAAGTCCTACAAGGCTAAGAAATTTATATTGTAACCGAAAACTCTCTTGTCAATGGCTAGATACGAGGCCGCCAGATTTGGGCTCGCCAAATACGAGTTCTCAAGCTTTTCAGATACAAGCTCTTACAAGGTTTTTGTACAACTTAAGTGATCGAACTATCTTATTCTTGGAACTCACCTTCGGGCGAGCCTTCTATAAGACCGACTTTAGTTCGACACTGACAGATTACACCAATAAGCAAACGGTATGTTAATTTACTATTATTTTCACTACGCATGGTGTCTCGGATTTTATATAATGAAAAATAAACAAGTAATAAATTTATAAATCCGGTATACCCCAAGTGCAGGGATCGTAGTATAGTAGCTACAACCGGAGTCGATCTCAGGGAATCGAGGTTGTTTATCTAGTTAATTAATTCTTCTAAATTGTCATGACACAAAACGAAACTAAAAAGGAAAATAATAAACTGGACAGAGGGTTGTCAATCCAAAGCCAGGAGAGATAATTGCGAACAAAAGTAACTTTATTCTATCTATAACCTAAAAAGAGAAATAAAATCTTAAGATAGCAACGAAGAACAAGGCACAAAGATAATCTCAATTAATTTTAACGAAGAACAAGCAATGATCCACCTATCCTGCAACCCTCAGTTTCTATTCTAGATCGTTTAGTGAAGATTTAATAAAGATGTGGTTCACCTATCAAAAGTATGAATTCCTACTCTCGTAGATAATTCGCCTATTAATCTTTCATCTCTCGATCTTAAAGATTAACGCTTCCATAACAAGGTGTAAGATTTCTCAATCTAGCAACCTAGAAATTTAACCTAGCAACTCTCGTTATTTTTAGGTTAAAAATCTAATATTTACTACGGTGATCTAGGTATAACAACGATTCTCATCAAACGTTAAACATCAACCATGCAACAATCCATCGATACAATTGCATAAAAACAAATTAAACATAATAAAGATGCAACTTTAATAAAACTCACAAAACAATCCAAAATAGTAGAAATCAAGTTGCTGCAACGATCGGTTTCACAGAACTCGTTCAAATCGGCCTTAGCCTCTGACCATCCTCAGACCGAAAAAAATAAAAAATAAAAATATAATATGGCTCGGTCGATCGGCGGGGCACTCGGTCGACGCGATCGCACTCGGTCGATCGAAGCTCGGCACTCGGTCGACCGAGTGAACCTCTTTTTTTTTTAATGCCGTCTCTGTTCCCAGATGATTTCTCGTGTCTTGCTTCCAATGACTCCCCCCCTTTTATGCTTGTTCTGCCGACCTAGGATAATTATTAACCTTTTTTCTTTTCTTTTAAAAATAGAACCCTAAACCCTAATAAAAATATAATCCCTATTTCGCCCTTCTGTTTAATCTCCAAATAAATGTTGCTTCTTTTAATTCCTTCAGCTCTTTGACTCATTCCACGACATGCGTTAGTTGTACCTACAATAATAAAAACGTGCAAAGTGTAACATCACATATATAAATAGAAAACACCAATAAAACCACGTAATTAGCTAGATTTTGCACTTTAATGATTTCCATACGCATTCTTTTAATATTTCACTTAAACACCGAATTTTCTATAAAAATTAGTAAAACACGAAGGAAATTGTTACGAAATAATATCATATATATCGTAAAAATCACCGTTAACAACTCCCCCACACTTAGCTTTTGCTCGTCCCGAGCAAAACAAAACAAGAAGACATAGGCTTACTCATGCAAAAATCCCATATTCCATATCACAACCGGTCGACTAGCATCAAAAACATACATCCAATGTAATAAACGATTACTCAAATGTGTAGTGTGTGCAAAGCCTTCTTCAACTTCCACCGATTCCACACTTGACAATTAAATTCAAGCTAACCAACCAACACCCATTTAAGACAGATAATGAATTACCCTGACAATAAATATGCCCCACAAAACTACTCACGTCATGACTAGAGTAATACATGTGTTTTCGAAATTTTTTCAGTCGTACCCAGAGGATATTCCCTACAACATATACCTTGGTCTATACTGGGGATAAGGTAGGCGATAACTAAGTCTTTCACTTATTCATACCACTTTCTTATAGAAGTTGATTTAATTAACATTCACATTTATACACACATCAGAATGAGCTCTTGCCCGTCATAGCAGAATAGGATATTCGAGATATACCCTACCTTACTCAAATCATAAGGCAGCTTCTTCTGACTGTCGTGAGCTTTTGGTCATCATAGTGGTATAGGACATTCGTGGTACGCCCTACCTCACTCAAATCATCAACCAGCTTCCGACACACCCAATTAATTCATGTTTTTTTACAACAACTTTTCCAAAGCACAGTAGTTACGTTTCAATTATCACATTCAGGCTTCGGTATATTCACGATACTTCCTACTTTAATTCCAACTACGAACATATTACAATTTCCATGACATTAGCGTTAAGCGAACGGTCTGATAACCAGAATCAAACATCATCGGTTTAAATGGGTACAGTTTCCTAAGTTCAGCTCGTCATCGAAGAGGTTTACGTGAAAAGAATTCGAGTAAAGGCTTATTTATCAAAGGTCTATGCAAAAATACTAGTCAACCAGCACAAGTACGGGGATATAACAAGTAAGTAAGCCAAAATAAAATCATGCTCGGGACGGATTTAAAAAAAAAATTCAAAATTTGTTGAATTTTTGAAGAATGGTGGTAAGCATAATAAATTAAGCACATTGTAGGTACAACCAATCCCTCCCCCACACTTAAATAACAACATGTCCTCATGTTGTGCAGAATAAGAAAAACTTAGCTGATTTGTCATTCGAAGGTGGCAATTCTGGAAGTGGTAGCAAGTCATATCCGAAATGCTCAAGAAAAGCAAGAATCAGTGTGGACCATTCACCAGAAAACTGGCTTCATCTAAAAGTGCACCATCGCTATCGCAAATACCACTGCACATATGAAAAACAAAACAAAACGTACCTCGGGGATAGGGGAATATAACATATTACGCAGAAAAGTTTGATATAAGCACAGGATATAATTGCTCAGATGGAAAAATCACCACACAGGGAAAACACAGGGCATCTAAGCGTCAAATATAACCACAGAGGTTTACAAAACAAATATGGTCCAACATGTGCATACCGAAATACCAAACTCCAACTGAAAGTGCAAATGCGCGTTAAGGCTTACAAGATTCATCAGAAAGTAATAGCAACGGAAAACCGACAGTAGCTTCAACTAAAGGACAGATGAATCAAATAAGAAATGACAGTTGGACTGAAGCAAAGTCGCACAAAAAATAATGATAGAGGATACTACAAAGTGGCAGGGCTAAATGCAACAAAATGACATGAGACAGAAAATAAACACAATGCAACAAAATGATATGCAAATATGCTAATAATGCAAAGACTAGAAACACAAATGCTAGCCCAAACTAATCTTCATAGATATCGCCCCAATCTACAATTCGAATTAAGCGACGAAGCATGTCTAAAGCAGGAAGAAGGTTATATTGATTTTGCAAGTTACGCCTATGCAAGTTACCAGGCAACAAAAACCGACACCATAAACCTAGACGACACAAGACAAAACTATCCCCCCTTTTTCAACAAAAAACAAAATAATCCAAAATAATAAAAAAACTATTCTTACTATTGGGTTGCCTCCCAACAAGCGCCTTTCTTTAGTGTCTTTGGCTAGACACACGTACTATTCAGCCTGGATCAGGCCACTTAATCTTCCTTCCGCCACTACTTCCGTGTAAGCTCGTCATTAGTGTGGCTAAAAAACAACATCTCACACATGGGGTCGGGTTCTTTACCGCTTCCAAACATTCTTAATTTTCCCCATTGCAGACTTCTTCTTCTTCAATCTTCTCTTTAACTGTGCCTCCCGTTTAAACTCTTCCATATCCCAACTACCAGCCAGAACTTCCTCTACTGGACCACTGCCGTCATTCTCAGAAAACAAATCGGGTGAAAACTTGTCAAACTCATTGACTTCAGGAGTACCACACCCAAGGATGTCGAGGAAGTGAACAATCAAAGGCTTCTCTTTGGGTTGACCGATATAATGCTTACACCTTTGACCATTCATTCTGAATGGCTGGTCACCATGACCTCTTAGTTCTAAAACACCTCCAAGAATGATTTGGAGAATTTCAAAGGGACCGGACCATCGTGTCCTTAGCTTACTAGGGAACAGATGTAACATGGAATTGTACAATAAAACTTGTTCCCCAACTTGAAATTCTCGCTTCTTGATTTAGGCATCGTGAAGGAGTTTTGTCTTTTCCTTACTTATCCTGGCGCTTTCGTAGGCCTGAAGTCTAAATTCGTCTAACTCATGCAACTGTTGCAATCGATGTTTTGCACAAGATTTGGCATCAAAGTTTAAGAACTTAATGGCCCAATACGCTCTATGCTCTAATTCGATTGGCAAGTGGCATGATTTTCCATACACCATCTGATAGGGTGATGTGCCCATGGGGGTCTTATAGGCAGTTCGATATGCCCACAGTACATCATCCAACTTTAGACTCCGCCTTTTCTATGATCATGCAAGTTTTCTCCAGGATCTTCTTTAAACTTTGGTTGCTTCTTTCAACCTGACCACTAGTCATAGGATGGTATGGTCTGCCAATTTTATGCCGGACACCATATTTCTCAAGAACTTTCTCCAGGGGTCGGTTGCAAAAATGTGTCCCTTCATCACTAATCAAGGCGCGTGGACACCCGAATCTCACGAAGATGTTTTTCTTTAAAAACTTCATGACCGTCTTATGATCATTGTGAGAAGAGGCTTGAGCCTCCACCCATTTCGATACATAATCCACGCAGACTAAGATGTATTTATTTCCACAAGATGATGGGAATGGTCCCATAAAATCGATGCCCCACACATCAAAGACTTCACATTCTAGGATGGGTTTCAATGGCATGTCGAAACGCCTTGTTAAAGTTCTGGTTCTTTGACACCTATCACAAGCTTTACAGAAAGATTCTGGATCTTTGAAGATCGTGGGCCAATAGAAGCCGGATTGAAAGATCTTAGCAACGGTTTTCCAAGGACCAAAGTGACCGCCAGTGGGTCCACTGTGGCATTGCTCAATAATATCACGTTGCTAAGATTCTGGAACACATCTTCTCAGCAAACCATCTTTACAAATCTTGAAGAGGTAAGGTTCATCCCAAACGAATGTTTTCACATCTGAGAAGAATTTCTGGATCTAGATATTGGGAATGTAGGAAGTTGACGATAGAAGCATACCAAGGATTTTTAGGAGTGCACTTGTCTAGATGCATAACATTCTGGAGAGGAAGGTAAAGGTCTATCCCTTCAGGTTCTTTCACTTCTTCATCCTTCATTCTAGACATATGATCATCTACTTCGTTTCCACCTTCCTTACCAGTCAGGAGATCAGCCTCCCGTCTTCCACTAAATTCTTTATTTCTCAGGGGATCAGCCACCTGAGTACTCTCATCCAGAATAGGGAAACCACTAAGTTGAGTGTTGGACCTTACATTCATAGCACTAGCCTCTTCTTCACCATTGTATGTGGATGCATAGTTAGATTGAAGTGGATTCTCATAACTTGCATCATAATTGCTATTAGTATTCCATTGGTGGGGTGAATTACCTCCACTGCACTGAGCCTCATAATGGTTTCCACCACAATACGAACATCTCACTTGAACGTTATTAAGTCCATGTCCATAAGAATTCTCATCAGTGGAGGGTATACGAGCATCGGATCCAAAGACAGATGAACTTGACACTTCTACTTTTGGGGAACCACTGAATTGAATGCCGGATCCTAAGTTCATGGCATTGTCCTCTTCGCTATCATAAGGAAATTTTGGAGGTAGGTCAATGCCTTGGTCTTGAGCTATTTGCTTGAGCCGTCTCTCAAGATTCTTGAGTGTCCTGTTTTGCTCCTCCAGTTTAGCTTCAAGATCGTCCGATTGAGAGGGGCCTTGATAGTTCTAAAAGTTCTGTGGGAAAGATTGGCTAGACTGACTTTGAAACATAGGATCGGGACTGTTCTGATTGAACCATTGATATTGATTGGAAAAATTGATATTTTGGTTCTGACTAAAGTTCGGGTTTTGATAGAAATTCGGATTCTGAGAATTGAAACCCTGATTCTGAAAACTGCTTTGGCCAGAGAACATATTATTAAATCTCGATCTGCTGGCAACGTAGAAGCATTTATTTCAAATGCTGCTCGCCCACTCATGGGGTAAACGAAAGCGATGTGTCCCACATTGTCACAATTTTGACATGTGAGTAGATTAAAATTTCCCTGATTATGGATAGTATTAACTTGATACGCAGCAGGGGAAAGAAACCGACAATCGCCAACAAAGATGGCGGTCGACAACATCTTCTACGTAATGTAACTTGTGAGTTCGTGGGAAAGACGGGTCCGATTCATAGGATTAAGCGACATTTGAAGAAAGCCGCCATCAATCAAGCTTCGACATGGCGTTCTGATCTTGCATATTTTTTTTTTGTTTTTTTGTTTTTTTTTTTAATTTTTAGAAAAGATAAAGAAACAGAAAAAGAAACGGAAATAGAGACAGAAATCTACCTACGAAAAATTTAAAACAGAAAAACAGAAAACGAAAAAAAAGGGAGAAAAACGTGTTGAAATCTTCTGAGCCCAAAATGGAAGGGAAAACAGCAGATTTTGACCTCAAAAATGGTGTTGAACGGCCTTAGGCGGCTCACCACGTCGTCGGCATTAGTACGAGCTTTCTGAATTGGGGTCCTGCGCGCCAAACGGACACTCGAGCCGAAAGTTACGGCCAAAATACTAACGAGTGCTAAAACGATCCCTTTTATCCAAAAGTTCGATCGCTATAAACGTGGAGTCAGATAATTCAACCTCAGATGTCCCCGAATCAATGTAGAAACTAGAAAGGATAGAAACAAAAACCTATCTACGAAAAAAATTTGTGATAAAAATAGAAAAATCAATAAAAATTAGTCAAGACGGGCGTCCAGATGACTGGACGGGCGTCTGCCTGAAGGTTGAAGTGGACGGGCGTTTGGCAATCCAGACGCTCGTCCAGCAGGATAAAACAAAGCAAAGCTGTCGATTTCCAGACAGACGGGCGTCTACTAGTCAAGACGCCCGTTTGAGTGCAGAAAACGGGAAACAGACAGACAGAAAGAGCAGAAAACTAATGGGAAGAACAACTAAACCTAGGGAAATTGATAACTATAAAAGTTAACTACGAACAGCCCTAATAACCTAAACTATAATCTACCTATGAAAAAGTTGTAACAAAAATAGAAAAATTAATAATGAACTGGACAACCGCACCGATTCCCCGGCAACGGCGCCAAAAACTTGTCTCGGAATTTATCTAATGAAAAATGAACAAGTAATAAATTTATAAATCCAGTATACCCCAAGTGCAGGGATCGTAGTATAGTAGCTACAACCGGAGTCGATCTCAGGGAATCGAGGTTGTTTATCTAGTTAATTAATTCTTCTAAATTGTCACGACACAAAACGAAACTAAAAAGGAAAACAATAAACTGGACAGAGGGTTGTCAATCCAAAGCCAGGAGAGATAATTGCGAACAAAAGTAACTCTATTCTATCTATAACCTAAAAAGAGAAATAAAATCCTAAGATAGCAACGAAGAACAAGGCACAAAGATAATCTCAATTAATTATAACGAAGAACAAGCACTGATCCACCTATCCCGCAACCCTCAATTTCTACTCTAGATCGTTTAGTGAAGATTTAATAAAGATGTGGTTCACCTATCAAAAGTATGAATTCCTACTCTCGTAGATAATTCGCCTATTAATCTTTCATCTCTCGATCTTAAAGATTAACGCTTCCATAACAAGGTGTAAGATTTCTCAATCTAGCAACCTAGAAATTTAACCTAGCAACTCTCGTTATTTTTAGGTTAAAAATCTAATCTTTACTACGGTGATCTAGGTCTAACAACGATTCTCATCAAACGTTAAACATCAACCATGCAACAATCCATCGATACAATTGCATAAAAACAAATTAAACATAATAAAGATGCAACTTTAATAAAACTCACAAAACAATCCAAAAGAGTAGAAATCAAGTTGCTGCAACGATCGGTTTCACAGAACTCGTTCAAATCGGCCTCAGCCTCTGACCATCCTCAGACCGAAAAAAATAAAAAATAAAAATATAATATGGCTCGGTCGACCGAGCAGGGGCACTCGGTCGACCGAGTGAACCTCTCTTTTTTTTTTGATTTTTTATGCCGTCTCTGTTCCCTGATGATTTCTCATGTCTTGCTTCCAATGACTGCCCCCCTTTTATGCTTGTTCTACCGACCTATGATAATTATTAACCTTTTTTCTTTTCTTTTAAAAAGAGAAACCTAAACCCTAATAAAAATATAATCCCTATTTCGCCCTTCTGTTTAATCTCCAAATAAATGTTGCTTCTTTTAATTCCTTCAGCTCTTTGACTCATTCCACGACATGCGTTCGTTGTACCTACAATAATAAAAACGTGCAAAGTGTAACATCACATATATAAATAGAAAACACCAATAAAACCACGTAATTAGCTTGATTTTGCACTTTAATGATTTCCATACGCATTCTTTCAATATTTCACTTAAACACCGAATTTTCTATAAAAATTAGTAAAACACGAAGGAAATTGTTACGAAATAATATCATATATATCGTAAAAATCACCGTTAACACATGGTTTTTATTGATTTTACAGGACAAACACGTGTGCAACTCTTTCACGCGAGAAGTCAGCACTAGCCTGGCCTTGCTCGCCGTGTTTTAAAACGAGACACCAGCACTAGCCTGGCCCTACTCATTCTTAAAACTTACACGGGAGAAGTCAGTCAAACCTGGCCTTGCTCGCCGTACTTTCTAACGAGAAGTCAGCACTATCCTGGCCCTGCTCGTCCTTAAAACTCTCTCGCGAGAAATCAGTTTGTCTTAAGGTCAATTTTGCTTAGCCCTGTTTACTATAAGTTGATATAAGATAAAGGTTACGTTGGACAGCGCAGGTTTAGTACTTAGTTTATTGTTGCCCGAATTGAACTCGGCCTTATATATAAGCAAACATGCAATCTAAACCTTCAGAGTTGCACACAGGGCAGCAAGCCCCTTAAAGAATCTTATACAGTTTGATACAATTAAAACCCGAGCATTGAGCTCGGCATAGTACATAATTCAAACATGTATGCCATCCACCAATCCGAGTCGGTGCATGGCATACATGGGGGCTACCCCTCCAACAATGACTAACAAAACAAACTCACACAATAATAATAACTTTCGTAAATATTAGGGCAATTTTCACTTATTCGCCTTAAAAACTAATTAGTTAGGCCAATCCCGCTTGATCGACATAATGTTATCGATCCTAAGCTAACCTTGTATTAAAGGCGACTGGACTTTGTCCCGCTCGTCGTAATATGAAACTAATATGAAGAGATAGATTCCCGAGCCAAAAATAGAGCTCGGCCTACGTTACAAAAAATAAGTGTGCATTCAAAACTTGAAATGGCATACCGAGTGTAAATAAAAACTTAAGTCACATGAAGCGAACGCACGCGTCAGGCTCAGCAAACGAAGAGTCAAAACAAGACTTATCAGTCAACAACAAACGAAAATACATAAATTCCTTGGATGGAATCACAACTTGATTTTATTCGCCTAGGTTGGTTTACACTAAGCACGATCAGATTCAGTCCTGCTCGATGCAGAACTATACCTAATCTGATTTGTGAAATTTATCCTGAAACTTCGGAAGGGTATGCCTGATGCCTGTGCGAACCGAACCCCCACGGCAGTAAATGAAGTACTGGAGGGCTCACCCCTTCAGCAGTATAAACAATACAACAAAATAAAACTAAACTTAACAAAGCTCATGAACACATAAGAGCACATAACTTTACAAAATTACCCGAGCTTGCGTATAGAGATCGGTCTCACATGCAAACGTAAGCGTGCAATCTTTAAATCAGACCTGCACGTCAGGCAGGACGCCCCTTAACGCATTTTGCATTGGTACAAATTAATCCGAGCATGAAGCTCGGTGGATATACAGTCTAAACAAGTATGCCATCCAAAAGTCAAGACTAATAAATGGCATACTGAGGGGCATACCCGACAATATAACAAAAACAAAATAAAACTTAACAAAGTTCAACAAACAAGAATGAACGCATAAAACTCAAAAAACAAAGTATGGAGAGACAGTAACTTGTGCCAACCATTCGCCCTACTCCTCTTCAGGTCGGCCATTGTTTGGGACAACTTTACTAGTCGAACGGCCAGGTTCGATCCCGAACTCTTAAGGTTGGCCAACACTTGTGCTTTTCTCAACCTATAAACTAAACTCAAAAAACAAACATTCGGAAGGTCGTCCAGCTTGTAATAAACCTTCTTAGGAAGATCATCCAACACACGAGAAGGATATTGAATCCTCGCCTCGTCCACTCCCTGGGTATACCCATGGTTTAAGACGGGGATCAGTAGCACATTCAAGGCCTCGGCAAAATCCGCCGAAACCTTATACTCCTGGATAGCCTCGGCGCACCGAACTGGAATCATGGCCTCTAGTTCGGTCATCCTTGCTTGAGGTCGGCAACCCCCTTCTCCTTCATCTTATTCTCCTCAGCAAGCTCGCTTGCCAAGGACTTCAACTCACTTCTTTGAGCTAGGAGTTGAGCTCGCAAAACCTTCATCTCCGTATCCCTGAGCGAGGAAATAACATCTTTAATTTACACTCTTGCCTTAGTTCCTCACCCGCTTGCCGTAGACCCGGCTCATCGGGATAAAGATACCTCACCAGCTCATACAACTTTGTTTGGAGCTCGGACATGGCCTGCTGCATACCATTTGTCTCCGCACCCAATTGGTCCGACACGGACTTCGACTCCGCCTCTTTGACCAAACACTGATCCTGGAAAGCCTTTATCTCCATGTCTCCGAGCTCGACGGCACCCCCGAGCTCTCCTCGGATGTGCCTCGACTCAGCAATCTTCTTCTTGTTGACGTTAGACTCCTCAGAGGCTTTACCCAACCTTCGGGAAACCTCCTGACCAACTAAGGTCCCCTATATAAGCAAAAATAAAAAGGATAAATCCTAAGTCTGTAGGATAGACTCGAACTGAGCTTCGTAAGACAAACCCGGCAAAGTTTGTCGGACAAAGCTCATTAGGTCCCCAAGTCGGACTTGAACCAAAGTCCACGGGTCGGACTCACTTGAACTCCGCAGATTGGACTCAAAGAGTTGGCAAACTGATCTCTTTAAGTCTGCAAGTCAGACTTAACTGAATTCGGTGTCTGTCAGACATACTCGAGCAAAAACATGACCTTTAGTATGCCATCCAAAACTACAAGTCCACACGCCTTCTGACCTAAGAAAAGTGGATCAAAAGATGATACAAGTCGGATTTATTTGACATACAAGAGATAAGGAAGAGTTATATGAAGAAGAGAAGAGATAGAGATGAGAAGAATGAGATAAAGATGATGATATCTAGTCCAGACATACCGGACGAGCGTCCATGTCCTGTCCAGGAGTGGACGGGCGTCCATAAAAGTGAACGGGCGTCCAGAAGGAAAATTTAATACAGAGAGTTTGGACGTGGTATGAACGAGCGTCTGCTCTAGCGTTCAGAATGTTGGACGAGCGTCCAGAGAAGAGGATGAGCGTCCAAAGACCGACTTCAAATAAGCAAATTGACTTAAAACTCTATAAATACAAACGCGATTTCAACCCTAGTACATACATTATTCGATCTCATTGATACACCATCATAAGAGGCAAACCTTAGGCGGCCCCACCCCCTTCTGGGGGGCTGGGGGTGGCAAGATTAGATTAGGTTTTTATTTTACTTTTCTGCTTTTTCTTTGCGATGTACTCCATGCTTGAAATTTGCAATTGTTCGAACAGTTTGAATCCTTTTTCATTCAGTTTTATCTACTTTTATTTAAGTTTGTTTTATGATTTTATCTCAAAGTTGTATCTTTTCTATATGCGATTATTTGTTATGCAACGTATATCGGAAGATGGTTGCTTATCGATGTTTGATTTTGATGGAAGTCATGTTAGACTTAGATTACCATAGAAAGATTGGATTTTTAACCTTGACATAACGGAAGTTGATAGGTTGATTATCTAGGTTGCTAGATTTGAATAAATCTTACACCTTGTTTTGATTGATAGACGAATTATCTACGGAAGTAGGATTCATACTTTTGATTAGGTGAACCACATCTTTAGTTAATCATCACAAGATAACCTTAGATAGAGATAGAGGTTTGAAGGATTGGATGATTTTGTTTGTTCATTGTTAATCTCCATGTTCATCTTCTTGTTTATTTCCTTTTATAGTTAGTAGTTTAGATTTAGTTTTTATCGCTTTTATCCTTCCTGGCTTTGGATTAACAATCCTCTGTCGATTTTTTTAGTTTCGTTTTCGCTTTCGGTTCCGTTTTGAATAAGTAACAATTTAAGGGTTAATAAGATTAGATTTAACATCCCTTTTCCCTGAGGATCAATACCCGTACTTATCCAACTTTACTAGCAACTACCCGGTATTCGGCCGGTTAGGAGGTAGTTTTTCATGGTAGTATAGGTTTTATAAATTTTCTTTTGTTTTAATGATGCAAAATCTCCCCAACATGTGTTTTTGTTGATGATGAGATTTCGTTCCTGCACCGTTGTCTTGATTTTGTCATTTGATTCATTGTATTCGGCATTTGTCCAGAAAGTATTGATGACATCATAGCTGTATTGTGGATTTCTGTAATCCAAGATGGAATCCAACTTAGTTCTTCTCATATACTCAACCACTCTTTGTGCAATGGGCCAATCTCTAAAAGTGGCTAGATATCCGTCAAGATGATATGAGAGACCA
The DNA here is from genome assembly GCA_026214975.1 of Gentiana macrophylla. Classification (NCBI taxonomy): domain Eukaryota; kingdom Viridiplantae; phylum Streptophyta; class Magnoliopsida; order Gentianales; family Gentianaceae; genus Gentiana; species Gentiana macrophylla. Next base: position 54,016,755 of record CM047807.1, on the reverse strand, counting down.
ATAAGAACTTGATTTTCATCAGCCATTAGGATAGTTTGAGAGAGAATTTTCTAATGAATAGGATGAAGTTTTTGTACGAAATAGGGTTTCAAATTTTGAAAATGGTGATATGAAGTGATATTAGGAGGAAAGTTATATAAATAATGGACGGTGTGGATATAAATGATTTGAGGATTATGTGACTCAAAGCACCGATCGTCGGTCTTCTAGCCATAATGATGGCTTTATGCTTCGAAGATTGTGATTTGTCCATAATGACGCCACTTTATGGCAGTTTAGAGACGCAAACCCTCGTCAATGCTATCAGAATTGCTATCAGTAGACTTCTAGCCATTGTGAGCTCGCCGCGTGTCTGATTTCATTGAAACTCCCATGAATCCTCTGATAACCATTTGTATATCATGATTTGAAATTTCAAGTGGTCTGAATATTAATTGCTTGTCGCACTTGATTAAATAATCACTTGCTCATAGTTGTAACACTTTTCATCATAAATGTGATTTGATACATCATCGTATTCTTCTTCATCAAAATAAATTTCCTTTGTCTGATTGATTTGCTTTCATGTCACATAGTCGTCTGCTTTGAAGTCCTATAACTAGTATGTGTCCATTGATTATCTGGTTTGTCTTCAGACTAGCATTATTCATCAAAACTAATATGGAGACCTAACAAATGTTTGATAACCAAATGTTTTGGAGACCATTATTAATTTAAGAAATTTTTAAACATAGTGACTGATCTCAGAATGATAAAGATTAAGTGCACTAGTTAATTTCATATAAATATATGGATTATGAAAGATTCATTAATCCAAGAAGACTTCTTATTTCTCTGAATCTGCTCTCACAAAGAGGCATGGTGAAGAAGTCGGCCAATTGATCGTCTATTTTGATGTAGACCAATCTCACATCCCCTCTTTCCACCTGATCCCGTATGAAATGATGTCTGGTATCAATATGATTAGTCTTGGAGAGTTTAACTGGATTTTCTGATATTGATATAGCACTTGTATTATCACACATGATTGGGATCCCTTTTTCTTCAATGTCATAATCCCTAAGTTGTTGTCTTAACCATAAGACTTGTGCACAACAACTTCCTACAGCTACATATGCTACTACAGCTGGATGTTGCAATGGATGTCTGTTTTTTGCTAAACCATGATACTAGTCTATTTCCTAGCATTTGGCATGTACCAGATGTACTATTTCTATCCATCTTGCAACCAGCATAGTCTACATCTGTGTATCCAACCAAAATAAAATCTCCTTCTTTTGGATAGAATAATACCAAGTCAACTGTATCTTTGAGATATTTCAACATTCTCTTTGAAGTAGCTAGATAACTCTCATTTGGATCTGATTGAAATCTTGCACATACTCCTACATCAATTGTATGTCTGGTCTGCTCGCAAGTAGATATAACAATGAGCCTATCACACGGCAGTATTTGGTTTGATCCACACTTTTGTTGTTGATGTCTTTGTCTAAGTGTAGGGTTTCTGACATAGGAGTTACAACTTTAGCACTTGATTCCATTCCATATTTTTTGATAAGATCTTTGATGTACTTTCCCGGGTTGATGAAGATCCCATTTTCTAACTGTTTGACCTGAAGCTCAAGAAAATGATTGAGTTCTCCCATCATGCTCATCTTGAATTTATCCTCTTGACCTTTAATCTCAAATCCAGGTGGCTATTGCATATAAACTTCTTCTTCAAGTAGTCCATTGAGAAAAGCTGATTTAACATCCATTTGTTATACTTTAAAGTTCTGATGAGCGGCATATTCTAAGAATAATCTGATTGCTTCAAGTCTTGAACCGGTGTATATGTCTCATCAAAGTCAATCCCTTCAGCTTGAGGGTAGCCTTTAGTAACCAGTCTTGCTTTGTTTCTGATTATGACTCTATTTTCATCCATTTTGTTTCTGTATACCCATTTGGTTCCAATGACATTTGAGTGGTCTGGTCTGTTTGTGAGTTCCCAGACTAGATTTCTCTCAAATTCATTTAGTTTTTCTTCATAGCTATTATCCAGTGCACATCCTTGCATCCATCTTCAATAGTTTTGGGTTATATGTCTGGCAGAAAACAAGATAGCATAGTTTCCAGCTGTCTTCTGGTTCTAACACCAATGTTTGGATTTCCAAGAACTAGTTCTGCTAGATGATCTTTTAACCAATTTCGATTTGGTTCAGAGACTGGTGCAGACTGTATTTATTCTTGAGCTATATTTTGCTCAATTGTGGAATGAAAATCCTGGATCAGTTGAATTGAGTTGTCTGCCTTCAAAGTCTATATAGATTGGCTCATCAGCTTTCTGATCTTATTCCTGATTGGGTAGATCGGTGTTGAAGTTGGGTTCATCAAAGACAACATGAACAGATTTTTCAATAGATAAAGTTCTTTTGTTTAGGATTCTGAATGCCTTGCTCATGTCTGAATATCCCAAGAAAATTCCTTCATCTACTTTTGAATCAAAGGTCTTCGGTTGATCTTTTCCATTGTTGTGAATGAAACACTTGCTTCCAAAGACCTGAAGATGAGAAATATTGGGGTTTCTCCTATTCCATAGCTCAGAAGGTGTCTTTTCTCTAGCTTTGTTGATAAGTGACCTATTTTGAGTATAGCAAGCAGTGTTCATAGCCTCTTCCCAATATCCTTTTGACATATTTGCTTCTGCAATCATTGTTCTGGCAGCTTCTTTAATGGTTCTGTTTCTTCTTTCAGCAACACCATAGTGTTGTGGAGTTCTTGCAGAAGCCAGTTGATGTTGTATGCCTTTTTCTTCACAATAACTTTTGATAACTTGATTCAAAAACTTTGTGCCTCTATCAGATCTGATTTTAATCACTGTCAGCTCCTTTGAATTTTGAAGTATTTTCAGTAGATCCGGCAACTTCATAAAAGTTTCTTTCTTCTTGTTGAGGAAGATTGTCCAAGTGAACTTTGAGAAGTCATCCACCATCACCAAAGTATACTTCATTCCACTGATGCTTATAAGAGTAACTGGTCCAATCAAATACATGTGTAGTAGATGTAGAGTCCGATTTTTTGATGGCATAGTCTTTGATTTAAATGAATCTTTTATTTGTTTCCCTATTTGGCAGGAGTCATTGTTGGTCCCAGAGAAGGGTAAAAATATAGTAAGAGGGGAGGGGGTGAATGACTATATTGGATTTTCAAAAAAATCTCAATATAAAACATTTTGGGCTACGGATAAGTCCCTTCTTTTATTGATATTTCAAAGTAGGATATGCACACACAAAGTATGAATTATAGAGTAAGTAAGTGCAGTAAAGTAAACTGCTGAAAGTAAATAGACACAAAGGTTTATAGTGGTTCAGTGTGGTGTAATTACTTAATCCACCCTTCTCATGTGCTGATTCGAGGAATTCACTATTGTTTTCACAGATACAATAGTTAGATTGTTCTTGGCTACACAAGCTTCACAATCTCCAAGACTATCACTCCCTGGCTTCAAAAGATTCAGTCACTCAGTCTTCAACACTGCTCCTTGAGAAAAAATCCTTCAGCAGCTATCACAAACACAACTCTTTCTCAGATGGCTCTGATTCAATTGCTTGACTAGTGTGAATTGGATTCACAGATTCTGCTGATCATTCTCAGTGTTTGATGTGGAATTTTAGCTATGATTGCAGAGTTGATCTCTATATGTGTTCTTTAAGTTCAGATAGAAGGCTTTTCAAATTGATAGAGTTTCTGCTTGTTCTCATGTAATACAATCGTTGTCGTTCCTATCTATCAATGCCTTCTATTTATTGCCTTGATTATCCTTGGTTTGAATTTCCGTCCATTGGCTAATTAATGTGGGGAGTAATCCTTGATTTAATTTCTTGATTCGCCCTTAAGTATAATCTCCTAGATTTTAGTGCTCTAGATTTTTCTTCAAACACTTATCACAAAATCCGCCCTTGATTGATTGTGTATTTTAATGCTTGATCCTCTGAATATTTCTTATTTCTCACGTTTTGAATAAGTATAGCTTACTTAACTGTTTCATGACTTGATTGTCTCTTGAACGGTTGAGTGTTCCTGCTAACTAAGCTGATTAGTTCTTCCTATACTGCTTTTTCTTTACTCAGCCGATAGACAGTTCATTTTGCCGGTTTACTGCCTTCTTGATTTATTTGATCTTTCAAGAGTCCTTGTACTTCACTAATCCTTGATTTGAGTGAGATTAGTGTACACCATATTTAAACAATGATTTTCATCACTAGAAATATAACTTAGACTTATCCAAGGTCATCAAAGACTTCCCTGGTTATAAGTAAGACCATATGTCTTCAGGCTTCTCTACTGGTACTTGGCTGCTTTTACTCTACCGAAATTCTATTTTACTTAGCCATCCTACCAACTAGTACAATACTTGTCTCACTCAACTTATACAACATGTCAGACTCTATATAAAGACTTATATAGTTGTTTCTAACTTATTTTAGGCTTGCTATAACAGCTAGTATAGCCATCATCAAAACATAATCAAATGTTCCTAACAATTTCTCCTTTTTTGATGATGTCAAAACCCTCATAAGCCTGAACATGAGTATGCAAATTTTCATAATAAAAACAGAATACAACTCAGAAATTTTGTTCATCCATCAAGGGCAAAAAGATAGTTCATTTAAAACATTCAAAGGCAAAAGAATTTAACAAAGGGCTGGCTACTTCTTTTCTTCAAACCTGATGCCCTTGCCCTTATCTGTTGGGTTGTCCTTCTTTATGGAGATTTCAGGCTTGCTGCTTCCTTCACCCTTTTTGGCAGCACTATACCTTTCTTGTAGAATTTTATTGGTTGCCCCATATAATTGTAGGAGGCTGTTGAGCTGCTTCTATGAGTAATCCATAATCTCATCCAAGTGTTGGATTAGCTCAGTATGCTCATTCAAGTTGTTCACCAAGGGTTTGAGTTTCTCCTCAAGAACTCCAGCTAGATGCTCCAAATTTGATTGAACATGGTGGGGAATGAGAAACTGTAGGTTGCAGAGTAAGTCTCCTTGCCTTTCCATTACTTTATCCTGAACTTTGATATGACTGATGAGTGCCTCAATCTTGTGATTCATAGAGGTTGCTGAAGGATGTAGGATCTTAGATCTAAACGAATTAGATCTGCGCGCAGCGGATGGATCACGATTTATATATCACAATACATAAATAAAGGATTTAAACTACTACAAGGGGGTTAAGATTATGTTACCAATATTGGGAAGAGAAGCCTTGATCTTCCGATGTGTTCTCCAAATGGCGGTTGGTGGACACCCTTCTTGATGAACGAACCTCCTTGATATGCAACACCAAGAAAAACTTAGAGTTTTTCTACTTCTAAAAACCCTAGACACGAAAACTAATTTTTTTTCTCTCTCTTTTTAAGTGTGTAGGTCGAATTTTTGCTTTACCAATACCCTTGGAATAACTCTCCTTTTATAGGAGAGTAAATCCTTGGTCTCCAAGAATTAATTAATTAAATAATTAATTAATTAAACAAAATAAAAAGATATTTTCCTTAATGACTAATTGTGACATTTACTGACCAATAGGAAATCAAATAACAAGTCATCAAACCAATCATATAACAAGAATATCTTTTATTTTCCATAACACAAGAAAATTAATTATTGTGCTAAATAAACTCAAATTGGCGCCACACATTAGGTCTAGAAACCCACATAAAATGTCTTTTATGTGTATTATATTATTTAGCCCAACTAAATAACATCCATACATATCAATTAATTAGCTCAGCCAATTAATTATCACTGAGGCCCAAATAAATAAGAATATCAGCCCAAATTATAGAAGCCACATCGGGGACCATGGACCTATAACCCGTAGCTCCAATAATTAATTATTCATCGAACAGAATAAGAACATTAATTATTAATTCTGGGATTACGCCACCATAAACCCGAAACTGAACTCTACCGATTATAGATATATACTTATACTCAACCCATAGAGTGAATAAGCGTCAATTGATATAATCACTACATACGGATTAACCCTCCATAGACTGTCCATTCTGAGTAGGAAGTCTCCGTGAACCCGACTCAGAATATCTTATCCTTATTTACCATTAACCCCATGATGATCAATTAGTTGACATATCTGACTAGTGATCAATTAGTCTAATATGAACTCGGCCGATCGATCACTTTCTTTGGGTTAACAAACAAGGGGACTGTCTCTCTACTTCCCGCAGGAAGGAATGGATTCCATGCCTGTGAAAATCAGAACTACTCACTCATCAGGAGATAGTGCCAATGAGAAGTGGCTTGGAACACATATTTAAGTGAACCATAACTAACACATCAAACACTACCCCGAGACAAGAAGCACCCTGTGATCACCTCAGGATTAAGCTTGATCCATATATGATCATCTAATGATTTAATAAGATTCCTCGATTACGGAATTATATCGAGAAATTCATATTAAATCGGTCCCATCCTATATGAATGCCATCATATATAAATGCCCCACGTAGGTACCCTCTACCGATAGTCTGGATAAGACTATCACACCATAAGGTGTTCTGGGTGCATTATTGGTGTTTTAATCAAGAGACCCTAAACTCTGATTAAGTTCACCACGGACTTACAGTTTAAGTATATCACCACTAACTAAATCCTCACGTGCATGCCATACACAGAGTTAAGCGGTTACATGCTGATATACTTAGGGTTTGCAGCAGTGTATTACTTACAAGCACAAAGCAAGTAATAAGGTGAGATAAATTATGTTATCAAAAACAATTACACAAATTGTCTTTCGGGCACTACACCTAACAATCTCCCACTTGCACGAAATGACAAGTAATAATTATTTTAGAGCACACCCATTTTCATCTTATTCACAACACTCTCCCACTTGCTCTAAAAGCATATGAGATATATCCCTCAGTGCCGTACCCTCCCAGAACTCGACTTGGTACACTGATTAGTTTGGTTGTCGGCTCGATAATATCTTTAGGATCGAAACGTCGCCGGTCCATCTAATCAGGCGGTACACTCTCTCAATATGCTTTTGACCTCTAGTGACTGGAAGATCCTTCTAAGCTATCTCTTCATTGTTTTCACAATGAAGTGATATCAGCTAACTAGACCTGGAATTACTCCCAGATCAGAAAGGAAATTCCAAAGCCATATCGCCACTCTAGCTGCTCCGAAAGCTGCTACGTATCTGATTAACTAAAATTGAATTGGCGGTTCTGGATTTCTCCAGACTATATCTCTATCACAATGAGTAAACACTGAGCCCGAGATCATCCCAACGATCATCCTTAATCTGACTATAAGTCAGAATCGGTGTACTCCACCATATTCAAGTTTGCACCCAAATATACAAGCACAATATTCCTCGTTCTTCAAAGATACTTGAGGACGTACTAAACCCCTATTCAAAGCTCGAATCCGAGATTTGACTACTATTGACTTGTGATAACCTGACTTGCCATTATCCAAGAGAGACTCTATCCCATTTTCTCTTTATTCGAAGATTTAGAGAATCATTCCTGAGAGGTAGGGTAGGACTACTCTCGTTGAATGTTGCATATGTATATGCAAGATCATCTTCACCAATAAGACGGATGGGATAGCCAATGACTCATTCTTGAGAATTTGACCGAATCAAATTCTTAGAATATAGTCCAATTCTCTCATCCAAAGAATCTTGGCATGTCAGTTTCCGACTTCAGATATCACACCCATGTTGTTTCCAACCGTTTCAGTGTTATCATTCATGAACACAAATACTACTACTTCACCAATATTGATATCTAGTCTACAAAAGACTTATTTATATTCTGGTCAAGTCCCCATATTTTAAAACAATGGACTTTAAAAGATCGAGAGCTTCTCTTAATTTCACGAAGGATATAAGCCCCGGAAGTCATCCTGCCGTTTGTTCTAACCAAGACCCGTCTGTCCCGAATGAATCCAGACTCCATTTTTTGGCAAGAAAGTCTCAAGGAATCACCCCTATTTTCTGCTTTCTAACGAAATCCAGCAAGACTGAGTGGTGAGAGAGTTCAAGGTCTGGTTAACTCTCTACTTGTCAGGGAATCACCCCTATACCACTCAGCTTTGCACTGAAAGTTTAAACTTTCCTATTCATTCGACTCTTTTCTGTAGTAGATCCAATTGCTCCCACTGGCCTGAGACAATCGGTGGTTCAACAAGAGGTCGAATGTAACTCTGAGTACCAGAACTCCATTCACAGGTTTAAGGCTTTCAAACCAACCTCTATGATCAGAATCCTATACAGCCCACCAAGAGCCATAGGTTATCAATCACCCCAGCAGACTGTAAAGTCCACAAAATCACAATGTGTCAATGGTTCAACCATACTCCCACTACGTCTTGGGTGGATTGGCATTCTAATCTAATAGTAATTATCAGTGTAATCACCAACAACTGATGTTGGACATGGTCTGATTAAATCAGATAGTAACTACCTTTGGGTAACCGTACTCCAAGGTTTAAGGCTGTTACATATAGATTCTATCAGAAGCCTTGTGACAGTTCAACTGCCACTTTCTGATCTCAAGAATCTTATAACCAACCTTCACTCGTCACATTAAGATATTTCACGAACAGTTACAATATGAACGTATGCGCAAAATCTTCCGTCCTACCTTCATGCATTAAATGCTAAATGCCTACATTTACAGAAGTTGTGTGAACCGAATTCACTCCTTATCCATAAATTCACTAGCATCTTATAGGTAGACTTCTCGGTTTACATTATAATGTTTACCGTTATTTTGCAACCAATTATCTTAATCGAGTTCAGCAGTGTATTGTAGCACATCAATAACTATATAGGGCAAGTCTATGGTTTCTTCCACAGTGAGAAACATTCCACTAGGAGGCAGGCCGAGCATCAGTCCCAAGACTATACGATAGCCTATTTCTGAGCATGGAATACTCAATTCTCTGCTAAAATCAGAGACTCATCCTCATATTCTTTCGATAAACTAAATCGTGTTTCGAGTAGTTATCAGACAAATTGTCACCACTCAAAAGCTCCCATTAGCTTGTATCTTTCACTAGACCCCGAAGGTCATTGTGAAACAAGCTACGCTACTTCTTCGGGATCTATTACCCTTTTCCTAATAGAAAGAAAGCTTAGTCATTGTTCCTTTGAGACAATTGTTCGAGACTCCGGGAGATAGGAATCACCCTTAGCCAGACGTTAGGTCTTATCTCTGGATATATGCACTAATTAATAGATTTTGAAGAATCGCTTATCTTAATACGTAAACCGCTTGCCTATAATAGTTTAAGACGTGTTACATATTGATCGGCTATAATCGGGTGTCAATCTTACCTGGCAGCAGTGCACGGTCAATGTAGTAGTAAGAAGTGGTCAATGTCGTATCCACGAGGATTGTGAGGTTGAACACCAAAAGCTATTATTATCTTGATCTAAGTCACAATAATTCAAGGAAGTAAATTTATCTAAAATCTACTACTACAATGGGTGATAAAATGATAAAAAAAGCCTAGCCAAGACAATGCATTGATCAAGTATATCTCTACTAGTATCCCAGGAATGAACTACCTACCAACCTTCCATTAGTGTTCAAGTGTGTTGTTACTGCAAGACTCCTAAACTAGCGAGCTTCTCTTACGAGTGAATGAAACTACTCTATGTCTCCTCCTTGGTCCAAGAACCCTGCACCTAATGATTCAACATGATTAAGATCTTGAATGCAATGACAATGTCAATAATCCCCGGATAAGAAATCGAATTCCAATTAAGGTCAATTTTACCTTCCGGTTCTCCTATTCCTTCTCCCATACCTAATATCTTCTTTCGGTCTCAACTAAGTGTGTGTGTGCTAGTGCTAAGTGATCAATCCAACACCAACAAGCAATACAATGCAAATAGGAAAAGATAACAACAACACAAAAAGCTATGAAATATATGAATTAACATTCCTAATCAACATAATAGAGATTAATAACTATTACAACAACATCATCTTGGCTAGTACCAAATTTAGCTTCTCATTGCTACAATTACTAATACATTGAAATTAGTATTCATAGCAATAAGATTATCAAAACAAAAATAAAACTAGAATGTTACCGATTACAACCGTTGAAATTGCAAAGGTAAAGCTTTGTTCATCCTCTTAGAACATCAATGGAGTTTTCTCAAGCTTGATGTTGATCTCAGCTCCTTCCCATCAAATAACCCAAGAGATTAAACTATCATTCTAATGATTAAAATTGTGGAGAAAATAGCTAATAATGAAACTAAATTTGTGGCTCTAATAGCCTTGGAGCAATGGTGCCTGCAAGATGATATAATGAAGATGAAGGCCCAGCTCCCTTTTTTTGTTTCCTTCGTTCATATATATATATACATAATATGAATAGTAATGAATAGTAGTAGACAAGGAGAATAATTGAAGGGGCCCATTTTCTTGCAATTTGTTGAAGTTGTCAGGCGCCTTAAATGCCCAATATTTGCCAAATATTCTCCAAATCTTGCCAAATCTCTATATATTCCGGCGTAGACCGGGATTCTTCCGGTCTGCGCCGGGTCTTATCAACTTCTAATATTTTATGTATCATGTAACGAAAATTTTAATATAATTATTCTGATAATTATATTTTTGTATCCATCTAGCTTTATGTCACGACTCCCACATGCGCTACCACGCGTGATATCAGAATAAAACAAAACGAGAAAAATCACTTTAATTTCGATAATAAAAATAGTATGATAAGCCTATAAATATGTCAAAATAGTGGGATTTTATTATATCTACTATATATAAAAATAAACCGTATTATCACGATATTTATTATATTTGATATAAAACTATCACTAAAAACTTAGGAAATGGGATTAAAAATGCATTAAAATACATCATCCTGGCCGACATACATCAACCACTTCCCACTTAAATTTTCGATCATCCTCGAGCAAAGCGAGTCGATAAAATGATTAAAGCCACAACCGTTAGTTGTACAATATCAAGAAATAAAGGTTCAACAAGATGATGCAACCAATCAAAATTTAAAGATTACATGTTATTCTGCTATTTAAGAGAGTAGTGTAGTGTGTGGACAGACATTCCTCAACTTTTGTTACTATTCAACCAATCGAGAAATCATGCATACTGAATTTAATAAATGCAAACCATAAGCTTAAGAGTGATACCAATCTCCACTAATCGAGGTATTCGGAATCAAGAAGATAGGTCGGGTAGGACTTGCAATCTTGTAATGTCAGGCTCGGGTTTTGGCTAATCGAAGGGATAAAAAGGATATAAAAAGAACAAATGCAAGATAGCAAGATTTTATACCTTCAATTCCATTGATTTTTCGAATGGACAACTTCAATTCTCTCGCATAATTGCCAAAGATGTCTCCTCAACAATAAACATAAGTTATGAAGTATCTTTTCACTTGATTTATCACCCGAACTCGCCTCACTTGAATTTGTCGAACTCGTCCTCCAAAACTGCCTTCTAAAACTCACCCTTTATCAGAAATAAATATATTGTTGTGTTTTGTTTTTTTCTTTTTTTTTTTTTTTTTTTTTTCCGAAATAACATAAAATCAAATCTAATATACATACATCAACGGTCTCCAAACTCGATAGATATCGCCTCAACTTTTGCGCCAATAAAATTGTCCAACCTTCAACTTCCAAAGTTATCTCCGCACAATACACAAAAACTTGCTAATCTTGCGGGACATGAAGGGAATGTAGACCAGAATTAGGCTAAAGGTCGGATAATAATGTGGTTAATTACTAATGGCTAGTTCGAGTGGGGTCTCACCACTCTTCAAAGGCTGAGGTGGGTACAGGTGGAAATTACGTTCGGGACGGCCGTTTGGCTAAGGTTAAGTCAAAGAAATGCCAAGACCGTGATCCCTAACTTTGATTCCAAAACACCTTTCTATTTCGCCTCGAAAGTATATCAAACCTAAGTTCTAGTTGCTTCTGAGGCATATATGCTTAATTTCACAAAAGTTTGCCTATTTTAACAAAAACTTAGAATATACGTGTTCCACGGATTCATACTACTGTCAAAGATTTTCAAGATAACATGTACCTATAATTATTTTTTTTAAGGTTGCTCATTTTTTTGAAATATTCATTCTATTAATCGTAAAGCTAAATGTTGTTCCAAACTATTTTATTTTAGTTTTTATGCTCAAAAAGTAATCAAACTTTAAGCGTTTCCCAAGTATTAATGATATTATTCCTTATTAGACTAACTACGTCTCCACTCCCCACTTACGAACTGTCATCGTCCCGATGAAAAGAGAGTAGTAAAAAGTAGTTAGGGAAATAAGGGAATCAAAAGTAGTCAATACAAGTACCGGGATGCTATAAAAGGGTGGGTGGGTGGGCATAAACAAGAATGGAAATGACAAGCAATCCCAAGTACTAGCAAAGTATCAACCAAAATGTAGACACAAAAGGATCATTGGCCACACCAGGCCTCACAAAAGAGCAAAATATTATACCAAACTTTTTCGGGCTGCCTCCCGGTAGCACTTTGTTTACTGTCGTTTGCTCGACAGACTTATCCAAAATGATTATGATTAATTAATATATTAAACAAAAGGGGATACTTCTAACAATTACTCACCAAAGCACGTAGCAATTAAGTACATGAACCAACCGAAAATAAATGCTTAATGAGTAATTGGAAGGATATTACCCGTGATTTGCTAAATTTATAGTCTATAGCTAGACTATGCATTGCTTAGTTTTTTAATGCACTGGTGGTGGGTCATCCTCGTGCACCGCATCCGTCTTTTTCATCAAAATCGGTCTCCAACATAATGTAGACGAATGCCACCAATCCCAACGATTCTTGACCTCTTTCTTCAATTTTCAAGCTTTTGGTTTGTGAGCTTTCACATTATCGCTCATGTCTTCTTCAACTACCTGCGTGTTAGTACGATCCACAACAAGGGGACACGAAGTGTCGACAAAAGAACAAGATTCTAGTGTAGTGCATGGATATTTCAATGAATTGTAGACGTTGAAGACAACGCGCTCATCATTCACTCCTAAACTAAGCTCTCCCTTACGAACATCAATTACAGCTTCTACCGTTGCTAAAAATGGTCTACCGAGGATAAGGGGTGTATTGTACCCTACCTCCATATCCATGAAAACAAAATCGACGGGGAAGTAAAATTTATCAACTTTCACTAGTACATCCTCAATGACTCCATTTGGACGTTTTATGGATCTATCCGCAAGTTGGAGAGTCATCTCCGTACGCTTAAGCTTGCATATGCCAAGTTTCATGAAATCATTGCAGGACATGAGGTTTATGCTCGCACCGAGATCACATAGCGCCTTCTCAAACGAAAATTTCCCAATTTCACATGGGATAGTAAAACTCTCGGGGTCTTTAAGTTTAGGTGGAAGCTTGTGTTGAAGCACGGCTGAACACTCCTTACTTAGACACACCGTCTCATATTCTTCCAACCATTTCTTTTTGGATAGTATGTCTTTAAGAAACTTACCATTCGACATCATATTCGTGAGTGCTTCGATGAAAAGGATATTAATGGTTAAGTGCCGAAGAGTGTCAAGAAAACGTGCATACTTCTTATCCAACTTCATCTTTTTGATTTCCTCTCTCGGAGGATAGGGAAGTGATTCAGGATCAATTAAAGTAGGGTTAGAATGTATACCTCCTTTACCCTTGTCGTTTGATGAAGATGGTGAAGCTTCCTTGAAAGTTTATGCATTGGGTGGATGCCATGTGTCATCATTCTGCACCTTTTTCTTCAAAATCCGCTCTGGATGTTGTGCTGCCCTGTCGGGTTGAACCGATGTGAGTTTTGGTTGAGCCGGATGAGGTTCGGTTTGAAGTGGCCCTTCCAAACTTGATTCCTTTCCAACATGCTCATTGAACAAGGTCCTCAAATCACTCAATCTTGGATTTTTCAATAGCCTTGGAACCTTTATCTGTTCTTCTTCTTCCTCCACCTCAACATAACCATCATTTTTCAAGAAATCATCAATAATTTCTTCCTCTTCTTCACTCCACTCTTCCTCATTTTTGTCATTCAAATCTTCTTCAACCTCATTACTTCCCTCGTTATGCCCATTGGACTTTCCACTTCGAGTAATAACATGGACTCCTCTCGGGTTTCTCTCAGTGTTGCTTGGTAATCCACCCGGGGGTCTACTGTTATTTCTCTCGCCTTCCCTAATCAAAAGATCTTCAATACCTCTCATTGATGCTTCCATCGTTCTCATTCTTGTATTTAGTCCAACAATGGATGTTTTCAAATTGTCAACATCTTGGTACATCCCACCAATAGAAGTCATCATGGTTTGCATATTGACGGCTTGAGTTGCAACAACTCCCATCAAGTTTTCCACCAAATTTTTCCATTGAGAAACCTCTTCCGTTGATTGAGAAATTTGTTGAACAGGGTCTTGTTGAGTAGGAACTTCTTGGTAAAAATGATGTGGTTCAAGAACATTGGTTTGAGTGTTATTCAAACCCGATGTTGTCTCAATAAACTCATTTCTTCTTGTGTAGATACATCGGAGTTTGATAATTCTTCGATATGAAAAACACCAAATGTCACATCATCACTCTTTCTACGCTTTAACTCTCTCTTCCCCGCTTGTAATTCGTCCATCCTCTTGTTTATCCCCGCCATTTCTCTCAAAATTTCTTTATCATTTGAATTGTGCTCATCCCCAATGTCAACTTCCAATTCACTTGGGCCGGGATCCCACAATTTCTCATTTCATGTCACTCTTTCAATGGCCTTATAAACATCTTGGGCCGTGCTCATCATAAGTGATCCATGGCATGCCAAATCAATTTTTTTCCTTGAAAATTTATGCAAGCCTCTACAAAATAGTTGGACTTGCATGTCCAAAGTATATTCATGATTTGGACACGCCCTCAAAAGCTTCTTAAAACGGTCCCAAGCATTGTCCAAAGATTCAATTAAATCTTGCTTGAAATTAGCAACTCTTACCTTCAACTCAAAATATCTACCCGGTGGAAAGTATTGCTTCAAAAACTCGGTTTGTATATCCTCCCATGATTGCAAGTGATGGTGGGGAAGTGACATAAGTCATTCCCTTGCTTGACCTTTCAATGAAAAAGGAAATAATGCAAGACGGGTAAATTCTTGACAAGCATTATTTGGGAATCCCGTATTGCATATTTCTTCAAAGTTATAAAGATGTGAATGCGGGTCATCATGGGTCTTTCCATGGAATTGAGCTCTACTCTCCACTAGACCGAACATATGAGACTTGATTGAAAAGTTTTTTGCATCAATGTGAGTTAGCCGAATTGGATTATGGACATGGTTTTTTCTTTGAGTGGCTTGCTCACAAAGCGGTCTATATTGGTAAGGTGGATTTGGGGTTGGATCGTATGGATATAGTTCATGGGGTGGTGGAGGAATTGGTGGTGGTGGTTCGAGTGGAGGTGGTGGACTTTGTGGATATGGTTCTTGTGGTGGTGGTGGAGGATAGTCATTTGAATTTAAGGGATTTTGTTCAAAAAGGGCATTTTCATGGTTATGCCATCCTTGTGCATTTCCTTGCACCTCGTCCATTTCCTCTTCTTGGTGTGATGTCTCTTGTGAAGATGCTTCACCAAGATTCAATTCACTACAAGCTTGGCCAACCTTTATCTCAAACAAACCATCCCTAATATAAGTGTTAATATCCGAGATATAAGGAGTATCGGGGGCCTTACCACGTCGAGAATGGTTAATCAACTATAAGATAGAAAACAACAAGAACACAATTAATAGCACTTGGTGACTTACCAAAGAGGTAAGCACAAAAAAAAAATAGAAACGAGATTAGAAAAAGATTGACTTATTCTCAAGAATTTTGAGCTAGTATAAGTATCAACCGTTACACAATCCCTGGCAACGGCACCAAAAACATGATCGGCTATAACTGGGTATCCAATCTTACCGGCAGTGTACCGGGTCAATTGTAGTCTAGTAAATGGTCAAGGTCGTATCCACGAGGATTGTGAGGTTGAACACCAAAAAGCTATTATTATCTTGATCTAAGTCGCAATAATTCAAGGAAGTAAATTTATCTAAAATCTACTACTACAATGGGTAATAAAATGATAAAAAAAAAAGCCTAGCCAAGACAATGCATTGATCAAGTATATCTCTACTAGTATCATGGGAATGAACTACCTACCAACCTTCCATTAGTGTTCAAGTGTGTGTTACCGGTGCACTCCTAAACTAGCAGTTTCCCCTTTTACGAGTGAATGAAACTACTCTATGTCTCCTCCTTGGTCTAAGAACCCTAGACCTAATGATTCAACATGATTAAGATCTTGAATGCAATGACAATGTCAATAATCACCGGATAAGAAATCGAATTCCAATTAAGGTCAATTTTACCTTCCGGTTCTCCTATTCCTTCTCCCATACCTAATATCTCCTTTCGGTCTCAAGTAAGTGTGTGTGTGCTAGTGCTATGTGATCAGTCCAACACTAACAAGCAATATAGTGCAAATAGGAAAAGATAACAACAACACAAAAAACTATGAAATATATGAATTAACATTCCTAATCAACATAATAGAGATTAATAACTATTACAACAACATCATCTTGGCTAGTACCAAATTTAGCTACTCATTGCTACAATTACTAATACATTTAAATTAATATTCATAGTGATGATACGATTTACTCCTCCACGTGGAATTATCTAATCGGTCCACCTGGCATGTGGAAAAGTCCGTGTTGGCCATCCACATCGGATCGGTACGAGACGTACCAGTAAAGGCCGCTGTTTAGGGGAGATTCTACAAGTGTCCGAACTCGATTTCCCACGTCGGTGTTTATCGACCCGATACCATAGACTTTTGTCTAGGCTCCTGGACCCACATCCAACAGGTTACTTGGGCAAGGAGGCAAGGCCCATTTAAGGGTAATTATGTCAATATACTAAACCGCCCCAAGTTTAGGGCAGAAGAAGGACATGTGCCTATAAATACATCATTCCAGGAACTACGTAAGGCTTGATTCCTGGATTTTCACACAGGATACGTAGGCAATCCAAGATACATTCTTGGACTCAGCCATAAAACACCCAAAACATTACCTTTCCCACAAGTCACCGCCATTCGATCTCTTACAGCTCATCCTTAGATTACACGTGGCCCTGATTCACTGGTGGTGTATTATATTGCATCGTCATTTGGCGCTAGAAGGAGGGGCTTCTACCGGTGAGTTGGTGAAGAAATCGCAATGGCACCAGCAGCAAGGAAGAAACCGACGAACAGTAAGAATGCGCAGATCGAAGAACACACGGATATGGATCCAGCAGGGGTTCCATCCCAAGTTCAAGAAGTCCCCACTGGATCTAAACCCGCAGTTGCAGATCCACCCAGGCCTCAGCTTCCTCCCCACCTGCAAGATATGGCAGATCACTTAGCATCTTTAGATGAGGATGCCCTGAAAAGAGTTGTGGCGTCGGCGTTTATGGGTAAGGAAATTTGTAATCCCCTCAAGAACGCCTCTTAGACTCAAGCGGGTCATAAGGAAATCGATAATGCTAGGGGAAGAGGCGGTCGAACCTCAAGAAGAGTGTGAGGAAGGCCCGATTGAAATCAGCGTGACTAACGCCCGCAAACGCCCTGAACAAGAAAAGCATCAGCGACAGGTCGAGGATAGCATCCGAAATGAGTTCAATCGGATCGTAGGAAAGGAGCAGGTCACAGAATGGCTCGAATCGCCATTTAGTCCCGAGATAGAGATATACACGATGCCTGAATCATTCAAGCCACCCAAGATGGAACCTTATGACGGTACCACAGACCCCGAAGACCATCTGTATCGATATATATCGTTGATGAGGTTACGGAACGCAAATGATGCCATGAAGTGCCGCGCTTTCGACACGTTGCTGACAGGTCGAGCTCGAGAGTGGTTTCATAAGTTACGTCCCGGGTCGGTCTCGAGTTTTTTACAGTTAGGACAAAAATTCCGAGACGCCTTCATTGGGAATAAGAAGTTCCACCTTAGCGCCACACACCTCATGAATATCAAGCAAGACAAAGGGGAGTCTACTATCGACTTCATGAGACGCTTCAACCTTGAAGCCATGAAAGTACATAATGCCAGTGATGCACTGCAAGTTAATGCTTTTGTGGGAGGCCTGCGAAATATGAAGTTGTATGATAAGTTGTCCAAGAAGATGCCAAACGATATGGATGAATATGTGAACATAGTCCACAAATTCTGCCAAGGTGAAGAGGCAGTGCGTCTGCACACCATTTCACTTGGCCTCAACTCGAGGAGCGACTCCCGAAGCCAGACCAAGGGTCAGCCTAGGGGTCGGAATGAAGAAAGCAAGTCCAACGTTTTTGATCGACTGACAGCTCCGATATCGGATCGGCTTGGGAAGAAAGGAAATTTGAAAGATCGAGATTTTATACCCTTCAACCGATCTCGGGGGGAGGTATTGGCAATCATGATCAAAAAGAACATCGCTCGGACACCTGGCCGATGTCCAGGACCCGTGAGAAAGAAAAAAATACCCACAAGCATCGCGACTATCACGGAGATGTGGGGCACGGACACGGAGGAATGCTTCGATTTAAAGAGGATATCGACGCCTGGTATCAAAGAGGGTCGATTGGATGAAGTTATCGACAGGTCGAAAAAGACGAACCAAAGGGCCGTCGGGAGTATAAGAGAAAGAGCTACAATGGAAAGAAAGATCGATCTCCACGCCGAGATAATCGGAATCGGCGAAAAAGTCATCCGACCCGAAGATCCGAGACAATCGTCCGGGATGACCGTCAAGAAGTTCGAACCGAGACCTCATCGAGATAATAATCGTGTCGGATATGACGTTAACACAATCTTTGCAGAGCACGAGTCGGATCGACCTCGATCGAGTCGGCATCCGTCGGATAAATCGAGAGAGTCAAAAAAGATCAGGTTTACAACGGAAGTGGGTTATGGACCCAAGGACGATGTTCCGAGTTCTCACAGTCATAGCGAGGATTGGTGATCGAGGCGGTAATAAGCAGAGGTCGAGTAAAAAGAGTTTGTGTCGACGATGGAAGCGCCGTCAATATCCTTTATTATTCAAATGTTTAAGGCCATGAGGTTGAAAGATGAAGACATCATTCCGCTTATCTACCCTTTTATTCGGATTTACAGGCGGGCCATCCACCCGTCCGGGTCGATCAATTTGTTAACTACGGTCGAAACGGAGAAAAGCGGCGGACAATGGAAATGACCTATGTCGTAGTTAAGGCCCCTTCAGGGTATAACGCGATATTAGGTCGACCGGCATTATATGATCTCAGAGCTATCATCTCGACATTCCACAATAGCATGAAGTTTCCAACCTGGTATGGTACCCATGAAGTCAAATGAGACGTCGAGGTAGCCCGGAATTGTAGTCTGGTTACGATCAAAGGAAAAGGAGTTGGGCAGGTGCTGGTTGAGGAATTGATACCTGAGGAAGAGGAAGATCGGAGCTGGCTTTCCGCCGACCCGACCGAGGAAGTTCGAGTTTGGAAAGAGGAAGAAGGTCAAGGGGTCCAGATCGGGAAGTGGATGCCACACCCGACATGAGAGCCTTGGTCGACCTCTGGTTGAGTTTCGAGACGTTTTGCGTGGAAGGCGGATGACATGCCAGGCCTATCGGCAGATATAGCAGTGCACCAACTTAACGTCGATCCCAAAAAGAGGCCGATACGGCAAAAAGAAGAGAAATCTTGCCCCGAGAGAAAGGAAGCAAGAAGAAAAAAGAGTCGACAAGTTGTTGACTGCAGGATCGTGGAAGAAGTTTTTATCCAGATTGGTTGGCCAATCCAAAGTTGGTTAAAGCGGATCGGAGCCGGCGAATGTGCGTTGACTTTACAGATCTTAACAAGGCATGCCCCAAGGATTCTTACCCATTATCAAGATCGACCAGCTTAGTCGACTCGACACCGGGCTTCGAGGTATTCGGGTTCCTCGATCGCATGGGGGTTATTATCGATTTTCATGGACCCCAAAGACTCGAGAAAAACCGCATTTATCACGAGTTTGGCCTGCTTTTGCTTCGCCACGATGCCGTTTGGGCTTAAGAATGCAGGGGCTACTTATCAACGGGCGGTCAACAAAATTTTCAAGAGGCAGATAGGTCGGAACATGGAGGTTTATGTGGATGATTTATTGATCAAGAGCAAGTCCTTGGGATAGTTTCTTCTCGACGTCAGAGAGGTATTCGAGGTGCTGCGGGCCGCAAACATGAAGCTCAACCCGAAGAAATGCACGTTTGGAGTCCGATCGGGTAAGTTTCTAGGTTATATGATATCGAGAGACGGGATTAGAGCTAACCCAGATAAGATCGAGGCGCTGAAGAGCATGCCTGCGCCTCGCAACGTAAAGGAGGTGCAACGGTTGATAGGTCGAATGGCAGCCCTCAATCGTTTCTTGTCGATATCAGCGCAAAGGGCCCTACCATTCTTCAAGATATTAAAGAAAGCGAGTCCATTCCAGTGGGACGAAAAGTGCCAAAAAGCGTTCGATGATTTGAAGGAGTATTTATCGGATTTACCCACACTCACTTCACCTCGAGAAGGAGAGAAACTCCTAGTCTATCTAGCAATCTGTGAAGAGGCTGTAAGTGCCGTATTAGTTCGAGAAGGAGACCAGGGACAGACCCCAGTATATTTCGTAAGCAAGGCATTGCATGGACCCGAGGTCAGATACACGCCAGCTGAAAAATTGGCATTAGGCCTGGTTCATGCATCGAGGAAACTGAAACCTTATTTTCAAGCACATCCCATCTCTGTGGTCACTGACCAGCCCCTGAAACAGATTTTGTCGAAGCCCGAGACATCGGGTCGGTTGGCCAAATGGGTGGTCGAGCTAGCTGAGTATGATATTGAGTTTTTACCTCGCACAGCCACTAAGGGTCAAGCTCGCGGACTTTATAGCGTAAGGATTGTCGATTCGGTTGGAACAGGATAAATAAATCGTCAGGTGAGCAATGGACCATCCATGTTGATGGCGCCTCGAGTAGAGAAGAGAGCTGGGCCTGGTTTGTTATTGGTCGATCCTAAGGGGAAGAGTTCCTTATGCGCTACGATTCGAGTTCAAAGCTACTAATAACGAGGCCGAGTATGAGGCCATGATCACGGGTTTGAAGTTGGCATCCAAGTTAGAGTCGAGAATCTCCTGGTTTATAGCGACTCGCATGCTCGTAGTAAATCATATACGAGGCGAGTATGAGGCTAAAGAAGAATCCATGAAGAATTATCTCGAGAGTGGTACAAGGGTCATTATCGAAATTCAAAGAGGTTCATATCGGCGGTGTGCTCGAAGCGAAAACAAACGAGCCGATGCATTGTCTAAGCTCGCGTCGAATTTTAAATCTAAGAGGAAAGTCCTGGTCGAAATGTTAGCAGAACGTAGCTATAATGAAGTCGATGTGCAGCCAGTGGTTCAGGGGTCGACATGGATGGACCCTATAGCATTATTCTTGAAAGATGGAATTCTCCCATCCGAAAAATCCCAGGCCAGGAAAATCCGACTTCAAGCCTCCAGGTACGCTCTTTTTGATTATGTGCTCTATCGAAAATCATTTGTGACCCCTTGGATGCGATGCGCATCGGAAGAAGAAGGGGCCTATCTGCTTGAAGAAATACACCGAGGAATCTGTGGTAATCATTGCGGGGCTCGAATGTTGGCAAGGAAGTGCAAACTGGCAGGGTATTTCTGGCCGTCCATGCAAAAAGATGCGAGTCGATTGGTTATGAGTTGTAGAGCTTGCCAGGTACGATGATGTGGTAACCCACCAAAGAAGCACGAGAAATGAATGCCATCGAGTCGATCCGCCCTTCGATGAATGGGGGTCGATATAGTCGGACCTCTGCCTCGGCCTCGGAAATTTCAAATATGTCGCCGTTGCGGTTGATTATTTTACTAAATGGGTCGGGCCAAAGCTCTTCGACATCATCGGGCTCGGACCATCAAAAATTTCTATGGGAGAATATTTTGTGCGTGTTTGGGATTCCAAAGTATCTGATCTCGGACAACGGGACTCAATTCCTTGATGATAGAGTGCAAAAGTGGTTGAAAGAATTCAGGATTGAGCACAGAACGACATCGGTGGCCCGACCTCAGTCCAATGGACAGGTCGAGCAAACCAACAGGCAAATTAAGTTTGGATTGAAGAAGCGATTGGAAGACGAAGGTCGAGATTGGGCAGCTCAGTTACCCAGTATACTGTGGTCGTATCGAACAGCACCCAATTCAGCTACCCAAGAGACTCCTTTTGCCTTAGCCTATGGATGCGAAGCAGTGATACCTGCGGAGGTCGGGCTAGCTTCACCTCGGGTTTTAGCCTACAATGTCGAAACTAATGCTGCCGATCTAAAGGAAGAAAAAGACAACGTCGAAGAGAAGAGAGAGATGGCAGCATATCGGATGGCCAGTTATAAAAGAAAGATTTCTCAATATTACAACGCGAGGGTGAAATACAAATACTTCCAAGTAGGAGACCTCGTATTGAGGAAAAATGAAGCCAGCAAGCAGGACCCAATAGGCAAGCTCGAGCCGAATTGGGAAGGTCCGTACAAAATCTTGAAAGTGCATCCTAAAGGGTCATATCAATTGGGAAGGTCGGATGGAAGCACAGTGCCTCGAACTTGGCATGCCACCAACCTCAGAAAATATTATGTTTAAATTATTTCTTATTCTCATGACTTTTGCGCTTCTACTCATCAATTGTTGTAATAGGTCGATATGACGTTATATTTCGATTCCTTTTATTAAGCATGCTTTCTTTTTCTTTTTAATTACGCAATAATCGACCGCGACATCAATTCTCCGACCCGAACAACTCAGCGCTATACGGTGAAAAAAGCCAAGTCATTGACAATGCTTATATCACCTCGACACGATGAAGCCGGAGGAAATATTGAATAAAGCCAAGTCACTGACAATGCTTATATCACTTCCGGGCTACGATCCATCGACACGATGGAGTTAAAACAAAAATAGTGAATGAAGCCAAGTCACTGACAATGCTTATATCACTCCCGACATGCCAGTAAGCCACGATGCTAAGCAGTCGGCAGATCCCACGATGGATCCCTAACTCGGCTCGATCATAAGCACCACGATGTGCTCGATCAAAAGCACCATGATGTGCAACAGTCGAGTACGGACTTCTCAATTCGACGTCTTTATAAGCCTGACAAGGCAGGATAGACTAATCGAGCTCCGACCAAAAAGCCAAGTCAAGCCGATAAGGCAGCACAATGCTAGGTCGACTCATACTCAAGTGTACTACTAGTCATGAACTCCTACCACACTTCGAGGGGCCAGCAGGGGAATTAAGTCCGAAGGACTACACCCCATAAGACAACATTTTCAAGGGAATTAAGTTCAAAAGGACTACACCCTGAATAAACGATCAATAAGAAACAAAAGACATTCAGTGAAAAGCATAGATTCAGATTCAAAGATCAAAATGCAAATTGAAATGTCAAGTTTACGGAATCGAAATAACCAAATACGAGTTTAGACAAGTAAAGACATAAATGTTATTACAACCAGATCGAATAGGAAAAGTTCATTAAAAAACAACGAAAATTGCAACAGCAGGAGGAGGAATTAGCATTAAGCAGGGGGCTGGTCTGAGGTCGGAACGTCGGGGTCAGCTTGCTCCTCCGACTCGACATCTCCTGCTTCATCACCCTCCAAGGTAGAGGTAACATACTTTTCATACAGAGGGACGCCGGCCTGGAGTTCACTGATGTATCGCCCGTAACGAGGGACAGCCTCGGGGTCGTACAGGTGAGGCTTCGCCACAGCGGATATATCAAAGTTCGGGTCAATCTCTTTCACCTGGTCAAGAGCCATGGTGAATCCCCCCTTCATGCCTTGAGTCATCAGCAGTGTCAGATCGTTCTCGAGCTCTTTTGAGGACAGGAAGTCCAGCTTAGCTCTTTCCATGCGACTCGTTAGACCGTCGAGGAGAGACTGCAGTTCGATACGATCCTTGATGGCCCCGTCAAGCTCTGATTTCACCTTTGCCAGCTCCGATTTCATCTTGGCCTGCTCGGAATCTCTAACAGCTACGTCCTGGCGCGCCTTTAATAACTCATCTCGGGAGGTAGCCAACTCAGATTCGAGCTTAACACGCCGATCGTCGAGTTTGTCAATTTTGGCTTTCTGCTTTTCGACGTCGGCAGTGAGCTTGGCTATAGTCTCTTTTTGTTCCTCCATGACGGCAGAGGGAGTCTCAATCCTACTAATGGCCACCTTAGTTGTTAACCGAGCCTATCAAAACAATTTGAAATTAATTCGAGACCCGAAATTGACAATGGCATTAATGATCAAGTCGCGGTGGTCGAACGAGAAATGTAAAGACTTACAGCTCGGATGATTTTCAGATGGTAATCACTCAACTCCTCAGGAGTCATGGCCTCCATCTCGGCCAGACTCATGGCGGGAAGGGCCTCGACCCCCCCTGAGCCCTGAGGAGGGATATTGCGGGGCTCTTTTCCGACTCCGTGCTTCAGAGCCGTTGTTTTCTGCCGTTTCCTTGGGACGAGGTCCGCCTCAGTCTGTCCCACCACCAGGGCTTCATCAGGTTGATCCCTCAAAATGTCGATCACGATGCATGCAGTGTGGGGGCTCGGCAGAGTCCTCGACCCTCCGAGCTGCGTGGCGGATCCCGAAGCTTGTGCTGGATTCTTCGGCCTAATCCCTACCAGCTTCTGAATTGTCTTGGGGTCAGTTTTCTTTGGGTCGGGCATCTTGCCCAGGACATCCATTCTCGAGAAGTGTTCCACTGCGAACAAAGAAAAATCGACATCAAGACACAGGCAACATGAAATAAACACAGAAAAAGTACAAAATACTCAAGTATTGCAGCTCGACAGAATGAATAAAGGTCCTACGCAAAATGCGAACATCCTCATCAAGTTCGAGGTATGCGCCCGGGCCAGCTGTCTCGACATCAGCATAGGGATACAATGAATGCAGGTTTCGAGTAGCAATGTCGGGATGAGCGATCTCGAGGGTGCCACACCCATCAGGGGTATCGGGTCCAAGCCTGTCATGCCATTTCTGAGGCCTCTTATACCAAGTGTAGACATCGATGTCCACCAGCCCGTGACGGATGAAGAAAAACTGGGGCTTCCACTCACCCTGAGATGAGGTCACCTTCCTCACGAATTCCGACGTGAGGGGACGCTTCTGAAAAGTGTACCAACCAACATCTTGTAGACTTTGGATGGCGTAGTATTGTCGGAATAATCGAACCGAGAACTCAACCTTGGCGATTCGACACGCCAAGATTTAATCCCATAACGCTCTAACGCCATTGGGAGCAAGTTGTGGAACGCCGATCCTCAGAGTGTCGAAGAACCTCGATGAGGCACGGGTCGAAGGAAACCTCAAACCTTCCTTCAATTGTGCCTCGTAGATGGCACGAAAACCGGAGGAGGGTCACAAGCAAGCGGAATCGATCATGCGATACCATGACGTTTGCAGGAGAGTAGGGAATGCCATATCGTATGCAAATGGCCTTGGCTTTCTCCGGGGTCAGGTTGGAGATACATCCGTATGGCCCTTGACCCTCATCCTTGTTTGACGCTTGGTAGCAGGTCGGGGAGACGACTCTTCTTCTCTTCCCTCTTCTTCTTCTCCGGTAGCTCTCTCACCGGAGGCAGTTGGGTGCTCAGAAACCGTTTCCTCAGAAGTTTCTTCTTCTACAATAATTTCCTCTCTGTTTTGGGAGTCGCTATCGCTACTAGACATGGGCTTGGGCGAAAGATACAAGAAACAAAAATAAGAAGAAAATTTAAGTAAGATTAAGACTTACTTGAGTTTTCGGCTAAAAAGATTGAGATTTGCAGAAGTTTGCAATGGCGAATGAGAAATGTCAAGATCCCGGGCTCCTTTTATGCTAAGAAAATCCCTAAATGATTTGAAAGGGTGGGATTTTGGGCAGTTATAGAAGCGAAGCGCGAGAATCAAGGGCCAAAGCTCCACGCGGCCCAATAACAAACGTTTCGTTTCCTGCACCATTTAATGCTGACAGCATGACGTCACCCTATGACAGCCTAAATTGGTTAGGAGGGACAACTGTGTTCCCGCTTAAAGAAGACCACGTGTCGAAAAGGTAATTCAAATTTTCAGATCCGACCTCAGCACTCGAGATGAGCTTCTTTCCGATCTGGGGGGCTTATGATGATACGGGGATTTACTCCTCCACGTGGAATTATCTAATCGGTCCACCTGGCATGTGGAAAAGTCCGTGTTGGCCATCCATATCGGATCGGTACGAGACGTACCAGTAAAGGCCGCTGTTTAGGGGAGATTCTACAAGTGTCCGAACTCGATTTCCCACGTCGGTGTTTATCGACCCGATACCATAGACTTTGTCTCTAGCTCCTCGACCCACATCCAACAAAGTTCTTGGCGAGGAGGCAGGCCCATTTAAGGGTAATTATGTCAATATACTAAACCGCCCCAAGTTTAGAGGCGGAAGAAGGACATGTCTTTATAAATACATCATTCCGGGGAACTACGTAGGGCGATTCCGGATTTTCACACAGAGATCGTAAGCGTCCAAGATATCGTTCTTGACTCACCATATAAACACCCAAAACATTACCTTTCCCACAAGTCACCGCATTCGATCTCTTACAGCTCATCCTTAGATTACACGTGGCCCTGATTCACTGGTGGTGTATTATATTGCATCGTCACATAGCAATAAGATTATCAAAACAAAAATAAAACTAGAATGTTACCGATTACAACCGTTGAAATTGCAAAGGTAAAGCTTTGTTCATCCTCTTAGAACATCAATGGAGTTTTCTCAAGCTTGATGTTGATCTCAGCTCCTTCCCATCAAATAACCCAAGAGATTAAACTATCATTCTAATGATTAAAATTGTGGTGAAAATAGCTAATAATGAAACTAAATTTGTGGCTCTAATAGCCTTGGAGCAATGGTGCCTGCAAGATGATATAATGAAGATGAAGGCCCAGCTCCCTTTTTTTGTTTCCTTCGTTCAAATATATATATACATAATATGAATAGTAATGAATAGTAGTAGACAAGGAGAATAATTGAAGGGGCCCATTTTCTTGCAATTTGTTG
The DNA here is from genome assembly GCA_026214975.1 of Gentiana macrophylla. NCBI lineage: Eukaryota > Viridiplantae > Streptophyta > Magnoliopsida > Gentianales > Gentianaceae > Gentiana > Gentiana macrophylla. The sequence goes on along the minus strand of CM047807.1, from coordinate 53,989,590 downwards.
AAGTTGTCAGGCGCCTTAAATGCCCAATATTTGCCAAATATTCTCCAAATCATGCCAAATCTCTATATATTCCGGCGTAGACCGGGATTCTTCCGGTCTGCGCCGGGTCTTATCAACTTCTAATTTTTTATGTATCATGTAACGAAAATTTTAATATAATTATTCTAATAATTATATTTTTGTATCCATCTAGCTTTATGTCACGACCCCAAGGCGTCACCACGTGGTATATGTAACAAAACAAAACGAGAAAAATCACGGGTAATTCTGATAATAAAAATAGGCCGATAAGCCTATAAATATGTCAAAATAGTGGGATTTTATTATATCTACTATATATAAAAACAAACCGTATTATCACGATATTTATTATATTTGATATAAAACTATCACTAAAAACTTAGGAAATGGGATTAAAAATGCATTAAAATACATCATCTGGTTGACATACATCACATCTACCTTTTCAGCATTTCTTGGTGGTTCTGACTTTATCAAACAAAAGTCCGAGTCTCGGATTTGTACTCAAATGTCATATTCACTTTCTATGAGGCAACAATATATCGAGTTGAAAGTGAATCCATTTGTTTCAACGAATCAGTAAACAGAAAAATAAATTTTTCTCGTGATATTCAAGATAGAATCCAAATTCATTTCCTTATATCACTCCCACTATTCTAGTGAAATTACTGCGCCGTTGTTACTCTATTAATCGTTAATGCACGACTTCCTTGTTCTTCCAAAGAACTAAGCTACCGAGTCAAGTTACTCGATTAATAAAGTTGCTAAGATTCATTGGTTAGTGATCCAAATCACTTTCCTTATCTTATACTTTCTTTATTTAATGTTTCGTTTTAGCCTCAAAACCTCGATTAAGATGATTAACACTTATAGACATTCTTTCCCATTCTTAACTTTCCTTAAAAGGAAATAGTCTTGAACTAGCGATTCGTTTGAGTAGACACTACTCGTGAACTGCGGGATGTCTAATGAAAGCGTTACCAGTGGGACTAATTTTCTAATAGATTAGAAAAACATAAGACAAAAGCTCCCACTAGTTTATCGGTTCCAAATACCGCCTAACTAGCGACACTTTAATTTATGATTCTCCAATTTTTATTAGAAAATTTATCGTGTAGACACTTACACAATTAAAATTCACTAGAAGAATTTTATCGTCCCAATCATCTTTCTAATCGACTACGATGCGTCTCGTTCAACACGATTGACAACAGTGACATCCTTAGTTATGTCATATAAGTTCTGAACGCTCAAAATATCTCTTCCAAAAAATTAATGAACGATTAATAAGTACAACATTCTAGTTACTTACCACTTTTTAACGAAGTCATTACTAGTCAATTTTACACTAGCAGTCTAGCACCTTAGAGAGATATGTATAACAATTTGTAAATAAAATTGATGAAATAAATCAAAATCATACACTACTAATAAATTTTAGGAACTATAAACTAAGTACTTATAGTCTATCCTACCGTTCAAGGATTTAATCTAATACCTCGTGCGCACCTTAGGGTAGGTCAAAGAGGTTTCGATTAATATTGAAGATCAGATTGAGAATCGAACATTTCATTTGTGATCGTCAATCACCTTTCCTTTTTCAGCCAAGGTATTACCAAAATACCCTTTATGAGTGTGACCTATTGTTTCATATTTTTAGGTAGACCCCGAGTATGCCGCCTTAGGGTCGGTCAGTGACCCGGCGAGTACCCAAAATCCTATCCTTTAGGAGACCAAGCCTAGAATTTTGATAGCGGTGAAGGCCTTCCTTAGGGGGCCGAAATCAAAGCCGGCACGAGGCGTCACCATTCTCTCACGGTGCTTGAGTCAACAGTAGAGGCTGTGGGGTCGGCTGTCTCCTCTCCCGCTCCCACTCAATATTTTGAAAATGTGGTGGTTTACTGATCACGTTTTTGGACTTGATGTTACATTAAGGAACAATAAATCGTAAGCCCGAATGATGTCGGTTATGTGGGCTAGCCCAACCGACCTATTCGTTGGAACATATGTGGCCGTCGGACGGGTCAAGACTAGGGGAGCTCCGTTGAGCCGTAGTGGCTCTTCGAATGGCTCAGCCTTGCCGGACCCCCGTGAAAACGCCACACGTGGAGGGTGAAGTCGATCGAGCCGTAGCTACTGTTGACCACCCAACCGTGGTTAAACCACTTTCGAACCATGTTTGCCCGTGATTATCCAATCATTAAACATCAAACTTTCACGTAGACACTACGGAACAAAAACGTAATCTCGTCTGCAGGTAGGTGGAATTCACGAGAATCCAACACCTTAACCACGAGGTTTCGGGATTTTACTCCCTATGCTTTCGCAGAGTGGGATTCACCAAGAATCCATCACCCAACCTCGACGATTGAAAAAACCCGTGATCCTCGGTTTTTATCCTAATTAGTTTCTAATTAATATCAAACAATTAATTAAAACTAATTGCTTGTTTTATACATGCCTAAATAATTCCTCGAATTAATTTCTACATGTATGCATATGGAGTGGAATTCATGATATGATGCATGTCATGGCAATTTTCCGGTTCTACACATACAATATAAACATGTATTCTAGTGCGGAAAATAAACACCGAGATGGACCGTTGGCACCCCCGTATCTAACCTATTAGAAAATAAATAACCAAACCCTAACTAGGGTTTACAAATTTCTAACATAATCTGCAGCTGTTCAAATTCTTCGATGATCGGGAAACCAAACGAACTCGGATCGTGATGAAACTTTCCAGATCTGTTCTTCACTCCTGGGGCTTCAATATGGACGGTTGGATCGGAGTTTTGACTTGTCAATTTTCTCCAGTGAGCCGCCTAACTTGCTGAATCTGTCTCTTACAGCAGCGCATCAGTGACTTCCCGAGGCCGATCGGGAATCGAGATGAAACCCGATCAACCTAAAATTTTTATGACATGTCTAAAACTCCACTTTTATTAATCTGATTGGTCGGATTTGAGTTTCAACGGTCTAAACTCTTCCAGAAATTCGAGGAAGTCACAGGTAGGGTTTTGTGAATCCTGCGTTTTTTCATTCATGCTGACCTCTTTGCGACAACGTCACGGATATGGATCTGATTCGATCGACGCCAAATTTTGTGCACTTGTTCTCCATCTTCCAATATTGATTCTGACTAGAGGGATCTTTGTTTCACGGCTCGATCAACGGGAAAAACGGAGAAACAAATAGCTACTAAACAGATCTATTTTCTGAAAATTAAAATTGCAATAACAAATAAATTATATAATTTCCTATACTCATATGAACGAATTTTCATCGTTTATATGAGTTTACAATAGATCTAACGGGTAAACAATGTCAATCCCCAATCCATCTCTTCAACCACAACAACTAATCATTATCAATGCATAAAACAATAAATAAAATTTATCTACATGCAATTCCACTCCTTTAAATCGTTTAATTATGATTATGACTATATAAATTGTGGAACCTGTCTCTGATACCACATGAAGGATGTAGGATCTTAGATCTAAACGAATTATATCTACGCGCAGCGCATGGATCACGATTTATATATCACAATACATAAATAAAGGATTTAAACTACTACAAGGATGTTAAGATTATGTTACCAATATCGGGAAGAGAAGCCTTGATCTTCCGATGTGTTCTCCAAACGGCGGTTGGTGGACACCCTTCTTGATGAACGAACCTCCTTGATATGCAACACCAAGAAAAACTTAGAGTTTTTCTACTTCTAAAAACCCTAGACAAGAAAACTAATTTTTTTTCTCTCTTTTTAAGTGTGTAGGTCGAATTTTTGCCTTGCCAATACCCTTGGAATAACTCTCCTTTTATAGGAGAGTAAATTCTTTGTCTCCAAGTATTAATTAATTAAATAAATAGTTAATTAAACAAAATAAAAAGATATTTTCCTTAATAAATAATTGTGACATGTACTGACCAATAGGAAATCAAATAACAAGTCATCAAACCAATCATATAAGAAGAATATCTTTTATTTTCCATAACACAAGAAAATTAATTCTTGTGCTAAATAAACTCAAATTGGTGCCACACATTAGGTCTAGAAGCCCACATAAAATGTATTTTATGTGTATTATTTTATTTAGCCCAACTAAATAATATCCATGCATATCAATTAATTAGCTCAGCCAATTAATTATCACTGAGGCCCAAATAAACAAGAATATCAGCCCGAATTATAGAAGCCACATCGGGGACCATGGACCTATAACCAGTAGCTCCAATAATTAATTATTCATCGAACATAATAAGTACATTAATTATTAATTCCGGGATTACGCCAACATAAACCCGAAACTGAACTCTACCAATTATAGATGTATACTTATACTCAACACATAGAGTGAATAAGCATCCATTGATATAATCACTACATACGGATTAACCCTCCATAGATCATCCATTACGGTAGGAAGTCTCCGTGAACCCGACTCAGAATATCTTATCCTTATTTACCATTAACCCCCTGATGATCAATTAGTTCACATATCTGACTAGTGATGAATTAGTCTAATATGAACTCGGCCGATCGATCACTTTCTTAGGGTTAACAAACAAGGGGACTGACTCTCTACTTCCTGCAGGAAGGAATGGATTCCATGTCTGTGAAAATCAGAACTACTCACTCATCAGGAGATAGTGTCAATGAGAAGGGGCTTGGAACACATATTTAAGTGAACCGTAACTAACACATCAATCACTACCCCGAGTAAAGCAGCACCCTGTGATCACCTCAGGATTAAGGTTGATCCATATATGATCATCTAATGATTTAATAAGATTCCTCGATTACGGAATTATATCGAGAAATTCATATTAAATCGGTCCAGTCCTATATGAATGCCATCATATATAAATGCCCCACGTAGGTTCCTCTACCGATAGTGCGATAAGACTATCACACCCTAAGGTGTTCTCGCATTATTGGTGTTTTAATCAAGAGACCCTAAACTCTGATTAAGTTCACCACGGACTTACAGTTTAAGTATATCACCACTAACTCAATCCTCACGTGCATACCATACACTGAGTTAAGCGGTTACATACTGACATACTTAGGGTTTGCAGCAGTGTATTACTTACAAGCACAAAGCAAGTAATAAGGTGAGATAAATTCTATTATAAAAAACAATTACACAAATTGTCTTTCGAGCACTACACCTAACAGTTGCATCACTCCTTATGGCAGTTTTGAGATTTTGCCTGCTTATGTACTACCTTTCCATATCCACTATGAGTGGATTGATATCTAGATTGAAAATTCTATCTTGATCTTCCTCTGCTGGTGCAGATGCATCAGCCTATTTTCCTTTCTCTTCCTTTTCTTCTCCCAGCTCTTCTCATTTATCTTCAGTTTCTTCAATCTCATGATCAGAGAGAGATTGTTTAACGTCACTTGCATTTCCATGTCCTTGTGAGGACTGTCCTTATTCTCCAGGTGCTAGAGCCTCAGTTCCTTCTGCTGGTGTTCCCCTGTGATCAATGCTGGGGGTCTTTACATGTTCAGCAGAGTGAGTTTGATCAGCTGGCTCACTCGGCTGTTGTTCAACTTTGATGATGCTCCGGAGAATCACCTTTTGGAGCGTCAAGTCATCATCAGATAAGCCCATCATTTCATGATCATCCTCAAGATGATCTCCATCAAGTTGCTCACGCTCTTCTTATTCCTCCTCATCCTCAGTAGCTTCTTCATCAACCTCAATCTCTTCTTCTTCAGATGGTGTAAGATAGTATCCTTTCTCACATTCTTGTAGATAGGTGACTTCCTCTTATTTCTCTACAGCATTCTCTGTATCATCACTGATTTCAAGAGGACTATCCTTGTTACTGGGTAGGCTCCTTGGTTGTATTTGTACGGTTTGGGATCTGGTCCTTCCAATCCCTGACTTGCTGCTTTCTGGTTTCTTTCTTTTGCTTTCAGCTGTGGGTTGTGGTTTTTGGAGGCCTTAACGTAGGTAAACATCATTTCGGCCTTGTGAAGTGGATGCACATAGATGGGTTTCACTTTTACTTGGTCGAATAGATGTTGAAGGGGAATCCCATATGATTTCCTCTTCCAAAAATCACCGTTCTTTTGCAGGTTCTTTCTTGGTGCCTTAATTGATAGATCGCTTTCTTTTTGAATTTGAGCCTTCAATCTATTGAAGATAAATTATGACCAGTTAAAGGGAATACCTTGATAGATGATAGCCATTAATTTGACTCTGTGCTCGGTCATGTTCTCCATAGAGCCCTTTTTTTCCCTTCAATGTTCCTTGTTATTACCGGAGCAAACTCAGTAATGGGACATTTGAGTGCTAATCTGTGGAAGTTGTATTTCTTGCTTTGCCTACTGGGGTTCTTGGCTATTTTAGTCCATAATGCAATGATGTTGATTTTCACATTCTTCACATCGACGGGACCAGCGTTGGAGAGATTTAGGAATATATTGAGGAGACTAGGGGTGATAACCACTTATTTTCCAAACATTGTACTCATAATGCAATCTGGGTCATTTTTCTTCCTGCTGGGCAAAATTTTTGCATTTTTCCAAAATGCAATGAAGGTCTCATAGCATATTCATGTGATTGGGGGGGGTTCAAGAATGTCATAAGTCCCAGATTTATGAAGCCATCAACTAATCTTTGGGCTTCTCAGTCATGTTCACAGAAGGTTAGGTAATGCTTAGGTCGGAAAAACGATCCAGTGATGATCGATTTTTCATAGTACAGTCGGAGAAATTGAGGATGATGATGCCATTGTTTTGAAGTGTTTGAAGTTTGGGAAAAGCTTTGATTTTTCAGAGAAATAGGGTTTGTAAGATGCAAAAGCGTAGAAATTTTCTGAAAATCTCCAAGTGTAGTTTATATAGGAGAATTTTGGTTAGTGTGAATGTGGTTGAATATGGAAGGATTTTGATGGAGTAATGGCGTGATTTTGTGTATATAAATCACGGTATTTGGGTGTAGTGGGGGAGTGGATTGAGGTATGTAATGATAAATCCCGGGAATCAAGGCGTTGCCGTCATTCATGTAATTAAAAAATAATTTAGGTACCTCCACGATTATAAACTAATCAACACATGGGTGATCTTCCATATAATTATTCTTCATAACTTCTCTGATTTTCCACATGTGTAGAAATGATTTTGTTTAAACTTCACTTTGCTGTTTTCGCCAAGATATTTACCAGTGGAGTAACTTTGCTGGTCACTAGGCTGGTGTAGTGACTCCTTTACTGAGCTGGTATATAAAACTGTTCCTAACAATTAGAAAAGTTAGCTTCGCTGGGTACCAGTGGCTTACCTGCCAAGTAAGCGCACCCGAAATGGCAAAGGTTCAGTCAGCTGGTGAAGTTACTTAGTTGATTACTCCAGTTAGCTGCTCTTTTTAACTTAATTGATTTCAATCATTCCCAACTCCGTTCTCAATTTACAAAATCTTTCATGACTGAGTGTTTTAGTACAGGTATCTACCAATTGATCTTCAGTTGATATATATCTCAAAATTGCATCTCCTTTCTCCACGTGATCTCGGATAAAGTGATGTCTCAAATCAATATGCTTTGTTCTTGAGTGTAATACTGGATTTTTAGTAATAGATATTGCACTGGTTTTGTCACACATAATTGGAATTGTCTTTTCTTCTAATCCATAGTCCCTTAGATGTTGTCTGATCCATAACACTTGTACATAGCAGCTGCCTGCTACCATATATTCTGCTTCAGTTGTTTATCTGGATATGGAGTTTTGCTTTTTGCTAAAACATGATACTAGTCTGCTGCCCAGCATTTGACAAGTTCAAGAAGTGCTTTTCTATCAATCTTGCATCCATCATAGTCTGAGTCTGAATATGATATGAACTTGAATCCTCCATCGTTTGGATACCAAATTCCTACATTGATTGTTTGATTCAATTATTTGATGATCCTCTTGGCTGCTAGTAAGTGTGATTCCTTAGGTTGAGCTTGGAATCCTGCTCATACTACTACTGCAAGGTCTGCTTGCAGTTAGATAGAGTAGAGATCTATTGGTCCCTTTAGAAAGGCTGACACAAGTTTAGGGGGGTGAATAAACTTATCACCAAAGCCACTCCAAAAAACTGAATCTTAAACCAGATTTAGTTCAATCTACAACTTGTGCGGAGTTAAGTTAACTTAACTGAGTATAAGTCAAGACTGACTTATCCTTAGCTCAGTTAACCGGCAGGGGATTAATAAAGCCTTTGTTAAATATGAGTTATCAGTTATTATGCTGACTTAGTTTTTGATGTTTGCTGAGAATGTGAACTATATGAATAAAACTATAATGCAGTAAATAAATGCAAAAAGTAAATAACAAGAATTATAGAGGTTCCATGGGGTGTAATCCTGTCAGTCCTCTCTTCCCCTATGATGCAGAGGAAAATTCCACTAGAACTTTTGAGATGGCCCAGTTATAAAAAGTACTTGACTAATCCCTAGCTTCACTATCTAAACACTTGTAGAACAGGTAGGATGGTTGCTCTTCAATTGTTTGAAACACTAGTCCTTGGAGTGTTGTCTTGCCTCTTCACCAGCTAATCACAAACACAGTCTTCCTGACTGCAGCTCAACTGTCCTTCACACCTTCTTGGTGTTTCACAGTCTAAAACCTTTGATAGAATCAAAGTTGAGACTTGAATCAATAACTATGATTCAATTTGTGATTTGAGCTTTCTCTTGTAGATAAAACATTTATGCACATCTCTGTTTACTTCAAATGAATGATCTTGATGTTTCTTGAATGCTTATGATCACATGAAGACATTTCTTGATCTTGCAATTAAGTGCTTAGCAGGAATTCTTTTGATTTACTTTCCCCTTGATATGATCTTTCTTGACTTGATTGATTATTAGAATTCTGCACTACTTCTTGTGGTAGAAGGAGTCTATTTATAGGGGTTTCTCTAACGGTTATCTTTTGAATTTGAATCCATATAGCCGTTAGTGGTCCTGCATTTCTGTATGTGTGTCAATGTCCTTTCTGACATTCATAACGGTTTGATCCATCTTCAGTTATTTCTTAACATCAGTTAGAAACTGATTCAAACATGACTTAGTCAGTTTCCAGTTTTGAAGAGCATTAACTGAGTTTTTACTCTTCTTCAAAATCTCAGTACTCTATCCTTCATCTGATTCTAATTGACTAAATCAGAGTACACCATTTACAAACAAATCATCTAAGATATCATTGTCCTTATGATTCTTAGTCCAGTATACAAGATCTATAAAGTCAGTTCAGGTCATCACATTCTTGCCTGAAGTCTAACTCTACACTCTCATCTTAGTCTACATAAACTGAGTTTGAACCCTCAGTTCTTCAGTCTTCAATAACTGAGTTTGAACCCTCAGTTCTTCTATCTTCTAGATTAGTCAACTGAGTCTGTGTCCCTCAGCGAACTTACCTTTTTCAGTTTCTATTGGTGTGCTCTTATAACAATTTTCCAGTATCTCTTTTTGGATCTCAGTTTCCTCAAATTACTTACTCAATTTCTCAGTTCTAAACCTAGAACTATTACAGTGCTTGTCTGATTAACTTATACAAATATCAGACTCTATTAAATCCTATACATTAATTTCTAGACATCTTTTTTCTTTGCACTATAACAGCTAGTTATGACACTTCATCAATGGGGTCTAAAAACAATAATTAAATAAGTGATGAATCATCATCAAAACATAAATTTTATTTCCCCATTTTTTATGATGTCAATACCCTCCTTAAAAGAAATGCAAAAAGATAAACACAAAATAATCCAGACAAAAGAAACTCAGAAACTAAGATTTCATTGAATAAACTGAGTTACAATACATGAGTATTAAAATACAACACTTGAAAAGAAACTAAGTGTCAGTTTATTCTCCTTTCACTTGTCAGTTTAACTAAGTTTGTTGTCATATCTTTCAGCATACTCCCTCATGGCTTCATTCGTTGCTGTGCTTTCAATTCCATGAATATTCCATGAATTGTACATATTGTGTTTACTAGAAAAATTTATCTTAAAAAGTACAGCAAACACAAACACAATCTATCTCAGTTTTTCGCTCGTGTCAGTTTTGAGTAGATCCATGAAAAACTCAGGTTCAGCTTTTTCAACCTGTTCTGAGACTTTCTCTAAAGTGCCATTTCTCTCCCATTTGCTCAATTTGTGCCAGAAATGCATAATCACCTTTTGCATGTTCAAAAATGTTGATAAGGCTTGTTCTCTTGATTCTCCTTCTCTCAAAGGTAGGTCTTTGAAAATGTTGTAGAGATGAGAATCTAGACCAAGTCTTTTCTCAGTGGGTTCTGCAAATTTTGCGATTAACTCCATTTCTTCATCAGTAAAATCTCCTCTAACTTTCTTCAGCCCGACCAATTTATCATCAATGCTATCTAAAACTTTTGGCATATCTAGCTCATTAACTTTTATCACATCCAAACTTTCCCCCTTATTGACATCATCTTTAACGATCAAACTCTTGATGTAGGACTTTATATTTTGCTGGGTTGATGCCAATATGGTCTGAGCAACAACTGAATATTTCATTCCATTTTCTAGTAATGTCATTCTGTCAACCAGATTATTAAGAATGCCTTCCCATCTCTTAGTTGTCTCGGCTTTCCTTGAATCATTCTCAGTGGTAGTCTTACGAATCTCGATCAAGGTGTTTGGCAGTCACTTCTGACATTATTCAATCTTTTCTCCATGTTAGTCCTCTCAGTCTTGCTATCTTCTAGGACTTTAACACTTTCCCAAACCGGCTTATATCATCTTTTTGAATGCATATCAGCTCATTGTGATAGAACTTGATGATATCAACCTGTGAAGGTATGTCAGTTTTAGCTTTTTGGTCTTCATCTTTACTTGCTCCAGCTTTAGTCACTTTTTCTTCTTTAATAGGAGTAGAGACAATTTCTTTGAGTTTTTCTTTATCTTCTTCAGCTTTTCTTCACTCCTCAGACAGTTTCCTTATTTCCTCCAGGCACGACTGATCAGTTTCTTTGACTGGTGATATTTCCATATTGAAATCATCATCAGAATCTTCAACAGCTTTATCAGCTTCAGCCAATGCTATCTCTCAAACAGTTTGATAAGTTGGGGACTGATAATCTTCTTTTTCTTCATTTCCAGAATGAGTCTGAGTTTAAGAGTCTGAATCACTACTGCTTTCTTCAGAACTGTCTTTATCATCATCAACAACGTTCTTATCATCTCCAGTTTTCTTTTCTTGAGATGAAGTACCAGTTCCTTTTTGTAAATTATGATCGCCTTGGGAATCATCATCATCATCATTGTCATTTTTCTTGGAGTTTCCTCCTGCTGTAGTTTCCTTCCAATGACTATCTCTGATCAACGCATATCCAGTATTCAAAAATTCATCAGTGTTGATCAGATCGGATAGATGAGTGATGTTGTAAAGATTAAACACCCATTTCTCTATGATTTCCATCTCTGTTAATTGACATCACTGATCTGGTATGGAGCTGAGTTTCCAATTTTAATATGCATGCACTCTTTTGCAATCAGCTACAATCAATTCTCCAGAGTTAACAGAATATTCAGGTGGATCTGAGATTGCTTCAGTTTCTCTTGGAATCTCTAGATTAGATTGATCCGGGTCAATCAGGTTATAATATACTTGACCACCATAAACCAATACTAGCAAGAGGACTAGGCCCATTGTAGTATAGCTATAGTGAATCAAGGTCGATCCCACAGGGAACCAATTGTGGATCATCTTATATACAAACAATTAATTAAACATGTCAAGGACATAGAGGCGGTCTACGACCAACATAAGACAAGAAAGGTAAAGACATGACTCGACACAACGTAATTAACCTCCGCAATTATAGTCTTTAACGTTTGCACCTAGATAATTTATATAATAAACTGAACTTATTAACTGTCAATCCGTTTGTATGTATCGTAGATAGGCTACGGGAGTCATCCTCTTTAACTTGACTTAGCACCGGTTAGGTTGCTAGATCACTGTGCTACATTACGAGACTTCACCTTTTGGGTATCCATCTCATATAACTTGCACGCTTACGACACTAAGGATGCCGATATTAATCGTACACCTCGTCTAGGAAACATTCCTATGGTTAGGCGTACTTCCTAAGCGATTACTCAAGCTCTCGTCCAACTAGCAATTACCAAGTCATACTCTCATGCTAATCTACGACGTATGTATAATCAGGTGCTAGCAATCCCCAAATATAAACCTACCTAGATAACGTTGAATGTCCGTGAAGAGCAATTCATAAGCATACCTAAGAGTTTTATATTGGTATTTCCTTCTTACACGTTTTAATTAAACTAAGCGAGTAACGTAGCCATAGCCATACCTACTGAGATAACAAATTCAACTGGGTTAACCTAACCATAAAGACGTGGCGTAATTAGCAGATGACAGGGGCTCGGTCAACCGAGTGAATAGGCTCGGTCGACCGAATGAACTTATTCGGTCACCCGAATCTATTTCATCCCCAGATTACATCTTAGAATATATCTCTCAGCGTTCATCATACAGAACAGATTAAACAGTAATTCGCACAGTATTCATATAAACTAACATAGATACGCATTAAATAAATCAAGTAGATTCATGGATAAATACTAAGTGTATGACGTAGGTTATGGGATCCCCATAGACAAGGAGTCGCCACATCCCTAATGTCATAGCCTAGATCTACATCATCTAGCTATGATTAACTAATTCAAACGATAAAGCATAATTGGAAGGGATTAATTACTGAAAATAAAAACAACAGAAAATTAAAGGCTTACATATTTACAGCCATAATAAACTGCTGGACAGCTACATTGTAACATACCAAAGCTATGAATGTAATTGATAAAAAGGTATAAGGTATTGTATGTATGTCTAAGGTGTGTGTTGGTGTGTTTTACAATTTTAAGTAGCTTGCTTATATAGAGGTTTTGCCGACCTAGGAAGGATCTAGAAGATATACACGCGATTTCGCCGGATGAACTTCAAGTGACCGAGCCGACTCTCTCGGTCGACCGAATGGATAGGCTCGGTCGACCGAGCCCTTTTTTACACGTGTTAAACGCGCCTCAATGTCTGACTTGTTCCCCACTGCATTCTTTTGAACTGATCTGATTTATCCTTTGATTAATGCTCCGATTTTCCTCTTCATTATCTTGAGATTTCTCGATTGCGTGATATTTATCTTCTCGATTTATCACGATCTACAAAATCAGCAATTATCGCACAATAAATCGGTCTTTAATAATAAAAACAGCTAAATACCAAATATCATATTAATAATCACTTAACATTAAATAATAAATATAAACTAGTGATTCAATATGAAATATACATTATTAATCTCGATTTAAGGTCAACGTTGATGACTTTTACGGGTATAATTTGACCGTCATCAACTACCCCCCACTTAGACTTTGATCGTCCCGAACAAAGCATCAATAAGTCATTCCCCAAGACAACATTTTCTATGGTCAAATCATACTTTCACAAGAAACTCAAGTCAACTCATACTAGTCATGCTCATAAGATATCCATTATTCACTACTTACTATGAATCGAAGTGATGTGTGCATGTGCATTTAGTTTTATATATTCGTGGCAAGATTAGAGTTTATGCTAACTTTGCAATCTCAACCTACCAACCTCAGCATTCCCACTTCTTACCTCGCAATTGTTAAAGCACTAGAATAATAAGCAAGAGCGTATCTATAGGGTTTTTGGACTTGGAGACCGAGTACTACTCAAAGACTCTTAAAGAGTTGAATATTTCTTCAATTCTTCATATGTTTCAAATACTATCAATCTCAAAGAAGAAAACTTTTTAGAGTATCCCCCTATCTTAGATCATGTATAGCATCGAATATTACCACAAGCGCGGGGCTACTTTGGTAATGCTACTACAAGCCCAGTGTTTAACGTTTTGCTAAAACACAGGTACGTCTCAAGCTTATTACTCTGCTTTAATGGCTAAAAGATAAGAATGCATCAGCAGATAGATATTGATACTAAGTTCACATAACCAATCATCTATGCAATGTACACATAATTTCTTCAGTTATTATGATTTGCGCGGTAAAACTCGATTCGAATTGAGTAATTGAATAATAAATAACTACTCGCAAAAACGGGCATGAATATCCTTAAGTTTACTTAACATAAGTATAAAATGATCACGTACTCATTAAACTTGGTTCCTTTCCTATCAATTCTTAGCTAGAACTCATGATTCTCTAAGGTGCGAGATACATAATATGGTATTTATTCAAATTTTCAATTTTTCTACCGTTTCATTCAAATTTCAATCATAACATAACATAGCTAAGTCTCCTACCCCCCACTTAAACATGGCATTGTCCTCATTGACAAAAATAAATGAGAATTTAAGAAAAAGACTTAGCTCTGGAAACGGCTCTCAAGTAAAGGAACAATATTGGAGTAAATGTCAGCACGTTGTGGAGAAGCAAGTGAAAACCTGTATAAGCATACAAACTCCACGAAACCGTTAACAACACCATGTCTATGGAAGTTATAGAATAATGTGGCAGTAATTAGGTATGAATACCGAAAAACATTTTAAGCCACTTTATTTTATACAACCAAAGTCAAGAAAAATACTAAATACAAAGAAAAATAAACAAGCAACTAAAGATGGAAGTCTTCATCTAAAAACCGGGTGGATAAGACAAAGATCAAAAAGCATAACCCCATGTGGGAAAACACGAGGTGGACTGGCTCACAATGTATTCAGTCCAGTATAAAAGAGAAACTTGGTAAGGTAAAACAGATGCAATGCGACATATAGGCTAAAGATAAAATTGAATACTTAGCACAGAAACTTCTCGCTTGAATTGGATATCAACAACTTTAGGGAGATGTAACTACTCCTCGAAATTACTAATAACCCAATGTATCACGTAAAAGTCATAACCGTCATCAACAAGGTCGGATCGGTGTGATAGTTCTGGACGAAACTTATCATCTAGAAATGCTGGAATAGACGGAAAAAATGTGAAATTTAAAACTTCCGGTAGAAAGATAAGTTGTACTTTTGATCGAACCAAAAGCCCTTAAAATCTAGTTAGGGTCAGAGCTACACTTACCCAGCTAGGATCATGAAAACAAAAAAGATAATCATTAAAACTTAGCAATATTCAAATTCTGCAACACAAAGGTATTTTGTAAAAAAAATGAAGGTTTAGAGTGTGTTGGGTTTAGAAAAAGATACACATAAGGATGTGAAGAAAAGATAAAGGGTGGGTAAGAAATTGTGTTTTTGGGATTGAGAATTGTTTAAAAGAATGGGATTGGGTGGGAGAGTGAAACGGATGGAAAGAAAGAGAGGCGATGAAAGAATGGTTAGAAATGTGAACTGTTGGGGCAGATTGGTGCGAGGATCGAAAAGTTTGCAGGTGAAAAAGTGTAAAGGGAAAGATAAGGATAATTGCAGAATGAATTGCACACTACTATGGATTTTCACTTGGATCACCTTTCTAAAAGGTTTTAGAAGTTGACCAAAATTGTTCTTGTTCACACTAATCATTCTCTGTTACATTTTCAGTAATTCCCAAGTTCTCTTAATGCCTCCATCTTAAGGTGGATTGCAAAATTTCCTTTTCTTTAGCAATTTCTTACTCTCCTACGGAACTCTATTTCACGTGGCCCATATTGAGTAAAAATGTTTTGCACATCCTTAGCCCAATGGCCATCGGAACACGGCAAAATAAAAAACCTCAACATATGTCACGTTACTTTTATTTGACTCAAAGAAAACAAAACCTAAAATCCTAAAAAGAAATCCTAAGGGTTTTAAAGAAGTAGTTCTGAATTTAAAGTCCTCAGCTCGACTTTCCAAAAATTGTCCTTGTCAGTTATTATTCTTGGATCACGAGATATTGACCCCTCTGACCACTATAAGAGGTGGGCCCATCGCTATTGCGGATTAATACCCTTCCCTTGGTTGCGAGACCTAAGAAACGACATTTATCCATACCATTTATCCAAAGCTCTTACCTCGGCTCTCGTTTTAGGAATTAGTGAATTCTAAGAAACTCGGTAAAAATTACGGTTTTGGCCTTGACAATAAGTAACAATGAATCAAAGTACTCCGAATAAGGTCGGTTATGTAGGCAAGCCTACACCGTCTTATTCGTTGGAACATATGTGACAGTTCAGGCCAATCCGTCAAGATTAAGCCCCGTTTAGCCCAAAGGCTTATCGACTATGCTAAGTCTTGTTGAACTGCTGTAACGTACATCATACGTGGAGGGGAGTCGATTGAGCTGAAGCTCGGTTGAACTCGCCCAGCCATGGTTAGACCATTTCCGAACCCATGTACTAAGAGTCTCCGATTTCTAAATTGTCACCCAAAGCATAATCTCGTTTCTGTTTAAGGTGGGTTCACCGAGAAGCCATCACCATAAAACTCCAACGAAAGCGAAGATGGTGTTCTCTCAAAACTCAACGTCTTCTTTAGATTGTGAATGCTTAAACTACACAATTTGTTGCTCCCATGGCCAGTAGAAGAAATGTCATGCTTAGGACAAAGAGATTTTAACAGAACTACGAGGAACTCTTTATTCACTACTTCATTTCAACGACTACATGTTTCCTTACACCCTCTAGATGAGAAGGATATGGGGCAAAACCTTCGACACTAATAAAATTAATCTTACAAACCAACTCCGGGCTAAGATTCATACTAAGGTTCATGTATAGGCTAACTTATGCTCAAAAAACCAAAAGGTAGTAAAACATAAGCAAAAAAGGTAGTACCTTGCCTTCAACATTGTACCATGAAGAATTTAAGCCTTTAAAAAATTTTCGGAGCCATCTTTGTGCTTTAAAGGTATTGCTTCCATCGCTTTTCTCATCTTAGATTCATAGCTCCACATGTTTGCTGGGTTATTTTCTCAGCGCCCGTGAAAAATTATTGACTTGGATTATTGCTTCCCTAGTTTCTGCAAATAGAAGAAAAACAAAACAGACCGTAGATTGATTTTAACATGGTTTCCCATGCTGCTATCAGACCTACGGATTAAACATACGGGGATAAACAGACACGTGAAGTCCCAGAAAATAGAACCAGAATCGCTGGCAACGAGAGGCAGTCTCGCTGGGAGCGAAACCAGCTATTCCAGATTCTAGAAATTTTACACATAGCATACAACCAGAGGGACTCAAAAATAGACTCTAAAACAGAAAACTTGACATGAATAAGAAAATTATTTATATATAAAATTGACCGTTGGTTCCCCGGCAACGGCGCCAAAAACTTGATCGGGGTCAATCAGGTTATAATATACTTGACCACCATAAACCAATACTAGCAAGAGGACTAGGCCCATTGTAGTATAGCTATAGTGAATCAAGGTCGATCCCACAGGGAACCAATTGTGGATCATCTTATATACAAACAATTAATTAAACATGTCAAGGACATAGAGGCGGTCTACGACCAACATAAGACAAGAAAGGTAAAGACACGACTCGACACAATGTAATTAACCTCCCCAATTATAGTCTTTATCGTTTGGACCTAGATAATTTATATAATAAACTGAACTTATTAATCACAATCCATTTGTATCTATCTTAGATTGGCTACGGGAGTCATCCTCTTTAACTTGACTTAGCACCGGTTAGGTTGCTAGATCACTGTGCTACATTACGTGACCTCACCTTTTGGGTATCCATCTCATATAACTTGCACGCTTACTACACTAAGGATGCCGATATTAATCGTACACCTCGCCTCTGAGCAACATTCCTATGGTTAGGCGTACTTTCCTAGCGATTACTCAAGCTCTCGTCCAACTATCAATTACCAAGTCATAGTCTCATGCTAATCTCGACGTCACGTATAATCAGTGCTAGCAATCCCCAAATATAAACCTACATAGATAACGCTGAACGTCCGTGAAGAGCAATTCATAAGCCTACCTAAGAGTTTTATATTGGTATTTCCTTCTTACACGTTTTAATTAAACTAAGCGAGTAACGTAGCCATAGCCATACCTACTGAGATAAGAAATTCAACTTGGTTAGCCTAACCATAAAGACATGGCATAATTAACAGATGACAGGGGCTCGGTCGACCGAGTGAATAGGCTCGGTCGACCAAATGAACTTATTCGGTCACCCGAATCGATTTCGTCCCCAGATTACATCTTAGAATATATCTCTCAGCGTTCATCATACAGAACAGATTAAATAGTAATTCGCACAGTATTCATATAAACTAACATAGATACGCATTAATTAAATCAATTAGATTCATGGATAAATACTAAGTGTATGACGTAGGTTATGGGATCCCCATAGACAATGAGTCGCCACATCCCTAATGTCATAGCCTAGATCTACATCATCTAGCTATGATTAACTAATTCAAACGATAAAGCATAATTGGGAGGGATTAATTACTGAAAATAAAAACAACAAAAAATTAAAGGCTTACATATTTGCAGCCATAATAAACTGCTGGACATCTACATTGTAACGTACCAAATCTATGAATGTAATTGATAAAAAGGTATAAGGTATTGTATGTATGTCTAAGGTGTGTGTTGGTGTGTTTTTACAAATTTAAGTAGCTCTTTGCTTATATAGAGGTTTTTGCCTACCTAGGAAGGATCTAGAAGATATACACGCGATTTACGCGGATAAACTTCAAGTGACCGAGCCGACTCTCTCGGTCGACCGAATGGATAGGCTCGGTCCACCGAGCCTTTTTTTACACGTGTTAAACGCGTCTCTTTGTCTGACTTGTTCCCCACTGCATTCTTTTGAACTGATCTGATTTATCCTTTGATTAATGCTCCGATTTTCCTCTTCATTATCTTGAGATTTCTCGATTGTGTGATATTTATCTTCCCGATTTATCACGATCTACAAAATCAGCAATTATCGCACAATAAATCGGTCATTAATAATAAAAACAGCTAAATACCAAATATCATATTAATAATCACTTAACATTAAATAATAAATATAAACGAGTGATTCAATATGAAATATACATTATTAATCTCGATTTAAGGTCAACGTTGATGACTTTTACGGGTATAATTTGACCGTCATCATAGATTCCACATGAGCTTCTAACTTTTCAGCTTCTTCTATTTTCCCATATCAATTTTGCTAGTTTACTCCTCAGCAACAACTCAGATTAAATTGGTTTCAATTTCAATCATAAGAACTGAGATGGTAGGCTCAGTTTCTAATAAATTCCATTTCAGCAACTGGTTCCACCTCAGGTGTTGGTTCAATAACTTGATCTTTTGCTAATTCAAAGTTAGCAACAGTTTCACCTTCTTTCTTTTCTTCTGGTGTAGTTTTCTCTTCACGGACAAGCTCATCCAAAGTGATGACTTGTGTGGGCCTCTATTCAATCTCAGCCGGGACTTTTTCTTCGGGTTGAGAGGTTTCAATTTCCTTGAATGATTCCTCATACTCAATTCTAGATGACGATTTTTATGGCATGGATCTAGACATGCGTAGCTTGAGCATGGTCATTGTTTTTAAGTCAATCAACCTCTCATCACTATCAGTATCTTCTTCATCAACATCAACTCTCAAGGTCTGTTCCCCCTGAGTGTCAGCTTCCTTCTGAATGTCAGCTTCTGGCAGTGAAAGAACAACTTCTTCTCTAACTAAAGTTTCCTTTTCAGTAGTGACAACCTTAGTTTCAATTGGTTCGGTGGGGGTTTCTTCAGTTCTCAGTTTCTTTGCCGAGCTTTCAGAAATTGAAGTGGCCGATTTTGTTGCAGAAGGCTCCAAAACCTTCTTTGCTATTTCAGTAACCTTTGTTTGAATTGAAGTATCTAGCTTCCTCTTCCTTTCTAACAGTTTATCAACTTGTTCAAAAACCTTAGCACTGGTTCGAGGTTTCTTAGATCTTCTGCTCTTCTTCATAGGTTCGATTTCTGAACCCTCTACTTTCCTCTTTCCAGATTTTTCCTTTGAGATTGCAATTTTTACATCTACAAATTCAGTTTCCTTCTTCTTTGTGATTTGAAAATGGTCAAGAATTCTTTGTACTAATATGGCCAGAGTCTTTTTGTGATATAATCTACCTTTCTTCACATCAGTTTTCTTCTTGGGTACATCAAAGGATTGTGCCATCAATTGATCCAAAATGTACTTTGCCAGTTGAATTTTTTTTTGAACCAAATGTCATACATCAGATCCAATTTGGTTCCAGAAAGATTGGTAAAATTCCTTGCATTTCAAATCACGCAATTTGCTAGCATTTTGGTCAGAAAGTTGAACTCAGGCTTGAGCAGACTTGTGCTCCCAGTTTGCAATACTGGTTATTCTGAATTTATTGCAATAACTTTCCATAACTTCTCTTTCTGCTCCTTGCTTAACTTGATAGATGCCGATCCTCCAGATTTGTCAAAACCAAAAATATCTGCTAATAGATCTTTGGTAACTTTAATTTCTTTTCCATTGACGGTGGTTGTAAGAGTATGAACATCTTCTCCTTCAATAGACGTCTTTCCAAATTCATAAAAATCTCCAATGCTATCCAGACAGACACTTGGCAGATTTATATTGAATACCTGATTCCTCAAAATTTTGCTACAATTTCCTTGCCGGGGGTCTGATCAGTGTACTTGGCGATGAATTGATCAAGCAAAATGATCATTCCAGGTTCAATTCTAGTAAAGGCCATTATTTCTGAAGATTGGATTGAATTTGAGATATTTGAGAGAGAGAGAGAGAGAGAACTTCAAAGGTTGATTTTATTGAAACTGATTGTAAAGGATTAATGGGAAAATCGAATGGCATTTATAGGTGGTGGAAGTAGTGGTTAAAAGAAAGTCTGAGTGGGATTCAAAATGTTTTGTTGATATTGCAAAAAGGGAGATGAGTGGAAAAGATGGACGGTTGAGATTAATATAGGTCACATATGTTCTGTCATTTGTAGATCATAATAGTAAATGCAGTAGATTCATTGTATCTCCAGCTATAAATATCCAGTTTTGTCCTTATCCAGAAATTGTAGTAAATTTCCTTTATTAATTCGAAACCTCAGTTGTGAGTACAACTCAATTTTAAGAATTAAAACTTCTCAGTTTTTAGTTTATAATATTCTCCTGCAAAACAAAATGAGAGATCTTTGGTACCTAATCTGTTTGGGTCCTTTTTGATCAGTTTTATACTTATACCTATCTTGATGTTTTGGTAGTGCATGGTCAGTTTTCATGAAATTTTTATTTTTGGATTCAGTCATCCTTCTCTTGGGAATTTTGTGAAGCTGAGTGATCATTGGTCCATTCCAGTCTTCATCAGTGGGAAAAAGTCTTCATTTCCCTCTAAATATTGTATTCCATGAATGATTTTAATTCCTTGATGAATAAGACTTCAACGTTATTTTAACTGATCCCTGATCAGTTCTGCCATTGTCAGCCTTCTGATATTTTCTATAAAAAATTTCAGTTTGCTTTTTGCTACTGACTGATTTTACAGTTTTGTCAATTTTAGATTGAGGCTATGCTGAGTATTGTCAGTTCTAACAATATTGTCAGTTTCCCGAGTTTCTGACTTTTGTGCAGCCACAAACTTAGGTGCAACTGTACTAGGTCTGAACTTAGAATTTTGCTAACTCTCAAACCCTAAACCAGTTCTGTCACCAAAGGGTTTTCTAGGTTTGAACTGAACGTTAGGAATTGTATCAACTGATGATTCAGCAATGTTTATTACATGTGTTAGTTCATCAGTTGAGCAAATTTCTTTAGTTCTATAATTAGCCCTGATAAGATTGATTTTAGCATTCAATCTTAGAACTTCAGTTTTCAGTAGATCTTTTTCCTTTTTCACATTCTCATAATTCTTTTGAATTACCTCTAATTCCTTTATGAGTATGTCCAATGTTTCATTGAAATCTTCATTTCTATGATTGTTCATGGCAGTGTGAGTGTCGAAAGTGGAAGTATTTTCCTCAAGATATTTGATAGATGAGTCTTCAGTTCTGGCTTCTTCATCTTCTATTATTTGCTTTCCTTTCTCTAATCCGGTATTGTTGTTTACCATGTCAGTTCTAAGTGTTGGTCCTTGAAAAGGCTTTAGTTAAGTTTAGAGGGGGGGTGAATAAACTTAACACTTAAAACTTTGAGTTAACAAATTGCAACCACTTCAAGAACTTGAGACCTCAATAGACTCTTTGATAAACAAGAGTCTACCCACAGCCTCGGCTTTGTGAATTTGTGCAATGAATAATATCAAAATTAAGCCTTGTTACTTGTTGTTAAATATGTTACTAAGTATTAGATACTCAGTAGTGTATGTGTGTGATTTCAGTTGCTAGATTCAGCAGGTTGATATGAATAATGACTAAGTGCAGAAAGTAAATGCAATAAGTAAGTAGAGAGATTTTTATAGTGGTTCCAGTGAAGTAATCCAGACGCCCACTCTTCTCCTGTGATGTTGGAGGAAATTCACTAGTAATCTTTGAGTTATCTGTTACAAAGAATCCTAGGTTGCTTGTCCTTCACCAATAACTATGGCTTCACAAATCGAAAACTAGAATGTAGGATTGCTGCTCCCGAGTCTTCCACTCGTCCTTGAAGGGTAGAATTGCCTCTTCACCAGCTCCACCACAAACCAACAGTCTTTCACACCTAACAGATGCTTCACTGTCTTCAGCAGGTTCTTTATAAAATAAAGAATGAATCAAGTAAATGATTCAATTCAGGCAGACTTGATTAGGATGATATAATCAAGCACTTGCGCCTTCAAGTGTGTATGCTTGATGCAGCTTAAACACATAATGCACTTGAAGAAAATAACTAGATCAGCAGCTTTAAGCTCAGTAAGTTCAGCAGGGTGTTTTTCAGCTCAATGTTATCACTTGAAGTTTTAATCCAAAATTCATCCTCTGCCTTCTTGAGTTGAAAGTCCTCTATTTATAGATAGAATGCATGTGACTTGAATTTGAAATTCAAATGTGACCGCTCCTTGTATTTGTCCCATCCTCACCGCATTCTCATCACTATTCATGGGATCGACACTGCCAGATTACTTTTTGACAAAGGCAAATCATCCACCCTTTGACTTGTATCCAATGGATAAAAATATGGATCATCCTAACGCTTTTTAATCTCACTTTGATTTGCTTGATAAGTCGAGAGGAAGTTGGTCTGTTCTTATCCATGTAACTTCTCAATAATCTTGAATTAATCGAGGCATATATCAAGAGGTTCATTAGTCTCATGTAAAACCAATCGATCTCTTGAATATTATATTTTTGTCTCAGAAATATAATGCAAATTGATTCCTTTTATCCAACTTTTATTTGTGAAGTTAGATTACATCATTTTGAATATAACTAAGTTCCAAACATCATCCAACTTGTGGAACGTAGACCTTCTACACAAGGTATATGTAATCAATTTAGGTCATCACAGACTTGCCTGAGATACTTCGATTCCATATCCTTGACATTAAATACTAAGTTTGATCCCTTAGCCTTCATTTACTGAGTTTGAACCTCACGACCTCGGTCTTCGATCTTGGCAAGGAGTTGCTGCAGACTCACTCTCTCGACCTATCTACCCTATCGATTGGACCATCTGGCGATAAACAATCACACTTTTTACAAATGCTTGTTTGATCAAACCTATTTATGAATCAAACTCTAGTAAACCTATACATTTTATCTAGACATCTTTTGCCTTTGCACTATAATAAATGCTAGTATGGCACTCATCATCAAAACTAAGAAATAAGTCCAACAATTTCCCCCTTTTTGGTGATGATGCCACTACCCTCACCTAATCAGCAAAGCAAAAAGATAAAAACACAAACATAACAAATTCAGTCAATTCTCATTATAAATATTTGTTCACAAGCTTATTACAACTAGATACAAAGAAAGATAAACAAAGGATAAGTAGCTGATCTATTGTCTCTTCTCCCTTTCTTGTCTAGCCTTCTCAGCTTGCTCTTGATAGGCTCTGATCTCTTCTATCATTTCAACCATCCATTCATTCTCAATAAGTGTAAAGTCAATATAAGAATTGACTTGTTTCCACCAATTCCATGCTTCAGGCAGGACAAGATTGATCTGATTCACCCTGAAGCCAAACTTCATATACAGCTCCTTAAATTCATTCAAAGGAATCTTTGCTTTTGTAATTGGCGACACCTTTTCACCTCTGCTACTTCTTCTGCCTCTGGTATTTGCTCTTAAAGCTTTAATCCTTGCCTGCCAAAACTTCAAACTCAAGAAGGAGTTAAGACCTTCATGAAATCCCATGTCACGATAGGGTCTCCTTCTTTATGAAATTCTTTCTTGTACTGTGACAGGGAGATCATCTGTGAGTTGCAATCGCCAGGTGCCAGGTTGCCTAAAAGCATTTGTATCATCAGTCCATCTCTTCAGTGCAAAGAGTCTGGCAGCCTCCTTTGCTGCAGCTGATTGGCCCTCTTCCCTTAGTGATATCATCAACAAAACGTGAGATGAGGCCATGAATAGCTTCTGTGATACTATCACTGTGTAATTGACTTGCCACTGCTCCGAGCCTCTAGTATCAAGTGAAGTAATCCTTGATTGCGTGGTCTCCTCCAGCTTTTGATCCTTTCAGTGAGTTTGGGATCGCATAGCAGTTGTTGTGCAAAGAACAGGCTCAACAAGTTTGGGAGCTTCAAAGAAGCTTGTCAAGTTTCTCATGTATAGAGACAAGTTGATCTTTTAGAAACTTGTCTTTGGTCAGTATTTCCAACTTTGATACCCTTGACATCTAGTATCAAATTATTCATTGCATTTTGAGTAGATGCAAAGTTTGAAGCAATCAGATCGAGAGATTGTCTATTATCATTTACCATCTTCAGCTTCTTCAAATCTGTTTTTTCTGTCCAATTGAGTTCTTAATCGTTGCATGTCATTTCTTACGCTTCTTAACTCATTGACAACTTCAATTGGCACTCCACTCGCCATTCTATCAATCAAGATCCATCACAGCTCTCAACTCTATATTGTGCCTGTTGTCCTGGCATGATGACCATAGCTCTACTCAAATCTCTCCCACAGCAGGGAGGTCCTTCTCAACCATTGCACCAAGAACATCTTCAAGGATAGGATCTTGTGCGGGTTCTTCAACAACTTCTTCTTCTCCAAAAATTTGTAATTCTTCATCATCAGAGTTATAGTCCAAAGAAATGCTCATCCTCATTAACAGCTAGCCTCTGTGACTATCCTTCCTCTCACGAGTGGCCTTGGCTCCAAAGAAGCTCCACTACAAAGAGCCTTCATCAAGAACAGGGGTTTCCTCCAAACCCAAATCAGTTCCAACCTTTGTCCAGTGTTGTTTGAGACTCAAGCAGCACTGCACTCCTCTTTCAACCTTTGTCCAGTGTTGTTTGTATCCCAAAGAACTGCACTCTCCTCTTCAACTTCCTGTGGATTGAATATATTGGTATTATCCACTTGGAAACCTTCAAAGATGACCAATCTTGTGCGGGATGATGGCGCTTTAGTCGAGTGCCTTCAATGTCAAATCCGTCTTGATATTCAATTGACTCTTCGAAATCGCACTAGGTTCATTAAAATCAAGAACCTTTTCTCCATCCAAATCCTCACTCATCGCCCAAAGATCGCTTTGTGCAAGAGGCTCTACAACATGGAATGTACTTGGTTCATCGATCCACCTACCAAGACTCGTAGTAATGCCTTCATTGATCAATGCCTCCAGATCATCCATGGTGAGATCCTCAGAGATCCTCATCCATCTCTCCACTCTACCGGCCTCAGCCAGACTTACCAAGATTAGTGGATGTTGTGCTGATGATTCATGTGCCGGTGCAGCCCCGCTTGATTCTCCTGGTCCGGAGGAAAGTCTCTCTACTATCTCGATGATGAGGAAGAATCATCAGACCATCTCTTGGATCTCTAAACTTGATACCCTCCTCCTTCTCGTTGCTCATCAAATAAATCCATCAATCTTGATTGCAACAAGGTTGTATCAATCGATCCACCAAGTTCTCCACTCCCGCTTTGCCAAAAGCCCATTCTTCAAGATCTGTCATTGGTTCAAGAAATGGCTTTTGTCTCTTATAGAAACCAAACTTCCATTGGAAATAATCAAAAATTTGTCAAGTTTGGGATCCACATACTCTTCAGTTTTCTTGCTCCTTTTTGCATGCCTTTCAAATTGCATGAAAGATCTCCTGGGAGCAGCTCCAATGGCTTGTTGACCTCCAAAGGTTCCAACAAGCAGATCCATGGTTTCTTCTACAGATGTTTGAAAGTCGTGAGTTCTGTTGTGAATGTGCATTTGTACCTACTACTTCCATCTCAGATCACACTTGGTTCCCCTCGACTTACATGCTCATCACCAGGTTAGCAAAGAAACCGCTCTTCCCCCGAACTATTGCCAAATTTGCGTGGTCTTCAACCAAGTCTCCAATCACCTCTTCAACCACCACAAAGCAGTTCAGTTCGGTGGTTTGTCAGTGTTTCTTCATGGATACTACAAAGAAAGCTCAGGGTCAGAGATCACAGACATCCTCTGGCTGATTGCTCAAAAACAACCTGCTCAAAGATCGCGACTTGATAACTTCTTCATTGGAGGAATCACCGATAACAACTGGTGGAATGATAGTTAGAGGCTCAAACTTCAACACCTCTTCTTCTTCTCTTCTACTGATGCTTCTTCTTGGGCCCTCTGTGCCTCCAAAATTTTCAATTCTTTCCCCTTGCCATATTTCTTCTTTTTGGTAACTTCCTTCATCCACTTGGATAGGGGTTCATCATCATCATCTTTTCTAGTCAATTTTCTTTTCTACTTGCTTCCTTCCTTCATTGTTCTCTAAAAATTTCACCAACAGCTTTTCTTGAAGCCACAAAGAGGGTCATAACCTCCACTTGACCCTCAAAGCAGACTCAACAATCAGGCTATTTCCTTTCTTGTTCTTTTTGATTTCAGACTTCGTAGTCTTTCTAACATCAAGACTCTTCTTCCTCTTTCAAAAGTAGCTTTTCTTTGGTGCAAAGAGGTTTGATGGAAATCTTCTTAGTTTGTCAACCCGCCACCACCAAGATCACCATCATCTCCATCATCATTATCATCCAGCCTTCTCCAAAGAATTTCTTCATCATCATCAAGTCCAGAATTGCATAATCAATCTCCTTCTTGTATCTAGACCGATTAATATCCACAAAGCTACATCGTGATTCCAAGATGATTCAAAGAGTCTGGACCAATAATCCTAAGGCGGCGCGCCTTGGACTTCCTCTTCCCTAAATTCTCTTCCTTGGCCACTTTCTTCATATAATGAATAAAGTACCTGGCCCAATCAAACTTCATGCTCCTACAGATGATAATCATCAACTCTATCTTGGGTCCTGATAGAGTGTCCATACTGCCAACTAGCCCAAGTATGTTCTTTGCAATGAGCTTGCTCAGCAGACTGTATTCAATACCAATGTGTTTGCAGTTGATGCCTGGAATGGATTTGATTTCTGCATCTGTCTTAATCTGATCTACAAACGCCATTTTGTCCAATCCCATTGCTTCAGGATTGACAGAGCCGTCCACCACTTCAACAAATCCAAAAACTTCCCTCAGCAGACTGGGGGAAACTTCAATCTCTTGCCCATTAACAGCAGTCTTAAATGCTTCAGTTCCTTCCTTTAATTGAATGTTTCTCCAGAAACTGACAACATTTGTATAAGAAATTGTGTCCAGTCTTATGTTTAACACATTTTCCAGACCGACATACCTCCTCATTCTTCGACCAATGTTAATGGCCGATTCGATTCTTTGCATCTTCAACAAAACCTCTAACACTTTGGCTTGATTCAATTTGTACATCAACTTTTTCCGCCATTTTAATGAGAAGAATGAGATGAAGAAGATTGAATCTTAAATCTGTGTTCACACGATTGTAACGATTGCGATGATAAAGCGATTTGCAAGTGACGATTCTCGCGAGTGATAGTCCAATATATAGACATTGGGTAGTTGAAACTGTCTTTGCACGCACATTGAGGTAACCACGATTAATCTGAATAAATTCGTCTTGACACGTGGCCCATTACTCCACCATAACGCTTTGTAACCGCTGGATGGTTTAACTGTGGTAATAATGAATAAAAATAAATATCCCGCCAAATCGCTTTTTGACTTTAATGACTTTGATCGAGTAAAGTTTCCTTCAAAGAACGTATCCTCAAAGGGTGGGCTCAGGCATCTGGCGATAATGTGCCTCAAAGACCGCCGACAAAGTGACTCACGATCCTTGTTTTCTCCTTGTTTTGTTCAATTGATAAAACAAGATGAAGTTTAACACCAATGACCGATCCGCAAGTGAGCTCACCCAACATGACAAAGACCAATCCCTTGGCAACCTCATTTGCTCAATTGTTCAAACAAAAGTACATGGAATTGTTGATACCAATGACTAATCTGCTAAGTGAGCTCACCCAACATAGCAAAGACTAATCCCTTGGTGAATTCCAAAGACATTTCTGAAATATCACCAATCTTTATAATTCCAAGTTCAAATTAATTTGGCAAATCTTTCACTATCAAGTGGCTTAGTGAAAATATCGCAAGTTGATCTTCAAGAGAAATGTATGAACCACCACATCTTTCTTTTCAACAGATCTCTTATAAAATGATGTCTCACATCAATGTGCTTGGTTCTTGAATGCAAAACAGATTTTCTCGTGATTGCAATTGCACTTGTGTTGTCACACATGATTGGAATTTCCTTTCTTCAATTCCATAATCCCTTAATTGTTGTCTTAGCCATAGTACTTGTGCACAAAGAACTTCCAAAGAAAGAATGTATTCAAATTCAAAGAATGGAAGTTGAAATAGAATTCTGTTTCTTGCTAAACCAGGAGACCAGTCTATTTCCCATTAACTGACAGGTTCCTGAGGTGCTTTTTCTATCAATCTTGCATCCAAAGATAATCGTAATCTGAGTAGGATATTACCTTGAAGCTTCCTTCCTTGGAATACCATATTCCTACTCCCAAAGTCTCTTTTAGATACTTAAGAATTCTTTTGACAGCACCTAAATGACTTTCTTTAGGTTTGGATTGAAATCTTGCACAAACACCTACAAAGAAAGGATATATCAGTCTCATTGGCGTTGAGATACAAAGAGATCGCTTATCATCCTTCAGACAAAGTCCGATCAACATCTTTGCCTTCTTTATCTTCATCCAATCTGATGTTTGTACTCATAGAGTTGAGCTCTTAGTGCTGCTTTCCATACCAAATTTCTTCAAAGAACTCTTTGGTATACTTGGTTTGATGAATGAAGATTCCATCTTTCAATCTGCTTAACTTGCAATCCCAAGAAGTAATTCATTTCTCCCATCATACTCATTTGGAATTTGCTCTTCATTAGATTTGCAAACTTTTCACAAAGTAAATCATTCTCGTAACCAAAAATTATGTCATCCACATAAATTTGTACCAAAGGGTGTTGTCCCTTCACCGATTCTCAGAAAAGTGTCTTGTCAATGGTCCCTTTTGTAAAACCATTGTCCACCAAGAATTGAGATAGAGTCTCATACCATGCTCTTGGTGCTTGTTTCACCCATAAAGTGCCTTGTTGAGTCTATACACTTTATCTTCTTGATCTTTAACTTCAAATCCAGGAGGTTGCTTGAACATACACTTCCTCCTCTAGGATACCATTCAAAAATGCACTCTTGACATCCATTTGATATACTTTGAAGTTCTTGTATGCAAACATGTGCCAAAAATAACTGATAGCTTCCAATCTTGCAACAGTGCATAAGTCTCATCAAAATCTATTCCTTCGCTTGAGAATAGCCTTTTGCAACTAGTCCGGCCTTATTTCTAACAATGGAACCAGATTCATCAAGTTTATTTCTCAGATACCCATTTAGTACCAATGATATTTGCATGACATGGCCTTTCAACTAGTGTCCAAACTTGATTTCTTTCAAATTCATTTAATTCTTCTTGCATAGCAATTATCCAACTGATCTCAAATTGCTTCTTCAACAACTTTGGGTTCCATTTGTGATAGAAAACAAGTAAACATTGCTTCCAGCTTGTCTTCTAGTCCTCACACCTTGTCGTACATTGCCAATTACTTGTTCAAAGTAGGTGATTCCTTAACCATTGTGGATTTTGGTTATTTTGATTTTCGTGAATATCATCTTCGTAGGTCTCATTGTAGTTTCTTCTACAGGGGGTCAGATCCTTGAACCGCTTCTGGCTTGTTGCATCAAGAACATTGTCGTGCAGGATGTTCAAAGAGGCGAGATCGAAACTTTTAAGTCATTGAATCTTTCCAAAACTTCAACACAACTGGATCGATGATTTGTTGATTTTCAAAGAGTTCACACTTTTTATCTTCCATACCAAGAAACTTAGGTTCATCAAACACAACATTGATTGTTTCTTCATGTTTCAGTTGTTCTTTTGTTCAAGACTCAATGCTCACGATCAAGAATATCCTAAGAAAATTCCTTCATCTCGATTTTGGTTGGAATGTTTTCAAATGAACTTTATGATTTAGAATAAAACATTTGCTTCCAAATGGGTGAAAATAGGATATATTAGGTATCCTTCCATTCCATATCTCATAAGGTGTCTTCAAAGACTTCTTGTTTACTCGATGTTCTATTTTGTGTATAGCAAGTCAGTATTTATCGCTTCAAATTTCAATATCTTTCGTAGCAATGCTTCACAAATCATTGTTCTTCCCGCTTCTTTAATGTCCTGCGCTTCTTCTTTCAAAGAACCCCATTTTGCCGAGGTGTACCAAGCAAAGCAGAAGTTGATGAAGTACACCATTCTGCTCACAATATTCTCTTATAACTTTGTTGAGAAATTCAAGACTCGATCCGATCTAATCTTTATGATCATTAAACTTTTCTCATTTTGTAATCTCTTCAAAAGATTAGGCAAGCTTTGGAGTGTCTCACTTTTCTTGTTCATGAATATCACCCAAGTGTATCTAGAAAAATCATCCACAACCACTAAGGTGTATTTCTTTCCTGTCACAACTTGTTGGAGTTATTGGTCCAAAAGATCCATGTGCATAAGCTCCAACACTCGTTAGTTGGACTGCTTAGTCTTTGACTTGAAACTTGACTTTATCTGCTTACCTTGCGACATGCATCACGATAGCATCCTTCTTGAATGTGATCTCGTAAAACCAACCACTAACTTCTTCTTCACTAACTGATTAATATCATCAAAATTTAGATGATTTAACTTCTTGTGCCATAACCAATTGAGTTCAGATTTGGTATGTACAATCAGGCAGGTTTCTGGAACTGCAGTAGACCAATCCACAACATACATGTTCTGTTGCCTTCTACCAGCAAGTACAACTTGATCACCTCTTTCACTAATGACAATACAATTGTTTTTGTCAAAAGTGACCTTGTATCCCATATCACAGAATTGTCCAAAGGCTCAAGAGTTGTAATCCAAATCCTTCCACATATGCAACATTCTTGATTGTAAGTCCATTTCGACAAGTGTGCCATATCCTTTGTATAGCCAGTGTATTTTTGTTGCCAAAATTCACCCTTGACCATCTTTTGCCACAAAGTTTGTAAGACAAGTGCTTATTCTTTGTCATGTGTCCTGAACATCCACCGTCAAAGTACCGCACACCCTACAAAACAAAGTTAATGCATTTTAGGTACCCAAATCTGCTTGGGTCCATAGTGGTCGATGGCAAGCATGACCCTTGGTATGTTTCCATAAGGTCTTCTCTAAATGTGTCATACTTTGGTTCATACTTTGTTCATACATGTATTCCACACATCCATAAGTTCTAACAAGAGGTTGTGTAGGAACCACATATGTTTTCTCGGCCTTTTGGTACATAATGTCGCTTTGAAATGATTCTTGTTATTAGAAACATTTGCATAACCATAGGTGTGTCTTTGTCTATTAGAACAACCACTGTAATATGGAGTCTCACGAGGTCTTGTGTAAGTCCTCTCATTGATTCCATTGCCTAGGTTTTACCCTAGTAGTCCGGTTATACTGATCGCTTTCAGCATTAGATGCAGAATATTCCAATCCTTATCAATGAGGAACAGTCTACCTTTCCCCTGAGATAAGTATCCTTTGAATGATCAACATTTTTGGATTTAGGATTCTTATTCTTGGAATATTTCTGCTTTTTTCCTTCGTGGTCCAAATAGACTTGGTAGCAGTCCGCTATCAAGAGGCTTAGAAGGTACAAAGAAATTCTATTTTTGGATTTATTCTTTTACTAGGAGTTGTTGACTTCTCGAGACTTCGATTTTGCTTCTTTGAGGCATTCTCATTTGGTTTTACCGCTTCAAAGAAATTTTACTGGAGATGGATCTAGTGCAGGCACAAACTTAGGACCACCTCGTACTAGGTTCAAGAACCTTCGGATCCACTCTTGTTAGATTGTTTGAGTTCCAAATCCAAGCCCAGCCTCTATCTCCATAAGGCTTTCCCGATTTGTATGCGTGATTGGAACAAGATGGTTCAAATAGATTCAGAGGTCAGCTGGATGTTCAAGCAGACTTATGCTTGATTCTCGTCCAACATCTTTTCTTTACCTTTGAAAACCCTTAATTCACTTTTCAATCTTCCAACTTCTAACTCAAGAGCCTCTTTTTCACCTTCACAATCTCATAACCAGATTGTATTATCCTTAGTTGATTAAGGATGGCATCCAAAGTCTCATTGTTGTCGAATTTCTAGGATTTGAACCACGTAGATTCACAATCACTTCCAAAGCAGAGTGTTTATAGATACAATGTTGTATACCTCCTCGCTTTCATCCTGTTGGCCATCAAAGCATAATCCTCCATATCAAAGAACTGGTCTTTGTGTCATCCGATTCATTTCCTTTTTCAGATCCCACTTCATATCCTCGATTCATCTTCAAAGAACCATAGCTTTCTTGCCATGTCTCCTTTGTTTACTCTTGGTCTTCGTGAGGTCCGACAATCAGTCTAAAATGTCCAGGCTTCTTACAGCTTGAAGCAAAGATAATCGTGTTCCTTGCCTTGTTTCAACTCGTGACAATCAGTCCGAAGTGTCCTGGTTTCTTGCAATGAAAGCATAGATAGTCATTATCTTTCTTTGGTTCTTCTTTCCTTCTTTCAAGAGGCCTCTTTGTGAAATTTCTTGTAGGGCCTTTCCACTCTTCATCATTCTGATTTTCTTGCTCAAGAGGGCAATTTGTTCTTGCATTTCATCTAGCATATCATCCTCGTCCTCCTCGATGTTTCTTCATGATGTGAAGCAGCCAATCAATGCATGGTCTTTGGCTCTTCCTTTTCGATTTCGAGCACTAGCTTCTTGCTAAATTCATAGGCCTTAAGATCGAGAGAACAGGTTTGAAGGTGTCTTCTTCATGCAGCCTTTCTCATTTCTTCAATTGCAAATCACCTTCATTTTCCAAACATCTCTTGCAGTAAAGCTTCCAAGATTTTGGTGTTTACTTCTCTTTTGAATAACTTACACTCAGCAGAGTAAGTTCATCTAAGATTGCATTGAATCTGGACTCCATTTGCTCAATGGTTTCATTAGGTAGCATTTTGAACTTTTGAAACCTTTTTCTGGCCACACTGATTTTGTTCTTCTTTATTGCATCAGTGCCTTCACAGATTAAGTGAATCTTATCCCAAAGTTCCTTTGCGCCTTGCAATCTTTGACTTTCATGTACATATTGCTATCCAAGGTTCTCGTAGATGATATCAATAGCAATGTTGTTGAGGTTTGCTCTTTTCCTGCATCTTCCGCATTCCATTCTCTCTTTGGTTTAGGAATGTACTCGCTCACACCCACTGCTTATCGCTTTGTAATCTCCAGTGGTCCTTCAGTTAGTACATCCATCATCTCATCATGAGTAGCAGCAAGATATGCCTGCATTCGACGTTTATACTCATCAAATCTATCAAGAGAACACATCAACATGGTTCTAGCATACTGTGTGTTATCCATGATGCAAGTCTTGAAAATCAGTAACTTGAAGGAAAGTTTTTAAAGAATTTTCACAAGCACAACAAGTAGGATTCCTTCAGAACAGAAGCACTGCTCCGATACCAATTGTTGGTCCCTTGAAAAGGCTTTAGTTAAGTTTAGAGGGGGGTGAATAAACTTAACACTTAAAACTTTGGAGTTAACAAATTGCAACTTCAAAGCACTCGATACTTTCATGAGTCTCATTGAGACCTCGATAACTCGCCGATAAACAATGAGTCTACCTACTAGATTCGCTTTGCTGAATTTGTGCAAATGGAATAATATCAAAATTAAGCCTTGTTACTTGTTGTTAAATATGTTACTAAGTATTAGATACTCAAGAGTGTATGTGTGTGATTTCGATTGCTAGATTCAAAGAGTTGATATGAATAATGACTAAGTGCGTAAAGTAAATGCAAGAAGTAAGTAGAGATTTTTATAGTGGTTCCAGTGAAGTAATCCTGTGTCGCCCACTCTTCTCCTGTGATGTTGGAGGAAATTCACTAGTAATCTTTGAGTTATCTCATTACAAAGAATCCTAGGTTGCTTGTCCTTCACCAATAACTATGGCTTCACAAATCGAAAACTAGGAATGTAGGATTGCTTGCTCCCGAGTCTTCCACTGGTCCTTGAAGGGTAGAATTGCCTCTTCACCACTCCACCACAAACCAACAGATCTTTCACACTCTAACAGATGCTTCATTGTCTTCAAGAGGTTCTTTATAAAATAAAGAATGAATCAAGTAAATGATTCACTTGCAAAGAGCTTGATTAGGATGATATAATCAAGCGGCTTGCGCCTTCAAGTGTGTATGCTTGATGCAAATTAAACACGTAATGCACTTGAAGAAAATAACTAGATCAGCACTTTAAGCTCAAGATAAGTTCAAAGCAGGTGTTTTTCACTCAATGTTATCACTTGAAGTTTTAATCCAAAATTCATCCTCGCTTCTTGAGTTGAAAGTCCTCTATTTATAGATAGGAATGCATGTGACTTGAATTTGAAATTCAAATGTGACCGTTCTTTGTATTTGTCCCATCCTCACCGCATTCTCGTCACTATTCATAGGGGATCGACCTTCGTCAGATTACTTTTTGACAAAGGCAAATCTGCCCACCTTTGACTTGTATCCAATGGATAAAAATATGGATCATCCCAACGCTCTTTTTAATCTCACCTTTGATTTGCTTGATAAGTCGAGGAAGTTGGTTGTTCTTATCCATGTAACTTCTCAATAATCTTGAATTAATCGAGGCATATATCAGCAGGTTCATTAGTCTGCTGTAAAACCAATCAGTCTGCTGAATATTATATTTTTGTCTGTAAAATATAATGCAGCTGATTCCTTTTATCCAACTTTTATTTGTGAAGTTAGATTACATCATTTTGAATATAACTATGTTCCAAACATCATCCAACTTGTGGAACGTAGACCTTCTACACAAGGTATATGTAATCAATTTAGGTCATCACAGACTTGCCTAGATACTGATTCCATATCCTTGACATTAAATACTAAGTTTGATCCCTTAGCCTTCATTTACTGAGTTTGAACCCTCACCTTCGGTCTTCGAGTCTTGGCGGAGTTGCGCACTAGATCTCGACCTATCTACCCTATCGACCTGAACCGGTCTGGCGATAAACAATCGCTGACCTTTTACAGTGCTTGTTTGATCAAACCTATTTATGAATCAAACTCTAGTAAACCTATACATTTTATCTAGACATCTTTTTGCCTTTGCACTATAACAGCTAGTATGGCACTCATCATCAAAACTAAGAAATAAGTCCAACACTAAGAAGTATGATTTCTTCATCACTTTCACCATAATCATTTCCACCAAAATTTATAGGTAAGGTTTCAACATTGTTTGTGGGGGGATGGTTCATCGAATGTTTCAACCAGCTTTTCTTGAGTTTCAGCCACCAGAGCCTGCAATTTGTTTTTGTATTCATCAAATCTTAAAAATGAACATTTTATCAATTTTCTAAAGTGGTGATGTGTATCCCTGATGCAGTTTTGAAAAACTTTTAAAGACTTAAGCAACCAAACTGATAGAACTCAGTCGAAGATCTCTTCAGAGTGGAAGATTAGCTCCGATAACAATTGTTGGTATCGGAAATAACTGATACCCAGTTATCCAAGCTAAACACTCGAAGCAGTAACAACTTTGGATCACCTTCAAAAGGAAAGACTGCTCCGATACCAATTGTTGTTCCTTTTAGAAAGGATGACATATGTTTAAAGGGGGGGTGAAAAAACTTGTCACCAAAACCACGCCCAAAAACAAAATCTTAAACCAGATTTAGTTCAATCTACAACTTGTGCGGAGTTAAGTTAACTTAACTGAGTATAAGTCAAGATTGACTTATCCTTAGCTGAGTTAACCGGCAGTGGATTAATAAGCCTTTGTTAAATATGAGTTATCTGTTATTATCTTTACTCTGTTTCTGATGTTTGCTGAGTATGTGAACTAGATGAATAAAACTATAATGCAGTAAATAAATGTGTAAAGTAAATAATAAGAATTATAGAGGTTCCAGGTGGTGTAATCATGTCAGTCCTCTCTTCCCCTATGATGCGGAGGAAAATTCCACTAGAACTTTTGAGATGGCCCAATTACAAAAAGTCCTAAACTGATAGTCCTTGACTAATCTCTAGCTTCACTATCTAAACACTTGTAGAACAGGTAGGATGGCTGCTCTTCAATTGTTTGAAACACTGGTCCTTGGAGGGTTGTCTTGCCTCTTCACCAGCTCTTCACAAACATAGTCTTCCTGACTGCAGCTCAACTATCCTTCACACCTTCTTTGTGTTTCACGGTCTAAAACCATTGACATAATCAAAGTTGAGACTTGAATCAATAACTATGATTCAATTTGTGATTTGAGCTTTCTCTTGTAGATAAGACAGTTATGCATAGCTCTATTTTCTTCAAATGAATGTTCTTGATGTTTCTTGAATGCTTGTGATCACATGAAGAAATTTCTTGTTCTTGCAATTAAGTGCTTAGCAGGAATTCTTTTGATTTACTTTCCCCTTGATATGAGTTTTCTTGACTTGATTGATTATTAGAATTCCGCACTACTTCTTGTGGTAGAAACAGTCTATTTATAGGGGTTTTTCTAACGGTTATCATTTGAATCTGAATCCTTATAGCCGTTAGTGGTCCTGCTTTTATGTATGTGTGTCAGTGTCCTTTCTGACATTCATAACGGTCTGATCCATCTTAAGTTTTTATTAACTTCAGTTAGAAACTGATTCAAACATGACTTAGTTATTTTCCAGTTTCTAAGAGCATTAACTGAGTTTTTACTCTTCTTCAAAATCTCAGTACTCTATCTTTCATCTAATTCTAATTGACTAAATTAGAGTACACCATTTACAAACAAACCATCTAAGATATCATTGTCCTTTTGATTCTTAGTCCAGTATACAAGATCTATAAATTCAGTTCAGGTCAGCACAATCTTGCATGATGTCTAACTCTACAGTCTTGACTTAGTCTTCATAAACTGAGTTTGAACCCTCAGTTCTTCAGTCTTCTAGATAAGTCAACTGAGTCTGTGTCCCTCAGCGAACTTACCTTTTTCAGTTTCTGTTGGTGTACTCTTATAACAGTTTTCAAGTATCTCTTTTGGATCTCAGTTTCCTCAAGTTACTTACTCAATTTCTCAGTTCTGAACCTAGAACTATTACAGTGCTTGTCTGATTAACCTATACAAATATCAGACTCTATTAAATCCTTTACATTACTTTCTAGACATATGTTTGCTTTGCACTATAATAGCTAGTTATGACACTTCATCAATCGGGTCTAAAAACAATAATGAAATAAGTGATGAATCAACATCAAAACATAAATTTTATTTCCAACAAGATCCAATGATCCCTCTATACAGCTTTTGATCAACATTTTTTCCATTTTCATCTTTCCCAAGAATAACTCTTGCACATATTGGTGTATCTGTTGTGCCACTTGTATCCATACCATATTTGTGTATCAAGTCTATTGTATACTTGGCTTGAGTGATAAAGATGGTGTCCTTCATTTGTTTCACTTGTAAACTAAGAAAGTAATTGAGCTCTCCTATCATACTCATATGAAATTTGCGCTTCATCAGATTTGCAATTTTCTCACACAGCTTTTCATCTTTTGATACAAAGATGATGTCATCAACATAGATCTGAACTAACAAAGTGCTTGTTCCTTCTTTTAGCTTGAAGAGAGTCTTGTTAATAGTCCATTTGTTCAATCCATTAGTGATTAAGAATTGTGACAGTATCTCATACCAGGCTCTAGGTGCCTGTTTGAGTCCATATATAGCATTTTTGAGCTTATACACTTTATCTTCCTTCCCTTTGAGTTGGAAACAAGGTGTTGTTCCACATATACTTCTTCTTCCAAAAGTCCATTCAGAAATGCACTCTTGACATCCATTTGATAAACTTTGAAGTCTTTGTGTGCTGCAAAAGCTAGAAAGAGTCTGATTGCTTCCAATCTTGCTACTGGTGCAAATGTTTCATCATAATCTATTCCTTCTATTTGAGAGTAGCCTTTTGCAACTAGCCTTGCTTTGTTTCTGACAACTGTTTCTTGTTCATCCATCTTGTTTCTGACTACCCATTTTGTTCAAATAATGTTGGCCATGTATGGTCTGTCAACAAGTCCCAGACCTCATTTGTCTCAAATTCATTGAGCTCTAATTGCATGGCTGTAATCCATTCAGCATGTTGAATTGCATCATCTATAGTTCTAGGTTCCACCTGTGATAGAAAACAAGTTAGCATATTCTCCAGTTGTCTTCTGGTTCTAACTTCTGTATGAAAATCTCCAATAACTTGTTCTTCAGGATGATGTCTCAGCCAGTTCAAATCAGGTTGAAGTTGCTCTTGATTTGGTTCTTCAAAAACTTCAGCTTGTGTGTCAACTTCATGATCTTGTGTTGGTGCCTCTTGTGTTGTATTGACTGTTGCATCAACTTGAACGCCAAATGTGTGATCCAAGATTGTAGCTGGGACTGTTGTATTTATATAGACTTGTCCTTGTACAGCTTCTTCTTCAAGATTGTATAAGCTTTCACCATTTGTATTTGGTTCATCAAAAGCTACATGAATTGATTCTTCAATCACCAAAGTCCTTTTGTTGAGTACCTTGAAAGCTTTGCTTGTTTCTGAGTATCCCATAAAGATTGCTTCATTGGCCTTTCCATCAAAAGTATGCAGTATTCAATACAAAACATTTAGATCCAGATATATGCAAATGTGAAATGTTAGGTTTTCTTCCATTCCAAATTTCATATGGTGTTTTTCCATGATGTTTGTTGACGATTGATGTGTTTTAAGTATAGCATGATGTATTTGCTGCTTTAGCCCAAAATCTCTTTGGTAAGAATGCCTCTGCAATCATGGTTCTCACAGCTTCTTTGAGTGTCCGGTTTCTTCTTTCTGCTAAACTATTTTGTTGTGGAGTCCCTGTTGCTGATAGTTGGTGTAGTACACCATTTTCTTCATAGTAGGTTCTCATTACTTCATTTAGGAACTCTATGCCTCTATCTGATCTTATCTTGATGATCTTCAATTATTTTTCATTCTGAATTCTTCTCAGTAGATCTGGAAGCTTCTTGAGTGTTTCTTTCTTCTTGTTCAAGAAGATAGTCCGGGTGAATTTGGAAAGTCATCCACCACCACTAGAGTGTACTTCTTTCCACTTACACTCACTGGTGTGACTGGTTCAAAAAGATCCATGTGAAAAAGGTGTAAGATCCTTGTTGTTGATTGATAAGGCTTTGAATTGAAGGAGCTTTTGATCTGCTTCCCTTTTTGACTTGAATCACATAGACTTTCCTTTTTGAATGTGATCTATGGAAGGCCTTCAACTATCTTGTTTTTTTGACAATTGTTGATGGTAATGAAATTTAGATGGTTCAGTCTTCTAAGCCTGATCCGGTTGGTTGATTGCTTATTCTTGACAAGCAAACAGGTTTCTGCTTTTGCTATCTTCCAATCCATCACATACATGTTGTCTTCTCTTTTTCCCGCAAGTACAACTATGTTGGTTTGCCTATGAATCACCATGCATCCTTCTTTGTTGAAATGCACATTGTAGCCTTTGTCACAGAATTGACTAATGTTTAGAAGATTGAAATTCAATCCTTTATCATAAGCTACATTCAGAATCTTCAAATTGTTCTTGAACATTATGCCTTCCCTCTTAATTTTGCCTGGGTTTTCTTTGCCTCCAAATGTAACTTTGGGTCCATCAAAAGCTTTAAAGTTGGTCAGCCATCATTTGTTCCCTGTCATGTGTCTGGAACATCCACTATCGTTTTGGTACTCAATACTGTTTGGGTCCATACCTGTTAGCAGTCATGCCTCTCATTCCAAGTGTTTATCCAAAATATCTTCTTCTTAGATAGTTGAAATCATCAACTTCATATATGTAAGGAGTGACCGAATAATTTCTTGTAGAATTTTTTAAATTATTCTGATACAATTCTCTACTTTTTGGTGCATTTGCAACATTTTTCACTCTCCGATATGCATGAGGAAACTTATTTTCATATTGCTTCTTGTGTCCAGGAGCATGCCTTGTTTGGTTGTTCCTAAACACATGTTGCATAGCATGAAATGGTTTCTTCTTGTATTTTGGGGGTGCAACATTCCAATCATCCTCTGAAGGGTAAAGTCTTTCTTTACCTTTCAGTAGGCTTTTGCCTTTAGTTGGCCGGTTTGATGATTTACTCAGCTGTTTCACTACACTGGGTTTTGACTGCACCGGTGCAGGATGAGTAGTTAAAACTATGGTCTATCCTTTTATGAATTTAGGTCCAGTTTTGGTCCTTGATTCAGAATTGTGTTGTCAATTCTTTCTTTTCTCATCCTGATTGTGGTAGCCAAGACCAGATCTGGATCCAAACCTTTTTGGGGGTTTGTAAGCTGGTGCATTGAGTGGTGTAGTGGTGCTATTAACTGGTAGGGATATTTTCTCAGTTGGTCTGTCAACATCAAATGAGTGATCATCTGCTGCTGGTTGATCAGTTGAGTGTACTTCCTTACTAGTTTTTTCAACTTTCATTTCATCCAGTTCTTTCTTTAATCTTTTATTTTCCTTTCTTGAATTCTCACATTCTTGTTCCAGAATTTCAAGATTTAATTGAATATCTTCAAATTACTCATGAGATTTTGAATTAGGTTTGTAGAATCTAAAGGGAGAGTAGAAGATTGTACAGTGT
Organism: Gentiana macrophylla; assembly: GCA_026214975.1. Lineage (NCBI taxonomy): Eukaryota > Viridiplantae > Streptophyta > Magnoliopsida > Gentianales > Gentianaceae > Gentiana > Gentiana macrophylla. Next base: position 53,948,346 of record CM047807.1, on the reverse strand, counting down.
TAGATATGGATGCACTTGATGATGAGTATGAACTAGATATTACCTCTGTTTCATCAGCTTTCTTAGCCATAAGACATAGCTATGCCTAGTCATTGTCTGAGTTGTTGAATTCACCATCATCTGAATCATCTTCAAATGATTCTTCATCCTTTTCACTGCTGGTTTCAGCTTTAAGTGCCTTCTTGCTCTTTCACTTTTATGTTGTTTTGTACTTCTTTTTTTCCTCACCTTTGTCTTTTTCATTAGGGCAATCTGCCTTGAAGTGACCTTTCATCTTGCAATTGAAACATCTATATTCATCATCTTTTGTCTTTAAGTCTTTACTTGAGCTTGACTTCTTGTTTGATGATGAACTTCCTTTGAATTGTTTCTTCTTGCTAAACCTGTCAAAACGTTTAATCAGTAAAGCAATCCGTTCTTTTAGCTCCTGTGTCTTTGTGCTACTTGTATCAACCGTTTTGCTTTGCTGGGGTGCAACCAGCGCACTGGCCTTGTGTGCCTCTGCTGGTTCACTGTCTTCACCGTTTAACTCAAATTCATGAGCCTTTAATTGAGACATCAGAGTCAAAGTATTGGTGTTTGCAAGATTTATTGTTCCTCTGAGTACTGATGTGATGATCTTCCATCTTTCAGGTAGACCTCTCAAGATTTTTAGACAAATGTCCTTCTGTTGATATGTATGTCCAAGTTGTTGTAGTTCACTGATGATGCTTGAAAATCTGTTATCCATTTTATCAATGGATTCTCTAGTCTTCATCTTGAAGTTTTGAAATTTAAGTTTTGCAACAGACAATTTGTTTTCTTTGACTGCCTCTTGTCCTTCATTGATCAGTGCTAATTTATCCCACATCTCCTTTTCTGTTTTGCAGTCCTTGATCCTCATGAACATATTGCTGTCTAGAGTCTTCAAAATAATGTCTTTTGCAACAAAGTCAAGATTTGCTCTTCTTTTGTCATCCTTGGTCCAATATTTCTTAGGTTTCTCTATTTCTTTTCCTTGATCAGCTCCTGTGGCTATTGCAGTCATAATCTTGATTGGGCCATCATTGATTACATCCAGCATCTCCTCATGAGTTGCTGCAAAATGAGACAACATCCTTATTTTATATTCATCAAAATGATTAACATTGAATACAGGTACTTTAGACATGAAATTTGAGGAATCCATAAGTACAAATAAGAGATATATTTAGAAAGCATAGATTTGAATACTACTTTGAAAATATGTGATCTCCTTATTACTAGAAATCAGATCTGAACAGGTTCTGATATTAGGAACACTGCTCCGATACCAATTGTTGGTCCCAGAGAAGGGTAAAAGTATAGACAGAAGGGGTGAATGACTATACTGGAGTTTCAAAAAATTTCACAATATAAAAGATTTTGGGCAGCGGATAAGTCCCTTCTTTTAATGCTATTTCAAAGTAGGATATGCACACACGAAGTATGAATTGTGCAATAAATAAGTGCAGTAAAGTAAAGTGCTGAAAGTAAATAAACACAAAGGTTTATAGTGGTTCAGGGTGATGTAATCCCTTAATCCACTCTTCTCCTGTGATGATTGGAGGAATTCATTATTGTTTTCACTGATACAATAGTTAGATTGTTCTTGGATACACAAGCTTCACAATCTCCAAGACTATCACTCACTGGCTTCAAAAGCTTCAGTGTCTCAGTCTTCAACACTGCTCCTTGAGAACAAATCCTTCAGCAACTATCACAAACACAACTCTTTCTCAGATGCCTCTGATTCAGTTGCTTGATTGGTGTGAATTGGATTCATAGATTCTGTTGATCCATCTCAGTGCTTGATGTGGAACTTTAGCTCTGATTGCTGAGTTGATCTCTAGATGTGTGCTTTAAGTTCAGATAGAATGCTTTTCAAATTGATAGAGTTTCTGCTTGTTCTTATGTAATACAATCGTTATTGTTCATGTCTCTCAATGCCGTCTATTTATAGCCTTGATTATCCTTGGTTTGAATTTCCGTTTGTTAGCTATTTAATGTGGGGAATAATCATTGATTTAATTTCTTGATTCCCTCTTAATTATAATCTCCTTGATTTCAGTGCTCCAGATTTTTCTTCAAACGTTTATCACAAAATCCGTCCTTGATTGATTCTTGATTGATTGTGCATTTAATGCTTGATCCTCTGAATCTTTCTTATTTCTCACGTTCTGAATAAGTTTAGCTTACTTAACTGTTTCATCACGTGATTGTCTCTTGAACGGTTGAGTGTTCCTATTGACTTAGCCGATTAGTTCTTCCTTTATTGCTTTTTCTTTACTCAGCGGGTAGACAGTTCATCTTGCTGGTTTACTGCCTTCTTGATTTCTTTGATCTTTCAAGAGTCCTTGTACTTCATTGATCCTTCATTTGAGTGAGATCAGTGTACACCATAATTAAACAATGATTTTCATCACTAAAAATATAACTTAGACTTATCCAAGGTCATCACAGACTTCCCTGGTTATAAGTCAGACCATATGTCTTCAGGCTTCTCTGCTGGTACTTGGCCGTTTTTACTCTACCGAAATTCTATTTTACTTAGTCATCCTACCAACTAGTACAATACTTGTCTGACTCAACTTATACAACATGTCAGACTTTAAATAAAGACTTATACAGAGATTTCTAACTTATTTCAGGCTTGCTATAACAGCTAGTATGGCCATCATCAAAACATAATAAAATATTCCTAACAGTCACAGATACTGTCTTTCTTGTAGGCCATGTCTGGCAGATCTCTAACCATGTCATTTCATGCCAATCGATTGATAGTCTTGAAATTGAGATGGCTCAGTCTCTTGTGCCATATACGACTTATTTATGGTCTGGATTGAACTAGTAGACAAACTTCTGATGTTGCAGTTGACCAGTCTACTACATACCAATTCTTCTTTCTTTTCCCGATTAAGATCGTCTGTCCAGTTTCTTCATTGATGACTCTGCACTTTCTTTTATCGAATAAGACCTCATATCCTTTGTTACAGAATTGACTTGCACTTAAGAGATTGTACTTGAGTCCTTCAACTAATGTGACATCACAAATCTCTAGATCATTCATGATTAGGCTTCCAATGCCTTTTGTGATTCCAGGCTTCTCATTTCCTCTAAAGTTGACTTTGGGTCCAACTTTATTCTGATATTTTGTAAAATAGTGCTTGTTGCCTATCATGTGTCTGGAACATCCATTGTCTATGTACCAGATGACCTACAGAACAAATTAGTTGAACTTAGGTACCCAAATCTGTTTGGGTCCAATAGGGTCAGTTCTAGATGATGTAATGCCTAGTCTGTATCTAAAAGGGGGGACTCTTAGGCGCTTGCACCACTGATGAAGGTAATCAAATGGAATTTCATAAAAAAATTATTTCCATTTGAAATCCTTTCTCTTCCTGTTAGTTTGTATGGATGAGCAAAAATGTTCTTCAGATTAGTCTTTGCAAACATCTTGGATTTCTATTTATACACATGTCTTGTACTGTTAGGAACTTTCTTATGTGTAAAGAGATATCTAGGATGCTTCACAGTTGTATTTTTAGGAAGATTATTTCTGACATTGGATCTCTTATTGTGGGTAGAAAGGCCAATGTTCTAGTCATTATCGGAAGGATATAATCTCTTATTCCCCTGACCTTATGATTCCTTGATGAATTAATTCTTTCATAAGAGACTGGATGGTCATGTTCATGACCTTCAGCCCAATATTTAACAAAGTTGACTTCCTTGACCTGTTTCACTCTAGGCTCAGGTGTGAAAGTAGTTCCATAAGGAATACCACTTTCAGATCTGAACTTTGAGTCAGACTTGACAAGAGTCGTCTATTTTGTGTATCCCAGACCGGACTTGTCTCTAGGTCATTTGGCTGGTTGGTACTCAGAGAAGATTGAAGTAGTAGGCTTGATTTGAATATGTAGTTCCTCATTCAGATCAGATCTGGTTTCATCACACATTGATGATTTGTTACTTCTTAATTGAAAGAGTTCATCTTTCAATTTCAAATTCTAAGATTTAAGATATTCACTTTCTTTCTTGATAAGATCATAGTTTATTTGAATTTCTTGAAACTCACTATTAATATCTTTAAGAAATCCTTGAATATCAGCATTCTCGGGATTTTGAATTAGATATTTGAAGCATGAACCAGATGAGGTTGCTGAGTGTGAAAATACTGATATTACCTCATCATTATCCTCTAATGCCATGAATATATTGTCATCTGAGTCAGATAAGGGCTCTGCTTGACTCTCATGAGAGGAGTCATCATATGCTTTGTAAGCTCATCCGTTTCTACCCTTGTTGTATGCTCTATCACATCTCTTATCACTCTAGTTTTCTTGATTGGTTCGCGACAGTTGTTGGTCCCTTGAAAAGGCATTGGTTAAGTTTAGAGGGGGGAGGGGGGTGAATAAACTTAACACTTAAAACTTTTTGGAGTTGACAAACTCAAGAACTTCAAAGACTGTCTGATATCTCATGAGTCGATGATACTTGATAGCTTTCTTTGATGTATAGTAGTCTCACCGACGCTAAGTTTACTAAATTTGTGCAGCGGAATTATATCAAAAATTAAGCCTTAATACTTGTTGTTAAATATGATACTGAGTATTAGATACTCAGTAGTGTATGTTTGTGGTTTCAGTTGCTAGATTCAGTAGGTTGATGTGTATAGTAAACTAAATGCAGAATGTAAGTGCAGAAAGTAAGTGGGCAAGTTTTATAGTGGTTCCAGGTGGTGTAATCCTATAAGTCCACTCTTCTCCGGTGATGTTGGAGGTAAGTCACTAGAGATCTTTGATGTAGCTGTTACAAAGATTCCTAATTTGCTTGTCCTTCACCAATAACTAGGGCTTCACAAACTGAACACTTCGAACATGTAGGATTGCCGCTCCAAAGTCATCCACTGGTCCTTGAAGGGTAGGATTGACTCTTCACCAGCTCCACCACAAACAACAGTCTTTCACACCCAACAGATGCTTCACTGTCTTCAGCAGGTTCTTTATAAAATAAGGATTGAATCAAGTGAATGATTCATTGCGGCGACTTGATTAGGATGATATAATCGCACTTTTGCGCCTTTCAAGTGTGTAAACTTGATGTAGCTTGAATACAGAATACACTTGAAGATTTTCTCTGGATCAGTAGCTTTAAGCTCAGTCGGTTCAGCAGGGTGTTTTTCAGCTCAGAATTATTTCTTATATTTTTCTCTTAAAATTCATGAATCATCATCTTTTTCTGAGTTTGAAGTCCTCTATTAATAGGTAGGATGGCATGTGACTTGTATTTGAAAATCAAATATAGCCGTTCCTTGTTTTGTCCCATTTGACTTGCTTTCTGTCACTATTCATTGGACTGACACTGTCAGAATCCTTTTTGACAGTGCAGTCTGTCCACCCTTGACTTATATCCATTGGATAAAATCCTGAATCATCCCAACGTCCTTTTAATCTCAACCACTGATTTGTTTGATAGGTCAGAGGTTGTTAGCTGTCATTTTCCAAGTAATCTTCCAATGTAATCTTGAATTAATCGAGATATATTATCGGCCAGTTCATCGATCTGTTTGTAATACCTATCGATCTGTTGAATGCGACAATTTCTTTGTGTATCAAATACAATGCAGCTGATTTTTTTTATCTAACTTTTATTTGTGAAGTTAGATTACACCTTTTTGCAAATAACTAAGTTCCAATCACCATCCAACTTAAGGAACTTAGACCTTCTACACAAGGTATATGTAATCAGTTTAGGTCATCACAGACTTGCCTAAATTCTGATTCCATATCCTTGACTTTAAATACTAAGTTTGATCCCTTAGCCTTCATTAACAGAGTTTGAGCCCTCAGCCTTCAGTCTTTAGCAGGTTCCTGATAAGTCTATTGACTTAACTACCATACTGACCTAGACTAGTCTGCTGAACTCAGTTAGCTGACCTTTACAGTGCTTGTTTGATCAAACCTATACAAAGATCAAACTCTAATAAACCTATACATTTGATCTAGACATCTTTTTCCTTTGCACTATAACAGGTTAGTCTGGCACTCATCACTAAAACATAGAAATAAGTCCAACAATTTCCCCCTTTTTGGTGATGATGCCACTACCCTCACCTAACAGCAAAGCAAAAAGATTTTAAAACAAAAACAGAACAAATTTAGTGATTTTTCATTATAAACATTTGTTCAAGTTATTACTGTCTAGCATCAGCAAAGATAAAACAGATAATTATGCTGATCTACTATTTTCTTTCTCTTTCTTCTCTTGCTTTTTCAGCTTGTTCTTGATAAGCTCTTATTTCTTCTATCATCTCTCTCATCCATTCATTTTCAATCAAAGTGAAGTCAATGTAGGAGTTCACTTCCTTCCACCACTTCCATGCTTCAGGTAGGATGAGGTTGATTTGATTGACTCTGAATCCCATTCTCATGTAGAGCTCTTTAAATTCATTCAGTGAGTCCTTAGCTTTTGTGATAGACAAACTCCTTTCACCTCTACCACTTCTTCCACCTCTTCCACCTCTATAACTTGCCCTCAAGGCTCTAACCCTTGCTTCCCAAAATATCAATCCCATGAATGAGTTTAAACCTTCATGAAATCCCTTGTCAAGGTAAGGTTTCCTTCTGTTATAGTATTCATTCTTGTATTGTTTGAGGAGATCATCAGTAAGTTGAACTCTTCCAGGTGCAGGCTCCCTGAATGCATTTCTTTCATTCTCCCATTTCTTCTTAGCAAAAATCCTTGCAGCCTCTTTTGCTACTGCTGTTTGGCCCTCTTCCCCTTTAGTGACATCATCAACAAAACAGGATAGTAGGCCATGAACACTCTCATGTGTGATAACCAGATTACTCAGTTGTCCTTCCATAATTTCAGTTCTTGTATCAACTGCAGTAATCCTTGATTGCAGAGTTTGCTCCAGTAGATTGATCCTCTCAGTAAGCTTAGGATCCAATCCAGCAGGTTGAGATGTTCCAGCAGCCTCAGCAGGCTTAGGAGTTTCAGCAAGTTTATCAAGTTTTTGATGCATAGAAGCAAGTTGGTCTTTCAAAAACTTCTCTTTCAGTGTATTTCCTTGCTTGATTCCCCTCACATCTAGCATCATATTATTAACAGCATTTTGAGTAGATGTGAAATTTGAAGCAACTGTTTCAGTAGATTGTCTGTTGTCATTCACCAGCTTCATCAGTTCCTCAAATCTTTGTTCTTGTCTATCCAGTTGTGTTCTTAACTGTTGCTTGTCATTCCTGACATTCCTCAACTCATTCAACACTTGCTCATCGGCACTCCACCGCCATTTCTCCAAAGAACTCCATCAAGAGGCTCTTCTACATTATATTGTGCCCTTTGTCTGGTGATGACCATTGCTTTACTCATATCTCTCCCAAGTAGGGGAGGTCCTTCCTCAACCATAGCACCAAGAATATCTTCCATTATAGGATCTTGTGCGGGTTCATCATTCAACGTTTCATCATCGGTAGATCCATCAATTTGAAACTCTTCATCATCAGTAGTCATAGTCCAAAGATCTGCTCTTCATCATTAACAACAAGAGCTCTGCGACTATATTTCCCTCTGATGGCCTTGACTCTAGTAGGCTCCACTACAGCAGCCTCTTCAACAACTACAGCAGGGGTTTCCTCCGAACTCAATGATTGTTCCAACCTGTGTCCAGGTGCTGTTTGCAACTCAGCAACCTATACCTCCTGTTCCAACCTTTGCTCAGGTGTTGTTTGAACCTCAGCAACCTGAACCTCCTGTTCCACTCTTTGAGGATTGAATACAGCTTCATTATCCACTTGAAATCCTTCAGCATGACCAATATTTGTTAGGATAGAGGCAGTTTTGGTAAGAGTGTCCTCAATGTCAAATCCATCTTGATATTGAATTGAATCCTCTGAACTGGCACTAGGTTCACTGTGGTCAGTAATCCTTTCCTCATCCAAACTAGCACTTTGTTGATCTTCAGATTTTGCAGTAGGTTCTCCAACAAATAAAGTAGAGGATTCACCAACCAACCTATTTGCAGCACCACTTATTCCATCATTGATCAATGCCTCCAGATCATCCATGGTGAGATTCTGCAGATCCTCATCCATCTCTCCAGTCTGCTAGCCCTCAGCAGACCTATCAATGTCAGTGGGTTCAGCTTCTGCATCAATAGTGGCTCATTGACCAGTGGCTTCAGTGGTTGTTTCTCTAGCCACCCTACTTGTCTCCCCAGGGAACATAGGGGAATCATCATCAGAGTCAGATGAATCACTGTCTGGTGTGTACTTTGGATCTCTGAACATAATTGCTCCATTTTTCTTTCCTTCATTCAATAGATCCATCAGCCTAGATTGCATCAAGGTTGTATCTATCAAGTCCAGTAGGCTGTCCACACCCAGCTGATCAAATACCCATTCTTCAAATCCACTCATTGAATCAGCAGCTGGTTTCTGTTTCTTGTAGAATCCAAACTTCCATTGGAAATAATTTTGCACTTTCCTGAAGTTAGAATCTACTTTGTCCTTCTTAGATGCCTTCTCATATGGCATGGTGTGCTTTCTATGAGCTGTTTCAGTAGTTTGATGACCTCCAAAGGTCCCAACAAGCAAACTCAAAGTGTCTTCAATAGATGTATGAAAGTCAGTAGGTTGCTCAGATTGGATATTGGTCCCTACTACCTCCATTTGCACAACACTTGGTTCCCCCTGACTTATATGCTCATCAGCAGGGTTAACAGCAGACTGTTCTTCCCCCTGAACTATTGCAGGAATTGCACTGTCTTCAACCAATGTTTCACTCACCATAGCCGGTGTAGATTCATTGGTCTGCTGTGGTTCTTCTACAAGTTGCTCAACAACAACTTTTGCAGCTTAAGTAGATTCAACAATAACAGCAGGCTCTGGTGCAGCAGACTGCTGTGTTTCACCAACAGATTGCTCAGTAGATTCAACATGTTCACTTTCAGTAGGCTCAGCAGCCTTAGCAGGTGAGGATTCAACAACATCAACAAAGAGTTCGATCTCGTAGTTTGTCAGTGACTCTCCAGCAGGTTGCTCAAGAACAACCTCTGCATCCTCAGTAGGCTTGATAATAGTCAATGGCTCAGCATCAATAGCCTCTCCTACTGCTTCTACTTCTTCTTCTTCTTGTGCCCTTTGAGCCTCTAAGTTTTTCAATTGTTTCCCCTTTCCATGTTTATTTTTGTGAATAATCTCTTTCCTTCTCTTGGAGAGTGGCTCATCATCAATTTCAACCACAGTAGGCTTCCTCTTTCTAGTGGCTTCTTTCTGTTGTTCCCTCAAAATCTCAACAACAGTTTTTCTAGCAACTCTGGCGAGGGTCGATAATCTCAACTTCAATTTGCACCCTCAAAGTGAGACTCAAGCGATCTGTCTTTGTTTGCTTCCTTGTTCTTTTAGGCTTTAACATTTCTGTTATCTTCCTTGTGTCAGCAGCCTTTCTCTTCTCAGTGGTCTTCTTTGGTACAACAGGTTTGACATATTTCTTAGTAGTTTGCTTGACCTGCTCACCACCAGTATCACCATCATCTGCATTGTCATCACTATCAGCAGCTTCAACAACACCTTCTTCATCATCATCCAGACCAGGGATAGCATAATCAATCTCTTTCTTGTATCTGGATTGATTAATCTTTTTAGGTGCTACATCAGGAATCTCCAAATGATTCAGCGGGGTCTGAATCATTAATCCTAGGGGTAAGGCCTTGGATTTCCTCTTTCCTTCTCTTTCCTCTTTTCATTTAATGAATGAAATACCCAGCCCAATCAAACTTCATTCTTCTACAAATAATCATCAGCAGCTCTATCTTGGGTCCTGATAGAGTATCCATACTTCCAACCAGCCCTAATATATTCTTTGCAATGATTTTGCTCAGCAGGTTGTACTCATACCCAATGTGTCTAACATTGATTCCTGGAGTTGATTTGATGCCTTCATTTGTTTTGATCTTATCAACAAAATCCATCTTGGACAATCCCATTTCCTCAGGATTTACTGGACCATCTACTACTTCTTCAAAACCAAAAACTTCTTTTAGTAGACTTGGGGAAATCTCAATCTCCTGGGCATTCACAGTTGTTTTGAATGCCTCTGTTCCATCTTTATTCACAATGTTCTTCCAAAAGCTCACAACATTTGTGTATGAGATTGTTTCCAGTCTTATATTAAGCACATTCTCCAGACCTTCATACCTTATTATTCTTCGACCAATGTTGATTGCTAGTTCAGTTTTGCTAGCATCAACAACGAAACCTCTCACACTTTGGCTTGTTTCAATATGAACATCAATATTTTCCGCCATTGTTAAAGAAAAATAAGATGAAGAAGATAATTTCTCAAATTTGTGTTCACACAGTGTAAAAACAGAGAGTATAAATCTGAGATTTTGCAAGTAGAGAGTATCTTCTGTGTAATAAGTCTGTATAAATAGACAGGGAGTGGTTGTAACTGTCAGTGCACGTACATTCATATCAACCATGATTAATCTGAGTGAATGATGTCTTGACACGTGGCCCATTACTTTCTCCATAACATTTGCAACCGTTGGATCGTGTTAACTGCGGTTATAAAGGATAAAATAAATATCCCGCCAATCTGCTTTTTGACTTTAATAAGTTTGACTGTGTAACGTTTCATTCAAATAGGTTGGCTCAAGACCTCTTTGATAAAGATGCTTCAAAGACTTGTTGACATATAGTAAATCTGCTGATCCTTGATTTCTTCTTCTTTTGTTCAATTGATAATACAAGATGAAGTTTAATACCAATGACTGATCTGTCAAGTGAGCTCACCCAATCATGACAAAGACCAATCCCCTTGGCAACCTCATTTGCTCAATTGTCCAAATATAAGTACATGGAATTGTTGATACCAATGACTAATCTACTAAGTGAGCTCACACAACATAGCAAAGACTAATCCCCTTGGTGAATTCCAGTACACTGCTGATTATCAGTCAACTTTGATAATTCCAAGTTCAGTCCTTAGTTTAGCAAATCTATCACTATCAAGTGGTTTAGTGAAAATGTCAGCAAGTTGATCTTGATGAGATATACTGAAACCACCACATCCTTCTTTCCAACATGATCTCTTATAAAGTGATGTCTCACATCAATGTGCTTGGTTCTTGAGTGCAAGACATGATTTTCTGTGATAGCAATTGCACTTGTGTTGTCACACATTATAGGAATTTATTTCTCCTCAATTCCATAATCCCTTAATTGTTGTCTTTGCCAAAGTACTTGTGCACAGCAACTTCCAGCAGCAATGTATTCAGCTTCAGCAGTGGAAGTTGATATTGAGTTCTGTTTCTTGCTAAACCAGGAAACCAGTCTATTTCCCATTAACTGACAGGTTCCTGTGGTGCTTTTTCTATCAATCTTGCATCCAGTATAATCAGATTCTGAGTATGATATAACTTTGAAGCTTCCATCCTTGGAATACCATATCCCTACTCCCAAAGTCTCCTTTAGATACTTGAGAACTCTCTTGACTGCACCTAAGTGACTTTCTTTAGGTTTAGATTGAAACCTTGCACAAACACCTACAGGAAAGGATATATCAGGTCTGCTGGCAGTAAGGTATAGCAGACTGCCTATCATCCTTCTGTATAAGGTCTGATCAACATCTTTGCCTTCTTTATCTTCATCCAATCTGATATGTGTACTATAGGAGTTGATATCCTGGTACTATTTTCCATACCAAACTTCTTCAGCAGCTCTTTGGTGTACTTGGTTTGATGAATGAAGATTCCATCTTTCATCTGTTTAACTTGCAATCCCAAAAAGTAGTTCATTTCGCCCACCATACTCATATGGAATTTGCTCTTCATTAGATTTGCAAACTTTTCACATAGCAATTCATTTTCAGAACCAAAGATTATGTCATCAACATAAATCTGCATACCAAGCAGGTCTTTGTCCTTCTCATTGATTCTGAAAAGAGTCTTATCAATGGTGCCTTTTGTAAAGCCATTGTCCACCAAGAATTGAGATAGAGTCTCATACCATGCTCTTGGTGCTTGTTTCAAGCCATAAAGTGCTTTATTGAGTCTATACACTTTATCTTCTTGATCTTTAACTTCAAATCCAGGAGGTTGCTGAACAAACACTTCCTCCTCTAGAATGCCATTCAAAAATGCACTTTTGACATCCATTTGATATACCTTGAAGTTTTTATATGCAACATGTGCTAGGAATAATCTGATTGCCTCCAATCTTGTAACAGGTGCATAAGTTTCATCAAAATCTATTCCTTCAGCTTGAGAATAGCCTTTTGCAACTAGTCTGGCCTTATTCCTCACAATGGTACCAGATTCAACAAGTTTATTTCTGTATACCCATTTAGTACCAATGATATTTGCATGACTAGGCCTTTCAACTAGTGTCCAAACTTGATTTCTTTCAAATTCATTTTACTCTTCTTGCATAGAAATTATCCAATCTGGATCTGAAATTGCTTCTTCAACAACTTTAGGTTCAACTTGAGATAGAAAACAAGTAAACATTGCTTCTAATTGTCTTCTAGTCCTCACACCTTGTTGTACATTGCCAATAACTTGTTCAGCAGGGTGATTCCTTAACCATTGTGGATTCTGGTTAGTTTGATTCTCAGAAACCTCATCTTCAGTAGGGTCTGCTGTTGCTTCTTCAAAAGGGTGTTCAGCAGATCCTTGAATTGCTTCAGTTGTTGCATCACTAGTATCACCAGTAGGGTGTTCAGCAGGGGCAGTATCAGAAAATTTTATGTCATTAAACCTTTCCAAGACTTCAACACAGTCTGAATCAGTGACTTGTAGGTTCTCAGCAGGTTCACAACCATCATCTTCCATACCAGTGAACTTAGGTTCATCAAACACAACATGTATAGTTTCTTCATGTTTTAGTGACCTTTTGTTCAGTACCCTGAATGCCTTGCTGACTGAAGAGTATCCCAAGAAGATTCCTTCATCTGATTTAGGTTGGAATGTCTTCAAATGCTCCTTATGATTCAAGATAAAACATTTGCTTCCAAATGGATGGAAATAGGATATATTTGGTTTCCTATCCATTCCAAATCTCATAAGGTGTCTTCAGCAGCTTCTTGTTCACTGAGGTTCTGTTGTGTGTATAGCATGTTTGTATTAATCGCTTGACCCGATTGCCTTTCAGCAAACAATGCTTCACAAATCATTGTTCTTCCTGCTTCCTTTAAGGTATTGTTTCTTCTTTCAGCAACCCCATTTTGTTGAGGTGTACCAGCAGCAGCAAGTTGGTATAGTACACCATTCTGTTCACAGTATTCTCTTATAACTTTATTGAGAAACTCAGTACCCTTGTCTAATCTTATCTTTACTACTGTCAAACTTTTCTCATTTTGTAATCTCTTCAAAAGATCATGCATCATCTTGAGTGTTTCACTTTTCTTGTTCATAAATATCACCCAAGTGTATCTAGAAAAACCATCCACAACAACTAAGGTGTATTTCTTTCCTGTAACACTTGTTGGTGTAACTGGTCCAAATAGATCCATATGCATCAGCTCCAAGACTCTATTAGTTGATTGCTTAGTCTTTGATTTGAAGCTTGATTTAGTCTGTTTACCTTTCTGACATGCATCACATATAGTATCTTTCTTGAATGTGATCTTAGGTAAACCAATCACCAGTTTCTTCTTCACCAACTGATTGATGTCATCAAAATTTAAGTGATTCAACTTTTTGTGCCATAACCAATTGAGTTCTGACTTGGTATGCACAATCGAGTGTGTTCTGCAACTACAAGATGGGCCAATCCACAACATACATGTTTTGTTGTCTTACCCCACCAATACAACTTGATCACCTCTTTCACTAATGACAATACAATTGTTCTTGTCAAAAGTGACCTTGTATCCCATGTCACGAAATTGTCCATTACTCGACAAAGTTGTAGTCCAAATCATTCCACATATGCAACATTCTTGATTGTAAGTCCATTCCTCACAAGTGTGCCATATCCTCTTGTATATCCAGGTGTATTTTTGTTGCCAAAATTCACCCTTGGACCATCCTTTGTCACAAAATTTGACAAACAGTGCTTATTCTTTGTCATATGTCTGGAACATCCATTGTCAAAGTACCAGACACCCTACAAAACAAAGTTAATACATTTTAGGTACCCAAATCTGTTTGGGTCCATAATGGTCAGTGGTAAGCATGACCCCTGGGATGTTTCCATAAGGTCTTCTCCTAAAAGTTTCATACATTGGTTCATACATGTATTCCACACATCCATAGGTTCTAACAGTAGATTGTGTAGGATTCACATATGTTTTCTGGCCTTTTGGTTTATAATGTTGTTTGAAGTGACTTTTGTTGTTAGAAGCATTAGCGTAACCATTAGTTTGTTTGTCTGTTAGAATGATACAGTAGTATGGAGTCTGCTGAGGTCTTGTGTAAGTCCTCTGCTGATCCCATTGCTTAGGTTTTACCCTAGGAGCATGGTTATTCTTACTGTTTCTAGCATTAGATACAGGAATATTCCAATCATCATCAGTAGGGAATAGTCTAACTTTCCCCCTGAGATAAGTATCCCTTGAATGATTAACATTTTTGGGTTTAGGATTCTTATCCTTGGAATATTTCTGCTTACCCCCTTCGTGGTCCAAATAGACTTGGTAGCAGTGTCTGCTATCGTGAGGTTTAGAAGGCACATCAGTCCTATTTTTGGATTTGTTCCTTTTATTAGGAGCTGTTGACTTCTTTGACTTCTGATTTTGCTTCCTTGAAGCATTCTCATTAAGTTTTACTGCCTCAGCAACCATACTGGGAGTTGGATCTTGTGCAGGTACAAACTTAGGACCAATTCTGGCACTAGGTTCAGTATCCTTACGGGATCCACTCTTTTTGGATTGTTGAGTTCCAAATCCAAGCCCTATTCTATCACCATAAGGCTTTCCATATTTGTTTGCAGTAGAGGAACAAGATGGATCAGCAGATTCAGAGGCTACTGGATGTTCAGCAGGCTTATACTGATTCTGTCCAACATCTTTTTCCTTACCTTTGAGAACCCTTAATTCAGCATTCAATCTTTCAACTTCTACTTGAAGAGCTCTTTTTTACCTTCACAATCGATAAACTGATTGTATTTTCCTCGGTTGATTGAGGATGGCATCCAAAGCTTCTTCATTGTAAGAGTTTCTAGGATTTGAACCACAAGTTGATTCACAATCACTTCCAGCAGGAGTGTTAATTGATACAGTATTGTATACCTCCTCTGTCTCATCCATATTAGCCATTAATGCATAATCTTCCATTTCAAAGAACCAATCTTGTGTCATCCGATTCATTTCCTTTTGATTCCACTTCGTACTCTGATTCATCTTCAACAACCATAGCCTTCTTGCCATATCTTCTTTGTTGGCTTTTGGTCTTGATGAGAGTCAGACGACAAATGTCCGATATGTCCAGGCTTTTTGCAATTGAAGCCTGAGATAATCGTGTTCCTTACTTTGTTTTAACTCGTGGACATTGAGTTTGAAGTGCCCTGGTTTCTTGCAATGAAAACATAGATAATCATTGTCTTTCTTTGGTTCTTCTTTCTTCTGTTCACTGAATTTCTTGTTGAAATTCCTTGGAGAACCCTTTCCACCTTTCATTATTCTGATCTTCTTGTTCAGTAGTGCAATCTGCTCTTGCATCTCATCCAGTAAGTCATCTTTAGCTTCTGATGCTTCTTCTTGATGTGAGGCAGCCATTGCTGTAGTTTTTGGCTCTTTCTTTTCAGTAGTAGGTGACAACTTCTTTTTGAATTCATATGCCTTAAGATCTGAGAATAACTTGAATGTATCCTCTTCATGCAGTCTTCTCATTTCTTCTATGGCTGTCACCTTCATCTTCCATCCCTCTGTAGCAGGTAAAGCTCCAAGATTTTTGTGTTGATTTCTTCTTTTGAGTAAATAACACTCAGCAGGGTGAGTTCATCCAGAATTGCATTGAACCTAGATTTCATTTGTTCAATGGTTTCATTGGGTTTCATTTCAAACTTTTGGAACTTCTTCTTTGCCACACTAATTTTATTCTTCTTGATTTCATCAGTGCCTTTACAGATCAACTGTATTTTGTCCCAAAGTTCTTTAGCTGTTTTGCAATCTTTAACCTTCATGTACATGTTGCTATCCAAGGTTCTATAAATGATATCAATAGCAATATTGTTGAGGTTTGCTCTCTTCCTATCTTCAGCATTCAATTCTCTTTTTGGTTTTGGAATGTACTGAGTCTCATCTCCCATCACATACTTTTGACAATCTCCAGGTGGTCCATCTATCAGCACATCCATCATTTCATCATGAGTTGAAGCAAGGTAAGCCTGCATTCGACGTTTATATTCATCAAATCTATCTAGAGAACACATCAGCATAGTTCTAGCATACTGGTTGTTATCCATGATGCAAGTCTTTGAAAATCAGTGATTTGAAAAAGTTTCAAAGTATTTTCTCAAGTAGAACAAGTAGGATTACTTCAGAACAGAAGCACTGCTCCGATACCAATTGTTGGTCCCTTGAAAAGGCTTTGGTTAAGTTTAGAGGGGGGGAATAAACTTAACACTTAAAACTTTTTGGAGTTGACAAACTCGTAAACTTCAAACTGATGATATCTCAAGAGTCTGGCTGAGACTTCGATAGCCTCTTGATGTACGAAGAGTCTCACCGACAGCTAAGATTACCAATTTGTGCAATGAATTATATCAAGAATTAAGCCTTAGTACTTGTTGTTAAATATGACACTGAGTATTAGATACTCAGTAGTGTATGTGTGTAGTTTCAGTTGCTTGATTCAATAGGTTGATGTGTATAGTAAACTAAATGCAGAATGTAAGTGCAGAAAGTAAGTGGGCAAGTTTTATAGTGGTTCCAGGTGGTGTAATCCTGTCAGTTGATGACGGTCACATTATACCCGTAAAAGTCATCAACGTTGACCTTAAATCGAGATTAATAATATATATTTCATATTAAATCACATGTTTATATTTATTATTTAATGTTAAGTGATTATTAATATGATATTTGGTATTTAGCCGTTTTCATTATTAAAAGCCGATTTATTGTGCGATAAATGCTGATTTTGTAGATCACGACAAATCGAGAGGATTAGTGTCATTCAATCAATTATCTCAAGATAATAGAGGAAGAAAATCGGAGCATTAAATGAAAGATTAATCAGATCAACACGAAAGCGTGCGATGGGGAACAAGATAGACAAGAGACGCGCTTTAACACGCAGGAAAAAGGCTCGGTCGACCGAGCCCTATCATTCGGTCGACCGAGTATGTCGGCTCGGTCACTCACGGGATTTTCGCGTGTATATCTTCTAGATCCTTCATAAGTCGGCAGAAACTCCTATATAAGCAGCAGCTACGAGGAATTGTAAATCATCCCATCATCCCTTCATTCTTTCTTCAATCTTACAATTCATAATATAACTTTGAGACAATGTAGAATAATTTGAGGGTTTCCAGCAATTTAAAGGCTGCATTATGTAAGCCTTTATTTTCTGTTTCTTTCTTTTAAGTAATTAATCCCTCCCAATTATGCTTTATTGTTTGAGTTAGTTAATTCATAGCTAGATGATGTAGATCTAGGTTATGTCGTTATGGATGTGGCGAAGCCTTGTCTATGAGGATCCCATAACCTACGTCATACACTTAGTATTTATTCATGAATCTACTTAGTTTAATTAATGTGTATCTAAGTTAGTTTATATGAATGCTTTACGAATTACTGTTTAATCTGTTCTGTATGATGAAACGCTGAGAGATACGTTCAGGGATGTGATCTGAGGGAAAGGACCATTCGGTCGACCGAGTGTCTGTATTCGGTCGACCGAGCCAATCTGTTCGGTCGACCGAGCCCCCTGTTCATCCGTTAGATAGCCATGTCTTTATGGTTAGGTTAACTTAATAGAATTTATCATCTTAGTAGGTGTGGCTACGGTTACGTTGCTCGTCTGTTTTAATTAGCGTATGATTAGAAAATACCAATATAGGACTCCTAGGTCGGCTCACGAATGATCTTCCGGGACTTTCAGCGAGACCTAGATCTGTTTTGTATTAGGGAATTGACGTCATCTAGTTGTACGTAGATCGTAGATTAACATGAAACCGTGCAGGTAATTGTTAATAGGGACCGATGCGATGCGATCGTTTAGGAAGTACGCCTAACCATAGGAATGTTGCCTAGACGAGGTGTACGATTAATATCGGCATCCTTAGAGTCGTAAGCGTGTGAGTTATATGAGATGGATACCCAAAAGGTGAAGTCACGTAATGTAGCACAGTGATCTAGTAACCTAACCGGTGCTAAGTCAAGTTTAAGAGGATGACTCCCGTAGCCAATTCAAAAGAGGTACAAACGGATTGACAGTTAATAAGTTCAGTTTATTATATAAATTATCTAGGTCCAAACGATAAAGACTATAATTGGGGAGGTTAATTACGTTGTGTCGAGTCGTGTCTTTACTTTTCTTGTCTTATGTTGGTCGTAGACCGCCCCTATGTCCTTGACATGTTTAATTAATTGTTTGTATATAAGATGATCCACAATTGGTTCTCTGTGGGATCGACCTTGATTCACTATAGCTATACTACGATGGGCCTAGTCCTCTTGCTAGTATTGGTTTATGGTGGTCAAGTATTTTATTATAACCTGATTGACCACGTCATCAAGTTTTTGGCGCCGTTGCCGGGGAACCAACGGTCAATTTTATATATAAATAATTTTCTTATTCATGTCAAGTTTTCTGTTTTAGAGTCAGTTTTTACGTTTTGAGTCCCTCTGGTTGTCTGCTCTGTCTGAAAATTCCAGATTCTATAAAAAAAACAAAAAAAAAACATTCTATTCGGTCGACCGAGAGACCTCATTCGGTCGACCGAGAATTTATAATTTGTTTTTGTTTTGTTTTTGTTCTGTTCTGTTTACACGGTTTCTGATTTGTGTTTTTCGAGTCTGGAATTTCACGTGTCTGTTTATCCCCGTATGTTTAATCCGTAGGTCTGATAGCAGCATGGGAAACCATGTTAAAATCAGTCTACGGTCTGTTTTGTTTTTCTTCTGTTTGCAGAAACCAGGGAAGCAATAATCCAAGTCAATAATTTTTCACGGGCGTTGAGAAAATAACCCAGCAAACATGTGGAGCTACAAATCTAAGATGGGAAAAGCGATGTAAGCAATACCTTTAAAGCACCAAGATGGCTCCGAAAAAATTTTAAAGGCTTAAATTCTTCGTGGTACAATGTTGAAGGCAAGGTACTACCCTTTTTTTTGCTTATGTTTTACTACCTTTTGGTTTTTTGAGCATAAGTTAGCCTATACATGAACCTTAGTATGAATCTTAGCCCGGAGTTGGTTTGTAAGAATAATTTTATTAGTGTGGAAGGTTCTGCCCCCAAATCTATCTCATCTAGAGGGTGTAGGGAAGCATGTAGTCGTTGAAAGGAAGCAGTGAATAAAGAGTTCCTCGTAGTTCTGTTAAAATCTCATTGTCCTATGCATGAGATTGCTTCTACTGGCCATGGGAGCAACAAATTGTGTAGTTTAAGCATTCACAATCTAAAGAAGACGTTGAGTTTTGAGAGAACACAATCTTCTACTTTCGTTGAGTTTTATGGTGATGGCTTCCCGGTGAACCCACCTTAAACAAAAACGAGATTACGCTTTGGGTGACAATTTAGAAATCGAAGAATCTTTGTACATAGGTTCGGAAATGGTTTAACCATGGTCAAGGCGAGTTCAAGCGAGCTTCGGCTCAATCAACTCCCTCCACGTGTGATGTAATTCTACAGCGAGCTCGACAAGACTTAGCATAGCCGATAAGCCTTCGGGCTAAACGGGGCTTATCTTGACGGATTGGCCTGAACTGTCACATATGTTCCAACGAATAAGACGGCATAGGCTTGCCTACATAACCGACCTTATTCGGAGTACTTTGATTCATTGTTTCTTATTGTCAAGGCCAAAACCGTAATTTAGTCGAGTTTCTTAGAATTCACTAATTCCTAAAACGAGAGCCGAGGTAAGAGCTTTAGATAAATGGTATGGATAAATGTCGTTTCCTAGGTCTCACAACCAAGGGAAGGGTATTAATCCGCAAAAGCAACAAGCCACCTCTAATAGTGCTCAGAGGGTCAAAGTCTGGCGATCCAAGAATAATAACTGACAAGGATAATTTTTTTTGGAAAGTCAAGCTGAGGACTCTAAACTCAGAACTACTTCTTTAAAACCCTTAGGATTTCTTTTTAGGATTTTAGGTTTTGTTTTCTTTGAGTCAAATAAGAGTAACGTGACATATGTTGAGGTTTTTTATTTTGCCGTGTTCTGATGGCCATTGGGCTAAGGATGTGCAAAACTTTTTTACTCAATATAGGCCGCGTGAAATAGAGTTCCGTAGGAGAGTCGAGAAAATTGCTAAATAAAAGGAAATTTAGCAATCAATCTTAAGATGGAAGCATTAAGAGAGCTTGAGAATTACTGAAAATGTAACAGAGAATGATTGGTGCGAACAAGAACAATTTTGGTCAACTTCCAAAACCTTTTAGAATGGTGATCCAAGTGAAAATCCAAAGTGATGTGCAATTCATTCTGCAATTATCCTTACCTTTCCTTTTACACTTTTTTACCTTCAAACTTTTCGATCCTCTCACCAATCTACCCCGAAAGTTCACATTTCTAACCATTCTTTCATCACCTCTCTTTCTTTCCATCCGTTTCACTCTCCCACCCTACCCAATCCCTTATACAATACCCACCCAAAACACAATTTCTTACCCACCCTTTATCTTTGCTTACCATCCTTATATATCTTTTTCTAAACCCGACACACTCTAAACCTCCATTTTGTTTACAAAGTACCTTTGTGTTGCGGAATTTGAATATTGCTAAGCTTTAATGATTATCTTTTATCGTTTTGATTTTCATGATCCTAGTTGGGATAAGTGTAGCTCTGACCCTAGCTAGATTGTAAAGGTTTTTGGTTCGATCAAAGTACAACTTATCTTTCTACCGGAAGTTTTAAATTTCACATTTTTTCCGTCTATTCCGGCATTTATAGATGATCAGTTTTGTTCTGAACTATCACACCAATCCGACCATGTTGATGACGGTTATGACTTTTACGTGATACATTGGGTTATTAGTAATTTCGAGGAGTAGCTACATCTCCCTAAGTTGTTGATATCCAATGCAAGCGAGAAGTTTCCGTGTTAAGTATTTGATTTTATCTTTAGCCAATAGGTCGCATTCAATCTGTTATACCTTACCAAGTTTCTCTTTTCCTGGATTGAATACCTTTTCGATCGAGTCACCCTCGTGTTTTCCCACGTCGGGTAATGCTTTTTGATCTTTGTCTTCTCCACCCGGTTTTAAGAATATTTAGGCGGTGGAGGTTGTAGATGAAGACTACCATCTTTAGTTGCTTGTTTATTTTTCTTTCTATTTAGTATTTTTCTTGTCTTTGGTTGTATAAAATAAAGTGGCTTAAAATGTTTTTCGGTATTCATACCTAATTACTGCCACATTATTCTATAACTTCCATAGACATGGTGTTATTAACAGTTTCGTGGAGTTTGTCTGCTTATACAGGGTTTCACTTGATTCTCCACGGCGTGCTGAGGATTACTCCGATATTGTTCCTTTACTTGAGAGCCGTTTCCAGAGCTAAGTCTTTTTCTTAAATTATCATTTATTTTTGTCATTGGGGACAATGCCATGTTTAAGTGGGGGGTAGGAGACTTAGCCATGTTATGTTATAATTGAAAATTGAATGAAACGGCACATAATTGAAAAATTGAAAAAATTGAATAAATGCCACATTATTTATCTCGTACCCTTAGAATTGTGAGTTCCTAGCTAAGAATTGATAGGAAAGGAACCAAGTTTCATGAGTACGTGATCATTTTATACTTATGTTAAGTAAATTTAAGGATATTCATGCTCGTTTTTGCAAGTAGTTATTTATTATTCAATTACTCAATCTGTGAATCGAGTATACCGCGCAAATCATAATAACTGACGAAATTATGTGTACATTGCATAGATGATTGGTTATGTAAACTTAGTGTCAATATCTATCTGCTGATGCATTCTTATATTTTAGCCATTAAAGTGGAGTAATAAGCTTGAGACGTACCTGTGTTTTAGCAAAACGTTAAACACTGGGCTTGTAGTAAATTACCAAAGTAGCCTTGCGCTTGTGGTAATATTCAATGCTATATTTGATCTAAGATAGGGGGATGCTCTAAAAAGTTTTCTTCCTTGAGATTGATAGTATTTGAAAAATATGAAGATATGAAAAGAATATTCAACTCTTTAAGAGGCTTTGAGTAGTACTCGGTCTCCAAGTCCAAAATCCCTATAGATACGCTCTTGCTTATTGCTCTAGTGCTCTAACCATTGCGAGGCTTAAGAAGTGGGAATGCTGATGTTGGTAGGTTGAGAGTTCGAAGTTAGCATAAACTCTAATCTTGCTACATTTATATAAAACTAATGCACATGCACACATCACTTCGATTCATAGTAAGTAGTGAATAATGGATATCTTATGAGCATGACTAGTATGAGTTGACTTGAGTTTCTTGTGTAAGTATGATTTGACCATAGAAAATGTTGTCTTGGGGAATGACTTATTGATGCTTTGTTCGGGACGATCAAAGTCTAAGTGGGGGGTAGTTGATGACGGTCACATTATACCCGTAAAAGTCATCAACGTTGACCTTAAATCGAGATTAATAATATATATTTCATATTAAATCACATGTTTATATTTATTATTTAATGTTAAGTGATTATTAATATGATATTTGGTATTTAGCCGTTTTCATTATTAAAAGCCGATTTATTGTGCGATAAATGCTGATTTTGTAGATCACGACAAATCGAGAGGATTAGTGTCATTCAATCAATTATCTCAAGATAATAGAGGAAGAAAATCGGAGCATTAAATGAAAGATTAATCAGATCAACACGAAAGCGTGCAGTGGGGAACAAGATAGACAAGAGACGCGTTTAACACGTGCAGAAAAAGGCTCGGTCGACCGAGCCCTATCATTCGGTCGACCGAGTATGTCGGCTCGGTCACTCACGGGATTTTCGCGTGTATATCTTCTAGATCCTTCATAAGTCGGCAGAAACTCCTATATAAGCAGCAGCTACGAGGAATTGTAAATCATCCCATCATCCCTTCATTCTTTCTTCAATCTTACAATTCATAATATAACTTTGAGACAATGTAGAATAATTTGAGGGTTTCCAGCAATTTAAAGGCTGCATTATGTAAGCCTTTATTTTCTGTTTCTTTCTTTTAAGTAATTAATCCCTCCCAATTATGCTTTATTGTTTGAGTTAGTTAATTCATAGCTAGATGATGTAGATCTAGGTTATGTCGTTATGGATGTGGCGAAGCCTTGTCTATGAGGATCCCATAACCTACGTCATACACTTAGTATTTATTCATGAATCTACTTAGTTTAATTAATGTGTATCTAAGTTAGTTTATATGAATGCTTTACAATTCTTGCTTAACTGCTTACGTATGATGAAACGCCGAGAGATACGTTCGGGGATGTGATCTCGAGGAAAGGACCATTCGGTCGACCGAGAATCAGATTCGGTCGACCGAGCCAATC
This sequence comes from Gentiana macrophylla, assembly GCA_026214975.1. NCBI lineage: Eukaryota > Viridiplantae > Streptophyta > Magnoliopsida > Gentianales > Gentianaceae > Gentiana > Gentiana macrophylla. The sequence continues at coordinate 53,924,704 of CM047807.1, read as the reverse complement.
TGCTCGGTCGACCGAGCCCCTTGCTTCATCCGTTAGATAGCCATGTCTTTATGGTTAGGTTAACTTAATAGAATTTATCATCTTAGTAGGTGTGGCTACGGTTACGTTGCTCGTCTGTTTTAATTAGTGTATGATTAGAAAATACCAATATAGGACTCCTAGGTCGGCTCACGAATGATCTTCCGGGACTTTCAGCGAGACCTAGATCTGTTTTGTATTAGGGAATTGACGTCATCTAGTTGTACGTAGATCGTAGATTAACATGAAACCGTGCAAGGTAATTGTTAATAGGGCGAGACCGATGCGATCGTTTAGAAATACGCCAACCATAGGAATGTTGCCTGAGACGAGGTGTACGATTAATATCGGCATCCTTAGAGTCGTAAGCGTGTGAGTTATATGAGATGGATACCCAAAAGGTGAAGTCACGTAATGTAGCACAGTGATCTAGTAACCTAACCGGTGCTAAGTCAAGTTTAAGAGGATGACTCCCGTAGCCAATTCAAAAGAGGTACAAACGGATTGACGCTTAATAAGTTCGGTTTATTATATAAATTATCTAGGTCCAAACGATAAAGACTATAATTGGGGAGGTTAATTACGTTGTGTCGAGTCGTGTCTTTACTTTTCTTGTCTTATGTTGGTCGTAGACCGCCCCTATGTCCTTGACATGTTTAATTAATTGTTTGTATATAAGATGATCCACAATTGGTTCTCTGTGGGATCGACCTTGATTCACTATAGCTATACTACGATGGGCCTAGTCCTCTTGCTAGTATTGGTTTATGGTGGTCAAGTATTTTATTATAACCTGATTGACCACGTCATCATCAGTCAACTCTTCTCCTGTGATGTTGGAGGTAAGTCACTAGAGATCTTTGATCTAGCTGTTACAAAGATTCCTAATTTGCTTGTCCTTCACCAATAACTATGGCTTCACAAACTGAACACTTGGAACAGGAAGGATTGCTACTCCAAAGTCTTCCACTGGTCCTTGTAGGGTAGGATTGCCTCTTCACTAGCTCCACCACAAACAACAGTCTTTCACACCCAACAGATGCTTCACTGTCTTCAGCAGGTTCTTTATAAAATAAGGATTGAATCAAGTGAATGATTCAGTTGCAGCAGCTTGATTAGGATGATATAATCAGCAGCTTGCAGTCTTCAAGTGTGTAAACTTGATGTAGCTTGAATACAGAATACACTTGAAGATTTTCTCTGGATCAGTAGCTTTAAGCTCAGTAGGTTCAACAGGTTGTTTTTCAGCTCAGAATTATTTCTTATATTTTTCTCCTAAAATTCATCAATCATCATCTTTTTCGGAGTTTGAAGTCCTCTATTTATAGGTAGGATGACATGTGACTTGTTTTTGAAAATCAAATATAGCCGTTCCTTGTTTTGTCCCATTTGACTTGCTTTCTGTCACTATTCATAGGACTGACACTGTCAGAATCCTTTTTGACAGTGCAGTCTGTCCACCCTTGACTTATATCCATTGGATAAAATCCTAAATCATCCCAACGTCCTTTTAATCTCAACCACTGATTTGTTTGATAGGTCAGATGTTGTTAGCTTTCATTTTCCAAGTAATCTTCCAATGTAATCTTGAATTAATCGAGGTATATTATCAACGAGTTCATCGATCTGTTTGTAATACCTATCGATCTAATTGAAACGACAATTTCTTTGTGTATCAAATACAATGCAGCTGACTTCTTTTATCTAACTTTTATTTGTGAAGTTAGATTACACCTTTTTGCAAATATAAGTTCCAATCACCATCCAACTTAAGGAACTTAGACCTTCTACACAAGGTATATGTAATCAGTTTAGGTCATCACAGACTTGCCTAAATTTTGATTCCATATCCTTGACTTTAATTACTATGTTTGATCCCTTAGCCTTCATTAACTGAGTTTGAGCCCTCAGCCTTCAGTCTTCAGCAGGTTCCTGATAAGTCTACTGACCTAACTACCATACTGACCTAGACTAGTCTCAATGAACTCGATCAATGACCTTTCTGATGCTTGTTTGATCAAACATATACAAAGATCAAACTCTAATAAACCTATACATTTGATCTAGACATCTTTTTGCCTTTGCACAATAACAGTTAGTCTGGCACTCATCACTAAAACATATAAATAAGTCCAACAACAGTGTATCTTAAAGTGTCCTTGTTTATTGCAATTGTAGCACAACAAGTCTTCTTGCTTCTTTCTCACTTGACGATCATATTTGTTTTGATCAGCCCTGTTGTCCCTTCAATCATCTCTACAATCTTCTCTGTGTGTGTCTCGTCTGTCCTCTTTTCTTTCAACTTCCCTTCTTCTGTATACATCATCTCTTCTGTTTTGATTTTTAAACTTCCGGGTTGAGTGAGACAATCCCTTGACGTGTCTCATTATTAAAGCCATCTGATCATGCAATTGGTCGATCTGACTTTGTTTGACTGTTTCAGCCATTGAATTTGAAGTTTCAGTGGAGCAATGAGACTTGGTATTTCTTGAACATTTTTCTTCACTTTTTTGTTCAGCTCAAACTCATATGCTTTTAGATCAGAGAAGAGTTCCACTGTCTCTAGTGTGTTTAGATCTTTTGTAGCGGCTAGCACAGTAGTGATGATATCCCATGATTCTAGGAACACTTTCAGAATTTTCGTGCATATCTCTTTTTGGGTGTACTTACGATTCAACATTTGCAGTTCATCCAAGATCTCATGAAACCGAGCTTCCATATTTTCATCTTTTTTCTGCAAACTTCATCTGGAAAGTCTCAAACTTTTGAACAACAACTACAAGTTAATTGACTTTGACAGCTTCAATCCCAACACAGTAGTGATCAGAGTTTTCAAAATTTCTTTTGCAGTTTTGCATCTCTTGATCTTCAAGAACATGTTGATATCCAAGGTCTTCATTATTGTGTCCTTAGCAACATTATCCAGATTGTTGATCTTCTTATCTTCCGGAGTCCACTCATGCTTTGGCTTTCTTACAAACGGTTGATCGTGTTGGTCCATTGAAAAGGCTTTGGTTAAGTTTAGAGGGGGTGAATAAACTTAACACTTAAAACTTTTGGAGTTAACAAACTCAAAGAAGTTCGATGCTTTCTTGATTGCTCGATGAGTCTCACCGACCACTCGATAGTCTCACGACAACTTTCAGTGAGTCCGGTGACTATTGATTTTTCTAAATTTGTTGCAGCGGAATATATTCAAGTTAAGCCTTATTACTTGTTGTTAAAATATGATACCAAGTATTAGATACTTTTTGTTAGGTAATCCTGTCAGTCCACTCTTCTCCTGTGATGTTGGAGGTAATTCACTAGAGATCCTTGAGGTAGCAGTTACAAAAATCCCTAAGTTGTTTGTCCTTCACCAATAATTAAGGCTTCACAAACTGAACACTTGGAACAGGTAGGATTACTGCTCCAAAGTCTTCCACTGGTCCTTGAAGGGTAGGATTGCCTCTTCACCAGCTCCACCACAAACAACAGACCTTGACACCTTAAGATGCTTCACTGTCTTCAGCAGGTTTCTAGTAAAAGAAAGTTTGAATCAATTAAGTGATTCAGCTTTCAGCAGCTTGATCAGGATGATATGATCAGCAGCTTGGATTCTTCAAGTGTGTAAACTTTATGTAGCTTGATGACAGATTACACTTGAAGAAGTTACTGTATCAGTAGCTTTAAGTTCAGTAGGGTCAACAGGGTGACTTCTTGATAAGAATCTGAAGCTCAAGATTATCTGTTGTTTTTCTCTAAAAAATCATCATAGTTTCTGTATCAGGGGTCATCTATTTATAGGTGAGAATCCTTTTGACTTATGTTTGAAATTCAAACATGGCCATTTCTGATTTGTCCCATCTTGACTTGCTTTCTGTCCCTTTAATCTTAGCCATTGATTTTTTGACAAAATCAAGAGTTGTTATCTGTCCTTTTCCTTGTAAGCTTCAAATGTAACCTATGATTAAATCGAAATACATGTTCAGCAGGTTCCTGTGTAAGTAAGTCTGCTGAGATACATATCAGTCAGCTAATCCAAATTTGTTGTGTTTATAAAACACTGCAGCTGGCTTCTCTTAGATCCAACTTTTTAATATGAAGTTAGATTACACCATTTTGATCATAACTAAGTTCCAATCACCACTTAACTTTTGGAACATAGACCTTGTACACAATGTATATGCAATCAGTTTAGGTCATCACTGACTTCCCGAACTTCTGATTCCATAGCCTTGACTTTAAATACTAAGTTTGATCCCTTAGCCTTCAATAACTGAGTGTGAGCCCTCAGCCTTCAGTCTTCAGTAGGTTCCTAAACTAGTCTACTGACTCAGGTACCCTACTGATCTAGACAGGTCTACTGATGAAAGTCAGCTGACCTTTTACAGTGCTTGTTTGATCAAACCTATACAAGATCAAATTCTAATAAGCCTATACATTTGATCTAGACAACTTTTTTCCTTTGCCCTATAACAGCTAGTCTGGCACTCATCACTAAAACTTAAAAATAAGTCCAACAATTTCCCCCTTTTTGGTGATGATGCCAATACCCTCCTTACAGCAAAGCAAAAAGAAAAAACAAAAGCAAAACAAATTTAGTCAATTCTCATATTAATCATGTTTGTTCAAAAGTATTACAAGCTAGATTCAGCAAAAATAAAAAGCATTTGTTGGTATGCTGATCTAGTTCCTCCTTTCTCTTTCTTGTCTCTCCTTCTCTTGCTGCTCATGATATTCCCTTATATCTCTAACCATTTCTCTCATCCATTGATTTTCAATAAGGGAAAAATCAATATGGGGATTCACTTCCTTCCACCATTTCCATGCCTCAGTTAGAGTAAGGTTGATTTGGTGTACTCTAAAACCTAAATGCATGTATAACTGCTTGAACTCATCCAGTGAATCTCTTGCTGATTTAGTAGGTAGACTCCTTCCACCTCTACCACCTCTTCCACCTCTGTGTGAAGATCTTAAGGCTTTAACTCTTGCTTCCCAAAAATTAAGTCCCAGAAAGGAATTTAGTCCCTCATAGAAGCCCTTGTCATGGTAAGGTCTTCTCTTGTTATAGTAAAGCTTCTTGTATTCTTTGAAAAGATCATCAGTCAGTGGAAGTCTGCCAGGTGCAGGTTCTCTGAATGCCTTGGTGTCAGCTTCCCATTTCTTCTGTGTAAAGATTCTAGCAGCCACTTTTGCTACTGTTGTTGGATCTCTTCCCCCTTATTGACATCATCAACAAAATGGGACAGCGGACCATGAACACTCTCCTGTGTGATCACCAAGTTGTTCATTTGACCCTCTATGATTTCTGTTCTAGTGTCAACTGCAGTGATCCTTCCCTCTATTGTTTGCTCCAGTAGATTGATCCTCTCAGTAATCTTAGGATCCAATCCAACAGGGTGAAGTGTTCCAGCAGGTTCAGCCACCGCAGGCTTGGGTGCCTCAGCAAGTTTGTCATGTTTCTGTAGGATGGAGGCAAATTGTTCCTTCAAGAACTTCTCCTTCATTGTATTGCCCTGTTTTATTCCCTCTACAGCTTGGGCAAGGTCAGCAAGAGCATATTGAGTTAAAGTAATATTGGAAACAACTGTTTCAGTGGTTCTCCCTCTATTTTCCACTAGATTAATCAAATCTTCAAATCTCTGCTCTTGTCTATCAAGTTGAGTTCTTAATCTTGTAATGTCATTTCTGACTGCCCTCAACTCATTTAACAATTGTACTGGTACCCCACCAGCCATTCCTCTAACCATATGTCCAGCAGCTTCATCCGCAGGCTCTTCAACATTGTATTGTGTCCTCAGTCTGCTGACAACCATGGCCCAACTCATATCCCTTCCAGCAGGGTTAGGACCTTGGAACTCCTTGATGACGGTTAAAATATACCTATTTATGTCATCAATTATAACCTTAAATCGGAGTTAATTATATATATTTCATATTAAATCACGCGTTTATATTTATTATTTAATGATAAGTGATTATTAATGTGATAATTGGTATTTAGCTGTTTTTATTATAAAAGAGCAATTAATTGTGTGATAAATGCTGATTTCGCAGATCGTAACGAATCGGGAGGATAATTGTCATGCAATCGGGAAATCTCAAGATAAATAAGGAAGAAAATCGGAGCATTGAAGAAAAGATTAATCAGATCAATTCAAAAGCATGGAGTGGGGAACAAGTCAAACGAACCGAAATTGAAAGCGCGTAAAGAGGGAGGCTCGGTCGACCGAGCCATGCCATTCGGTCGACCGAGCGTAACTGTTCGGTCACTCGAGCCTAATCAGATTAACGCGTCTCTATCTTCTGGATTCTCCCTATGTCGGCTACAACTCCTATATAAACAGCAGCCATGATGCTGAGAAAAACACACCACTAAAACACAAAACAATTTATACAATTCGAGTTTTTAAGTTTTAGTTTTCTTTTCTTTATGTTCGTTCATTGTGGATTCATCGGATTCTCCGGTTGGGGAGCGCATTAAAGAGTGGGAGTCACTCTCATCTTCGAGGGTATGACTATTCAATTATGCAATCTTTATTCGTAGATCTGATGTATTTTATTATGGAGTAGTTTTATTTGTATTGATTGCGTGATGTAGATTAATTTATGAACCCATGTGTTTAGGCTAAAAACGTTAAGAAGTAATCATGATTTGTACCAACACAGAACTGTGTCCGGTCGACCGAGACATGTTATTCGGTCGCCCAAGTGCTGTCGTTCGGTTGACCGAGCGTGGTGATGTGTAGGGAAATATTATGATCGGCTTCGACTACGTCAGATTCTCTGATTTGGAATTAAAACGAGTAATTAAACCTGATCAACTTAATTATTTGTCATCATAATTTAACATGAAACCTAAAAAGTGATTGTTACTTAGGATATAGATTGAATCGGCATCTAAGAAGTACGCCTTACCCGAGGAATGTTGCTTAGATGAGGTTACGGTTTATACCGGCATCCTTAGTTTCGTAATTGTGTCAGAAGTTATATGAGATGGAGGCATTAAAAAGCGAAGTCACGTAATGGAGGCACGATGATTTAGATGGCCTAATCGGAGCTAAATCTACCTTAGGGGATGACTCCCGTAGTCATAATAATTAATCTTTAACGTTTGTTTTATCTCGTTATCATCCTAATTCACATGGGGGAGTTATAATCTACTAGCGTAATCAATACTGTTTGTTAGATAATATCTACAGTATTATCCGTGTTTTAGTAGTCTTTAGTCTATCTTTGTGGTCTTTTGTGTCTTGTGGTTGTCACAATTTTATTTTCTGCATTTAGTTGGTCGTAGACCGCCCTTTCAATTTAGTTCTAATAGGATAAAGTTGTGTTTTATTTGTGCCGAGTCTCTGTGGGATCGACCTCGACTCTATCTAGCTATACTGCAATTGAACCTAGTTATCTTGCTAGTGTGTTAGTAGGCATCGAGTTAATAATTTAACTTGACCTCAATCACTCCTCCAGGATTGGATCTAGGGCAGGTTCCTCAAAGATTGGTACAAATGCCTGTTGGGGTTCAGCAGCAATAGGTTCTTCCTCAGGCATTTGAAACTCCTCATCACTGAAGTCATAGTCCAGCAGCTGTTCATCCTCATCAATAATAGCAGTATGATGACTATCCTTCCCTTCAGTAACCTTAACTCCAGTAGGCTCTACTACAGTAGCCTGTTCTTCAACAATTGTAGGGGTTTCCTCCAAACCCATTGAGAGTTCCAACCTTTGTCCAGGTTCTGTTTGATCCTCAGCAACCTGTACCACCAGTTCCGACCTGTGTTCAGGTGTTGGCTGTTCCTCAGCAGCCTGAACCTCCTCAACAAGTAATGGTGATCCTCCAAATCCCATCACTATGTCCAATCTCTGTCCAATCACTATTTGTTCCTCAGTGAGTAGGACTCTTTCTTCCACATAAATAAAAGGAAAAGTAGCCATGTTTTCCTCTAGAATTCCTCCAGCATCAGCAATCTTTTGTAGATTCTCAGCAGATTTAGATTTAGTGCCCTGAGTATCATTCCATTCTTGATATTGAACTGAATCTTCAGAACTGATATCAGGGTCACTATGTTCAATAAAATTCTCTTCATCCAAATCTTTAGTCTGCTGATCTTTAGGATTCATATCAGCCTCCACAACCTTCAATGCATCAGATGTGCCAACCATCCTGTTACCTTATAAGTTTATGCCATCATTGATTATGGCCTCCAAATCATCTATAGTAAGATCCTCCAGATCTTCATCCATTTGACCAGTCTGCTGGCCCTCAGTAGACTTGCCAGCATCAGTGGACTGTTCAACTCCAGGTTCATTTAGCAATGCGGTTCCACTGGCCTCTCCTTGATGTGGGGGATGATCATCATCAGAATCAGATGATGATGAATCGTTACTATTTGGTCCATCCCTATGAGTCTTGAACATAATACCTCCTTCTTTCTTTTGTTCACCAATGAGTTCCATCAATCTCATTTCTAGTAAAGAGGTATCAATCAAGTCTAGCAAATTATCCACTCTAGCATTTCAAAGGCCCACTCCTCAAAGTTTGTCATAGGCTCAGCAATTGATTTTTGTTTCTTGTAAAATCCAAACTTCCATTGAAAGTAATCAGCAACCAGCAGGAGTTTAGGATCAACATATCCTTCTTTCCTTTTCTTTTCTTTCTTTCAAATGGCATAGATGGCTTTCTGTGAGCTGTTTATCCACATCTGGTTGTATGTTTGTACTTACCACCTCCGTTTGTTCCACACTTGGTTCCCCCTGACTTACATGCTCATCAGCAGGGTCAGCAACAGGTTGCTCTTCCCCCTAAACTACTGCAGAAATTGCAGGGTCTTGTATCGTTATATCAATATCCACAGCAGGTGCAGATTCAGTAGTCTGATGCGGGTCTTCAGGAAGTTGCTCAACAACAACTTCTGCAACTTCAGTAGGCTCAGCATGTTGCTCAACAACAACCTCTCCAGTAGGCTTAACAATTTTTAAAGGCTCAGCTTCAATAGCCTCTCCCTTTGAGCCTCTATAATCCTCAACTGTTTTCCTTTTCCATATTTCATTTTCTTTGCAATTTCCTTCATTCTCTTATAAAGTTGCTCAGATTCAACTTCAACAGCTTTCCTCTTTCTACTGTATTCCTTCTGTTGTTCTCTCAAAATTTCAGCAGCAGACTTCTTCTTTGTAACTGCAGCAAGGTCAGTCACTTCAATTTCAACTGGACCATCAATATACTCAGCAGTCTCTGCTATGTGCTTCCTTGTTTTCTTAGGCTGTAGCATCTCTATGATTTTTCTGGTGTCAGCAACTTTTCTTTTCTCAACAACATTCTTGGGTGCAGCAGATTTAACAACTTGCTTAACCTGCTCACCACCAACATAATCATCTCTATCATTATCACTCTCAGCTGCTTCATCATCCACATCTTCATCATCATCCAAACCAGGGATGGGATAGCCGATCTCTTTCTTGTATCTGGACTTGTTGAGTTTTTCAGGTGCAACATCAGCAATCCCTAAATGATTCAGCAGGGCCTGAATCAATAAACCCAAAGGTAAAGTCTTGGATTTCCTTGTCCCTTCTCTTTCCTCAGTTATCACTTTCTTCATATATTGGACAAAGAATCCAGCCCAATCAAACTTTATGCTTTTGCAGATGATGATTAACAATTCATTCTTGGGTCTTGATAAAGTATCAAGGCTTCCACTGAGTCCCAAGATATTCTTTGCTATTATCTTACTCAGCAGGTTGTACTCCATTCCTATGTGCTTCACATTGATGCTCAGTGACGATTTAATAGCATCATTGGTCTTTATTTTGTCAAAAAAATCCAATTTTGACAGTCCCATTTCTTCAGTATTAGTTGGAGCATTGTTTCCAGGTCCAAAACCAAAAGCTTCCCTCTGCAGGTTTGAGGAAATTTCAATCTCCTGGCCATTCACTGTTGTAGTAAATGCCTCTCTACCTTCTCTTATCACAATGTTTCTCCAGAAATTAACAACATTCATGTAAGATATTCTTTCCAGTCTTAGATTGAGAACATCTTCCAATCCTTCGTATCTTTTGATTCTACTACCAATATTGATAGCCAACTCAGTTTTGTTAGCATCAACAACAAAACCTCTGACACTTTGGCTTGTACCAATATGAATATCATCCTTGTCCGCCATTAGAATTTTGAGAAAGGTGAAGAAGAAAACTTTCAAATCTGTGTTCACACGGTATATTTGCAGAGAAAATCAATCAGAAAGTTGTAAGTATCCTGTGTGTATATGTCTGTATATATATCGGAGAGTAGTGGGTAGAAACTGTCAGATAATGCACTGTACAAGTACTGCAGCATTAACCACGATTAAATTTGAGTTAATGAGATCTTGCCATGTGTCCCATAACTGACCCATAAAGAGTTGTAACCGTCAGATCATGTAACTGCGGTTATAAAGATAAAATAAATATCCCGGTCTTTTGCTTTTTGACTTTTGTTAAAGTTTGACTGTAACATATGTCTCAGCAGCCTTTTCCATCAGTAGACTTGGCTCAGCAGCCTGCTGACATAATGTCTCAGCAGCCTGATGACAATGTTACTTTGTTGATCTTCAAATCTTCTTGTTTTGTCCAACTGATAATACAAGATGAAGTTTAATACCAATGACTGATCTGTCAAGTGAGCTCACCCAACAGGACAAAGACCAATCCCCTAGGCATCTTCATTTGCTCAATTGTCCAAACATAAATAAGTACATGGAATTGTTGATACCAATGACTAATCTGCTAAGTGAGCTCACCCAACATAGCAAAGACTAATCCCCTTTGTGAATTCCAGAGCATTGCTGATCATAGGTGTATCAGTCAACTTTTATAATTCCAAGTTCAGTCCTTAACTTAGCAAATCTTTCACTATCCAGTGGTTTTGTGAAAATATCTGCAAATTGATCTTCAGTGGGGATGTAAAGAACCACCACATCTTTCTTTTCAACATGATCTCTTATAAAATGATGTCTTACAACAAAATGCTTGGTTCTTGATTGCAAAACATGATTTTCTGTGATTGCAATTGCACTTGTGTTGTCACACATTATGGGAATTTCTCTTTATTCAATTCCACAATCCCTTAATTGTTGTCTTAACCAAAGTATTTGTGCACAGCAACTTCCAAAGACAATATATTCAAACAAAGATAAAAAGTTGATATAAGTTTCTGTTTCTTCTTCGAACCAAGAAACCAGTCGATTTCCCATCAACTGACAGGTTCCTGTGCTGCTTTTTCTATCAATCTTGCATCCAGCATAATCAGAATCTGAGTAGGATATAACCTTGAAGCTTCCATCTTTTGAATACCAAATTCCGACATCCAAAGTCTCTTTTAGATACTTGAGTACTCTTTTGACTGCAGCAAAATGACTTTCCTTAGGTTTTGATTTAAATCTTGCAAAGGATATATCAGGTCTGCTGGAAGTAAGGTACAAAATACTGCCTATCATCCTCATGTATAAGGTCTGATCAACATCTTTGCCATCTTTGTCTTCATCCAATCAAATGTTTGTACTCATAGGAGTTGATACATTGGTGCTATTTTCCATACCAAATTTTTTCAGTAGCTCCTTGGTATACTTGGTTGATGAATGAAGATTCCATCATTCATTTGTTTGACTTGCAATCCCAAGAAGTAGTTCATTTCTCCCATCATACTCATTTGGAATTTACTTTTCATCAGATTGGCAAACTTTTCACATAGTAATTCATTTTCAGAACCAAAAATTATGTCATCAACATAAATCTGTACCAGCAGGGTGCGTCTCCTTCATTGATTCTAAAAAGAGTCTTGTCAATGGTACCTTTGGTAAAACCATTGTCCACCAAGAATTGAGATAAGGTCTCATACCATGCTCTTGGTGCTTGTTTCAAACCATAAAGTGCTTTGTTGAGTCTGTACACTTTATTTTCTTGATCTTTAACTTCAAAACTAGGAGGTTGTTGAACATAGACCTCCTCTTCCAAAATGCCATTCAAAAATGCACTCATGACATCCATCTGATATACTTTGAAGTTGTTGTAAGCAGCATATGCCAAGAATAATCTTATAGCTTCCAATCTTGCCACAGGGGCATATGTTTCACTAAAATCTATTCATTCTGCTTGAGAATAGCCTTTTTCTACTAGTCTGGCCTTATTTCTCACAATGGTACCAGATTCATCCAATTTATTTATGTATACCCATTTGGTACCAATTATATTTGCATGATTAGGCCTTACCACTAGTGTCCAAACTTGATTTCTTTTAAATTCATTCAGTTCTTCTTGCATAGCAATTATCCAATCTAGATCTGATATTGCTTCTTCAACAACTTTAGGTTCCATTTGAGATATAAAACAAGTGAACTGATGTTGTATCAAGATTACAATCGGGTAATTGGGTAATTCTAATTAAGAAAATATTACAAGAACAAGAATATCTGGGTATAATTTTGGACTGAACTCACGAGAGAGCTACCTACGTATCCAATTTAAGTAATAAACTGGAATCAAGTCCCCCTCGTAGTTCAGGGTCTTCCTTATATAACAGTAGATCGTGTGTCTTGATGAGAGTCAACTTTGCTATAATTTCGTGTGCATTTTACCCTCTATTTATAGCATATTCGGTGTAATTTTGGGGTAGTTAAGTGTTTTTATCGGCACATTTCACCTCGAGTTGAATCACGAGATGATAAGACGTTTACGTCGAAAATCTCGATATTTTGGGTGATTTGTGTATGTTTTATTGGTATTTGTCACGCTTGGGTATGTGGTTTATTTTTATTACAGATATGTCGTGATAGAGGGCGTGACGAGGACCACAGCGTAAAAACCGTCCAAAACGGAGTTCGTTTGAGAAAATGGCGCGAGACTTAAATTCAAGTATTCGAAAAAATATTATTATCCAACTATGTCGGGATCCCGACTTTTGTGTTAAATGGAATTAAGGTCCCAGCTTCCGTTCACATTCCTCAAATATTTTGGAAAAAGAAAAAAATTAGATGAGAAAAGAAAAAGAAAAAAAAGGGGAACAATGCTATTGGTCAAAGGAAGGGTCCACACCCTATTTGCATTTGATTAAAGTGGAAGAAAAGGAAAAAAATACAGAGGCAGACGTGTGCTTGGGAAATTTCCAAAGGGTAATAGCGGACTGTCGGCGGTGGATATATAAAAAAAGCCATTTAGATCAAATTTCAACACACAGACTCCTTAGAATAATTTTATTTTTTCTCTGCAGCAGTTTTTATTTTCTCTTAGGTTTAGATCAGTTATTTTTCCCTTTGAATTTCTGCAAATACAATAGCTGTTTTCTTCCGTTATTTTACGATTTCAACACAACGGATTGACAAACCAAGTGGTGGATTGCTTCAACCTTTTTGAGGTAATTTTATTTAGCTTTTTATCATGTCGTTTACCAATTTATTTATGATTTCTTGTTTTGTTCTTTCAATTATGAATAGCTAATTTTATTATAGCTAAATTGTGAGATGGAACTACGAAATTGATGCATAATCGATGATCTACGGATGAGTAGAGCTTAAAAATTTAATCTTTTGAATTGTTGTGTCCTAAAATTTGATCTTAATGCAATTAGTGTAGTCATGAACCATTAGTTGATTTTACACACGATCTTTAAAAATGTATTTTGCGAGGGAGTGTGCGAACTAGGATTTTAGGATTGCCATGCATGAACTAGTCGAGTTTTTCGCAGCCTGTTCCTTGGTAAGGTTTTTCTAGCTGAGCCGTGAACTCGGTGGATGCGGAGCGTCTCATTGTTTTAATCATATTTGGTCAATTAAATCCCATAGAGGGGACTGTTGAACCGAATATAGGGTAACTAGGTTGTGGTATTAGCGCTGGGGACGGGTTTAGAGATTGCACCCACAACACATTCATTAGAAGCTATTGGTTGGTTGGTAAGTTAAGGCTGGTCCCTAGTGATTCGGTAAAGTTGTTGAGAGTAGTGTTCTTGATCATAATTTAGCTATTCCTTTATTCATATATTTTAAAGTCATCATTTTTATGTTCTTAGCTATAGTTAATTACTTCCACCAATATTTGTGAGCCTAAACTAGATACAAAAGTGGTTGTGGTACTTGACCAATTCCTCGTGGGATACGACCTTGCTCGCCGTTGTAGTACAACCGACCCGGTACTCTGCCGGTTAAAGTTGGTTTACTATAATTTGGCCATCAAGTTTTCTGGCGCCGTTGCCGGGGAATCGGTCAATATCAGTAAGTCATTCAAGTATTTAGGATTAGGTCGTTTTTATTTTACTGTTTTCTTGTTGTTTTGGTGATTGTAGTGTATGACCCGGAGTTCTAAGGAACCTCTACTTCCTTTGATCTCGGAAATTGAAGCATTTGCAAGGCATCAGAACAGTGTTAGGAAGAAGAAGTCTGTTCAGAAAGCATCGACAACATTTATTGAGTTAGAATCCGAATCAGAAGAATCAAAAATGACTTCGGGAAGCGGAGATTTAATGAATTTACATGATGGAGATGGGACTGAGATGGGTTGCGTTAGACCCAATGCTTACTCCCGAAGAGCGGAAAATACAAAACATAAATAGAGAATCCCTTAAAAATCCGAGGGCACTTAATCTAGGACTAAATGGGGTCCAAAATCATGGAGGTCGGCAGAATCCAGTCCGACAACAACAACAAGCCCCTCAGAATCAGAACAACAACCAGGGGAATGTATTTGGTCAAATGCCTTTTGACCAGAATCAAATGATGCAAATGATGCAAATGATGTTGCAAAATCAACAACATAATGTGAATCCACCACCAGCCGCCCCTATTCAGGCACAAAACTTTTATGCACAACTACTGACGATGACAAATTTTGTCACCTTAAAGATTCGGGCTCTTCCTTATGATAATGATGAATAGCCAAGAACCTTAATGCCAAGAACAAAGAAGGGGTTTTGTATATTTGCGGCTGAGTCTAAGTGGAATTCTTAGAGTGCCTACGTATCCTGTTATTATTCCAGGAATCAAGCCCTACGTTGTTCCTGGAACGTTTTATTTATAGGGACAATGCTGAACCTAACCCTAATATGAGTCGGTTTGTAGCTATTGTCGTATTTACCCTTAATTGGGCTTTACCCCTTGCCCAAGCTATCCTGTGGATAACGGGCCAACGTAGCTGGTGTGGACTCCGTTCTCGATATCGGTCTGCCCGACCTGGGGTGACCGACTCCTGGAACTCATGTGCTGCACTGCCCGTAAGTCGATAGTCGTAACCTCGAATCCCTAGCCGTGCTTTAGGTTCGAGGATAGACATGCGTGTCAAAGCTTCCAAGTCGATATTCCGACTTGTATGCCTTATTTGACTCGTGTGCCCCAGTAAATATTTAACCCAAGATGTCCACTCGGTGATGATATATCGAGGTGCGTAACCCGGTATCGTTATAAGCCCCTCAGACCTAGAGAGGCGACTTTTGTTGTCCGAGGTCAGATCTGCCAATTTGAAATCGTCTTCGAGTTGGACCAAATCTTGGGCGGGAAATGATGTGAATGCTTCATCTGCCACCTGTTTCCCTGGCCAATCATGGCCGTTCATTGTGACGTCAGAGCATACTATCTCTTCACCTTCTGCCACAAATGACGTCATCCTTGATTTTCGCGATTCGTGGGGAGTTATAACTACTAGTAACCACCCTAATCACATCTTTTCACTGTCATTTGGCATTAGCAACGCATAAAAGGGGAGAGAAGAACCAGACGGTGAATCATTTCTGCCTATCCATTTCTCCATTTCCTCCTCAGAAAATAAAAGTAAGCGTCTTTTCTGCTATCATCTTTTTCCTTGTTCCTACCGATCTTGCTTGAATCTGTCCATGTCTAGTAGTGCGACAATCTCTGATAGGATAGAGGAGTCTCGTTCCGGTGATCAAACACCAATATCTGCTCCCTCCGATCAACCTCTACAACCAAATCCGGAGGAACCCTTAGGAACTATCCGGGTGCCCAAGAAATTGTCCACCAGAATGGATGGAAAGGGGCCTAAGGGGTGTATTTCCTGTCTTACCATGGATGATCTCAACCAACTGCGGCGGAGATATGGGCTTTCAAGCCCCCAACTGGTGGTTCAGCTTCCTTCCGGCCACCATCAGTTTGCCGATGAGCCCCCTGAAGGGTTCTGTACGGTCTATGAGGCCCAATTGTCGAGTGGGCTAAGGTTCCCTCTATGTCCGGCGGTCCTGGCTGTTCTTTGCCATTACGAGATTGGCGTATCTCAACTGGGCCCGAATGCAATCCGGACTTTGATGGGTTTTTTGATTGCCTATAGAGTTGCGGGTATCGGTTTTAGTGTTCCTTTATTCCGGTGGTGGTACAAGATCGCTGCGCTGCCGGATAAAATGTGGTACACGTTTCAGAGGCGTACCAATCGTCATGAGTTCGTGTCTCGGGGACCTTCATCTCATGGGAATTGGAAGCCTAAGTTTTTCTTTCTCCGACATGGGTCGGACAATCCTTATATCGGCTTATGGAGGTCGAGAGACAGAAGGGATGACAAACTGGGTCGTGAGGCCGCACCCGACGAGGCTCTTTCTCTCGAGAGATTCAAGTTTGAGGTGACTACGCTGGACCTGAGTCTCCTTTACGACCTTGCCCGTCTCGAGGAGGCGGGACCTGTACCATACATAAGCCTTCCTGCTGTCGATCAGGAAAATTGTAGGAAACTCTATTATTTTGTTGCTAAGTTTTATTGCTCTTTGTAGTTGTATCTTTACTATTTATGAAACTGACTTCTTTTTTATTTGTGTAGTGGGCAGATTCTCGAAGGTCGCTATCCCAAAGGCTTCCGCAGTAGCTGCTGCTGTCAATGCATCCAGGTCGAGAGCCATTCTCCCAGGATCAGGGGAGAAATCTGCTCATGTTGATGACTCGACTGAGGGGGTCGAGACAACTACCCTTGTCGCACAACCGGCTCCGCCTTCTACCTCGGGGGGACTCACCCATGAGCATTGGTCGATACGTGAAGAAGAGGATGTTATCTACTTTACTATCGGGGGGGGGGGGGGTGAAGAGACTTCCGGCTCTGAAGCAACCCGGTTGCAAAAAAAGAGGTCGGCTCTCGAGGAGCTGGTGAGAGACCAGCAAAAACAGGCTAAAAAGGCCAAAGTCACCAAACCCTTTCTGGATCTTGCTGCCTCGGGTGAGATGTCGGCAGACGATGTCAAGAAGCTGGACGACCAGGTCCTAGCTTCTTCCTTCCGAGAACTGGGTCACGTGGTAAACGCTAACTCTTATCGATTTCTTTTTGGTACCTCTCGAAGCATATGCCTTAACTTGTCCTTTTTGGCAGCACTGCTTTATGAGTCGAGAAGCTTCTCGACGCATGAGCATGCCGTCCGAGACCGAGGAAGAGCTAAAGACACAGATTCAGAGGCTGAACGACGCTCTCGCTATCAAGTCGGCTGGGGTCGCTGGTCTAGAATCGCACCTCAATGTTTTCAAGAAAGAGGCTGATGCTGAGATAAAGAGGGTAAAGGAGGAGCGAGGCGTCATCGTTGCCGGTGAGAGATCTCTAGCTGCGGCCGAAGGGAGGGAGGCTGCTCTGAAAGAGGCTTCCGAGCATGAACTTGAACGGGGAGCGCCACCGCTGCGAGAGAGAGATCAATCGAAAACCGAATCGATCGGATCCTGGCGGCTCGAGGAAGTAAGGACTGCCGCAGTACTCGAGTATCGGAAGTCTGACGAGTTGGGCAGGGATCTCGATCTAATCATGCAGACGGCCATACTTGGAGGATTCACCAAGGCGGTGGACCAAGTGAAGAAGGCCTACCCGGAAAGCGAGATCGACCAGCTTGAAGAGCCTGGCTGCTATGACCCTGACTCGGAGGCGTTGTATGACCTGTACTTCGACAAATTTCGGTAGGGTATATCACTTGCCCAGAAGTATGGCGGCCCTACAACGAGCTCGACTCCCGATAATACGACTTTTGCTGTCACTGCTCCCACGCCGACTCCCGAAGATCCGACTCCGACCCCCGATGCTTCTATTTAGTTATCTTGTTTCTTTCGAACTTTGATGTTCTGAACTTTGACTTTGCCATTATTTGTAAATTTTATTAACTTTGAGCCGACTTGGGTGAATGTTCACTTTATCATGGCTGGTCTTTTCGACCTGGCCTTAATTTGTTTTGAAATTTCTGCCCTTTTGTCTTTATTTGTTGTTATTTACTTTCTCATTTATTACTGTCTTTGGCTTTGTTGCTTATCGAGCCTCTGGCTCTATTCGCTTTTGCCTTGTCGATATTGTATTGCCCCCCAAGTGTTTTATCAACTTTAGTTCATAATACACTTGAGCTCTATATGGCTTTAGGTCGATCCAGTTGCCTTGACTTTTTAGCCTTATATGCTTGCTGGATTTTTGAATTAGTCCGACATTGCGAACTGTCCTTGTCCTGGTCTAGTTGCCCCTTGGGCTGGTTAGACCTCCGACTCGGACGTTTGGCCCGACCCTGCGAACCGTCCTTTGTCGTCCTTATTCGACCATTAGGTACGTTAGGCTTTTGACTTGGACCCGACATTGTGAGTCTTCTTTTTGCCTTCTGCATTGTATGCTTATGGCGTTGTCGGGAGTTCTGACTTTCGGATTGCTCCATTCTTTGCCGATGGTGATTTCGTGTCCTTTTGGACTTATAATATTACAAAAAATGATTTAATAGAACAGTAGAAGAAGAAATGATCGTTTATTATAACTAAGATAGAATTGTCCCATGGGCTGATTACAAATTTTATTCCAAAAGTAGAAACAATTTGATCGACTAAGGCTTATACGTAAAATTTCTTCAAATTATTCGCGTGCCATTGTCGAGGAACTGTAGTTCCGTCTGCTCGACCTAGTTGATATGAAGTTTTAGGGTGGACTTTTAAGATCTGATACGGGCCTTCCCAGTTCGGGGAGAGTGTCCCGATCTCCTTTTGTCGACTGGCTTCGTTCTTCCTCAAAACTATATCTCCAACCTTGAAATATCTGTATTTTACTCTCGCGTTGTAATATTGGGAGATCTTCTGCTTGTACCTTGCCATTCTGGCTGAGGCCATTTCTCTCCGCTCCTCGAGATTATCCTTCTCCTGTCGGATGTCGGGGTCGTTCGTCTCAATATTATACGCTAAAACTCGAGGGGAATGAATGCCGACCTCCGCAGGGATAACTGCCTCGCACCCATCCATTTGCCTCCTATTCCGGAAAACAACCTGGAAATTAAACAACATGTGTGGTATCTTCTGAACGACAATGCACAATTTCGGGGTAAGTCAACTGAAGACCCGAATCAATTCTTGAACCACTTTATGCAGGTTTGTCGGACTGTGAAGATGAATGGAGTTTCTGAGGAAGCGGTTAGGATGCTCTTATTCCTATTTGCATTGAAGGAGGCCACGAGAGCTTGGTATGAGTCACTACCCCAAGATTCTTTACACACATGGGATCAAGTGACTGCAAAGTTTTTATTGAAATATTGTCCCCTCTCCAGAACATTGGATATGAAGGCAGATATTGCAAACTTTGAACAGTTGGACATGGAGAGCATGCATGAAGCCTGTGATAGATTTACAGCTATGTTGAGAAAGTGCCCGCATCACGGATTAGAGGCATGGAACCAAGTACATCTATTTTATGGTGGTTTACGCGAGACAGATCAGTCAAATTTGAATGCGGCGTGTGGAGGAGATGTAATGAGTGTGGAACCAAATGATGCATTGGCTACAATAGAGAGAGTCGCAGAAAGCAATAGACAGTGGAAGACGGGGAGAAGGGTTTGAAGGAACCCAATTAGTTCAGTTAACCAAGTCGGGCCAAGTGAAGAAATTATGAAGATGCAAACTGAAATGGTGGAGCTAAAAAAGCAAATGAGTGACATGTTGGCATGGCAGAAGGAATTCAAAGGGTTTACTACTTGTGGTGGTGAACATTGGGCCACAAACTGCTCTATTAAAAAGGTTAGTCAGCAGACCACGACCCAAATGCTCAATGATCCATCTCTCGAGAACCTTTTTGGCATGAAACCCAGGGATATGCATCCATTGTGCTCGAATCCCATGGTCTACCAAACTACAGATCCGAGCTTGACATTAAATTGGAAACCCATGGATGTGAACTACTTAGCCAATCAGAACGGGGGGCAAAATTTTCAGAATTGGCGGGACAATCCAAATCTTGCTTGGGGTAGAAATCAAGGGGCCGGGCAAACGACTCAACCGCAATTTGCGCAGCCTCAACAGAGTCAATATTCCATGCCCCCACAATCAGCACCACCACCTCTGGAACCCACGCAACCAAAAAGCTCCACGGACAGTCTGTTGGAAAGAATAAGCCGAGACATTAGAGAAAATAGCCAGGAGTCGAAGGAGAATAACCGGGAGTTGATGGAGATTAACCTGGAATTAAGTAAGGAATTAAAGGAGGTGAAAAATGCCCATATAAACTTGCAATCTGTGGTGAGGAACTTGGAGACACGAATGTGGCAAATAACTGAGAATCCCAGGCAAGTGAATGCCATCTTTACAAGAAGTGGGAAAGTTGTGGGTAGTGATATTGAGGTGCCTGAGGAGGTTGAGAAGAAGAAGAAGATAGAAAAACTGAGAGAGGAAGATGAAGATTGGGTGGTGATCAATGAAGAGCAAGATGCTGAAGAGATAAAGAAAGAGGTGGAGAATCCGAGTACGGAACCAGAAAAGCGGTCAGACACGACACGGGAAGGTACGAACAACTCAGGTGTGGATTCTATGAAAAAACCCTTTGATTTATCTAAATTACCTTACCCCCCTCGTGGCCCTACAAAGACAACCATTTCTAATAAGAAAAAAAAAATTCTCGATATACTAAGAAGAGTAGAGATAAATATCCCACTTGTGGATGCGCTTGTTCATATGCCATCTTATGTCAGATTTTTAAAAGGGATTTTGTCTAATAAATCTAAAATGGTGAAAATTGTTTGTTTAAATAAGGAGTGCTCTGCTGTTTTTCAGAATAAGCTGCCACCTAAGTTGAAAGATCCTGGTAGTTTTTCCATTCCTTGCACCATAGGCCGGACGTTATTTCCGGAGGTGTTGTGTGACTTAGGTGCAAGTGTAAGTTTAATGCCTAGAAAGATATATGAGAGTTTGGGGGTAGGTGAGCTTAAGCGTTCAAATATGACCTTACAGATGGCGGATAGGTCGATTAGGCACCCTATGGGAGTTGTTGAGGATGTGCTAGTTCAGGTCGGTAAACTAGTTTTCCCTGTTGATTTTGTTGTGTTAGACGTGGAGGAAGATAGTCAAACCCCAATTTTATTAGGAAGACCTTTCTTGGCTACGGGTAGGACTTTACTGGATGTGCAGAAAGGTGAGATCACCATGCGGCGGGTGATGAGATCAGAACCTTCGTGTATATAAGACCATTAAGCACCCGGGAAATGATTGGGGGACGCGTGAAGAGGTGCAAAGGCTACAAGTTTTTGAGGAGAACCAAGTCACTTACGATCAACCCGAGGACGGTGTGGGAAGTGAGAGTGTCTCTAAAATGAAGGTAGAACCTAATGTCAAGTTTGGGGGATACGAGTCTTGCCGAAGACTATAAACTCAGCACCCTATCTTGTTTTTGAAATTCAATAAGTCGAGCTAACGACAATAAACACAAGCGCTTATGGGAGGCAACCCACATTGTTTTTTCTTTAGGTTTTTAGGTTTGTTTTTTAGGATTGTGATGAAAATTTGGCCCCGCATCTTTATTCTTGTTGCATGCCTTATGATAACCCATATTTTTATTTGTAATACATCTCCATACTTGTGCTTACCTATGCCTAAGGTTTCGGCCTTTCGTCGTAGTGGATTCTTGGTTTCTTTGTTGTGATTGCACAGGTACCCTAGGAGATACATTGGCGGTTGTCATTTTGCATGGTTGGCCCTAATGCCTGTTCAGCTAAGTCTTTCTTTACTTTATCACTCACACACCGAGGACGGTGTTCCGTTTTAAGTGGGGGGTGGTAGACTTAGCTTCACTTCACTTGACCACGTGCTTTTATTTATCATCGAATAAGTTATATGCCTTGTGTTTGGTCTCTATTTGAGTAAAAATTGAGCCATTTTTTAAAATTTTCATGGTTTTGATTTTGCGTATCCTATGTGAGTCATCATATTCTTTGGTTAATTATTAGTCAAGAGTTGAATGCATGTGAGTCAAACCTTCATCTTGTTGTGGAAATGGAATTTTTATGCACGTACTAGCTTTGATTTCATGAGTTGTGGTTCATTAGTGAATGCTTATAGATGTCATAGACATTAATCTGTTACCTAGAACTTATACAATTAACTTTGAGGCGAAATAGAAAGGTCAATCTTGGTAGATTAAGGGATGACGGTCCTGGCATTTCTTTGACCCAACCAGAGCCAAATAGCCAACCATATACATAATTTCCACAGAAACCCCTCTAAGCCTTTGTAGGGTGGTTAGACCCCCACCCGAACTTAGTCATTCATTGATTAGCCTATAATTACCAACCCTTAGCCTTTATTTGTGGTCTACATTTCTTTGGCACCCTACGTGTGAGTTTTAATCTTATTTTGAGCACACTTTCTAGCACAAGTGTGGGGTGGCAGAGATGTGTATTCATGGATGGTGTTGGTGTATCTTTTGCATTATGAATGATAAGGGGTGGCAAAGTGTTGGTGTTTGGTTCAAGAAGAAAAAGAACTCAAAAAAGTCGATCAAAAGAAAAAAGAAAAAAATGAATAATGTTGAGTCAAGAAATGTGGAGTAAATTTTTCGAGTTAACATTTCTAATGTAATGCATGTCTATGGGATGAATTAAATTGGAGTGGGTGTTCTTGAATTCTTGGTGAGCTTGTTCTTGGTGACGACTATTTTTGTAAGCGATCTTGGTGTTTCATGTTGGTGACAACTATTTTTTGCATTTTACTCCTGTTTATGATACGGTGTCGAAGGGAGGTGAGCTATGAATTATGTGTAAGATGTTTTGATTAGGCTCACTCGTTTTTCTCTTTTGATATTCCTTTTATCCTTTCGAATAGCCCCGTCCCTAGCCTAACGTTACAACCGTGCAAGTCCTGCCTGACCTTTGTTAGCCTTGATTTGATCTCGATTAGTGTAGATGATTATGAAGTATAAGCCTATGGTGTAACGCCATTAGTCATTCATTTATAATCTGAGCCGGTTGACCATAATGAATGATTGAGAAGCTATGCACACACACACATTCCGTTTCCATGATAAAATAAGTTTGGGCTCGTGTTTATTCGGTTGTTGACAAGTTTTCACTCATTGGATATTTGATTTCCCATATGATCGCGACGTTGACCTCATGATTTATTTTTTGAATCGCTTGATTTGCTCGAGGGCGAGCAAACGCTAAGTGGGGGGTAGTTGATGAGAGTCAACTTTTCTATAATTTCGTGTGCATTTTACCTTCTATTTATAGCATATTCGGTGTAATTTTGGGGTAGTTAAGTGTTTTTATGGGCACATTTCACCACGAGTTGAATCACGAGATGATAAGACGTTTACGTCGAAAATCTCGATATTTTTGGGTGATTTGTGTATGTTTTATTGGTATTTGTCATGCTTGGGTATGTGGTTTATTTTTATTACAGATATGTCGTGATAGAGGGCGTGACGAGGACCACAGCGGTATAAAAACCGTCCAAAACGGAGTTCGTATGAGAAAATGGCGCGAGACTTAAATTCAAGTATTCGAAAAAATATTATTATCCAACTGTGTCGGGGATCTCGACTTTTGTGTTAAATGGAATTGAGGTCCCAACTTCCGTTCGCATCCCTCAAATATTTTGGAAAAAGAAAAAAATTAGATGAGAAAAGAAAAAGAAAAAAAAAAGGAACAATGCTATTGGTCAAAGGAAGGGTCCACACCCTATTTGCATTTGATTAAAGTGGACGAAAAGGAAAAAAAGACAGAGGCAGACGTGTGCTTGGGAAATTTCCAAAGGGTAATAGCGGACTGTCGGCGGTGGATATATAAAAAAAGTCATTTAGATCAAATTTCAACACACAGACTCTTTAGAATAATTTTATTTTTTCTCTGCAGCAATTTTTATTTTCTCTTAGGTTTAGATCAGTTATTTTTCCCATTGAATTTCTGCAAATACAATAGCTGTTTTCTTCCGTTATTTTACGATTTCAACACAACGGATTGACAAACCAAGTGGTGGATTGCTTCAACCTTTTTGTGGTAATTTTATTTAGCTTTTTATCATGTCGTTTACCAATTTATTTATGATTTCTTGTTTTGTTCTTTCAATTATGAATAGCTAATTTTATTATAGCTAAATTGTGAGATGGAACTACGAAATTGATGCATAATCGATGATCTAGGGATGAGTAGAGCTTAAAAATTTAATCTTTTGAATTGTTGTGTCCTAAAATTTGATCTTAATGCTATTAGTGGAGTCATGAACCATTAGTTGATTTGACACACGATCTTTATAAATGTATTTTGCGAGGGAGTGTGCGAACTATGATTTTGGGATTGCCATGCACGAACTAGTCGAGTTTTTCGCAGCCTGTTCCTTGGTAAGGTTTTTCTAGCTAAGCCGTGAACTCGGTGGATGCGGAGCGTCTCATTGTTTTAATCATATTAGGTCAATTAAATCCCATAGAGGGGACTGTTGAACCGAATATAGGGTAACTAGGTTGTGGTATTAGCGCCTAGGGACCAGTTTAGGAGATTGCACCCACAACACATTCATTAGAAGCTATTGGTTGGTTGGTAAGTTAAGGCTGGTCCCTAGTGATTCGGTAAAGGTGTTGAGAGTAGTGTTCTTGATCATAATTTAGCTATTCCTTTATTCATATATTTTAAAGTCATCATTTTTATGTTCTTAGCTATAGTTAATTACTTCCACCAATATTTGTGAGCCTAAACTAGATACAAAAGTGGTTGTGGTACTTGACCAATTCCTCGTGGGATACGACCTTGCTCGCCGTTGTAGTACAACCGACCCGGTACTCTGCCAGTTAAAGTTGGTTTACTATAATTTGGCAATCATGTCTCTTCCTGGATGTGCTTGGAAGTTATTACCGACTATCTTCTAGACGTGGGGTCTACCCACGTACACAAGCAGTTGGGGTGTTATTGACTTGGTCTTCACCACGTTCAGCCTGTTATTCTGTCCAGAAACCATTTTGGTCAGGACACGATGGGAGTCCTGCTCCTCTGACTATTCTATCCAGCTTCTTGATCTGGTCAGCACTTGCTGTCCTGCCGTGCCAACCCATTCTCTTGATTGTCTAACCTTAGGCTTGGCCCAATTATGGATAACCCGGCCCAATGGGCCCACCTATCATCATAAGTCCCCCCAGACTAGGGTGGACTGCTTAATAGCCGCCTTAGTCTGAAACGTTTTATCTTTGTCATTATTATTTCATGAAACGAGGCCAGGTCACGCTTGGTCATCGTTATAACTGTTAATTGAGCCATTGTGTCATATCCACTTCTTGTCATATAATCACCCCTCTTGTCAAACGCCACTTTATATCAGACCTTTGGAATAGCGTCTCAGCAGTTACAAGTATGTCTTTTTCTGTTGTTCTTTTACTTCTTTTTAAATCTACATTTCGTTCATGTCTTTGAGGGCCAATACTGCCTTTAGCGATTCTGTCAAAAAATTGTTTGAGTCTTCAGAGAAAATTTCTAGGGTCATAGAGAGTGAGGAAGTGACTTCCTCTAACCCTGTTTTTTGTCCTGAAACCGTAATAAACCTCGATCATCCATCCTCTTCTATTGATTTAAGAAATACCTCTACTTTTGGAGATAACCCACTGTGTCTTTTGCCTTCTCACCTTCTGCCTCCTGGGATTTTCACTCCCACTTCAATTGTTCATCAGTACCCAGAAGACCATACTGCCTTCTTAAATACATTGAAGAGAGAAATCAATTGATTCGATAAAACTAAAGCGATAATGGCCTGCCATGGTGTCTCGAGCAAAATGACCAAAACAGAAATGGCCAGTCTATTGAAGACTTACAAGATTCAGACTGAGCCCTTTGCAGTTCTTCTTCCTAAATCCACGGAGTACGCTTACAACCCCCCAGCAGGTTTCTGTACCGTATATGCTGATCAGCTCCATAGTGGGTTAAGGTTTCTCTTCCCTGGATGTGTAGAGATCTTCAAGTATTATAAGTTAGGAGTTGGCCAAATCCATCCAAATAGCGTTAAATTCCTTATAGGTTTCATGATTTGGTGTCGTCTGAACACCACTCCCTTATCTGTAAAGTTGTTTAGGAACTTCTATCAATGTAAATTGACACAGGGTAGTGTAGGATGGTACCATTTTTGTCGTAGATCCGGTAAGTTGGCCCATATTATCCTCTGTCCAAAGAAAGATAAGACCAAGAAGAAATGGTCAGAGCGTTTCTTCTTTGTAAAGCACAATACTGGGGTGGATCTCGGTCGTTGGAACTCATCTTCTATGAAGGACAAACTGGAAGACCATATAGATGCAACCTTGGTTAACTATGTTTCCAGCAATAACATCACATTGACTTTGAACACTATTAGTTCAGCTTTTACCAAGAAACAATACCGAAAACGTATGTTTGTCTTTACTTCTGCTTTTGCTTTATGAACGTATTTTGAATATTTTCTTCTTTGCATTGGCCAATGTTGATGATTTGATGAACATTGATGTTGACGAGGAGGAGGAGGAAGCAGAACATGGGCCAGAAGATTCTGAACAGACCTTGTCTGTTATCCCTGAATGTGGTGAGGCTTCTGGCCAGCAGGATGTCATGGAGACAGGGCTTAACTCTGGCAACGCTGCTTAGGAAACCATCTCTACGGCCCTTTCCTCTGATCAGAATATTCTGACCACAGTTAATCCTGTGGGTCTGACTGTTGAGGAAGATCTTCCTGGCGTCCAATCTACTAGCTTAAATGTAGTGCCTCTCAGGACTGTTTCTCAACGACAGAAGAAAAGTCACCGATCCACCTCCTCTGGTAGTTCTGCAAGTGGTTCTTCCTTCAATTTTGAAGATATGCCTGTTGATGACTTTGCTGACTCTGTAAGTGGTTTTTTGAAAACTTTCATTTTCCTTTTAATTTTTATCTTCTAAGACCTTTCTTTTTTGTAGTGTTACCACCTGGGTAAAGCATTGCATAAGAAGACTGCCAGCATGGCTGGGGACATCTCTGCCTTGCAACAAAAAGTGGTTCAGTTGGACGAGGCCAATGCTAAGGTGGCCAGTTTGGAAGAATCTAACCTTGCTGCTCATCTGGAGATTGAGAGATCAGCGTCTGGAGAAAATGAATGAGGAGCACCTGCAACATCTTACCACAGTCAAGAAGATGAAAGCTGACTTTGATGAAACTCTAAGGCAGATGGAGGAAATTCCAGCCTAGAATGTTGTCCAGAAGGTTGTTGCTGGGTATAAGTCTTATCCTCAGACTTATGAGGAAATCCAAATCATCCTAGCTCCGGCGCTGCGCAGTGGATATACACTCGGTGTCGATGAGGCCAAACCTGCTGACCTGGTGATTAGCACTCTGCCTAATCACAGGTTGTATGATAAGAAAGTGGGTGAAATCTTCACAAAGCGATATGACGAGTACAACAATGAAGAAGACATAATTAGCAAGTATGCTAAAAAGAAATCCGCTCAGCCTTCAGAGAAATCTGCTCAGCCTTCAGCTCCTCCTACCTCTTGATTTACATGTTTTCTGGAACTTTGAATTTTTGCTGCTCTGTGCAGCTTTTGATGTAATAACTCTATTTCTTATTTGTTGCTGACTGTATTTTGATCTTCCAAACTTTTGGGATTGTACTTTTGAATATATGCCCTTGAATTTGATATTCGCTTTGATATTCGTTCATCTTTACCTTCCTGTTGCGATGCAAAGAAGTTAGGATTTTTTATCCTTAGCTTCTTAATTTTTAGCTTTTGCACAGAATATCCTTAATGCCTAGACCATTATTGTTTTCTCCCCAGGATATTCTTCCTCTGCCAGTTCGATTTCTGCTCCATGGAGAGTGTGCTCTGCACAGGATTTTCTTCAGAGCGAACTTAATACTTGTGTGTTGTTTATTTGGGAGTTGTTTATTTGGGTCTTCTACCCAGAATGATCCTGCACTGCAAGTTTTTGCGTGCCTTTACTTTAATTATGTGCTATGCATAGAATTTTTTGCGCTGCAAGTTCAACACTTGTGTTTTTAATGTAGGTCCTCTGCCCAGGATGCCCTCGCTCTGCGAGTTTGGTATCTTTATATTTTTACTATGTGCTCTGCACCGAATTTTCCTGCGCTGCAAGTTTAACACTTGTCTGTTTTTTATGTGGGTCATCTACCCAGGATGCCCTCGCACTGCGTGAGTTTGGCATTTTTATATTTTTACTATGTGCTCTGCACTGAATTTTCTTGCTCTGCAAGTTTAACACTTGTGTGTTTTTTATGTGGATCCTCTGCCCAGAATTATTTTGTGCTGCAGGTTTACTGATAAATAAAACATCAGGTCTTTAATTCCTTGTCCAGCACAAATTAGAAATTAGAATATTCACATGCATAATTACAATTTTAAAGCTAAAACGAAGAAAAAAAAGATAATGTAATTTCTTAAGGAAAATATTTCCTTAAATGAATAGCATTCCAGCTTCTAGAAATTGTTTTTCCAGAAGCATTAGCTAGTTGATAGGATCCTTTTCCATGTACTTTGATAACTTTATAAGGACCTTCCCAATTCGGGTCTAGCTTTCCAGTGGGGCCTTGCTTACTGGTGTCATTCCGCCTTAGCACTAAATCGCCTTCTTTAAAATACGTACCTTTGACTTTGGAGTTGTAGTACTGGGCAACTTTCTGCTTGTACTTGGCCATCTGTATTAGTGTACTATCGTGTTTGTGTTCCATCTCATCTTTGACATGCAACATGTCTACCTCCTGCGTTTCTGGAGAGTATAATTCTGTCCTGGGAGACTTGTGTCCAATTTCAGCTGGTATGACTGCCTCACATCCATATGCTAAGGAGTATGGAGTTTCCTGTGTAGCAGCGTTTGGGGTGGTTCTATATGCCCATAAGATATTTGGAACATGTTCTACCCAATGAGACCCCTCTTGTTCCAACCTTTTCTTCAGTCCCTGTTTTATCTGCCTGTTGGTCTGTTCTACCTGCACATTGGCTTGAGGATAGGCCACTGATGTAAAATGTTGGGAGATTCCTAGGTTGGTGCACCAAGTTTGCACTCATTGATCTTCAAATTGTGTGCCATTACCAGAAATGAGAACTTTAGGGATCCCATACCTGCATAGAATATTTCTCCATAGGAACTTCTGTATTTGGTTGGCTGTGATGGTGGTTAAGGGTTCAGCTTCCACCCACTTAGTGAAATAATCCACTGCCACCACTAAAAACTTGAAATTTCCCAGAGCTCGGGGTAGTGGACCCACTAAGTCTACTCCCCATTGATCAAAAGGCCATGGGGATACGATTGGTATCATCTCCTGTACGGGATTATATGATAAATTGCTATGCACCTGGCATGCCTGGCAAGTTTTGACCAGATTCTCTGCGTCATCTTGCATTTCTGGCCAGTAATAAGCCAACATTTTCTAGCCAGAGCTCTTGCTCCCAAGTGATTTCCACAAATTCCGAGATGGATTTCTCTTAATACATAATCTCCCTCATCTGGAGTAACGCATCTCAACCAAGGTCTTTGCGTAAGATTTTCATCAGAACATCGTTGAACAGCGCATACCTGGCTGAGAGTCTTATCAATTTTCTGGCATGTACTTTATCTTCAGGAAGCCTTCCATCTCTTAGATATATTACAATCGGATCCATCCACGTTTCTGCCTATGTAATTGGTTGTGCCTCAATCTCATCACAACTCTTGTGCTTCAACTTCTCAACCAACACCTTTTTGTGCGACAAGAAATTCGATCCTAGCTTTGATAAAGCATCTGCTCTGGTATTTTGGGCCCGAGTTATCTGTTCCACTTCTATCGTTAAGAAATTCTGCAATTTCTTCTATGCCACTGCAAGGTACTTTTTCATAGGGCCTTCTTTTGCCTCATACTCTCCCTTGATATGATTTGTTACCAGCTGTGAGTTTGTGTAGACTTTCAAATTTTTCACGCCTAACTTTTGTGCTAAGTTTAATCCAGTTATCAAAGCTTCATATTCTGCCTCATTGTTAGTGGCCTGAAAGTCAAAATGAAGAGCGTATGGGAATTCTTCACCTTTTGGGCTAATGAGTAGGAGTCCTACTCCTGCTCCTTCTTTGTTGGAGGCTCCGTCCACGTAAAGCTGCCACTGTTCAGGGTTGTTCTTCTCAGCCTTGTTCTGGTCAGCCTTTTGCTCTATAGCCAAGGCTTTTTCTTCGGCCAAGAAATCAACTAATGCTTGAGCTTTAATTGCTGTTCTTGGTTTGTATTCGATATCAAACCCTGCCAATTCAACTACCCGTTTTGCCAAACTTCCAGACTTGTCTGGTTTTTCCAAAATTTTCTTCAAAGGTAGATTTGTCAACACAATCACTGGATGACTTTGGAAGTATGGTCTCAGTTTCCTTGTGGCATGTACTAGGGCTAAAACTAATTTTTCTACTACAGAATATCTAATCTCAGGTCCTTGTAGGGCTTTGCTTACAAAATATACTGGCCTTTGTATCATGCCATGTTGTTTTACCAACACATCACTTATTGCTTCATTGCAAAAGGACAAGTAAAGAAACAGTATCTCACCTTCCTGAGGAGAGGAGTTAGAGTTGGCAAGTGACTGATATGATCTTTCAAATCCTGAAAAGCTTGTTTACATTCTTCATTCCACTCAAATGGACTGGCCTTCCTGAGAATTTTGAAGAACGGCAATGACTTCTGTGCCGATTTTGACAAGAATCGGTTTAGCGCTGCTAATCTTCCTGTTAATCGTTGATCTTCTTTGATTGTCTTCGGTTCAGGCATGGCTTTTAAGGCTTCTAATTTATCAGGGTTGGCCCTGATACCTTCTTTAGATATCATATAACCCAGAAATTTGCATGATCTCACTCCAAAAGTGCACTTTTTTGGGTTCAATTTCATTCCTGTTTGTCTCAAAACTTGACAAACATCTGCTACATCATTCAAATATTGGTCAAGAGTCCTGCTCTTGATCAATAAGTCATCCACATATACTTCCATTGACCTGCCAATCTGTTGTCTGAAAATGGTATTAACAGCCCTTTGGTAGGTAGCCCCTGCATTCTTTAATCCGAAAGGCATAGACACATAGTAGTAGGAACCAAATTCGAGAATAATAAAAGCGGTTTTTACAAAGATCTACGGGGTCCATCATAATCGATGATATCCGTTATAAGCATCTAAGAAAGCAAAAATCTCATAACCAATCAGAGAATCTACTAGCTTTGTCAATTCTAGGGAAGTATAACTATCTTTAGGACAAGCTTTGTTTAAATCATGAAGTCCACACACATTCTCCAACCGCGCCATCTGGTTTCTTGACTAACACTTTGGGTTTGCTAGCCATTACGGGTAGATAACTTCTTTAATCATGTTGGCTCGCAACAATTTTTCCACTTCTGTTTGGGCGACTGTATCCTTTCTGGGGAAAAAGATCTCTTCTTTTGTTTTACTGGTTTCCTGGTTGGATCAATGTTGAGTTTATTGACAGCCAACTCTGTTGACAGCCCAGGCATGTCACTCACTTTCCATGCAAACACATCCCTGTAAACATTCAAGATGCTGACCATCATCTGTTTCTGTTCAGCAGGTATCCACGATCCTATGCTGACTGTGGATTCCGGGTTCGATTCATCCAGCATTATTGATTCCACCGGGTCGTTGGATTGCCAAATTTTTTTCTTCATCTGGAACTAGATCTTCCATTGTCACCTGCTGCACCTTCATTTTTCCACTGATTGTGGTTGTATAGCAGTTCTTGGCAGCATCCACATCCCCTTTAACCGTGGCTTCTCCCTCAAAAGTTGGCAATTTCATACTGTTATGTGCTGGCGATACCACTGCCCTTAGATCAATCAGTGCTGGTCTTCCAAGGATCACATTGTATGTAGATGGGGTTTTTACCACCACATAATTGACCACCAGAGTCCTGCTCTGTGGTCCCTTGCTAAAAGTCATCAGTAGCTTTAACATTCCCACATGATGTATGGGTGGCCTAGTAAATCCAAAAAGAGGAGATGATACAGGGGTCAACTCCGAGTCTGTTAGCTTCATTGCATGGAACACACTTTAATATAGTACGTTTACTGCGCTGCCCGTGTCTACGCAGATCCTTCTGACCAGATTTTTCTGAATAACCGCTTCTATTACCAGTCTTTCGTTGCTCACGATGGCTGGTAGTGCATCTCTTGGACCGTACTGAACGGTTCCTATTACCTTCTGTTTTTTTCGCTTCTCCGTCCTTTTCTGTGCTGCCCTTTTTATCTTCCTGAGCAGCCTTATAACCTTCTCCTGGTCCACCCACAATCATGTTCACAGTGTTGATTGGGGCGTTTTCTCTGTGGCCATCTGCATCGAGACGGATCTCTGTGTCTCCTCAGGTTATACCTGTCATGGCTGATGTGCTGTCTTTTAAACTCTCTGCTTCCTCTGGGGTTGTCCCCCTGTGCTCGATCGATGCACTCATCGATCTTTCCTTCCAATGCCGCTGCGTCTATATCTCTGATCAGGTCCCTGCACTGTACAGAGTCGTGTCCAATATCTTTATGGTATTTGCACCACTTGATGTGGTCTCTCTTCTCCCTTGGACCCCTCAATGGAGGAGGAGTCTTGGTGATTCCTTTCTTTTCCATAATCGCCAGAACTTGATCACGAGACCTGTTCAGAGGGATAAGGTCTCTGTCCTGCAAAGCACTTTTCTTCCCTAACCTTTCAGAGATGGGGTTGGTTACCCTATCCCAAACAGATTTTCTCTTTTTGTCGGTATTATCATCAGTTTTTCCTTTTTTAGCGTCCATGTGGGACTCTTCCATCTTGGCTTTGTTAGCCTCTTCACCTTGGCAGTGTCTGTATACAATTTCCAGACATTCTTCCATCGTATCCGGATTTTTGCTGCTCAGCTTTGCATGTAAGCGTCCTTCCCTAAGACCTGCCACAAAGGATGCTACTAAAAACTTATCATCCAGATCTGCAATCTGGGATGACTCTCCGTTGAACCTCTTGATGAACTGCAACACCGTTTCATCATTTTTTTGTCTAATGGTCAGCAAATATGTGCGGTTCCTCTGGAAAGGTCTTGCTGCGATGAATGCGTGCATGAACTTTCTGGTCAGTGTTGGAAAATCTGGTATGGATCTATGGTTCAACTTGTTGATCCAATCTCTTGCTTTTCCAGTTAGAAGAGTTGCAAATGCCCTGCATTTCATCTCTTCTAGGGCATTATATAAGTTCATGTGCTGGATGTACTGGTGCATATGGTCATATGGATCTTTAGTTCCATCATATGCTTGGATTTTTGGGATTTTAAATCCTGGAGGGCATGGAAATGCATCGATGTCCTTAGTGAATGGAGACACTAGCCTAAACTCATCATGTTTAGGCTTAAGTATTGCATCTAACTCTGCTCGGGCGTTATCACCACCTGGATGAGTGACCACCACTTTAATGCTAGATTCTGCTTCCTGTTTCTCTTTTTTAGCAGTTTGAAGCGGTGTGGGTGCCTTAGAAATGTCATTATCCTGATTCCTCGCTTTCAAAACTGCCTCAAATATGCCTTTTATTTCTTCTCCTTTGAGATTGGCCAGATTTTCTACCAACATTTGTTTGATCAACGTCAGGTTGCTCGTCTGCCCTTCTTCCAGAACTCTCTTTCCAGTATCTTGATCATTTCGATCTGGGATTTTTTCTCCAACTTTGTCTTTTTCAGGTTGATTTTGCTGCTTCTTCGAATTTCCTTGATTTCTTGCCATTTTTTTTAAACAATCACTCACTAACTAGAATAAACCCTCCTTCTAGCGCCAAATGATGTTGTATCAAGATTACAATCGGGTAATTGGGTAATTCTAATTAGGAAAATAGTATAAGAACAAGAATATATGGGTATAATTTTGGACTGAACTCTCGAGAGAGCTGCCTACGTATCCAATTTAAGTAATAAACTGGAATCAAGTCCCCCTCATAGTTCAGGGTCTTCCTTATATAACAGTAGATCGTGTGTCTCTTCCTGGATGTGCTTGGAAGTTATTACCGACTATCTTCTGGACGTGGGGTCTACCCACGTACACAAGCAGTTGAGGTGTTATTGACTCGGTCTTCACCACGTTCAGCCTGTTATTCTGTCCGGAAACAATTCTGGTCAGGACACGATGGGAGTCCTGCTCCTCTGACTATTCTGTCCCAGACTTTCTGATGCAGTGAAGCACTTGTTGTCCTGCCGTGCCAACCCATTCTCTTGATTGTCTAACCTTGGGCCTGGCCCAATTATGGATAACCCGGCCCAATGGGCCCACCTATCATCATGAACATTGCTTCTAATTGTCTTCTAGTCCTTACATCTTGCTGTATATTGCCAATAACTTGCTCAGTAGGGTGATCCCTTGACCATTGAGGATTTTGGTTAGATTGATTCTTAGGAACATCATCTTCAGTAGGGTCTGCTGTTGCTTCAGCAGGGGGTTCAGCAGATCCTTGAACTGCCTCAGTTGTTGCATCAGTAGTGTTACCAGTAGGGTGTTCAGCAGGGGCAGAGTCAGAGATCTTTAACTCATTTATCCTTTCCAAAACTTCACCACATTCTGGATCAGTGACTTGTTGATTCTCAGTACGTTCTGAGGCTTCATCTTCCATTCCAGTGAACTTAGGTTCATCAAATACAACATGTATTGTTTCTTCATGTTTCAGTGTCCTTTTATTCTGTTCTCTGAATGCCTTGCTGACAGAAGAATATCCTAAGAAGATTCATTCATCTGATTTTGGTTGGAAGGTCTTCAATTGCTCCTTATGATTTAGGATAAAACATTTTCTTCCAAATGGATGGAAATAAGATTATTAGGTTTTTTTCCATTCCAAATCTCATAAGGTGTCTTCAGCAGCTTTTTGTTCACTGATGTTCTATTTTGTGTATAGCATGCTGTATTGACTGCTTCAGCCCAATATCTTTCAGGTAATAATGCTTCACATATCATAGTTCTTCCTGCTTCTTTTAAAGTTCTATTTCTTCCTCAAAGAACCATATTTTCTTTGAGGTGTACCAGCAGCAGACTAGTTGATGTAGCATCCAATATCCTGCTCTTCTACCTCCACCACCACCTAGATCGAGTTCTTTCGAGCTTTCAGCTGCCACACCAACCAAACATGTGAGTTATCGAATGCCCCCACATCGACACACAGTTTCAACAGCAATGAAGTTTGGGGGTTATGATAGACCAATAGACTCTGGTATGAGAAGGTGAAGGATGTAGTACCGTAGTTTTTCGGTAATGTTGAGCCGCCAGCAGCCAGACTTGTGGCTACGCCGGTTTGAAAAGTCTTGTAGAAACATAGAGGCCCCGTAATCCGAATGGGCTCAAATTGGCAATATCTTTGTTGGCGGTAATGCAGAGATTTGGATGGAGTCTTATGAGCAAGCTAATCCTAGAATCACCAGTTAAGGCGGTATTCAAGGATTTGTTCTATCGAGAATACTTCCTAGAACGGCACAAAATGCAAAGGCCAACGAAGTTTCTCAGAGTTTAAAAGCAGGAAGAAATACTACAAAGACACAAGACTGGCAGGTCTATTGTAAGAATAATATGAAGATACCATTATGGAAGGTTTGTCACATGAGGTGGCAAAGGTATGCTTGGAGATAGACCGACGTAGTATGGCAAGCGTCATGGATAGAGCATTGACAAAGAGTGTTGCCAGCAGCCTAGTTGATGCCAGCACACCATTTGTTTAAATATGCACACCCCCACTAATAAAGAAAATAGTTCAGATGTGTAGCACACCATTATGTCTCTGCTCACAATATTCTCTTATAACTTTATTGAGAAATTATGTACCCTTGTCTGATCTGATCCTCACTACTGTCAAACTTTTCTCATTTTGTAGTCTCTTCAAAAGTTCAGGCATCTTTTGAAGTGTTTCACTTTTCTTGTTCATGAATACTACCCAAATGTATCTTGAATAATCATCCACAACTACTAAAGTGTACTTATTTCCTGTCACACTTGGTGGTGTTACTGGTCCGAAAAGATCCATGTGCATCAGCTCCAAAACTCTTTTTGTTGATTGCTTAGTCTTTGACTTGAAGCTTGATTTTGTTTGTTTACCTTGCTGACAAGCATCACATATAGCATCCTTTTTGAATGTGATCTCAGGTAAACCAATCACCAGTTTCTTCTTCACCAATTGATTGATATCATCAAAATTCAGATGATTTAACTTCTTATGCCATAACCAATTTAGTTCTAACTTGGTATGCACAATTAGGCAAGTTTCTGGAACAGCAGTAGACCAATCCACAACATACATGTTTTGTTGTCTTCTTCCAGCTAACACAACTTGATCACCTCTTTCACTAATGACAATACAGGTGCCCTTGTCAAAAGTGACCTTGTAACCCATGTCACAAAACTGTCCAGTGCTCAGTAGGTTGTAGTCCAGTCCTTCCATAGATGCAACATTCCTGATTGTTAATCCATTTATCATAAGTGTACCATATCCTCTTGTGTATCCTAGTGTATTTTTATTGCCAAAATTCACTCTTGGACCATCCTTTGCCACATAATTTGACAAACAGTGCTTATTCTTTGTCATATGTCCGAACATCCACCACAAAGTACTGCATACACCTACAAAACAAAGTTAATGTATTTTAGGAACAAAAAACTGTTTGGGTCCATGATGGTCAGTGGTAAGCATGACCCTTGGCAAGTTTCCATAAGGTCATCTTTGAAAGGTGTCATACTTTTGTTCATACATGTATTCTACACATCCATAAGGTCTAACATTTGGTTGTGTAGGACTCACATATGCCTTCTGGCCTTTTGGTATGTAATGTTGTTTAGAGTGATTTATATTGTTAGAAGCACTAGCATAACCATTAGTTTGTTGTCTGTTAGGAACAACCCTATAATATGGAGTCTGCTGAGGTCTCTGCTGAGGTCTTGTATAAGTCCTCTGCTGAGTCCTCTGCTGATTCCATTTCTGAGGTTTTACCCTAGCAGTATGGTTATATCTGTTGTTTCTAGCAGTAGGAGCATGAATATTCCAATCATCATCAGTAGGGAACAGTCTACCTTTCCCATTGAGATAAGTATCCCTTGAATGATTGACATTTTTAGGTTTAGGATTCTTATCCTTGGAATATTTCTGATTTTTGCCTTTTTGTGGTCCAGCAGACTTGGTAGCAGGTCTGCTATCAGTAGGTCTAGAAGGTACAGCAGTCTTACTTTTAGGTTTATTCTTTTTGTTAGGTGCTGTTGACCTTTTTGACTTCTGATTTTGCTTTCTTGAAGTCTTCTCAGTAGGCTTCACTACCTCAGCAACCTTTTTGGAAGTTGGATCTTGTGCAGGCACAAACTTAGGACCAATTCTGGTACTAGGTTCAGTAACCTTACTGGATGCACACATATTAGATTGTTGAGTTCCAAATCCAAGGCATGTTCTATCACCATAAGGCTTTCCAGATTTGAATTCAGTGGAGGAACAAGATTGTTCAGCAGATTCAACAGCTACTGAATGTACAGCAGACTTGCGTTGATTCTGTCCAAACTCCTCTTCCTTACTCTTGAGAATTCTTAATTCAGCTTTTAATCTTCCAACTTTTGTTTGAAGAGCTTCTTTTTCAGCCTTCACAATCTCATAACCAGATTGTATTATCCTCAGTTGATTAAGGATGGCATCCAAAGTTTCTTCATTGTCAGAGTTTTTAGGATTTGAACCACAAGTTGATTCACAA
Source organism: Gentiana macrophylla (assembly GCA_026214975.1). Taxonomy (NCBI): domain Eukaryota; kingdom Viridiplantae; phylum Streptophyta; class Magnoliopsida; order Gentianales; family Gentianaceae; genus Gentiana; species Gentiana macrophylla. The sequence goes on along the minus strand of CM047807.1, from coordinate 53,886,843 downwards.
TCACTTTCAGCAGGAGTGTTTATAGATACATAATTGTATACCTCCTCTATTTCATCCATATTTTCCATTAAGGCATAATCATCCATATCAGCAACAACAGCAGTATCATCATATTCATTTCCTTTTTTCGGATTCTACTTCATATCCTGATTCATCTTCAGCAACCATAACCTTCTTGCCAGATCTTCTTTGTTGACTTTTGCTCTTCAGTAGGTCTGGACAATCAGGTCTGAAATGTCCAGGCTTCTTGCAATTGAAGCAAAGATAATAAGGTTCCTTCTTCTGTTTTAGTTCAGGACAGTCAGGTTTGAATTGTCATGGTTTCTTGCATTGATAGCACAAGTAATCATTGTCTTCCTTGGATTCTTCCTTCTTCTTTTCACCAAACTTCTTTGTGAAATTCCTTGGAGAACCCCTTCCAGTTTTCATCATTCTGATTTTCTTGCTTAGTAGGGCAATTTGCTCTTGCATCTCATCCAGTAGATCATCTTGAGCTCCTGATGTTTCTTCTTGATGTGTAGCAGCCAATGCAGTGGTCTTTGATTCTTCTTTTTCAGTCTCAAGTACAAGATTCTTACTGAATTCATAGGCCTTGAGATCTGAAAACAATTTGAAGGTGTCCTCTTCATGTAGACTTCTCATTTCTTCAATTGCAGTCACTTTAATTTCCCAAACTTCTTTTGCAGGTAATGCTTTCAAGATTTTTGAATTGATTTCTTCTTTTGAGTACTTTACACTTAGTAGGGTGAGTTCATCTATGATTGCATTGAATCTTGACTCCATTTTTTGTTCAATAGTTTCATTTGGTTTCATTTTGAACTCCTGGAACTTCTTCTTTGCCACACTGATCTTGTTCTTCTTGATTGCATCAGTGCCTTCACAGATTAATTGCAACTTATCCCAAAGTTCTTTTGCAGTCTTGCAATCTTTCACTTTCATGTACATATTGCTATCCAAAGTTCTGTATATGATATCAATAGCAATATTGTTGAGGTTTGCTCTTTTTCTATCTTCAGCATTCCATTCTCTTTTTGGTTTTGGAATGTATTGTGTCTGACCATCTACAGTTATTGCCTTTGTAATTTCCAGTGGTCCATCAGTCAGCACATCCATCATCTCATCATGTGTTGCAGCTAGAAAAGCCTGCATACGACATTTATACTCATCAAAACGATCTAAAGAACACATCAGCATTGTTCTAGCATACTGATTGTTATCCATGATGCAAATCTTTGAAAATCAGAAATTTGAAAAAGTTTTCAAAGTATACTCACAAGCACAACATGTAGAATTACTTCAGAACAGAAGCATTGCTCCGCCAATTGTTGGTCCATTGAAAAGGCTTTGGTTAAGTTTAGAGGGGGGTGAATAAACTTAACACTTAAAACTTTTGGAGTTAACAAACTCAAAGAAGTTCGTGAGCTCACTTGACGCTTAGTAGTCTGCTGACCACTCAATAGTCTGCTGACTATTGATTTTTCTGAATTTGTTGCAGCGGAATATATTCAAGTTAAGCCTTATTACTTGTTGTTAAAATATGATACCAAGTATTAGATACTTAGTAGTGTAAGTGTGTGATTCAGTTGCTAGTTTCAGTGGGTTGATGTGCTAAAAGTACTAAATGTAGAATGTAAGTGCAGAAAGTAAGTAGGCAATTTTTATAGTGGTTCCAGGTGGTGTAATCCTATCAATCCACTCTTCTCCTGTGATGTTGGAGGTAATTCACTAGAGATCCTTGATGTAGACGTTACAAAAATCCCTAAGTTGTTTGTCCTTCACGAATAACTATGGCTTCACAAACTGAACCTTGAAGGGTAGGATTGCCTCTTCACCAGCTCCACCACAAACAACAATCCTTGACACCTTAAGATGCTTCACTGTCTTCAGCAGGTTTCTTGTAAAAGAAAGTTTGAATCAAGTAAGTGATTCAGCTTTCAGCAGCTTGATCAGGATGATATGATCAGCAGCTTGGATTCTTCAAGTGTGTAAACTTTATGTAGCTTAAGGACAGATTACACTTGAAGAATTTTACTGGATCAGTAGCTTTTGTTAGGAAATCACTAGTTTAACGCAGAGGAATTTAAAATTTGATTTCCTTTTTTAGATCGTTCTTCGTTTAATGCAATAAACACGTTAAGTAGTTTGACGGTTATACCTTAGATGATCTATAAGATCGTCGCTTTGACCACCAACGGAGAGTAGTTCAATACGCAAGCCGTCCACGCGTCCGGCCTCTATCGCTAATCCACACGAACCCCTTGCCGGAATCCACCTTGGATTGCTATCAGAAAAACTCCGGCTGCTAGACCGGACCTTTTCTTCCCTCACAAACTCACTATGGAAGGCTCTCTATTTTACACAAGAATTATGAACTCTTTCAATTGTGATGTACAAAAGAGCTTGACACCCACCTCCTATATATAGTGGTTGGGGCGCCCCATATGGTGTGGAGGAGAAGAAAACCTTTTTCCAATAAAATAAGGAAAATCAACTAGATTGATTTATCTCTTTAATTATAATTTATTTTGCCAATATCTTATATTGATTATAATTATCTTATTACCATAAATCTATTTTTCCAAAATCAATTAATATCTTATATTAATATTATGGTAATCTTATTAATTAAATTGCACAATCCAAGTGTATCTCATACACTTAAATGTGGCGCCCCATATGCCAATAAATTGGCTTCCGGAATATTCTTTAATTAATCTAATTTATATATAATTAATATCTTGTATTTTATTTATTCATAATAAATAAATACCACCATATTAATTTACCACTATAAACTTTCCTTATTTGGTTATCAACTATAACCGCATTTTAATCCGACTCGATGTTCATATGTGTGTGACCCGATAGGCTTCCGAATATGTTGGCCTTAGACACAAAGTGCAATTTATTAAAATGCCCTTCATACCTAACGATCACGGGATAGCGTCTAGAAACACACCGTGACCCCCAATCATCGGAAGAGTCAAAAGCAATGACTACTACCTTTCATGTGAAGCAGTTATAGTATAACTTACAATCCTATCGTTGTAATAATATTCATACGATCGTATCTCGAGTGTCAATACATTAACGATCATATCTTATAATCTGGATATCATGCTCTCTCAGAATAACACATTTACTCCCACTTTGCAAAGATTCTCGAGAACTAGGCATTCCTTATAAGAAGGCCATTTCGGATAATCGATCCCAATCATAGGATACGCGATTCCCGGGACGGCCAATCATGTATACTCCGCATGCTTCAACATCATACCCAATCACTACCGCATGATCGCCCCGTGGTTAGGAGAAATCTGAATAGTGTCAAAGCATGACAATCCACACCGTGATGCCATGAAGACCCCGGTCAAAAGGATAATTACACAATCGCCACATAGTGTGACACTTAATGTAAGTGGGTCAGTCTAACGTACGCTTTCTCTAATACACGTCCACGTACAGTCCAAGTGTCTCTACACTACGATAGACGAGATCTATCCCTATCTTCTAAAAGATAGAAGACATCCAATACGTGCTAGTCTGATTATATTATCAATGTCCCATTTGATAATATATAAGACTAGAGACATTTAAATACCAACCTTGTTATAGTGATTAGAGATCTCATCAACCATAATCACTATCATGGTTTCTCTATCACAGATTCATACTAGGGACGTTACTATATACACACAACAAATAATATGAAGATAAAAAATATATAATAACATAAGTGCTTTTATTAATCGTAATAAAGTTATTACATGAACTAAATAGACTGTAAACGACCCGACCCGGTCGGATCCGGTCCAACCCGATTGGGTTTAGGACACCTTTCCAACAGCTTTAAGTTCAGTAGGGATCAGTAGGGTGACTTCTTGATAAGAATCTGAAGCTCAAGATTATCTGTTGTTTTTCTCTCAAAAATCATCATAGTTTCTGTGTCAGGGGTCATCTATTTATAGGTGAGAATCCTTGTGAATTATGTTTGAAATTCAAACATAGCCGTTTCAGATTTGTCCCATCTTGACTTGCTTTCTGTCCTTGTACATAGTAATCGACAATCGCCGCTTTACTTTTGACGCTTTTCGATCGTCCACCCTTTGACTTGTATCCATTGGATAAACCTCTGTTTCTTTCCAATGTCCCTTTAATCTTAGCCATTGATTTGTTGACAAAATCAAGAGTTGTTATCTTTCATTTTCCTTGTAAGCTTCAAATGTAACCTATGATTAAATCGAAATACATGTTCAGCAGGTTCCTGTGTAAGTAAGTCTGCTGAGATACATATCAGTCAGCTAATCCAAAGTTGATATGTTTATAAAACACTGCAGCTGACTTCTCTTAGATCCAACTTTTTAATATGAAGTTAGATTACACCATTTTGATCATAACTAAGTTCCAATCACAACTTAACTTTTGGAACATAGACCTTGTACACAAGGTATATGCAATCAGTTTAGGTCATCACATACTTCCCTAACTTCTGATTCCATATTCTTTACTTTAAATACTAAGTTTGATCCCTTAGCCTTCAATAACTGAGTTTGAGCCCTCAGCCTTCAGTCTTCAGCAGGTTCATAAACTAGTCTACTGACTCAGGTATCCTACTGATCTAGACAGGTCTGATGATGAAAGTCAGCTGACCTTTTACAGTGCTTGTTTGATCAAACCTATACAAGATCAAACTCTAATAAGCCTATACATTTGATCTAGACAACTTTTTGCCTTTGCTCTATAACAGCTAGTCTAGCACTCATCACTAAAACTTAAAAATAAGTCCAACAGATCTCTTTGAGTGGCTTCGTCCGTGTTTGCCTTCATTATGGTGATTGGACCATCTTCTATCACTGAGACCATATCCTCAGGAATTGTGGCTAAGTGTGTCTACATATGCATTTTCCATTCATCAAAATTTGAAATAGAAAAAGTAGGTACTATAACAATTGTGCTATTTTATTCCATGCTGAAATATGCTTTTGAAAACACAAGCTTTGGATCACTCCAACACACAGAACACAAAGATGTCTATTTTTAGGAGACATGCTCCGATACCACTTGTTGGTCTGCAATACAAGGCTTGTGAGAGTTCAGAGGGGGGGTGAATGAACTCTCTTCGATTTTTGGAGCTTCTTAATTTGAGAGCAAATCTAGTAAGTAAGAACAGGCTAGAATGTAGCTTGTCTGGTTTTACTTGAATGGATATTGTCAGAAAGTAAGTGCAGGGGAATAATGACATGTTTCAAATTAAGCCTTGAGCTTGGTTTTCAGTGTTGAGTAGTGTGATCTTCATTATGCAAATATTGTAAGTAAATTGCTGAAAGTAAAGACCACAAGAAATGTTATCGATCTTCGGAGTGGCTTAATCTCCTACGTGACCGCTTCTCCCTTGACTCAGAAGGTATCACTATTGTACTTTAGACTAATACAATAGGTAAGTGTCCTTGACACCCCGCAGATGCCTCACACCATGCAAATGCTTCACACCCTAAGTAGCCAATCCTTGACACCCATAAATGCCGCACACGCCGCAGATGATTCAATGGTCTATTTGCATACAGCTCATTTGACGAACATCCTTTCTCCAACAACTCTTCTGTCTTCTTCGTTGTTCCTTCACACCACGCAAATGCTTCAATAGGTTCATCGTTTCCTTGTGAACTTAGTTGATGTAGTTGAGTTGGTACAGTACCAAATTAATGATACAAAGATGAGAGCTTTATTCTAAATCAGTCTTTGAAGATTTGAGGGCAGCTTTCTTGATCAAGTAGATCCTAGATGATTCTATTTGAGCACTTCTTGTTGATCTGCTTGATTTTTGGATTTAGATTTGTAAGCTTCTGAGATGAAGATCTTGTTGAGAGAAGATTTGCTAGATTTTTCTTTTCAAAATTGCTCAACTCTCTCTTTTCTTTTCTACTCAACACCCCCTATTCTTCGGTTGTTCTTCTTCATCTTTATAAAGTTTCATATGGTAGGTGTCCCGTTGGAAGAATGTGTGGCTCTGATTGATTTGCTGAGTTGTCCCTTGATATTTTGATATTTTCAAAATAGTTCCGTCTAACTTTTTAACCGTTGGAGCCTTTGTACTTGATGGCTTCTAGAAGATAGCTTTATAACATCAAAAGCTATTTCTCCACTTGTATGAGTTCATAGCTGTTAGATCAAATGTTGATCTGATGGATGGCTACACGCCCTTTAATTTATCACTTCATTTTTATTTAAGTCACTTGAGAGCATTTGGTAGTCTTTGATCTGGATCCTTTACTCGTCTGGATGCTTATCTCGTCTCCTCTTCAATAGTTCAACACGTCTGCTCATTGCTTTGCTTTCTAGTCTACTTTGCCAATGCTGATTCTGTGTTGATGGATGTTGGGACAAGAGTCCGGTCTTCTAGTCGTTTGGTATTCTTGTCTTCAAGTCTTCAAGCCTAGATTATGAATACATAGGAAAAGTCTGACTAATCCTATACAATTCGCATGTCAGACTACTAAGCAAACCTATACTTGGTTTCTAAACCAACTAATTTGATATCATCAAAACTTCTAGTCTATGGGGACCTAACACACACTTAAGGCATTACTCCATTTAGGTACATCATCCGAAGACCGACTCAAAAACAACCTCAAATAGCTTAATTTCTGGCTCATATAAGACTCATTTAAGGCTTAATTCAAAGCACTACTTCAAGGCACACATATGTCACAAATTCAGACAAGTATCTCAATATATAGCATTAAAATCAGCCGTATAAACTCACAATTCAGCTCAATCACAAAGCATCTTAGTTAATGAATTTCAGCTCAGTTTGATTTGATTATCAATCATATAAGCGTGCTTGAATCATAACAAGAAATCAAAGATAGATTAAGAGTGAGTACTTAGCTTTAGAAGATGATTTCTTTTTCATTTAATAGCATTGATCTCATCCCATTTTCTTAGTTTAGCTCGTTCACATCTCCATCTCGTTTAATCAAATTCAGCTCCATTTCAATTCTAAGAGCTATACTCCATTAATCATAATAAATAGCACATCACTCAACCTCAAGAAGTAGAAACTTCATCTTCATGATTAATCTAGCTCCAGTCCGGCTACATAAACACCAAGTTCAAATCTTCAAATCGATGCTATAAAAATCCGTCCATTGGAGGATAAAGAAACTAAAAATCCAAAGGCATCACTAGCTCGTTCTTCTAATTAGTTAATCTAACTTCCCAAGCAGTAATATGAGGAGGTATAGTTGAAGCGAAATCACACAAAGGTTAAAGGGAGAAAGGTAAAGTGTGAAAATCAAGATAATCAGAAGCCATATTTTCAAATATCTACAAGGCTGAACCAAGCCATAAAAGAGGCCAGTGTTGTAGCTGCTTAATAAACAATGAAAATAACAAAAATAGGACTTGGACTAAATCCTCCTCTCTATATAAACTCCCAACACCTATATAAACATTCTGCAATCATGCAAGCATATTGGAACACAATATCCATTGCCCAATCAATCAGAGTTCTTTGTCAAAACAAAAAAAAATCAATTAGATTGTGTAACGCCCCGCTTCCGGACACCGAGTCCTTATCCGGAAAGAGCGCTCGGCACATATATTATCAAATAAATTCAATAATATATGTAAGCCTTACGTCATACATCAGAACTAAAACGACACGGAAGATAAAACAACTCAACAACTCGGGGAAACCAAAAGATCGAACACACGGTAATCAATGCTGTGAAAAACTAAATCCAATAAAGAGAACTAATCATCCAACATCCAAATCCCAAAAGATCTCAAAAGAAGCTAAACCAAAAAGAAGGACAACATTGTTCAAACGTGAAACAACTGTTTTAAGAAAGAAACAACGAAAAGAACTAAGTCTTCAAAAGCTTTATCTCAAACTTCATCATCGAAGAACTCACAACCGTAGCAACCTGTTCATCTTCTTTGGGAAAGGGGAAGACAAACACAACGTAACGGGGTAAGTACAAAAGTACCCGATGAACGCGTAGAAGATCGTATAACTATGATCTCATAAAGAAATAAAAGCAACGCCGTCTTTTATTAATTCATTTCCGTTGTTAACCCTAGCTAACTATCATATTATGTTCATAGCATAACATGAGGTTCCAAAAGGTATCTAACTTAGCTCAAGTTTGTTACATCATGAATAACAAGGGCACTACGCCTAGTAATAGGATGTACTAGGACAATCGGTGCAACCTACTTAGAGACACGCTCTAGTAGCCCCAGAAATATCTCGAGTCCCGATAGTGTGATAACCGGCGCAATGCACTGTGACGCTTTATCTAGCCAATCGATTGACCGGCGTGGGTACAGTCTACTTTGTCTGGGTCGAGAGAACACATCGCGATATTGTACTATGCCTTACCAAGCATTGCATGATGTTTAAGATTATTAATCTAGCACATACGCTTGATTAGATGTTTAACTAGCCACCTAAGTGTTTTCAAGTAAGCTCCTCACATCTCCTACTCTCTTTCCTAGACCACTGAGACACGGACAAGGCCTAGCAATTACACGTATATCGATAAACTCTAGCTTATCGAAGCACAAGGAAAATCCAAAGCTTTCGACGGTCCCACACTTCATCTTTTAGGGAATCCATGTGGTGCCGGAACTAAACGCATCAAAAGCTAATTCAGGGCTTTGTCACGTAGGTTATGCAAGAAATACGCTATTATGGAGCTTTAAACACATAACAAAAAGGAAAAACATCTTAAAATAATCCTCGTCCGGACGGATAAACTTTCATCCGATCTCGAGAAATAGCTGTACGGATACACAACTCATCCGTACGGATGGACCAACACTCGGTCGACCGAATGGATAGGCTCGGTCGACCGAGCCTTCTCTTGCACCTGTTACACGTTTTTTTTTCTTGAACCACAGAGGACAGTTTTCTGCACTCTGCGTTTTCTACTCAAATTCAACCCAACCTCGACTTAAACGAATTAAAACCATGGAAAACAATCATACAAATTGCTCTACCACTTTACGAAACCTTAATCATACGATAAGAAAACCACGTTACCTTAAATTGCGTGGTACAACGATCCAAAGCTTCAACCCGTCAAAAGTTTAACCTTTAAATCCAAACGTTAATGGATTTAAGGATTGTTGATATCAAAACGATCCTCGTCTCGCGGTGAACCTTTCTCTCTTGATGAGTCTGATGAAAAGAACAACGGATTAGCCTCGAAAAGCGAGAGCTTCTTCTCCCTTTTTTTTTCAAACTTGCGGCCTCTCTTCTCAAAAATATGCGCCCTTTTCTTTTTTTTGTCAAAAACAACTAGGTTAAAATTAGGATTAGTTTTCCTTTTATAATCCCAATTACCTAATTATTTAATTATTTTCCTTAAAAGAAAATCCTTGTTTATCCCTTTTCTTTTCCTTTTTTTTTTTCAAAATCCTTTAAAAAACAAAACATAATATTCTCGATTTTTACTAAAAGACCGAATTGCCCTTTTTTCAAATCGGGATTACATTCCTCCCCCCTAAGAGGAGTTTCATCCTCGAAACTAGATCGTGCTCGTAGATGAGGGAACTCGGGAACTCGTCGAACATGTCCGCTTCCACTTCCCAAGTGGCTTCGCCGGTGCATGATTGCTCCATTGCACTAATACTAACGGGATCACTCACCTCTTTATCGCCTTCTCTTTCCTATCCGTAATCCTTATCGGCTTCTCCACGTAGGAGAGATTATCTTGCAACACTTCCGGATCAATCTCGATTCCACATCCACTTTAGATAGACACTTCCTAAGCATCGATACATGGAAAACATTGTGGACTCTAGACATCGACTGCAACCGAAGTCTATAAGCCAACTTCCCAACTCTTTCGATGACATCAAAAGGTCCTACATACCTTGGACTTAGCTTTCCTTTCTGTCCGAACCTCTTGATACCCTTCATTGGAGACGCCGAAGGTAAACTCTATCCCCGACCTCAAACTCTAGCGGTCTTCTTCTAACATCGGCCCAACTCTTCCGACGATCTTGAGCAAAGATTCGATTTTTCCTTATCAACTCGATTTTCTCCTTGGCTTGTCGAACCATCCATCTGGCCCTCGTGATTTGTTTCTCTCCCACTTCATCCCAAAGAAAGTGGAGTTCTACACTTCCTACCGTACAAGGCCTCAAAAGGTGGCATTCCCAAACTTGCATGGTAACTATTGTTGTAAGCAAACTCAGCCAAATTGAGGTAATCTATCCATGATCCTCCGGCATCCAAAACACAAGCTCTAAGCATATCCTCGAGAGTCTGAATTGTTCTCTCTGACTGCCCATCCGTCTGCGGATGAAACGCTGCACTCAAATCAGTCTTCGTCCCAAAAGCTTTCTGCAGACCCTTCCAGAAGCGACTGATAAATCTACTATCCCTGTCAGATACAATAGATAGAGGCACACCATGAAGCTTCACTATATTGTCGATATACATAGTAGCGAACTTCTTTATAGGCATGTCCACTTTACACGGCAAGAAATGGGCTGATTTTGTGAGTCTATCCACAATCACCCAAATCATGTCATGACCGCCCTTAGTCTTAGGCAATCCGGTGATGAAATCCATCGTGATATTCTCCCATTTCCATTCCGGTACCTCTAAGGGTTTCAACAAACCTCCTGGTCTTCTGTGTTCTGCTTTCACTCTCTGGCATGTATCACATCTTGCCACAAACTCTGCGATCCCTAACTTCATACCAGGCCACCAATACCTTTCCTTGAGATCTCTATACATCTTAGTGGCTCCTGGATGTACCGCAAAAGCAATCTTATGGGCTTCATCCATAACTTTCTCTCTTAGGCCATCCACATCGGGCACACACAAACGGTCTCCGTACCAAAGATGACCACTCTTGTCCAACTGATAACCCACTGTAGGCTTCTCTCGAGCCACTCGCTTCAAATTAATCAACACCGGGTCTCTATCCTGCTTAGCCCGAATCTCATCTAGCAACTCTGACCTTGCCATCAATGGCGCCAAAGTCGGATTTTCACCCTTCTTTTCAATCACTTGAATCTACATCCTATCCAACTGATCCACAACTTCTTGCAAGGTAGTGATAGCATTAACCGCTTTCCGGCTAAGTGCATCAGCTACAACATTAGCTTTACCCGGGTGGTATTGAATGTCCAAGTCGTAATCTTTCACGAACTCCAACCATCTTCTTTGTCTCATGTTTAGATTTTCCTGAGTAAAGAAGAACTTAAGACTCTTATGATCCGTGAAGATCCTTGCCTTGACACCATACAAATAGTGTCTCCAAAGCTTCAGAGCAAAAACCACTGCTGCCAACTCCAAGTCGTGTGTAGGGTAATTCTTCTCATGCACCTTCAACTGCCTAGATGCATAAGCAATTACCTTCCCTGATTGCATCAAAACACAACCCAAACCTTGACCCGATGCGTCTGTATATACATCATAGTTATCAAAAACTTCCGGTAATGCTAACACGGGTGCTGTGGTCAACTTTTCTTTCAAAGTCTGAAAAGCTTCCTCACATTCACCGTCCACTCATACTTAACGCTTCTTTTGAGTAAGCCTCGTGAGAGGTGTAGCTATCTTAGAGAAATCCTTTACAAATTTCCGGTAGTACCCACTAAACCCAAGAAACTTCTTATCTCTCACATCGATGTCGGTCTAGGCCACTTAGAAACGGCTTCTATCTTCGCTGATCCACCTTAATACCTTCTCCGGATCCACCCAAGGAAACTACCTTCCAACTCCATAAATTATATGCCCAAGGAATCTAACTCTTCATGTCCAATCCAAACCAAGATATCGCACATGAAACTAATAGAAAAATCTTAGGCATACAATTTGTTCTCCAATCAAAACGGTTTCGGTAAGGTACCTTTTGCTTATAGGACTATCCTTAGGTGTCTTCAGATTCATGATCTTCCTCATCCTTTTGCTATACCAAGATATTTAAGTAATTGCTATGAAAACTATCACAAACTATATTTTTCCCGAGAGATAAGGCATGAAAACTCTTTGCATCAAGTCCATGAACTTCGATGGAGCATTAGTGAGTCCAAATGGCATGACCAAAAACTCATAATGTCCATATCTTGTACAGAAGGCTGTCTTAGGTATATCTGACACCTTGATCTTCAACTGATGATAACCGGACCTAAGTTCAATCTTAGAGAACACCTTCTTACCTTGCAACTGACTGAATAGATCATCAATCCTTGGTAAAGGATACTTATTCTTGATTTTCAGTTTATTCAACTCTCTGTAGTCGATGCACAAACGCATACTCCCATCTTTCTTCTTCACAAACAAGACCGGTGCTCCCCAAGGTGATGTACTTGGCTGGATGATGTTTTTCTCTAGCATCTCCTTAAGCTGAGTTTTCAACTCTTTCAACTCCGCTGGTGCCATCCTATAAGGTGCTTTAGCCACTGGTGATGCTCCTGCAATCAATTCGATCTCGAACTCTATGGCCCTATCAGGCATATGTCCTGGCAAATCTTCCGGAAAAACTTCGGGAAAGTCCTTAGCTACACGAGTCTCTCCTAACTCGGGCCTATGCTTTTCCTTATCTAATGCATACAAAACGAAACCCTGGAAACTCCTCTTCAAAGCTTTTAGGGCTTTAACTGCTGAGATAATCGGATAACGACCCTTACTAGGCTTGCATACATTACCCTGAAACGTCTTAGTTGATTTTCCTGGGGCCTTAAACATCACCCTCTTACCTCTACAATCCATGTAGACATAATTCTTGGACAACCAATCCATACCCAGGATAACATCGAAATCCGAGAAATCCAACACCGTCAAAGCATACTGGCACTTGTAAGTCCCAACTCTAATGTCAACTTGGGGTGTGACTTGAGCACATCTAGTGACTCTTCCCAAAGGTGTGGTTATACTCAAAGGTCTCTCCAATTCCTTAAGAGGTAGGTTCAACTTCTTAGCTATCTTAGAGGAAACAAAAGTCCTCGACGCCTCCAAGATCAAACATATCCAAACTCGCTAGATTATCTATGATTATGGTACCTAACAATTGAATCAATTTACGTATAAATATGTAATATCATATGCACGCTATATCATATTAAATATTTATAATAAACACAAACACTGAAAAGTACTCGCCACCACAAGGTCATCTAACTCTTCCGGTTCAGATCTGCTGCGAAGACACGAATCATTCATACCGTAGTAGTACGATTACCTGGCCGGTTACCTCGTCCTCCTACTGATTACCTTGAGAGAGCTTAGGACATGCTCTCGAGTAATGTCCCACTTCCCACAAAGGGAAACAACTCACGCTACCTCGCCATGCACTCTCCTGTGTGTGTCTTGTTACACTTAGCACAAACTGATGGCGTCCCACTTGCTAAACTCTTCGTAGCCAGATTTCCTGTCCTCTTAGCATTCTGCTGCGGTGCTCCCCTATTACTTCCTTGAAAATTTGAGAAAGACCTCTTATCTCCAACTACAACCGTCTGTCTACTGGCAAACCTTTCCGCTGTCAAAGCTCTATCCATGACGCTTGCCATGCTCGTAGGTCTATCTCCTAGCATGCCCTTTGCCACTTCATGTGACAACCCTTCCATGAATTTATCAATCTTTTTCTCTTCACTTTTCATGATCTCAAGGTAAAACCTGCCCAACTCATGGAACTTCTGGGAGTACTGAGTTACTATTGTATATCTCCCTTGTTTCAAACTCAGAAACTCATTAGCTTTCGCATTCTGTGTTGTCCTAGGAAAGTATTCCTTGTAGAACAGATCCTTGAACACCGCCCAATCCGTGATCTTTGTTAGGTGTGATGCCCGAAAGACAATTTTTGTAATTGTTTTATTTAATAAATGAAATGATGTTATTATTCATATTTATTATTCTCATATTCACCGATGTGACAATAGCATTTACACTACAGAAAACCCTAAAGTATATCGTTTATGTAATCACTTAACTCAAAGGTGTATGGTATATACACGGAGGATTTGAGTTAGTGAAGATGTACTTAAAATACAATTAGCCCGTAGTGAGTGAAGTTAATCGAGAGTATCGGGTCTCTCCTTTAACGTGCTATTAATGCGCCTGAACACAATAGGTGTGATTGTCTTATCCGGACTTTCGGTTAATAGAACCTAATGGGGCATTTATATATGATAGATATATCATATAGTATTTGACCGATTTGATTAGAGTTCACGATATAATTCCGTAATCGAGAAGTCTTATCGACTCAATGAATGATCATATTTATGGATATATCTTAATCCCGAGGTGATCACAACCAACCGCTTGAATCGAGATGAAGTTTGACTTGACGGTTAAGGATTACACCGAGTCTGTGGTCCGAATTACCCCATCTTGGCATTGTATCGGATTGAGTGAGTAGTCAGTGTTATCACAGATACGAATCCATTCCTTCCATTTATGGAAGTAGATAGACAGCCTCCTTTATTTGTTAATCCTAGAAACGATCGATCGCGAGTTCATATTACACCGATTAGCTACGAAACGAGTTGTATGAATTAATTGATCACTAGGGGGTTAATGGTAAATAAGGATAAGAGGTTCAAAAAGGGTTAACGGTAACTTCCCGATTTAGAATGAATGATCTATGGAGGATTAATCCATATGTAATGAGTATATCAATGGACGCTTATTATTATTCTCGTGAGAGATAAATATAATCTCATAATCGGAGGAGTGCAATCACGGGATTATGGTGGCATATTCTCGTGATTGATTTATCGAATATAATTATTCTCGTCAGTAAGATAATTATTTTTTGATTTATCGAGCCGCCGATTATTAGTCCATGGTCCCCGACGTGCCTCCTAATATAGCATAGCTATTCTCGGACGTCGAATCCTAATAATATTAATTTAGTTCTTGTTGGACTTTGTTAAAACGATATATGAATTAATTGTTTAGTGGACTATTAAATTAGTTGGGCTAAATAATTAAATACACGGAAAAGACATTTTTCGTGGACTCGCCCAATTGGTGTGTTGACCTAATTTTTGGTCAAACATATTGAAAAGGTGCGTGACCTTAATTTTAAAGAAAGGTGCATGCAATTTGTTTTATATTATTTAATTATTAAGAAATTAGTTTTCTTGGATAATTATTTAATGTGTGATTTATCTTTTTTTTTTAAATGATAAATCATGGAATATTAGATAATAATATGTTTTATCCTAATTTGTTTGGGATAATTATTTTATTTATCTTTTATTTGGAAAAAGGATTAATGTAATAATTATCTCTTAATTATTTAATCCTTGGAGGACAAGGATTACTCTCCTATATAAAGAGAGTTCTCCCAAGCCTTAACACACATGATATTTTCGACTTCTCCTCTTAGAAAGAAGAAGTGATAAAATTCGGCCAAGGGGTATTAGGGAGAAATCTTGGAGATTTTTCCGGGTAGCATATCGGAGGGGTTCGAGTCGAGAATTCCTTCCACCGGGAATTGCTTGGATCACACGATCGGAAGACTGTGGTGCTCTTCACATCTTCACATTCATCCTTTGCGGTTCTTCAACTTGAATTTTGAGATTCAAGAGGTATGATCTACATCCCCCTTGTAGAATAGATCTAGTTGTTTTATTACGTGTATTATATAGATCTAGATCCATAAATCGCTTCCGTTGCGGATGGTATTACTAACAGTGGTATCAGTCGCCATGGTGATCTATATTTATACGTATAAAATATTAGATATAGGAGTGGTAAAACATGTAGATTTTTTGTCCCAATTTTTTTTTAAAAAGAGGGGCCGACGCATGCTTTAATTTTTTTTTATGATTATAAATGTCTTGGTTGAAGAGATGGATTGAGGTTGGTACTGTTTACTCGTTAGATCTATTGTAGCTCCTTTGTTTAGTAACAATTGAGCATAGGAATTGTATTTATTTTTACGTCAATTTTCGAAATTTATATGTAAAAGTAGCATCTTTTATTGTAATTTTGAATATCCGGGCTGGTAAAGACGAAGATCTTACTGGAAAATTGAAGATCAAGGCGAAACCCAAGGTATGAACGAGGAGAAACGGATTAAAATTTATTAAAAACTGCTACAGGATTTTCTGCGACGCTGAAAAGCGTCGCTATAAGTCCTGTTTAAATATAAATTGCGGCTAGGGTTTTTTTATTCATGTTGCGGCAGCATCAATTTTTTAGTTAACCTAATTTTTTTTTTTTTTTGGTTTACTAAACAGCCACATGAAAATATAAAAAATAAAAAATAAAAAAAAAATATTCATTATTTTTGGAAAATAATAGCCGCATATAATTAATTATAATAAATTGGATTTATTTAATTAAAAAGACCTTTTCTCCTCTCGGGTGTTCGTGGTTCAGATCCGCGGTTCGAGTTCAAGATTCAAGATCAAGACTCAAGACAACAAGATTGTAATTTATTTTTCCTAGGATAGATTAGTTACGGGGGTACCAACAATCCATCTCGGTGTTTAAATTTCCGCAATTTATTTTTTATGTGTTCGATCATAAAATAGATATAAAATCGGAATTGCCATGACATGCATCATATCATAAATCCACTCCATGCATACATGTAGAATTTTAATTTTGATAATTAAAATAGGCATGTATACAAACTCGTGTAATTAGTTGAAATTTAATTAATACGTGGTAATTAATGAATTTAGTAACTAATTAATGATCCGAGGGTTATGAAATCGTTAGGCCTTTCGTGTGTGTTCTCGTGAACCGCCTTAAAGCCCAAACGAGATCACGCTTTCAATTCGTAGTGTCTACGAGATTGAATGATGGTAAAAGAACAATAAATCTTGGATAAAACGGTTCGCTTATAGGTTGGGTGGTCAATCGAGCTAGGCTCGACCGACTTAACCCTCCTAGTGTGATGTATGCACGGGGTCCGGCAAGACTAAGCTACACCGGAGAACGGAGGGGTGATTCTTCTTATCTCAATGAGGTCGTCTTGACCCGATTTCGTCCAATCATCACATATGTTCCAACGAATAGGGCGGGTAGGCTTGCCTACGCCACCGACACCATTCGAATCCTTGATTTGATGAGCTTTTATGATAACATCAAAAAGACGTGGTTAGTTAACTGTTAAGGGTCAAATTGTAGTGTTTTTAAGGATATATTTCACCTCAATTTCCCCCATATACGTATGATTTTCATAGAATTCGAGGTTTATAGTGAAATATTGAGTGAATGGTGATTTAAAGAGTTAAATATGAAAACGTATCAATTTATACGATTATTTGATTGTTTTATATGGTTTTGGATATTGTTACGTTTTTGCGGTGTTTGGATGCAATGTAGATACATGTTTTTGACTTGGAAGAGGATAAAGATGGAGATAAAGCTTGGAATGAAGCATTCAAGCAGCCGGACTTCCGACGCAGTTCTTGATATGATAACAACCGATTTGACTCTCGACCTCAAGAGAAGAGTTGTAGTGTTTGAAGAGAGGATTCTACAGGATTTTGAATCACTTCATTCCGACTTACGAGGCCCGAGATATGAGCGTTACAAGTTTGGATAATGATGCTGTGGTAGTGGAAAATCCCGAAAAATACTCGAAATACGACGGGCTAGTCAAAAAGGCGTTTTCTGAAGAAGAGTCCTTAATGGAAGTTGTAGAGTTTTCCGAGAGCTTAATTATGACATTCGGATCATAATTTTTGGAGGTCTACAACTCAAGATATGAATTTTAGAAGTTTGAGTTCAGACACTATGCAAACTGGCGTCCGACACCGACATGCAGCAGAACCGACTTACAATTCATTCAACCGACTAATTGGAAATTCCTAATTAAATAAGGAAATTAGGATATATTTTCAGCCGACTTAATTAAAAGGGATTATTTACAGCCGCAATTCATATTACCATAATTATCAGCCGCCTTTACTACTCTTTTATATATACATGCATACAACAAACCCTATATCGCATATAATTTACATATCAAATATTTCAGCCGCAAATTAGCACAGCAGCGGCAATTTGGCAGCTCAAGGCCGGTCACCCGAGCCTTGTGCTCGGGTGATCCGGGGTTAGATTAGATGTAGTCTTTTCCGTTATTTTCGTTACTCGATTCATGGTGTTCAACCTTTGTGCAAAACTATGTGAGTTTGATCTCTTTTCAATTAATTCAGTCCTTTATTTACTTTTGTGATCTTTAATTCGTTTTGTATCTTTTCTATGCGACTATGATGCTATTATGTGAATTATATCGGAAGATTAGTTCTCTATTGATGTTTATAATACGGAAGTTGCATAAACGTTAGATCACCATAGAAAGATAGGATTTTTAATCATTAATGATGACAAATTAATCGATTACTTATCTAGGTTGTTAGATTCTAAAATATGAGAGTTAACCTGAATCTACACCGAGTGTTGTATGGAAATCGCTTTCAACTTACAAGAGAGTAGAGATTGATCAATTGGATTTACTAAGGAATTAGGAATCAGTGGCTTGAGATTAAATTCACTAAGGGATTAGGAATTTGTATCTCGTGTAAAGGTGAAACCACAATTTGAATTGAAATCATGAGATGAACTAGGATTGAAATCACTTGGTTTGTGCACTGTTTGATCCCATGTATCCTTAGTTTAGATTTTTATTATTTGTTCTTGCTTAGATTTATCTTAGTTGTTCTTTGAGTTTTTATGTTTAATATTTCGTTTATTTGTTTTCTTGAGTAACAATTTAGAGGATTAATAAAATTAGATTCAACATCCCAATTCCACGAGGATCGATACCGTATTTATCCAACTTTACTAGCAACTACCCGGTATTCGGCCGGTTAGGAGGTAGTTTTGCATGGTAGTATAGGTTTATAAATTTTCTTTTGTTTTAATGATGCAAAATCTCCCCAACAAAAGTGGCGCCCGTTGCCGGGAATAGGTGTCATGTTGAATCTAGTTTTGTTAGTTCTCGATTTTGTTACGTTTTATTTTTGTTTTTAATAAAAGTAGCGTATACCAAGTTGAGAGTTTTTATTTTGCCGTGTTTCGATGACCGTTAGGTTAAGAATGTGCAAAAGTTTTTACTCAACTTGTTTTACGTGAAGTTTATATGTTTATGTGTTACCTAGTCTAACCCCTGTGCTTAATTTGATAAGGTGATGTCTTTGTGATTTGTGTTCTTTGTGTTGTGTTCATAAGTATTTAGGGTTTTGCTGTGTTTTTCCTGCTTTGTCATGCATTCTTGTTGTATGGACGGCGTCATTACGTTGGACGCCCGTCCGATTCTTCATCTGCAGTGAACGGCGTTAGGAAGTATTGGGCGCTTCGTCCGTTCAAATATTTTCAATCTGTTCTAACTTAGAGGACCAGACGGCGTCTATACTTTCTCGACGCCCGTCCGGTCGGTTTTCAAAGCGAGGCAGCGTCTCGCAGGTGGAACGCCCGTCCGATTCCAGAGCAACGCTAAGTGAACGTTAAATCCGGGTTCATCCAGTTTCTAAATTTCTTGATTTTATTTTCAATGCTTTTATTTGATGTGGATTTTTCATTCGAGCTTACGTGGCTAATTGATTTTTACATAGATGTCCCGAACTTATATGTTTTTACCTTTCCATCTATGAATCCATGTTAGATAATTGATCAATTCCTTATATATGATTCATCTAGGCATGTTATAGTGGATTATCGGTTCTCGTAAGCTATAATCGTGTTCTTATGGTTAATTAGTAGCTAATGTCGGTTCCCGTATGCTACATACCGCTCCGATGAATCTTTTAAGCTTTTAAGACTTACGTGCTTCCTTTGTTTTTATAGTTCATATGGGTAGCTATCATCCGGTTTTCTCCGTATGCTACGCCCTTTCTCCATATGAGTTATACCCGCTTTAGATAGATGATTGTTGGTTTCCATAAGTCTATCACTTTCGATAAGTCTTAAAGCGCGTCGGCACTAGTAGCGACAGACATCGCTTATCGTAACTTTGTCATTATGTGGTGAGCGTTTATATATATGTCGTGTTGCATATAGTGGGCTAGTTTTCTTTCTTTTATTTTATTTTCTTTTTGCATATCATATAAATGCATTTCATTTAGTTGCATTTCATCTAGTTGCATTGTTTTTCTATTTTTCTTTTAGTTTTCTTAAGTGTGGTCACTGTCGGTTTCCGTAACACCACATCGTTTATTTTTTTTTTTTTTTTTTTTTTTTTCTTTTTGAGTGTAGTTAACTGTCGGTTTCCGTAATACTACCTCGTTTTTTTTAGTATGGCTACTGTTGGTTTTCCATATGCCATAATTATTTTATTTTCTTTATTTTATTTTATTTTTCGTGTAGTAACTGTCGGCTTGCCGTACGCTACCGCTTTTATTTTATTTCCCTTATTTTCTTTATTTTATTTTATTTTTGTTCTGTACTAGCCGTAGTCACTGTAGGGTTGTTTCAGACCGACCTGCGCATTACATGAGCCACCGTAAAGTTTTTTTAGATTGTCATGTCATGTAATTTGCATTTTCATGTAGTTGCACCTAGCCCACGAGTTTGTGATATTTTCATGTATATGTGTCCATCTTTATTTGAGCATAATTTGAATATCTCTATAAATTCTTTTCCTTATGTGCTTTATTTGTATAAGTCTAATCTTTTCCCCGTAGACTCTTTTTGCACTGATCAAGTCTGCAGGATATTTTTGATAGCTATTGTGCACTTTCACGATGAATTCAGTTGTCCTGTGATGCTCCACAGTCTACTGAGCTATGCAAGCAATCCTGGTTCTTGTTGGTTCCTCCAGAATTGCCAGCATCCAATCAGCTAAGTTCTCTATTTGTTTTATTTCTGTACAACTTGAGGACAAGTTGCAATCTAAGTGTGGGGGAGGGGATAGATGATTTATGTATCTACTTTTATTTGCTCATATTAGTTATAATTTTCTATGAGAAGTGCTTAATTTTTTTCAAAATTTTTGTTTAGTCCCGAGTAACATTTCACTTGCATACTAGTTTTATAATCTGGCACCCTTTAGTTGTTATCAGTAGTCATATCATGTTCTGAGAATAGGTTTAGTAAGTCGATACTCACTTGAACTTCATTTCACGAACCTATTAGATGAAGAGCCAAATATAGAATAGTTTCCGTTAGTTAAAGGAAAGTTAATTCTTGATACGAGATAACACTTATTTAGCATTAATGAAAGTTAAGAACTTGTGCTATATTCACGATTAAAATCTCAGTACCTTAGTGTTCTTGAGAACTTTGAGAGTCTTGAATGTGTTAGAAATATATTTGACCGAGAGTTTCCAAAGAGTTTGAAAAATATAAATATATATATATCTATAAATAATAAATGAATAGAATTTCTTTGCGGAATTTTGTTTGTAACTATCACCTCGAGTCCATTTGGATACTGCCCCAATTGGGGAGTGTGGTTTACCTTGACGATGGGATTGAGTGATCTCGGGGTGACTGCCTAAATGTGGGAGTGTGTTATACTTTTGAGACGCTGACGATAGGAAATATAAAATATACGCTTTTTGGAATTCTAAGTCAAGTTGATCTAAACCCAGTAGAGACCGAAAGGTATTTTCTTGGTACTAAGCAAAGGAGTTTAGTTGTGAGTTAGTTACTATGTTCTTGGTAATTAGTTTTTGTAAGGTAAGTCTTTGTAGATAGAATGAAGTTTTCGTTTAGTTGACCGGATAATCTGTTAGTGCTTGATGTATTATATCAAGAGAGGATCGGTGGAAGTTTAGTAGGTTCTCGCACACACAATCACCGAGTGAGGTCGATTTGCCGAGTACTAGTGGTCATGATTTTGACTATATCTCGTGGTCGGGTTATGTGGATTCTTGATAGTATGTTTTTGTTTTGTTTTACTCGAGGACGAGCAAAAGTTTAAGTGTGGGGGTGTTGTTAAGGTCAAATTGTAGTGTTTTTAAGGATATATTTCACCTCAATTTCCCCATATAATGATGATTTTCATAAATTCGAGGTTTATAGTGAAATATTGAGTGAATGGTGATTTAAAGAGTTAAATATGAAAACGTATCAATTTATACGATTATTTGATTGTTTTATATGGTTTTGGATATTGTTACGTTTTGCGGTGTTTGGATGCAATGTAGATACATGTTTTTGACTTGGAAGAGGATAAAGATGGAGATAAAGCTTGGAATGAAGCATTCAAGCAGCCGGACTTCCGACGCAGTTCTTGATATGATAACAACCGATTTGACTCTCGACCTCAAGAGAAGAGTTGTAGTGTTTGAAGAGAGGATTCTACAGGATTTTGAATCACTTCATTCCGACTTACGAGGCCCGAGATATGAGCGTTACAAGTTTGGATAATGATGCTGTGGTAGTGGAAAATCCCGAAAAATACTCGAAATACGACGGGCTAGTCAAAAAGGCGTTTTCTGAAGAAGAGTCCTTAATTGAAGTTGTAGAGTTTTCCGAGAGCTTAATTATGACATTCGGATCATAATTTTTAAAGGTCTACAACTCAAGATATGAATTTTAGAAGTTTGAGTTCAGACACTATGCAAACTGGCGTCCGACACCGACATGCAGCAGAACCGACTTACAATTCATTCAGCCGACTAATTGGAAATTCCTAATTAAATAAGGAAATTAGGATATATTTTCAGCCGACTTAATTAAAAGGGATTATTTACAGCCGCAATTCATATTACCATAATTATCACCACCTTTTACTACTCTTTATATATACATGCATACAACAAACCCTATATCGCATATAATTTACATATCAAATATTTCAGCCGCAAATTAGCACAGCAGCGGCAATTTGGCAGCTCAAGGCCGGTCACCCGAGCCTTGTGCTCGGGTGATCCGGGGTTAGATTAGATGTAGTCTTTTCTGTTATTTTCGTTACTCGATTCATGGTGTTCAACCTTTGTGCAAAACTATGTGAGTTTGATCTCTTTTCAATTAATTCAGTCCTTTATTTACTTTTGTGATCTTTAATTCGTTTTGTATCTTTTCTATGCGACTATGATGCTATTATGTGAATTATATCGGAAGATTAGTTCTCTATTGATGTTTATAATACGGAAGTTGCATAAACGTTAGATCACCATAGAAAGATAGGATTTTTAATCGTTAATGATGACAAGTTAATCGATTAATTATCTAGGTTGTTAGATTCTAAAATACGAGAGTTAACCTGAATCTACACCGAGTGTTGTATGGAAATCAGTTTCAACTTACGAGAGAGTAGAGATTGATCAATTGGATTTACTAAGGAATTAGGAATCCGTAGCTTGAGATTAAATTCACTAAGGGATTAGGAATTTGTATCTCGTGTAAAGGTGAAACCACAATTTGAATTGAAATCATGAGATGAACTAGGATTGAAATCACTTGGTTTGTGCACTGTTTGATCCCATGTATCCTTAGTTTAGATTTTTATTATTTGTTCTTGCTTAGATTTATCTTAGTTGTTCTTTGAGTTTTTATGTTTAATATTTCGTTTATTTGTTTTCTTGAGTAACAATTTAGAGGATTAATAAAATTAGATTCAACATCCCAATTCCCTGAGGATCGATACCCGTACTTATCCAACTTTACTAGCAACTACCCGGTATTCGGCCGGTTAGGAGGTAGTTTTGCATGGTAGTATAGGTTTATAAATTTTCTTTTGTTTTAATGATGCAAAATCTCCCCAACATTAACCCACAACCACTTCCAAATTATTGAGTGGGAGCGGGGGAGGCGACAGCCAACCCTACGGCCTCTACTATTGATGACGTAGATCAAGTGAAATTAAAATACTTGACCACCATAAACCAATACTAGCAAGAGGACTAGGTCCATCGTAGTATAGCTATAGCGAATCAAGGTCGATCCCACAGGGAACCAAATTGTGGATCATTTATATACAAACAATTAATCATTCATGCCAAGAACACAAAAGCGGTCTACGACCAACAAAAGACAAGAAAAAGTAAAGGACACGACTCGACACAACACAAATAAAGACACGTAATTAACCTCCCCAATTATCATGTTATCGTTTGGATTTAGAGATTCTATATAATTAAGCTAGACTCGACAACTACTAATCCGATCCGTATTTCTTTTATAGTGGCTACGGGAGTCATCCCCTAAACTAGATCTAGCTCCGGGTAGGCCATCCAGATCACTATGCTACATCACGTGACTTCGCTTTTTCGGCCTCCATCTCATATGACTTGCACGCTTACAAAACTAGGGATGCCGATATTAACCGTATTCCTCACCTAGGCAACATTCCTTTGTTCAGGCGTACTTCCTAAGCGATCGCATCAGTCTCCGTCCCATTAACACTAACTTTTTAGGTATCATGTTAATCTACGATATACGTATAACTAGGTGTGCACAATTCCCTAATACAGAACAGATCTAGATCTCGCTGAAAGTCCCGGAAGATCAATTCATGAGCCGACCTAGGAGTCCTATATTGGTATTTCCTAATAATACGCTAATTAAACCAGACGAGCAACGTAGCCGTAGCCATACCTACTAAGATAAGAAATTCTAGTGGACAATCACACCATAAAGACGTGGCTAGATTGACGTGGCGAAAACCTAAATCTTAGCGTTTCTACATACGTAACGGATAAAATAGAGACTCATAAAGCAATTATATAGATCTACTAAAAACACGGTTGTCGATCATACCAAAGTCATCTATAGGTCACCGGATGACGAGATCGGGCGTGTGGATCCTTATAGACAAGAATCCCCACTTCCTCATATCGTATCCTCGGATCTACTTCGTTCGGTGAAGAACGAACAACCTCAAACGATAAACAATAATTGGGGACTTAATTACAAAGAACTAAGAACAAATAAATACAAGAACTTACATTATTGCGAGATCTTGCATAAAAGCGCTCTAAGAAAAAGCGAATTTTATTATAAATTGTGTATATTGTATTGTGTAAAGAAGTGTGTATGGCGTGTGTAATGTATGCCTTTATTTATAGGGTTCAAGATAATTAAGAGATATACATCAAAATATCAAAACAAATAAGAGATAACTCTCGGTCGATCTCCAAAATAATGCATCGCCCCTCATTCCATGCGTGCTCAAGTTGGCGCCAACTTTAGATTGGCTTACTCTCTTTTTTCGTGCTTATCCGATCTTTATCTTCAATGCATCCGGATTTTCTTTGATTTATCTTGAGATTTAATTCTTTCTTTTGTATTTATCCTCCATAATTATCCAAATCACAAAATAGATATTTATCCCAATGTAAATCATATTTAAATAAAGCGGATAAATATAATAAAAGCGGATAAATACCGATTTATAAATAAAAGCAGATAAATACCAATAAAAATGGATAAATACCAAATTATATTTTATAAATCACAAAACATTAAATAATCCATATAAACATGTGATTTAATATAAAATACATATTATTAATCTCGATTTAAGGTCAACGTTGATGACTTTTACGGGTATAATTTGACCGTCATCAACTACCCCCCACTTAGACTTTGCTCGTCCCGAACAAAGCATCAATAAGTGATTCCCCAAGACACATTTTCCGTCGTCAAATCATACTTACACAAGAAACTCGAGTCAACTCATACCACTTATGCTCATAAGGTACCCATTATTCACTACTCGCTCTGAATCGAAGTGATGTGTGCATGTGCATTCGAGTTTATACTTTAAGTGGCAAGATTAAAGTTTATGCTAACTTCGCAGTCTCAACCTACCAACATCAGCATTCCCACTTCTTAAGCCTCGCAATGGGTAAAGACATGGTGCAATAAGCAAGAGCGTCATCTAGAAGGTTTTTGGACTTGGAGACCGAGAAAAATACTCGAAGCCTCTTAAAAATTGAATTTTTCCTCACATTTTCATATTTTCAAGCATTAACACATCTCGAGAAGGAAGCTTGCTTTAAAAGTAAATTATGCATTGTAAGAATCCCCTTTCACGGATTGGTCAATAACATGAATATTACCACAAGCGAGGCTACTTTGGTAATGTTACTACAAGCCCAGTGTTTAACTTTTGTCAAAACAGTTATTCTCAAGCTTATTACTCCGCTTTGATGGCTAGAAGATAAGAATACATCAATGAGATAAATATCGACACTAAGTCTACATAACCAATCATCTACGCAATGTACACATAATTCTTGATTATTATGATTTGCGCGATAAACTCGATTCATTTTGAGTAATCAAATAATAAATAACTACTTGCAATAGTTGGCATGAATATCCTTAAGTTTACATTCACATAAGTATAATATGATCACGTACTCATGCAACTTGGTTCCTTTCCTATCAATTCTTAGCTAGGAACTCACAATTCTAAAGTGCGAGATATAATTAATTTGGCATTTCTTCAATTTTCTTCAATTTTTCACCGTTTCATTCAATTTTCAATTATAACATCATGGCTAAGTCTCCTACCCCCCCACTTAAACTTGGCATTGTCCCCAATGACAAATAAAAATGAGAATTTAAGAAAAGACTTAGCTCTGGAAACGGCTCTCAAGTAGATCTGAGATCATCGGATTAATCCAAGCACGTCGTGGAGAAGCAAGTGTAACCACTGTTAAGCAAGCCAAACGAAACTCCACGAAACCGTTAATAACATGTCAATGGAAGTGATAAAATAATGTGGCGATAATTAGATATAAAATATCCAAAAACAAATTAAGCCACTTTATTCCATACAACCAATGACAAGTAAAACCAAAGAGTTAAAACTACTCGTTCGAGACCTTAAAAGAAAAATACTAAATAGAAAGAAAGATAAACAAGCAACTAAAGATGGTAATCTTCATCTATAATCTCCACCGCTTAAATATGCTTAAAACCGGGTGGAGAAGACAAAGATCAAAAGGCATTACCCCATGTGGGAGAACATGAGGTTGATGGATCAACTATTCAATCCCAGAGAAACTTGGTAAGGTATAACAGATTCAATGTGACTATGGGTAGAAGATAGAATCAAATACTTAGCGCAGACGCTTCACGTGTTGATTGGATATCAACAACCTAGGGAGATGTAGCTTCTCCTCGAAATTACGAAGTACCCAATGTATCACGGAAAAGTCAGCACCGTCATTAACAAGGTCGGATTGGTGTGATATTTTAGAACAAAACTCATCATCCAGAAATGCCGGGATAGGCGGAAAAATGTGAAATTTAAAACTTCCGGTAGGAAGATAAGTTGTATTTTGATCGAACCAAAAACTTTTAAAATCCAAATAGGTCATGAAAACCAAAATGATAAAAGATAAACATTAAAACTTAGCAATATTTCAAATTCCATAACACAAAGGTATTTTGTAAACAAAATGGAGGTTTAGAGTATGATGGGTTTAGAAAAGATATACATAAAGATGGTAAGAAAGGATAAAGGGTGGGTAAGAAATTGTGTGCTGGGTGGGAATTGTTTAAGGGATTGGGGAGGGTGGGAGAGTGAAATAGATGGAAAGAAAGAGAGGGGATGAAAGAATGGTTAGAAATGTGAATTGTGAGGTAGAATGGTGAGAGAATAGAAAGGTTGAGGGGTGAAAAGGTACAATGGAAAGGATAAGGGTAGTTGCAGAACGAATTGCACACAACTTTGGATTTTCACTCGTATCGCCATTCTAAAAAGTTTTGGAAGTTGACCAAAATTGTTCTTGTTCGCACCAATCATTCTCTGTTACATTTTCAGTAATTCTCAAGCTCTCTCAATGCTTCCATCTTAAGGTTGATTGCTAAATTTCCTTTTCTTTAGCAATTTCTCGACTCTCCTACGGAACTCTATTTCACGTGGCCAATATTGAGTAAAAAAGTTTTGCACATCCTTAGCCCAATGGCCATCGGAACACGGCAAAATAAAAAACCTCAACATATGTCACGTTACTCTTATTGGACTCAACCTAAAATCCTAAAAAAGAAATCCTGAGGGTTTTTAATAAGTTGTTCTGAGTTTAAAGTCCTCAGCTCGACTTTCCAAAAAGTTATCCTTGTCAGTCATCCTTCATAGCTCGCCAAACTTTAACCCTTTGAGCACTACAAGAGGTGGGCTCAAATCACTTTTTGGATTAATATCCTTCCCTTGGTTGTGAGACCTAGGAAACGACTTTTATCCTTACCATTTATACAAAGCTCCTACCTCGGCTCTTGTTTTAGGAATTAGCGAATTCTAAGGAGATTTAGTCCTAAGGACCCATTTTTATCACATCCTCTATAATGCTGCTTCATTATGCTCTCTCAAAACTCAACGTCTTCTTTTGATTGTAAATTCTTAAAACTACACAAATTGTTGCTCCCCTGGCCAGTAGAAGCAATCTCATGCATAGGACAATGAGATTTTAACAGAACTACGAGGAACTCTTTATTCACTGCTTCCTTCAACTACTACATGTTTCCTTACACCCTCTAGATGAGACAGATTTGGGGCAGAACCTTCGACACTAGTCAAAGTAATCTTTTAAACTCACTCCGGGTTAAGATTCATACTCAGGTTCATGTATAGGCTAACTTATGCTCATAAGATCAAAAGATAGTAATTCATAAGCAAAAAGGGTGATACCTTGCCTTCAACATTGTACCACGAATAATTCGAACCTTAAAAAAATTTCGGAGCCATCATGGTGCTTTAAAGGTGTTGCCTCCATCACTTTCCCATCGTAGATTCGTAGCTCCACATGCTGCTGGGTTATTTTCTCAGCGCTCGTGAAAAATTACTGACTCGGATTATTTCTTCTCTGGTTTCTGCAAACAGAAGAAAAACAAAACGGACCGTAGACTGATTTTAACATGGTTTCCCATGCTGCTATCAGACCTACGGATTAAACACACGGAGATAAACAGACACGCGAAATTCCGTAAAACAGAACCAGGCTCGCTGGCAGTGAGAGGTAATCTCGCTGGAAGCGAAACCAGTGTTCCAGATTCTGGAATTTTACACGCTTGAACAACCAGAGAGGACTCAAAAACATAAAAGCAGACTCTAAAAGCGAAAACTTCGACATGAATAAAAAATTATTTATATATAAAATTGACCGTTGGTTCCCGGCAACGGCGCCAAAAACTTGATGGCGTAGATCAAGTGAAATTAAAATACTTGACCACCATAAACCAATACTAGCAAGAGGACTAGGTCCATCGTAGTATAGCTATATAGCGAATCAAGGTCGATCCCACGAGGAACCAAATTGTGGATCATTTATATACAAACAATTAATCATTCATGCCAAGAACACAAAAGCGGTCTCACGACCAACAAAAGACAAGAAAAAGTAAAGGACACGACTCGACACAACACAAATAAAGACACGTAATTAACCTCCCCAATTATCATGTTATCGTTTGAATTTAG
This sequence comes from Gentiana macrophylla, assembly GCA_026214975.1. NCBI lineage: Eukaryota > Viridiplantae > Streptophyta > Magnoliopsida > Gentianales > Gentianaceae > Gentiana > Gentiana macrophylla. The sequence goes on along the minus strand of CM047807.1, from coordinate 53,857,534 downwards.
AGATTCTATATAATTAAGCTAGACTCGACAACTACTAATCCGATCCGTATTTCTTTTATAGTGGCTACGGGGAGTCATCCCCAAACTAGATCTAGCTCCGGGTAGGCCATCCGATCACTATGCTACATCACGTGACTTCGCTTTTTCGGCCTCCATCTCATGCGCGACTTGCACGCTTACAAAACTAGGGATGCCGATATTAACCGTATTCCTCACCTAGGCAACATTCCTTTGTTCAGCGTACTTCCTAAGCGATCGCATCGATCTCCGTCCCCATTAACACTAACTTTTTAGGTATCATGTTAATCTACGATATACGTATAACTAGGTGTGCACAATTCCCTGTCTGAGCAGATCTAGATCTCACTGAAAGTCCCGGAAGATCAATTCATGAGCCGACCTAGGAGTCCTATATTGGTATTTCCTAATAATACGCTAATTAAACCAGACGAGCAACGTAGCCGTAGCCATACCTACTAAGATAAGAAATTCTAGTGGACAATCACACCATAAAGACGTGGCTAGATTGACGCGGCGAAAACCTAAATCTTAGCGTTTCTACATACGTAACGGATAAAATAGAGACTCATAAAGCAATTATATAGATCTACTAAAAACACGGTTGTCGATCATACCAAAGTCATCTATAGGTCACCGGATGACAGATCGGGGCGTGTGGATCCTTATAGACAAGGAATCCCCACTTCCTCATATCGTATCCTCAGATCTACTTCGTTCGGTGAAGAACGAACAACCTCAAACGATAAACAATAATTGGGGACTTAATTACAAAGAACTAAGAACAAATAAATACAAGAACTTACATTATTGCAGATCTTGCATAAAAACTGCTCTAAGAAAAACTGGGAATTTTATTATAAATTGTGTATATTGTATTGTGTAAAGAAGTGTGTATGGCGTGTGTAATGTATGCCTTTATTTATAGGGGTTCAAGATAATTAAGAGATATACATCAAAATATCAAAACAAATAAGAGATAACTCTCGGTCGATCTCCAAAATAATGCATGCGCCCCCCTCATTCCATGCGTGCTCAAGTTGGCGCCAACTTTAGATTGGCTTACTCTCTTTTTCGTGCTTATCCGATCTTTATCTTCAATGCATCCGGATTTTCTTTGATTTATCTTGAGATTTAATTCTTTCTTTTGTATTTATCCTCCATAATTATCCAAATCATAAAATAGATATTTATCCCAATGTAAATCATATTTAAATAAAACGGATAAATATAATAAAAGCGGATAAATACCGATTTATAAATAAAAGCAGATAAATACCAATAAAAATGGATAAATACCAAATTATATTTTATAAATCACAAAACATTAAATAATCCATATAAACATGTGATTTAATATAAAATACATATTATTAATCTCGATTTAAGGTCAACGTTGATGACTTTTACGGGTATAATTTGACCGTCATCAACTATAGATACAAGTAAGTGAGAGAAGGGTGACGCCTCGAGGCGCTTTGATTTCGTCCCCCTAAGGATGGTGTTCACCCCTATCAACATTCATGGCTTGGTCTCCGAAAGGATAGGTTTTACGGTACTCGTCGGGTCACTGACCTATCCTAAGACGGCACACTCGGGGCGTACCTAAGAGATCCGATATAGTAGGTCACACTCATAAAGGATATTTTTGATAATATCTAGGCTAAAAAAGGAAGGTAATAAATGAATAAAGGGATGTTCGATTCCCGTGGGATGTTTGATTCTCACAAGTTATTCATTGATGAGATTGTCTCGATTTAACCGTCATCTCTTTGACCTACCCTAAGGCGGCACTGAGATGTGAGGTTAAAACCTTGGAATGGTAGAGTAGACTTATTTTTTAGTTTACAATTCCTAAAATTTAATATAGTAGTGTTAAACTTGAATTAATACATGTCATTTTATTTTCAGCAAAATGTCTGCTCAAATTTCTGCTTTACTGTCTGAAAAATTAACGGGAAACAACTTTAAGAAATGGAAGAGTAACTTAAACGTGGTGCTCACGTATGAGAATGTGCAACATGTACTTACTTCTGAATGCCCTACGCTGGCGATCCAAAAACCTGGTAAAGCTGAGATCGAACAGCGTAATCGCTGGATCGAAGCAGATAACCGGGCTCGTGGGATCATCCTGGCGGTAGTGTCGGAGGTTATTAGGACCCAGATAGAAGAGTTTGAATCTGCAGGAGATATCATGCGGAAACTTACTACGATGTTTGGATCACCTAGCAACCAAGCAAGACACGATGCCATCAGGTTGGCTGTTAACACGAAATTGAAGAAAGGTCAAGCATTGAATGGTCATGTTCGAATATGATCGATTACTTCAATGACGCCGTATATTCATGGATCAAAGTTCGATGAAGCAACTCAAGTATCAATGATTTTGGAATCGTTGACTCCTGAGTTTATCCCGTTCAAAACTCAGTATCTGATGGGCAAATATGAGTTGACCATGACACAGATGCTGAATGAACTGACTATCTACGAGGGCCTGCTATCGAAAGATAAGGTCTAAGTAGGGGATAAGAAAGCTGAAGCAAATATGGCCGAAGCCAGGTCATCAAACAAGCCTAAGGCAAAACCGAAGAAGAAGGGTAGTGTTGCACCCGTGCCCAAGCCAATGAAGAAAAACGTTGCCTAGAAAGTTGACGAGTCCAAGCCCAAGGGCAAATGCTTTTACTGTAAGGAGGTAGGACATTGGCGACGCCATTGTCCCGAATACCTTCGTGATGTGAAAGATGGCAAAGTCAAGGTGCATTTGGGAAAGATAAGAAAGGTAATTTGGAATTACTATTCTTGGAATCTTTTAATGTAGCTAAAGATGTGTCCACTTGGATACTTGATAATGGAGCTACTAACCATGTATGTTCTTCATTGCGATTCTTAGTTCGCATGCGAGGAGCTAGAAGAGGGTTCTCAAGTGATGCGAGTAGGCACTTTGGGCGCCATTTCGGCTAAAGCGATGGGGCCGTGGACTTGCATTTTAATAATAGAATTTTACATTTAGAAAATGTTTATTTTATTCAATTTCAGAGAAATTTGATTTCTTATTCTCGCCTTACTTGAACAATCATTTTCTGCTTTCAAATTTGAATGGTGAATTTGTTATTTCAAAGAATGGCTTTGAATTGTGTTCAACTATAAATGAAAACAGTTTATATTTTGTAAGACCACATAAAGCTCCCTACTTAATATTCGAAATGTTTAAAATCGCTCATCAAAGATCTGCAAAAGGCGTAAAGTTTCTCAAGTAAAAGAAGATAAAACATACTTGTGGCATCTAAGGCTTGGCCATATTTCCTTGAAAGACTCAAAAGACTTGAAAAGGTTAATGCCTTAGGTGAGTCATCTGTTGACACACCGCTGTCTCATGCGAGTGTTGCCTGGAGGAAAAATGACTAAGCGTCCCTTCTCATCAAAGGGTAATAGAGCCACAGAACTCTAGACTTAGTGCATTCGGACCTTTGTGGTCCGATGAACGATACAAGCTAGAGGCGGATCGAGTACTTCGTGACTTTCATTGATGATTACTCGAGATTCGGTTATGTTTATCTCTTTGCATAGAAAGTCCGAGGCTTTTGGAAAGTTCAAGGAGTTCCAAGCGTAGTGAAAGGCAACTAGGCAAGCCATTGAAATGCCTCCGCTCGGATCGTGGAGGTGAGTATTTAGATCATGAGTTCATTGACTACTTGGCTGAAAAAGGAATTTGTTTCCAACGTTCGGCGCTTAGGACACCTCAAAGAAACGGAGTTGCTTTGAGAGGAGAAACAGACATTGATTAACATGGTTAGATCAATGATAAGCTACGCCTCACTACTTATATCCTTTGGGGTTATGCTTTAGAAGCGGCCGGTCTACATTTTGAATGCGATCACAAAGTCTGTCGAAAAAGACACCCATTGAGATGTGGTCGGACATCGCGAAAGCCTTCGTCACTTCCGCATATGGGGTTTTCCTGCACACGTCTTTGATGGATAAGACTACCAAGCTACAATCACGCATTTAGTATGTTTGTTTGTAGGCTATGCAAAAGTACACGTGGTGGTCTATTTTACGATCCGGAAGATAACAAAGTGCTAGTCTCGACTAACGCTACGTTCTTGGAGGAAAGTTATATGAAAGACCACAGACCTCGAGTACAATTGTACTAGAGGAATTACTCTCCGATGACATCAGGCCTATTGTGGCTGGCGATGTTCCCCGTAAACAACACTAATAATACAACAAATCACTTCCGACATTCCTATTCCACCCAGACGTCATCATGAGAGTGGTTCGCCACCGGCTCGATGCGGCATGGATTTAGAGGCAAACGTAGTCGCCTCTGATGGGGTGGAAGATGATCCTCCGACCTATAAGAAGGCCTTATTGGATCACGATAAGGATAAATGGATTGACGCAATGAATCAAGAGATGGAGTCTATGTACTCTAACTCACCTGAAACTTGTAGAACTTCCTCGGGGTGAAAGGCCCATTGGATGTAAATGGCTCTACAAGCGAAAGAGAGGAGTAGATGGGAAGGTTGAAACCTTCAGAGCACGGCTGGTAGCCAAAGGTTACACACATCGAGAGGGTATAGACTACGAGGAAACCTTCTCACATGTGGCCATGATGAAAACCATTCGCATCCTCCTTTCGATTACTGCATGCCCGGATTATGAAATCGGCAAATGGATGTTAAGACAACGCTTTTAAACGGCTTTCTTGACGAGGAAATCTATATGCAAAGAAACCCGAGAGGATTCATTGAAGAAGGTCGAGCACATGGTGTGCAAGTTGCTCAGATCCATTTATGGGTTGAAGCAAGCATCTCGTTCCTGGTATCATAGATTCGATCACACGATCAAATCTTATGATTTCGAACAACACTTTGCTGAATCTTGTGTGTACAAGAAGGTTATCAAAGATAGTGTTGTATTTCTAGTGTTGTACGTTGATGACATACTCCTCATTGGCAATGATAAGGGGATGATGTCCGACGTGAAAAGTTGGTTGACCACGCAATTCCAAATGAAAGATTTGGGAGAAGCGAGTTATGTTCTAGGGATCCAAATTATAAGGGATCGCAAGAACAGGATGTTAGCTCTGTCCCAAGCAACTTATATAGATAAGGTGCTGGCACGCTTCAGTATGGAGAACGCAAAGAAGGGTTTTCTACCAACCCGTCATGGCGTTTACCTCTCTAAGACTCAGGGGCCTCAAACCCCTGAAGAGGCTGAAGCTATGGGAAGAGTGCCATATGCCTCGGCTGTTGGTAGTCTTATGTATGCTATGAGGTGTACAAGACCTGACATTTGTTATGGCGTTGGATTAGTCAGCCGTTTTCAGTCAAATCCAGGGCAACCGCACTGGACAGCAGTAAAGAATCTCATCAAATATTTGAAGAGAACCAGAAATTATATGCTCGTCTATTCGAGTGGGAGTTTGGAGCTAGCGGGGGTACACGATTCGACTTTCAATCAGGCAGAGATGATTCTAAATCTACCTGCAGTTCGGTGTTTACGCTTGGTGGCGGTGCAGTAGAATGGAGAAGCCAAAAGCAATCCAGCACAGCCGATTCAACAATGGAAGCTGAGTTCATAGCGGCCTCGGAGGCAGCTAAAGAAGCAGTTTGGTTAAGAAAGTTCATCAGCGGATTAGGCGTTGTCCCGAATCTTTCGAGGATCCTATTACTCTCTATTGTGATAACAATGGGGCCATTGCCAACTCTAGGGAACCTCGAAAGCACAATGAAGTCGAAGCATATAGAGAGAAAATACTGGGTGATCAACGATTTTGTCGATAGAGGACATTTCCGTCAAGAAAATCGCCTCCGCCGATAATCCTCTTTGATCCATTCACCAAGACGCTGCCGATTGAAGCTTTTAGTCGACACTTGGAGACTATAGGTATTAGAGACATGTCTCATTTGCTTTAGAGCAAGTGGGAGTGATAGTTTGATGTATTTTAAATAATAGGGTGTGCTCTAAAACAATTAATCACATGCTTTCGTGCAAGTGGGAGATTGTTAGGTGTGATGCCCGAAAGACAATTTTTGTAATTGTTTTATTTAATAAATGAAATGATGTTATTATTCATATTTATTATTCTCATATTCACCGATGTGACAATAGTATTTACACTACAGAAAACCCTAAAGTATATCGTTTATGTAATCACTTAACTCAGTGTATGGTATATACACATGAGGATTGAGTTAGTGAAGATGTACTTAAAATACAATTAGCCCGTAGTGAAGTTAATCGAGAGTATCGGGTCTCTCCTTTAACGTGCTATTAATGCGCCCAGAACACAATAGGTGTGATTGTCTTATCCGGACTTTCGGTTAAGAGAACCTAATGGGGCATTTATATATGATAGCTATATCATATAGTAATTTGGACCGATTTGATTAGAGTTCACGATATAATTCCGTAATCGAGAAGTCTTATCGAATCAATGGATGATCATATTTATGGATATATCTTAATCCTGAGGTGATCACGACCAACCGCTTGAATCGATATGAAGTTTGACTTGACGGTTAAGGATTACACCGAGTCAATGGTCGAATTACCCCATCTTGGCATTGTATCTTGGATTGAGTGAGTAGTCGTGTTTATCACATATACGAATCCATTCCTTCCATTTATGGAAGTAGATAGACAGCTTCCTTATTTGTTAATCCTAGAAACGATCGATCGCGCGAGTTCATATTACAACGATTAGCTACCAAAGTGAGTTGTATGAATTAATTGATCACTGGGGGTTAATGGTAAATAAGGATAAGAGGTTCTAAAAAGGTTAACGGTAACTTCCCGATTTAGAATGAACAGTCTATGGAGGATTAATCCATATGTAATGATTATATCAATGGACGCTTATTATTATTCTCGTGAGGAGATAAATATAATCTCATAATCGGAGGAGTGCGATCACGGGATTATGGTGGCATATTCTGTGATTGATTTATCGAATATAATTATTCTTAATCGTAAGATAATTATTTATTTGATTTATCGGAGCCACTGATTATTAGTCCATGGTCCCCGACGTGCCTCCTAATATAGCATAGCTATTCTCGGACGTCGAATCCTAATAATATTAATTTAGTTCTTGTTGGACTTTGTTAAAACGATATGTGAATTAATTGTTTAGTGGACTATTAAATTAGTTGGGCTAAATAATTAAATACACGGAAAAAACATTTTTCGTGGACTCGGCCCGAATTGGTGTGTTGACCTAATTTTTGGTCAAACATATTGAAAAGGTGCGTGACCTTAATTTTAAAGAAAGGTGCGCATGCAATTTGTTTTATATTATTTAATTATTAAGAAATTAGTTTTCTTGGATAATTATTTAATGTGTGATTTATCTTTTATTTGTTAAATGATAAATCATGGAATATTAGATAATAATATGTTTTATCCTAATTTGTTTGGGATAATTATTTTATTTATCTTTTATTTGGAAAAAGGATTAATGTAATAATTATCTCTTAATTATTTAATCCTTGGAGGACAAGGATTACTCTCCTATATAAAGAGAGTTCTCCCAAACCTTAACACACATGATATTTTCGACTTCTCCTCTTAGAAAGAAGAAGTGATAAAATTCGCCAAGGGTATTAGGGAGAAATCTTGGAGATTTTTCCGGGTAGCATATCGGAGGGGTTCGAGTCGAGAATTCCTTCCACCGGGAATTGCTTGGATCACACGATCGGAAGACTGTGGTGCTCTTCACATCTTCACATTCATCCTTTGCGGTTCTTCAACTTGAATTTTGAGATTCAAGAGGTATGATCTACATCCCCCTTGTAGAATAGATCTAGTTGTTTTATTACGTGTATTATATAGATCTAGATCCATAAATCGCTTCCATTGCGGATGATATTACTAACAATCTTTGGATTAACTTGCTCATATGCTTCCATCCAACTTTCTGCATTTCCTGCCAACAAGGATATGGCTAAATGAGCCCACTCAGATTCTGAAGCTTTCATATTTCTGCACGCTTTCTCGAACCCACGAATCCATAAGTCTGCTGCTGTTGGTTCGACATTGCCAAAGAACTCTGGCACCCTATGTTTCTTCATCTTCTCATACCAATCTACTGGTCTGTCATAACCCCCAAACTGATGATGTTGTACTGGCTGCTGCACTGGTGGGGCATTCTGATACTGATAGTTCTGTTGGGGATGGGTGTAGCCAGGTGCTACAAAAGAATCCGACCTAGGTGGTGGTGGAGGTAGAACCGTCGGTTGCGGTGTAAAACTCAGCGGTGCAGAAGGAAACGTCGATACCTGTGGATAACTGAAAAACTGACTAGCCGGTGGATGAGAAAGTCCCAACCCGGTCCAACTCGTGGTCCTTGGAGCTGAAGTAGTAACCGGTATGCGGGTGTTAAACCGTGAAGGACCCCCTTGTTCCACTCTACCTCTGGTGACAATGTCTGGTCCCTGATTCACACCATGCAGGATGTTGCTCACAGACGGGGTGTTAACTTGAGAAACCGTAGGGCTCTGGGTAGCTGGTCCACTTCTTCTCCTTCTCGGAATCACAACCCCGGTAAATCCTACCTCAGTGTTACCCATCTGGGTGTTAGCTGCCTCGGTGTTATTCGTATTAGCTCCTCCTCTAGTAAGAACCATTCTGTACTCAAGAAAAGAGAGGGGTTACTAAAGCTCTAACACTTATCTTAAGGAAGAAATCAAGTCCTACACAGCAAGGAAAACCTTTCTCTCGATACCAATCAGAACGCCCGCTCCCGGACACCGAGTCCTTATCCGGAAAGAGCGCTCGGAACATATATTATCAAATAAATTCAATAATATATGTAAGACTTACGTCATACATCAGAACTAAAACGACACGGAAGATAAAACAACTCAACAACTCGGGGAAACCAAAAGATCGAACACACGGTAATCAATGCTGTGAAAAACTAAATCCAATAAAGAGAACTAATCATCCAACATCCAACATCCCAAAAGATCTCAAAAGAAGCTAAACCAAAAAGAAGGACAACATTGTTCAAACGTGAAACAACTGTTTTAAGAAAGAAACAACGAAAAGAACTAAGTCTTCAAAAGCTTCATCTCAAACTTCATCATCGAAGAACTCGTCAACCAGAGCAACTGTTCATCTTCTTTAGGGGAAGGGAAGACAAACACAACGTAACGGGGTAAGTACAAAAGTACTCGATGAACGCTGTAGAAGATCGTATAACTATGATCTCATAAAGAAATAAAAGCAACGCCGTCTTTTATTAATTCATTTCCGTTGTTAACCCTAGCTAACTATCATATTATGTTCATAGCATAACATGAGGTTCCAAAAGGTATCTAACTTAGCTCAAGTTTGTTACATCATGAATAACAAGGGCACTACGCCTTGTAATAGGATGTACTAGGACAACTGGGTGCAACCTACTTAGAGACACGCTCTAGTAGCCCCGGGAATATCTGAGTCCCGATAGTGTGATAACCGGCAGAATGCACCAGACGCTTTATCTAGCCAATCGATTGACCGGCGTGGAGTACAGATCTACTTTGTCAGTCGTAGAACACATCGCGATATTGTACTATGCCTTACCAAGCATTGCATGATGTTTAAGATTATTAATCTAGCACATACGTTTGATTAGATGTTTAACTAGCCACCTAAGTTTTTTCAAGTAAGCTCCCTCACATCTCCTACTCTCTTTCCTAGACCACTAGACACGGACAAGGCCTAGCAATTACACAGACATCGATAAATTCTAGCTTATCGAAGCACAAGGCAAATCCAAAGCTTTCGACGGTCCCACACTTCATCTTTTTAGGGAATCCATGTGGTGCCGGAACTAAACGCATCAAAAGCTAATTCAGGGCTTTGTCACGTGGGGTTATGCAGTAAATACGCTATTATGGAGCTTTAAACACATAACAAAAGGAAAATAATCTCGAAGCGATCCTCGTCCGGACGGATAAACTTTCTGTCCGATACTGAGAAATAGCTGTACGGATACAAAACTCATCCGTACGGATGGACCAACACTCGGTCGACCGAATGGATAGGCTCGGTCGACCGAGCCTTCTCTTGCACCTGTTACACGTTTTTTTTTCTTGCACCACAGAGGACAGTTTTCTGCACTCTGCGTTTTCTACTCAAATTCAACCCAACCTCGACTTAAACGAATTAAAACCATGGAAAACAATCATACAAATTGCTCTACCACTTTACGAAACCTTAATCATACGATAAGAAAACCACGTTACCTTAAATTGCGTGGTACAACGATCCAAAGCTTCAACCCGTCAAAAGTTTAACCTTTAAATCCAAACGTTAATGGATTTAAGGATTGTTGATATCAAAACGATCCTCGTCTCGCGGTGAACCTTTCCCTCTTGATGAGTCTGATGAAAAGAACAGCGGATTAGCCTCGAAAAGCGAGAGCTTCTTCTCCCTTTTTTTTTTCAAACTTGCTGCCTCTCTTCTCAAAAATATGCGCCCCTTTCTTTTTTTTGTCAAAAACAACTAGGTTAAAATTAGGATTAGTTTTCCTTTTATAATCCCAATTATCTAATTATTTAATTATTTTCCTTAAAAAGAAAATCCTTGTTTATCCCTTTTTCTTTTCCTTTTTTTTTCGAAAATCCTTTAAAAAAAACAAACATAATATTCTGATTTTTGCTAAAAGACCAAATTGCCCTTTTTCAAAAATCGGGATATTACAGATTGAAACTAAAATAACTAGAACCTCCAGAATATATAATTATAAGAAAGAAAGTGAAAGGCACCAGCAATGAAATCTACTAGCTTTCTTGAAACATGTCCACTCCTTTTTTGCAGGTTATAACCTTCAATATCTACATTTTCTCGTTCCAATATTTTAGTAGCACTTGGTTTGGTTTCAACAAGACCGGCCCCTGTATTACGACTAGGAGAGTCCTCAACCTCTGATGCCTCTGAATCAATATCACACACATCAATGAAGCCTTAGACTATTGTATAAAAAAACATAAACTCCCAATTGACCCTCAAGCCTCAGCCTCTTCAGGACAAATCAATTATGTGACGCCCATGTCCCGGATACCGAGTCCCTATCCGGAAAAGAACGCCCGGTACGCATATAATTAAATTTTAATCTAGTTATACACGTAAGACTTACGTAAGCAGACATCAGAGAACAAGCGGAAGACAAAACGACTGACTCGGGTAACTGAAACGACTAATAAACAATCGAGAGTAACACAGGTTGCATCTATTACTTCATCAAAAGACTTATTATAACATCAAATACAAATAGAATCCACTACATCATGATATCCATAAACTGAATCCACTATTATTCCAACAGTACAAGGGATGAGAGAATCTATACCAAAATTACAATACAGTAAAGAATAATAAACTCCATCTGCATCATCTCAGGGTCACTCTTCAGTGGCCTAAAAAAACAACCTACAAACACCACCTTCTCGGGGTGGGAACAAGAAAGAATAGGGGGTAAGTACATACGTACTTAGTAAGGGGAAGAAGAAACGGTTACCAGTATATTTATATATAAGACACATCAAGATAAAGTCTACATTCTCTACCACATAGGTTGCATTGAGATCACGCTCACCCTCTACTAGATCACATAGTACAACCTCACACACATAAATTTGTTACATCAATACCCAAGGACACTACGCACGGTGAACAACTGCACCGCAACACGGGAAGCACCTCAATGGCAAGGGCATAGGTCCCCGTGTGGGAGTCACACGTGTCCCTTGGCATCAGACCAAGTAGAGGAGTGTAATAGTCCCATGCTTAAAAGAATAAACGAGCCTCACCAATGATATTGACGTTTTAGCTTTTAGACACACACATACGTAATTTACGAGTTTAAGTCTAAGCACCTGATTCATTCACATAAAATGGCTTCTTAGGGATTTCTAGTCCTAGACATCTAATTACACTACCTAGCACGTTGTAAAGAGATCATTGACTACTAAGTCAATGTCCCACAAGGCCTAAACAAAGCCTTCCGGTGCTCCCACCTTCTCCCCGCAGAGGGTCTCAGTTGTGGTGCGATTTGATACCAAGGCTACCAGAAGTCGATGTTAGACATTATCAATTAACATTTAATGTTCCATAAGAACATGCATATTGTTGGTCCCTTGGAAAGGCTAACACAAGTTTAGAGGGGGGTGAATAAACTTCTCCCTAAAACTGGATTTAAAGCAAATTAAGGTTCAGTTAAAAACTTGTGTGGAGTTAAGCTGACAAAGCTGAGATTAAGTCAAACTGACTTAAGCTGAAACTGAGTCAACCGGCAGCGGATAAGATTTTAGCCTTTTTCTTGATCTTGTTATTCTATTAGGAAAACTTAGTGTTGTGAACTGAATTCTGGTGAATGTCAGTTGTGACTGTGAGGAGTATAACAATCAAGTATCATAATGCTGTAAGTAAATGCTGAATAAATAAATAAATGCGTAAAGTAAATAAGGCGGATATTATAGAGGTTCCAGGTGGTGTAATCCTATACGTCCTCTCTTCCCTTGTGGTGCGGAGGAAAATTCCACTAGAACTTCTTGAGGTGAACTGTTACAAAAAGTCCTAAACAATAGTCCTTGGCTAATCTCTAGCTTCACTATCTAAACAGTTGTAGAACAGGTAGAATTGCTTCTCTTCAAATGCTTGAATCACTGGTCCTTAGAGGGTATGATTGCCTCTTCACCAGCTACCACCACAAACACAGTCTACCCGACTGCTTGTCACAACTATCCTTGGCGAAACCTTCCCGGTTTGCTTCACAGTCTAAAACCTTTGATGTATAATCAAGGTTGGGCTGAGAATCAATAAGTTGATTCTTGTTTGTGGTTCTTCAAAGTGTTGAATTCTTGATACATTCTTTGTAGCTTGAACACTTGAAGAAATACTAGATATGATCTTGTTATAGTTCAGAGATGATAGCAATTCGAATAGAATAGACTGATGCACAAAATTGCTTGTTGATTCTTGTATATGCTCTGTTCTATATATTTTGTTGTTGGTGCAAAGTCTTCTATTTATAGTGTGAAGTCCAACGTTCATTTGGCTTCAATTTGAATTGTATCAATGTCTATCTTGCAACGGCTATATTTTCTGACCGTTCTGCTGTGTCAGTAACTCATCCAATGAAATTGTTTTCTGTACAATGTTCGACTGTACTTTCAGTTTGTTGGATGGCTGACTTATAAAACTGAGTTTCCTTATCAGTTTTGTACTGAGTTTTTATTTTTTCAGTTTCCTAACTGACTTGAAGCATTGACTGAGATTTTACTCTTCAAGCAAATATCAAGACTCTCGCTTTCATCTGATTATAATTGACTTAATCAGAGTACACCATGATTCATTATCATCTAAGAATTCATTGTCCTTATGATTCTTAGGTCTTCATACAAGATCCATAAAGTCAGTTCAGGTCACAACAATCTTGCCTGAAATCCAACTTTACAGTCTCGACTTGTAATCTTCATAACTGAGTTTGAACTCTCAGTTCTTCATTCTTCAATAACTGAGTTTGAACCCTCAGTTCTTCAATCTTTTAGATAAGTCAACTGAGTCAGTAACTCTCAGCGAACTTACCTTCTTTAGTTTCATGTAGGTGTATTCTGAGTCAGTTTGCTTGTCTCGATGATTTCCAGTTTTCTAAATGATTTACAGTTTTCTAAATGATTTCCAGTTTTCAGTTTTACGACACACTAATAATTACAGTGCTTGTCTGATGTAACCTATACAAATATCAGACTCTAGTAAAACTTATACATTCAGTTCTAGACATCTTTTAGCTTTCCACTATAACAGCTGGCTTCAGCACTTCATCAATGGGGTTAAGATAATATTTTAACAAATAAGATGAATTATCATCAAAACATAAATTTTATTTCCAACAATTTCCCCCTTTTTGATGATGCCAAAACTCTCCCTAAAAGAAAAGCTTAAAGATCAAAACAGTGTAAAACAATGTAAAACTGGAAAACTGGTTTTCATTAGAATGAGCAAAAACTAGATAAGTACATTTTGTTCAAATAACTGTGATTAAAGACTAAGCTTCTTCTTAGCTTTTTGCATGACTGATCCATATCTTTTTGCTTTATCATACAAGCGAAAATCTTCTTCAAGCTTGGAGTCTTCCTTTGAAAAGGTCTTGTTGTAGTCAACTTGACTACTTTCTTTCCATCTTCTCCATTGAATTAGCTTGGGTAAGCTTTAGTCTTTCAAGTAGTAATTTTCAAATTCTACTAGATCGGCTTTCATTTGTTCAGTCTTGTCTTTAATCTTCAGTTTATCATCAATTCTCTGATTCTTCTTATGTTGTGCAATTTTTTGCTTTGAGTAAATATCAGATAGAAATTAGTTCAAGGATTCCTCAAATGTTCTGTCCTTGTACTTGGCTTTAATAGTATTGTAATATTTGATAAACTGTGTCCACAGATCCTTTGTAAGAGTAACTCTTCTGTCTCCAGGTTGATTGTATTTTTCAATAAGTTGATCATCAGTTAACTCTTTCTTAAAAAATTTAGGATCTGATCTGTATCTTTGTAATTCTTCTTCAAGTCGCTTCATTTCTCCAAGTAATTTCAGCTTTTCTTCTTCAGGTTCCCCTTTTTGGCATCATATAACTGATCTACCACGTCATAGGTTGTTTTTTGATCTTCTAAAATCTGTCGCTGAGAAGCAAGTACTTCCTTAAGCTGAGTTTCTAACCCGTAGATATGCTGATTTATATGCCAATAAGCCTGAGAATGAGTTTCTCTATCTACTGCGGTTGAATCTTCGAGTTGTTGTTTGAGTAACACAATCTCTGAAGCAGAACTTGAACTTGATTTGTGAATCATCTCTAGTCTTGCATGAACTGAAACATCAGTTCTAGTTCTATAATCAAGATATCCAGAGATGTTTGATAAAAGGCCATTCTGTGTATCTCTCTGACTGAGTACAATTTTCAAAGTTTTCATGAACTCTGGCCAATTCATCCTTAGATAGAAAATCAGAGGGATCATATGTAGCTTCTATTTGATCCTTATCCTGATTATTATCAGCAATAACCATCAGTTGTCTGATTTCATCACCGCTGTCGATTGTCGCTTGTCCGATTTCCAACAGCAATCCTTCTTGCCGTGGTACGCTTTGCGCTGCTAGAGGTTGAGATTGAGTGATTGCTTGCAAAAAGCGTAGTATCATCGCCTTCTTTTCTTGACTTATCATGGTCATCATCATCCTTTTTCTTTGAACTGTCTTTAGATGATGTGCCTGATTCTCTTCTTTTTGCTAGTTCGGTAAATCTTTTGAAACAGTTGTCAAAAAAAATTGAAATAGGAAACAGAGAGTAAAGATCTCTAACTTCCAATTTCTCTATGAGTAAGTTTTCTTCAATCTGTAAACTGACATCTCGAGAATCTTCTGGTTGAAGTTTCATTTTCATCAGCTTAATGATTTTGTCAGCTTCGAAGACTGGTGCTAATTGCTGAACCGATTGCTGTTGTATTTGAGAAGTATGGTCAGCAGTGACATTCTCTTGAGTAACTTCAGCTTGTCAATTGATGTTGTTGTTCCCCTCGCTGGTGCTTTCTCACTTGAGATTTCAGGGTACAAACATCTTACAACTGATCTTCCTTCTGTGGATTCAGCTTTTCGCTTAGTCCCTTTGTGTTCAGCTTCCTGCTGAGACACAGTTGTCTGACTTCCTTCAGGTTGGGAAGTTGTTTCTGCGATTTCCTTCGATGTTGCAGTTTGCCTTGCTTGCTTCCCTTCCATAATTCTTTCTAAATAAAACTGAATGATTCCACTAAGAGTCTTCTTCATGAATCGCCATCGCTTATTTGTCCTTCACTTGAGCTCTTTTCACACTTTCTAATTCAAATAAGTGTTGCTTCTTGAACTGATTGACTATATAACCTGCCCAATTAAATTCTATATTATCCCAGATTATGTTCATCAGCAAAATATTTTCTTCCGAAAGTATATTAATTCCTTTGCATTTTCCAATGACGTGTTTGCTGAGCCATCTGCTGAGATTTCCAAATTCCGGCTTGATTTTGTCGACATGAATACCAGGTTCGATTGGTTCTGTAGACGAAGTAATCATTGCGAGAAAAGCTTCTTTCTTCAATGGTAGAGTGTCTAATTCTGTTGAAGTTGTTGTTGTATTTGCGAAGCCAAAGAGTGACCTCATGACTCTTTCATTGAGAACAATATGATCTCTAGGAACTTTAGTTATCAAGGAGTCTCTGACTAATCGCATATTTTGCCAAAATTGCAAAATGCCTTCCACATCTCGTTTTTCTTTGAAACTAACTTCGTGGATGTTGTTCAATCCTGGTTGTTTTTCGATTTTATCTCGTACACAGCTGGCTAACAAGGTGTTTTGACACATACCTTCATACATTTCAAGTGTTAGTTCATCCAGCTCTGTGATCAATCGTTTGTCTTTCGAATCATCTGAAGTGGCCATATTTGAGTGTGAACATAAAATTTTGATTTTTGAAAGAGAGGGTTGCAAAGAGTCTATTTTGCTTTCTGAAAATAATTTGAATTTTGATAGAGAATAGTGTGAACGGAGGTTGAATAAATAGGTAGGATATTCTAGCGGTTGAGTGGTACAACTTTTCAAATTCCATGATGGTTTTGATAACCGATACGTGTACTGTTCTGACAATCGTGGGGTGTACACACGAAATTCTGACAAAAAGAACTGTGGTAATTTAATGCGATATAACCGCTGTTGATTCTATCTTATCAACCTTTGACTAAATTTGACTGGAATGAAAACTCGATGCCGAGGTCGGGTTCTGAGATATATTCACATCCATCAAATTATTCAGTTTTGTCAAATTCTTCAGTTTGTCAGTTTGAGATTGTTGATGTCAATGACTAATCTGTTAAGTGAGCGCACCCAACATAACAAAGATTAATCCCCTTGACGAATCTCTGGCTTAACTGACTTAATTGACTTTAATTATTCCCAACTCAGTTCTTAATTTGGCAAATCTTTCTTTGTCCAATGGCTTTGTAAAGATATCTGCCAACTGATCTTCAGTATGTACATAATGAACTGTTATATCCTTCTTCTCTGCAAGATCTCTTATGAAGTGGTGACGGACATCAATGTGCTTTGTCCTAGAGTGTAAAACTGGATTATCAGTAATTGCAATTGCACTTGTGTTATCAAACATTATGGGAATTGTTCCTTCTTCTATCCCATAGTCTCTTAATTGCTGTCGGATCCATAAAACTTGAGCACAACAACTTCCAGCTTCTATATATTCAGCTTCAGATGTTGAAGTTGAGATTGAGTTTTGCTTCTTGCTAAACCATGACACAAGTCTATTTCCCAATAACTGACATGTGCGTGATGTGCTTTTTCTGTCCACTTTGCATCCAGCATAGTTTGAATCTGAATAAGAAATCAACTTGAATTCTCCTTCTTTTGAATACCAAATTCCAACTCCATCTGTGTCTTTCAGATATTTCAAAGTTCTTTTCACAACTGTGAGATGACTTTCCTTTGGTCTTGACTGAAATCTTGCACATACACCGACAGTAAAAGATATGGCTGGCCTACTTGCTGTAAGATAGAGTAAGCTTCCAATCATCCTTCTATTGAGTGTTTGATCAACATGTTTACCATCTTTGTCTTCATCTAATCTGATGTTGGTCCCCATTGGTGTAGGAATTCCAGTAGATTTCTCCATACCAAACTTTTTGATAAGTTCTCTTGTATATTTGGTTTGGTGAATGAAAATTCCATCAGCTAATTGTTTAACTTGCAATCCTAGGAAATCATTTAATTCTCCCATCATACTCATCTGAAATTTGATTTTCATCAAACTTGCAAATTTCTCACATAACTGTTCATTTTCGGATCCAAAAATGATATCATCAACATAAATTTGAACAAGTAGAGTATCTTCTCCATTCTTCATCCTGAATAAGGTTTTGTCGATTGTTCCTTTGATAAATCCATTATCCACTAGAAACTGAGATAGAGTTTCGTACCAAGATCTTCGTGCTTGTTTCAGTCCATAAAGAGCTTTCCTTAGCCTGAAAACTTTATCTGCTTGATCTTTGATTTCAAATCCGGGTGGTTGTTGAACATATACTTCTTCTTCAAGAATTCCATTTAGAAACGCACTTTTAACATCCATCTAATAAACTTTGAATTTCTTGTGAGCTGCATAAGCAAGAAATAGTCTGATTGCTTCTAGTCTTGCAACTGGTGCATAAGTTTCATCAAAGTCTATGCCTTCTGCTTGAGAGTATCCTTTGGCTACAAGTCTTGCTTTGTTTCTGATGATGTTCCCATCTTCATCAAGTTTATTTCTGAAAACCCATTTGGTTCCAATGATATTGACATGAATTGGTTTATCTACCAATTCCCATACTTGATTTCTCTCGAATTCATTGAGTTCTTCTTGCATAGCTAATATCCAATCTGGATCTTTCAAGGCTTCTTCAATTTCTTTAGGTTCTAATTGAGATAGAAAGCATGCAATCATTGCATCTAGTTGATGTGTTGTTCGAACTCCAGCTTGAGTATCACCAATAACTTGTTCTTCAGGGTGATCTCTCATCCATTGATGTGTGTGAGTTTGTATCAACTGATTTGCATTTTGTTCAACTGATTCTTCAAAAACTGGTTCTTGAACTTGTTCAATCGAATCAATGAAGTTGTTCAAGTTGTTGAGCAATTGGAAATCGAGGTGATCTTGATCTCAACATTCTGAAATTTGTAGTCTTCCAACATCCAATCAAACCGGGTTCTCGTGATCTGTAAATCGAGATTGAGAAACTGGTTCTGGTCGGTCTTCTGTTGTTTCACCAGGGAAGTTTTGTTCATCAAATACTACATGTATTGATTCTTCATGCTTGAGTGTCCTTTTATTTAGTACTCTAAAAGCTTTGCTGACACTTGAATATCCTAGGAAAATTCCTTCATCAGCTTTGGGTTGAAAAACGTGAAGTTGATCTTTTCCATTATTGTGTATGAAACATTTGCTTCCAAAAGCATGAAAGTATGAAACATTTGGTTTTCTTCCATTCCAAATTTCATAAGGAGTCTTCTCATGTCTCTTGTTCATGAGAGCTCTGTTCTGAGTGTAAGAAGATGTGTTAACTGCTTCTGCCCAATATCTTTCAGGTAGTTTAGCTTCACAGATCATAGTCCTCCCAGCTTCTTTGAGTGTTCTGTTTCTTCTTTCAACTACACCATTTTGTTGTGGTGTTCCTGTGGCAGCAAGTTGGTGTAAAACACCATTTTCTTCACAATGTTCAATAATCACACTGTTGAGGAATTCAGTTTCTTTATCAGATCTTATCTTCACAACTGAAACTCCTTTTTGATTCTGAATTCTCTTGAGAAGTTCTGTGAGCTTTTGCTTGGTTTCACTTTTCTTGGTTAGAAAGATTACCCAAGTATATCTTGAAAAATCATCTACTACCACCAATGTATATTTCTTTCCACTGATACTAATTGGTGTAATAGGTCCAAATAAATCCATGTGTAG
This sequence comes from Gentiana macrophylla, assembly GCA_026214975.1. NCBI lineage: Eukaryota > Viridiplantae > Streptophyta > Magnoliopsida > Gentianales > Gentianaceae > Gentiana > Gentiana macrophylla. The sequence continues at coordinate 53,838,011 of CM047807.1, read as the reverse complement.
CAATTCTAGATGTCCGGTTTTGAATCTTTGCAGACTTGGTCTTGAAACTTGCTTTTGTTTGTTTTCCTTGTTGACATGCATCACATAAGCTGTCCTTCTTATATGATATCTCTGGTAGTCCAATGACTAGCTGCTTCTTAACAACTATGTTGATGCCATCAAAATTGAGATGACTCAGTTTCTTGTGCCATAGCCAACTGATTTCTGATTTGGTATGCACGAGCAAACAAGTTTCACCAACGGCAGTTGTCCAATCTACCACATACATGTTTTCCTTTCTTCTTCCGGCTAGGACAACATGATAAGCTGATTCCCTGATGACAACGTAGAATTCTTTATCAAAAGTAACTTTGTATCCCATATCACAAAATTGACTTGTGCTGAGTAGATTGTAGTGTAGTCCTTCTACATAAGATACATTCTTGATTCTAAGTCCATTTCTGATTAAGGTGCCAAAACCTCTGGTGTAACCATGTTTATCTTTACTTCCAAAATTGACTTTTGGTCCATCCTTTGTAATAAAATTACTGAGACAGTCTTTGCTCTTTGTCATGTGTCTAGAGCAACCACTGTCAAAGTACCATAAATCCTGCAATGAAAATTAGAAGTTTTTAGGTACCCAACTCAGTTTGGGTCTATGGTGGTCAGTTGTCAGTACAACTCTGGGAATATATCCTTTTGGGATTCTTCGGATATTGTTGCACTTGTTTTCATATATGTAAGACACACTCCCATAGTATCTATGTTCGGACTGTGTCTTATTTATATGATTTCTCATATCTCCTGACTGAAATTTGTTTCCATGTTGATTTCTGTTATTAAAGCTAGAGTGATAACCATCATTCCTTCTATACTGAGGTCTGGATTGACCTTTGTATCATGACTTATCTTTGAGAACCGAGATTAGTCCTCTCACGAGTTTTGGACCGAAACTTGTGATAAGTTTTCGATCCGGAATGATTGTCATTATCGCTTTATTAACAAATTCAAGAAATTCCAATCATCATCGATTGGGATATAGTCTTCCTTTCCCCCTAAATGTGTGAATCTTTGAATGATTGACATTCTTGGATTTATTTTGATTGTAATTTTTCTGGTTCCTGACTTCATTGGTTTTTGTGGATCTGGCAGTTGATTTGCCGTTTCGGTTTCCATTGGATACAGCTGATCTACCATTTGATTTAGGTTTGTTTGGTAGATGCAGTTGTCTTCTTAGAAAATAGATTTATTGTTCGGTAAAAACTAGTTTTAAATTTATAAACCGAAACACCCCAAGTATAAGGCTTGTAGTAAAGGGTGTTAACGGGTCGTCCTAAGGGAGTCGAATGTTTATCGGATTAAGATGCAGTAATTATATTGATTATGTCACAAATTATTATCTAAAACTAAGGTTTATATTAATTGTAAAATAGAAACGAAGAACAATGGCAGAAAACATAAAAATTCAACACTGTACGGCCGTTCACTGAGGATGGGTGGGCGTCCGGTGACGTGCTGGAAAACAGAAATATGCAGAAAACAGCGGGTAACAACTAAAGTTCTTGAAATAACTAATCGTAGCAATCACAATTGATACGAACAAATTGGTTTATCAAAGAATTAAAAGAACGGCAAGGCAACTAGAATCCACCAATCAACCAACCAACCCCAACTAGATTGTGAGCTAAAGGTATGATTTTTAGTAATGATCAAATCACGAATTCGATTAAATCTCTTTAATCAATTTCTAGGGTTTCATTTTTTTTCTCAAGCAAAACTAAACTAGCATGCATAACACGATCATGAGATTGTCTCCAATACTCTACTCAATTAATCGAAAACAATCTCTTGAATCACAATTAATTGCTTCAATTGAAAGAAATCACAACTTGAACAATATTCTCATATAAATTCAATTAGAACGGTAGTTTCATCGATCTCTCGATTCAATAAAACATAAACAATTATTACAAAATTCAATTGATGAAAAACAGTAAATTTAACTCACTAAAGATATAGCTTAAAATCTTCTAGTTGGTGTGGTTGTTGGTTGGTTTCCTCCGTTGTCCCACCGCAAGATGCTTAGCCAACAATCATATTGGTGATCATGATTGTTGAGATGGAAGAATTCATCTCTGTGTTTTTTCTTTGAGGAATATGCGGCTGCTAGGATATAGGCGGCTGCTGTGAATTTCTGAATGAATGATATGATGCCTCCTTAGGGTTTGATATGCGCTGGTATTTATAAGACTTTGAGGCGGCTAGGGTTAAGTCGGCGATAGGACGCCCGTCCAACAAGGTAGACGCCCGTCCAGTCTTCACAAAATTCATCGAGTCGGGCCGAGTCTTCTTGGACGTCCGTCCTATGCAAAAATGGATGCTCGTTCACTGGAATTTTCAAAACTCTGAATCAAGTTTCCTCTCTCGACGCTGTCTGTCTCAAACGCCCGGCCACTTGGGGCGGACGGGACTCGACGCCGATTCAGCCATCAATGTGTCTTCATGCCAATAGCAAAGTGTAAAATCGTACATAAACACATAAAAAAACACATACACAACTCGATTTTGCACTTTTAAACATTTCGAACTTCATTATCTCAATATTTCAATTAAACTCCTACTTTCCTATAAAAAGTAATAAAATACAAAGAATATTGTTACGGAATAAAGCGATAAAAACCATAAAATTCACCGTTAACAACTCCCCCATACTTAAAATTTTGTTCGTCTCGAACAAAATAATCAAAACTAGCTCACTTTCATGCAATCCATATAGATTCCCAACTCACGTAACAAAAGATACGACAAATATAGCAATTAATACCAACATAGAGATAGATTCAGTGTGTGTGTGCCCTTTTCAATCTCCACTATTCTTTCGCACAAAATCCGTTCAAATAATCCTAATGACTTTCCTAGGTATAGGCAGTAACCGTTCCACAAAAAGTCTTCCCGTGTACTTATTAGGATAATCCCTAAAACATATCATTCGGTTTATACTGGGGATAGTTAGAAGATAACTACGGTTCCTACCAACTTTCCATAGTACCATTTGACAAATTTTCTTTAAGATTAACTTAATTCCACATATATAGCATATGCCCTCATTCCCAAAGAATAGGATGTTTCGTGATAACACCCTAGCTGGACTACTATCATCAGGCAGTCGGGAGCTATTGAACCTCATAGTGGTATAGGACATTTCGTGATAATGCCCTACCGCACTCAAATCATTGGCAGCTACATCCGACATACACATATTTTATTCATATTATTCATCTTAGATTGGTGTACAAACCTTAAGATATATCCCTCCTATCACATTCAAACCTTCAGATATTCACAGTACACGGTTAGAAATTAGGTGTAATGTTTACCGTTACAATTAAGCACAAGTCTCTCTAGGATAAATCACTAGGATAGTGAATGGATAAAGTTTAAAAATGTCGCTTCAATTTCAAAGGCTTACGTGAATATGAAATGAATACTATCTCATATTAGTAAAAGCATGCTATAACTACCTCACAGAAGTTACAGACAATCATCGTCAGGAAAATACAACTAGCGATCCTTTTTGTTTCAATTACATGCTCAAGATTTACAATTATCCACGTTTACTTTGAAAAAAATTTAAATTTTTGCCAAGGAATTCACATTTGCTCGCTTTTCGAAATATAGCATGATAACATACCCAATTTAGACACCCCCCACACTTAAATCACATTATGTCCTCAGAGTGTGCAGATAAAAGAAAAGAATACTTAGCTGGTTTCAAATTGATTGTCGGGTTGCACTACAAGAAAACAGGGTTGTAGCCACAAGAATTTAACGAGAGGAGACAAATCCTCTCACTGTAAGAGTGTTTTAATGAGAGGATTTTTTTTTTATAGTTATAGAGCACACAAATTATTAGAAACTTGTAATTCCTTTCACTATTGATGATATATCCCGTCACCAATCATTAAAAAAACATATCCTCTCACTATTTCTGTCCATTTAATCCCATAAATCTTAATAAAAACATAAAACTTATTTTACATTTTACTTAAACACAAAAAAAAACCCTTAGCCACGATATATCCTACCAATTTCACAAATCAAAACACAAGCACCACTGCCATCCCATTTTCTCATCTCTCTTTGCCACACAGTCCACCGCCACCCACCGCCATCACCACCATGAGAAACCCATCAACGGCATGCTTCTCAAGTCTTCTCTTTCGGATGGGCTTCTTTCCTCACTTATACTTCAATTGTGGCGCACAGAGAAATAGGGCGCACAGAGCAACGGGTAAAACCCTACTCCTTTTCACTACTCTTTTGCGGTTTTTCTAATATGACTTATGCCCAATCGTAACTCGCTTCAATAAACCTAAATATTCGTAAATCATTTAGATTTTGCTTTTAATTGGTTTGTTGACAATACCCCCAAATCATCTGCGTTAGCAATCGAGGTTGTGTTTTGCTTCGATTGAGTTAATTAAGCTGATGAAGTTGGAGAAAGGGAGAAAATGGGGTTTTGAAGGTGGAGATGATTGTGGTTTCCCTGAAAACTATAGTGGTTTGTTATCCTCTGTGTGGTAAGGACATTTCGAAACCCCTGTATGTAGATCGATTTTTTTATTGCTATGTTAGAATTTGGCTATGCATCTAGTCTAAGCTTTGGTATGTTCCTGATTGCAATATGGTTTTGATTTTGATTTGTCTATCTGTGCATATGCCTTAAAGATCTGTGTTTCAACCAGTTTTATCTAGCTGACCGATCTTTGCATGATTCGGTGTCTTGCCTTGTGTTACAAATCAGTCAAGCAGCCTTCCTGACTAAGTGGCCTTTGTATCTACCAAGTTGAAGACTTACCTGAGTAACATAGCTTGTCTATGTATGTGGAAATTAGAAGAATTTTTTTTTGCCCTGAATCATGTTGTCTAATCATCTGTTTAAGTGAACATCCATGTTTAAGAATCTGCTTCTTGCTCGCTTACGCTTTTAAGCGTGTTGATTTGTGGCTTTATTAATCGAACTACTTACTTCTAAATGCTTACATAAATTTGTTTCTTTGCTCTCGGAAAATGTTACAACAACTGCTTTTAAATGAAACATGATATCTTCCCGTTTTAGTTCGATTTGCTTCCAAGTCCGGTTTGTCGCTATGATCTTATGTATTTTGGTCGCTAAGAAGTCGCTCTTTGTGTAATAATTGGCATGAGCTCTTGTAGTCTGGTTTATGGATAAACAATATATGTTATATGCTTGTCCTATATACCATGTCTGTTTGACTCTTTTCCGAAGATGATTTTTTGTTCTAATTGAAGACATAGTGACTAGAAGCATTGATTTGAGAGAATGCTACCGCAAATTGGTTTCTATTATTATTTGTTTTTATGTGTTCGTAGTTTTCTTTATAGTTGTAATTCTAAAATAAATTCTTTTGAATGTTTGTCGATTGCATTACTAATAATGTTGCAAATGTTTTATTTTCGAGTTTTGCATTTACCTTCAATTTCTAAGTTGTTGTTTAATTAAGAAAATGACTCCTAATAAGGAATGGATGAGTTTATGGCGTGATCGATTGAATGAAAAATACAAGGTGGATTCAAGAATTTTTATAAGTAGTATGCTTCATGCTATGGAAGTGGTTACCTGAAAAAGTAGAAGAACTCAGACGCAGCGTTCAGTATCGCTTTGAAGGTTTTATTAATTTCAAAGGTAATCGATACTTGGCCATTTTGAACTAGAATACATATTTTAAGAATTGTTTGCACATCTCTTTTATTTGCTTAGTTATGGATATCGGGACATGTTTTGTAAAGTAGTGGTCTCTGCTGATTCATAACGTCCCCTCGTGATGATACTTTTTTGCAGATACCGAGGCACATTCTTTATCCAACAACTATTTACGGCTTGATGAACTTGCCGTCGAGGACATCGTATGGGTTGATGATAGCACTGCATTGCCTGCTGCCACAGTAGAGATTGAGGAATGCAAGGTGGTGTTCTACAATTCTTGTTAATAAAGAAGAAATGATTATTGGGTTTGATATATTTACATGACTAGCTAGGACTCTATTTCATATCAGATTAGCTAGGACTCTGTTTAAATTTGTTCAATCTGTTGTCAATGTAGCATATTCTATTTGGCAAGAACTCTTTTGATGATGGAAAAATACTCTCATTGGATGTATTTTAAGAAGAATGATGGACAGAATTAATGAGGGGCTCATTATTAGAAATGACGGTAAATTTCATCAATAAAATGTATATAATGAGGGGAAAACGACCCTATAATGAGGAAAACTATTTTCATTAAATTTTGATTTTGTGATGGGCAAATGACCTTATAGTGAGGCTATAAATTATCATTAAATCATGATTTAGTGAGGGGCGAATGGTAGAATAGTGATGGAATTTTCTGTTGTTAAAAATGTTTTAGTGAGAGTACTATTCCTGTCATGAACTATATTTTAATGACACAAACTTACCATCATTATTACTTTTACATAGAGAAGCAACAATGAAGGGCGGTGAGGGTAAATTTCCCTTCATTAAAAGTCTTTAATGACGGGAAATGGACATTTAATGAGAGGATTTACCCTCATTAAAACTCGATTTTCTTGTAGTGTTGTAGGTTGGCAGAGGTCAGGCTGTAGCATGAATGTACCGCTGCAACTCGTAGCATGAACAAACAACACTAAAAGTGACAACTGGCAAAAACCGCGCAACAATTTCTTCAACACTCGACATAGCATATAATCTCGGGGTACAAGGGGTATATGAGTAAACATGTAGGCACATAAAGCATTCACAAATAGGACAGGGATAACCAACACACAAATCACCATGGTGTTATTCCTAATGCCCTAAAAACTTAACTAAAAAGTAACTTAAAAGACTAGGCTGCCTCCTAGGAGCGCTTCTTTTATGTCATTAGCTTGACACAGATTTCAAAGTTAACCCGGATCGGGCCACTTCGGTTTACTTCTGGCCACTTCTTCATCGGAATCAGAATGAAGGACAGGGGTGTGGCCGCAACAGCAACATGTCAAGTGCGCTACTAAGTGTTTGAACTTAACTCTCCAGATAGCACTGACTCTCTTCTTCGTCCCGTTCTTGTGCAGGTTACGCTTAGGTATACTGACATGTTCAGATGTCTTGGAAGAAGGGTCCTCACGGGTAAATGTAGAAATGTCATCATCCGAATGAAAGAATTCGGATGGGATCTCATCGCAGATCAGAATATCAGTCGTTTCAACCCTCTTTTGAAAGTACAGGGTCTCAGACTTTTCTTTTGGTTGGCCAAAATATTTTTTGAGTCTTTGACCATTTACCTTAAAGGGTTGATTATCATACCCGTTTAACGTGATCGCTCCACTTGGATTGACATCAAGAATCTCAAAGGGGCCAGACCATCTAGATTTGAGCTTACCGGCAAATAGATGGAGCCTGGTATTATAAAGCAAAGCCATATCACCCACTTTGAATTCTCGATCCTTGATCTTAGCATCATGGAGTACCTTAGTTCTTTCCTTACTGATTTTGGCATTCTCATATGCTCTGAGTCTAAATTCGTCAAGCTCATTTAATTGCAATAACCTCTTTTCCCCACAGAGTTGGCTATCGAAATTCAAGAATTTAATAGCCCAGTAAGCTCTGTGTTCAAGCTCGCCTGGTAAATGGCATGCCTTGCCATAAACCATTTGGAAGGGTGACGTGCCCATAGGGGTCTTAAACGCAGTGCGATAGGCCTAAAGCGCGTCATCCAACTTTAGACTCCAGTTGGATCTATTTGCGTTCACGATCTTTTCTAGAATCCTTTTAAGGCTCTGGTTGCTTACCTCGACTCGGCCACTTGTTTGGGGATGATATGGTGTACCGATTTTATGTCTGACACCATATTTCTCAAGAATTTTATCAAGCGGCGCGTTGCAAAAATGAGTACCTTCATCACTAATGAGGGCTCTAGGACAGCCGAATCTGGTGAAGATATTCTTTTGCAAGAATTTCTTCACAACTTTCTGATCATTAGTTTGGGTGGCTATGCCTCCACCCATTTGGAAACATAGTCTACACAGCATTTAGAATGTATTTATTGGAGCATGAAGATGGGAAGGGGCCCATGAAATCAATGCCCCACACGTCGAAGACTTCGCATTCTAGAATGGGCCTAAGTGGCATTTCCATCCTATTACTTTGCCTCCCAATCCTCCTGCACCTATCACAACCTTTACAAAAGGCTTCTACATCTTTAAAAAGTCGGCCAAGAAAAATCCCGCTTGGAGGATTTTTGCAATGATCTTGGGTGTTCCGTAGTGTCCTCCCGTGGGACCACTATGACATTGTTCCGAAAAATAATTGCTCATGTTCCTCCTTCTAAGCAACCCATCTTTAACCTTGAACAAATAAGGATCCTCCCACACGAGATACTTTAAATCGAAAAAAGAACTTCTTCCTCTCACGATCGTCATTTCCTCTAAATGGCCACTTGCTAAATAGTTGACGTAATCAGTGCATCACGGCCTAACTTTATCAAGCTTCATCAATTTCTCAAGAGGAAATCGATGCCTATTTCCTGTGATTTTCGCCACCCTCATTTACTAGGCGAGAGACAGTGACCAAACCACAATGTTATCACTACCCTTCTTATCTTTGATCTCAAGGTCAAACTCTTGCAAAATTAGAATCCATCCGAGTAACCTTGGTTTTGCATCTTCTTTGTCCATAAGGTAACGTAGGTCGCATGGTCCATCCAAACCACAACTTGAGACCCTAGAAGGTAACTTCTAAACTTGTCGATAGCAAAACGACGGCTAAGAATTCATTCTCGATCGTGGTGTAATTCCATTGAGCCGGGTTCAAGGTGCGGCTCGCATAGTAAATGTGCTGAAACTTTTGTCAATTCTCTGGCCTAAAATCAGCCCATCACTACGTAGTTAGAGGCATCGCACATTAATTCAAAAGGCTTAGTCCAATCAAAGCGATTAAGATAGGGGCACTTATGAGCTTATCCTTTAGGCAATTGAAAGCTTCCTTGCATTTCTCATCAAACAAGAACTCAACATGATCTTTCAGAAGGTTAGATAAGGGTTTGGCGATGGTGGAAAAACCCTGAATAAACCGCCTGTAGAAGCAAACATGACCTAGAAAACCTCGTACCTCTTTCATTGTTTTCGGGTACGCCATCTTTTCAATGGCCTCTACTTTAGCCTTATCAACCTGAATACCAGTACTGGACACCTTGTGTCCTAGAACAATTCCTTCATCTACTAGAAAATGGCATTTCTCCCAGTTGAGTACTAAATTCTTTTCAACACAAATGAAGTACCATATCTACATTTTCCAAGATCTCATCAAAGCTATCGCCATAGACTGAGAAGTCATCCATGAAGACTTCCATACATTTCTCCACAAGTCCATCGAAAATGGCCAACATGCACCGTTGAAATGTTGCTGGTGCATTGCATAACCCGAAAGGCATTCTGCGAAAAGCAAAAGTGTCTAATGGACACGTAAACATAGTCTTCTCCTGGTCATTAGGGTCGATGGCTATCTGGAAGTAACCAGAATATCAATCGAGGAAACAATAATACTTATGACCACTCAGTCGTTCAAGAAGCTGGTCAATGAAAGGTAAGGGGAAATGGTCTTCGGCGGTGACTTCATTCAATCTGCGATCATCAATGCAGACCCTGTAGCCAGTCACAAGGCGTAAAGCTACTTCATCCCCCTTTTCATTCTTTTCCACGGTAATACCTCCCTTCTTTGGCACAACTTGAGTGGGGCTAACCCATTCACTGTCGGCGATTGCATAGATGATTCCCATGTCTAACCATTTGATGACTTCTTTCTTGACAACCTCCTGCATGTACGGATTCAGCCTTCGCTGAGGTTCCTCGGATATCACCCACTTGCCATCCGAACGCGAGGATGTTTTTTTCAAGCACTTTTATCAGCAGTGCTTCTTGTTCGGGCTCGAGTTTTGAAGAGATGATTAAGGGAAACTTCTCACCGTCCTTAAGAAAAATGTGCTTAAGGTGTTACGGAAGCGGTTTAAGCTCCAAGTCAGTAGGTGGTTGCTCAATACTGGATTTTAACGGGCCACCTTTTTCCTTATGGGCTTGAAGTGGTTGACTGAAGAATACCTCATCTTCCCAAGGCATAACCCCTGAAAGGTACTGGATCACATCATCCATAGGGATCCTTCCTCAAGACCCCGCTCCTCCTTCTTATGCTTGATCATCTTAATCAACTCTTCATCTTCTAGCTCCTTTGCTAGTTGTTCCCAATCATCAACCTCCCAAAGAATAGTCTCTCTCCAGAAATCCACTGTTGGTCCCTTGAAAAGGCTTTGGTTAAGTTTAGAGGGGGGGGGTGAATAAACTTAACACATAAAACTTTTGGAGTTAACAAATTCTACAACTTCAGTAGTCTGCTGATACTTCAATAGTCTGTTGATACCTCAAGAGCTCTGGCCGATAAACAATGCTCATCGATAGTTGAGTTTGCTGAATTTGTGCAAATGGAATTATATCAAAATTAAGCCTTAATACTTGTTGTTAAATATGATACTAAGTATTAGATACTCAGTAGTGCAAGTGTGTGATTTCAGTTGCTAGATTCAGTAGGTTGATGTGTAAAATAAACTAAGTGCATAATGTAAATGCTGAAAGTAAGTAGGCAGATTTTATAGTGGTTCCAGGTGGTGTAATCCTATCAGTCCACTCTTCTCCTGTGATGTTGGAGGAAAATTCACTAGAGATCTTTGATGTAGCTTTTACAAAGATTCCTAAGGTTGCTTGTCCTTCACCAATAACTATGGCTTCACAAAATCGGCCGGGAGCAGTAGGATTGTCGCTCCCCGAGTCTTCCACTGGTCCTTGAAGGGTAGGATTGTCTCTTCACCACCTCCACCACAAACAATGCCTTTCACAAACTGCATCATTGTCTTCAGCTGGTTCTTTATAAAATAATGATTGAATCAAATAAATGATTCAGGTGCAGCAGCTTGATTAGGATGATATAATCAGCAGCTAACAGGCTTCAAGTGTGTATGCTTGATGTAGCTTGAATGCATTATACACTTGAAGAATTTCTCTGGATCAGTAGCTTTAAGTTCAGAAGGTTCAGCAGGGTGTTTTTCAGCTCAGTAAAATATCTCTTCAAAGTTTATCAAAAATCATCATCTTGTTTCTGAGTTGAAAGGCCTCTATTTATAGGCATGAATGCATGTGACTTGTATTTGAAATTCAAATGTAGCCGTTCCTTGTTTTTGTCCCATCTGATTTGCATTCTGTCACTATTCATAGGACTGACACTGTTAGAATTCCTTTTTGACAGTGCAGTCTTTCCACCTTTTGACTTATAACCATTGGATAAAGATCTGAATCATCCCAACGTTCTTTTAATCTCAGCCTTTGATTTCTTGGATAAGTCAGAGGTAGTTGGCTGTCCTTATCCATGTAATCTTCCAATATAATCTTGAATTAACCGAGGTATATTATCAGCAGGTTCATCAGTCTGCTGAGATACCTATCAGTCTGCTGAACTGCAATTTGCTGTGTATAAAATACAATGCAGCTGACTTCTTTTATCTAACTTTTATTGGTGAAGTTAGATTACACCTTTTTAATTATAACCAAGTTCCAAACATCATCCAACTTGTGGAACTTAGACCTTCTACACAAGGTATATGTAATCAGTTTAGGTCATCACAGACTTGCCTAAATTCTGATTCCATATCCTTGACTTAAATTACTAAGTTTGATCCCTTAGCCTTCTGTAACTGAGTTTGAGCCCTCAGCCTTCAGTCTTCAGCAAGTTCTAGACTAGTCTACTGACCTATCTACCCTACTGGTATGGATCAGTCTGCTGATATAAACCAGTAGCCCTTTACAGTGCTTGTTTGATCAAACCTATTCATAAATCAAACTCTAATAAACCTATACATTTGATCTAGACATCTTTTTCCCTTTGCACTATAATAGCTAGTCTGGCACTCATCATCAAAACATAGAAATAAGTCCAACAATTTCCCCTTTTTTGGTGATGATGCCACTACCCTCACCTAACAGCAAACCCGAAAAATCAAAACAAAAACAGAACAAATATAGTCATCTTTCATTATAATCATTTTTTCAAAGATATTACAGTCTAGAATCAGCAAAAACATAATGCAGTTAAAGTATGCTGATCTACTGTCTTCTTTCTCTTTCTTGTCTGGCCTTCTCCACTTGTTCTTGGTAGGCTCTGATTTCTTCTATCATATCCCTCATCCATTCATTTTCAATCAGTGTAAAATCAATGTAGGGATTGACCTCTTTCCACCATTTCCATGCTTCAGGCAGGAGAAGATTGATTTGATTCACTCTGAATCCAAACTTCATGTAAAGTTCCTTGAATTCATCAAGTGAGTCATTTGCTTTTGTGATAGGCAAGTTCCTATCACCTATGCCACTTCTTCCGTCTCTTCCACTTCTTCCACCTCTGTAAGTTGCCCTTAAGGCTTTGACTCTTGCTTCCCAAAATTTCAATCCCAATAAAGAGTTTAGACCTTCATGATATCCCTTGTCATGATAAGGTTTCCTTCTGTTGTAGTATTCTTTCTTGTATTGTCTTAAGAGATCATCAGTAAGCTGAACTCTGCCAGGTGCAGGTTGTCTGTAAGCATTAGTCTTATCCTCCCATCTTTTCTTTGCAAAGAGTCTTGCAGCCTCTTTTGCTGCTTCTGTTTGGCCCTCTTCCTCCTTAGTGACATCATCAACAAACCGGGACATTAGGTCATGAACACCATCCTGAGAGATTACCAGATTATTTAGTTGACCTTCCATAATCTCAGTTCTGGTATCAATTGCAGTAATCCTTGATTGCAGGGTCTCTTCCAGTAGATCGATCCTTTCAGTAACTTTAGGATCCAATCCAGCAAGTTGGGATGTTCCAGCAGCCTCAGTAGGCTTAGGTGTATCAGCAAGGTTGTCAAGTTTCTAATGAATGGATATAAATTGGTCTTTCAGAAACATCTCTTTTGCAGTGTTTACAACCTTGATTCCCCTCACATCTAGTATCAGATCATTCACAGCATTTTGAGTAGATGTGAAGTTTGAAGCAACTGTACTAGTAGATTGTCTGTTTTCATTCACCATTTTCATCAGTTCTTCAAATCTCTCTTCCTGTCTATCCAGTTGAGTTCTTAACTATTGCATATCATGCCTCACAGTCCTTAACTCATTCAAAACTTCTACTGGTATCTCACCAGTCATTCTTCCACCAGTAGCCTCATCAAGAGGCTCCTCAACATTGTATTGTGGCCTCTCGATTGCTCACAACCAATGCCCAACTCCTATCTAATCCAAAGAGGATTAGGTCCTTGATATTCTTCCAAGATAGGATCAAGGGCTGGTCCTTCAAAAATAGGAACAAATGCCTGTGGGGGATCAACATCAACATTTTCTTCTTCAGGCATTTGGAACTCCTCATCACTAAAGTCATAGTCCAAAGAAATTGCTCATCCATATTAACAAAGTGATCTGTCACACCATCTTTCCTTCAAAGGGTCTTGTCTCCAGTGAGGCTCCACTACAAAGCAGCCTCTTCAAAGAACAGGGGGTATCCTCCATACCCAAAACAGTTCCAACCTTTGTCCAGTGTGATGTTTGAGACTCAAAGCACTGTGCCTCCTGCTCCAACTCCGTGTCTCAGTGTTTTTGTAACTCATCAACCTGCACTCCTCTCTTCACCTATTTGTGGATTGAATATAGCCTCATTATCCACTTGAAATCCTTTAGCATGACCAATTTTGTTCAGGATAATGGCGGTTTTAGCAAGAATGCCCTCAAAGTCAAATCCATCTTGATATTCAATAGATTCTTCCGAGCTGGCACTAGGTTCACTATAATCAAGAACCTTCTCTCCATCCAAATCCTCACTCTCACCAGTTTTGTGCAAGAGGCTCTACAACATGGAATGTAACAGATTCATCACCTAGCCTACCAAAGACTTAGATTAACTCCTTCATTGATCAATGCCTCCAGATCATCCATGGTGAGATCCTCAGAGATCCTCATCCATCTCTCGAGTCCTGCGGCCCTCAGCAGACTTACCATATCGATGGATCACAGTGCGGTGGTTCTATTAATATTGCAGTCCCCACTGGTTCCTCCTGGTCCATAGGGAAAATCACCTATAGAATCTGATGATGAGGATGAATCATCATTGTCATCTTTTGATCCCTAAACTTGATACCCTCCTCTTCGTTGTTCATCAAATAAGTCCATCAACTGGATTGCAAAGCAGAGTGGTATCAACTAGGTCCAACAAATTCTCTACTCCCAACTTGTTAAAAGCCCATTCTTCAAAGTCTCATCATAGTTCAAGAAATGGCTTTTGTCTCTTGTAGAAACCAAACTTCCATTGAAAATAGTCAGCAACTTGCTGAAGTTTGGGATCTACATACTCTTATGTTTTCTTCCTTTCTTTGACATGCCTTTCAAAGGGCATGAAAGATCTTCTGGGAGCATCTTTAGAGCCTTGTTGACCTCCAAAGGTTCCAACAAGTAGGTTCATTGTTTCTTCAACAGATGTTTGAAAGTCAGTAGGTTGCTGAGGTGGTAAATTTGTGCCTACTACTTCCATCTGTACAACACTTGGTTCCCCTTGACTTACATGCTCATCAGCAGGGTTAGCAGCAGACTGCTCTTCCCCCTTAGTTCTTGCAACACTTGCAGGGTCTTCAACCAATTCTTCAACTACCACAGCAGGTTCAGATCCAGTGGTTTGCTGTTGGTCTTCAGTAGATACTACAGCAGGCTCAGGGTCAGTAGACTGATGTATATCTCCAACAGATTGCTCAACAACAACTTCGCGGCTTTTCAGGAGACTTAACAACATCTTCTCGGTGAGAGTCGATGAATTTCCACAGGCTTGATGATAGTCAAGGCTCTCACCCTCAATAGCCTCTTCTTCCTCTTCTATCGATGCTTCTTCTTGGACTCTTTGTGCCTCCAAGTTTTTAATTCTTTCCCTTTCCATGTTTCTTTTTGTGGATAATTTGTTTTCTTCTCTTGAAAAGTGGTTCATCATCTTTTTCAACCACAAGAGACTTCCTCTTTCTACTAGCTTCCTTCCTGTTGTTCTCTCGTAATATCAACAATAGTTTCTTCTTGCAAAGAATAAAGCAGGTCGCACCTTTAGATTCACTGACCCCAGCAGACTCAACAATCATGTCTTTGCTTGCTTTTTGTCTTCTTAGGATGTAAGATCTCAGTGATCTTCCTTGTATCTACACACCTTTCTTTTCTCAAAGGTCTTCTTTGGTGCAAAGAGTTTTAGTAGATTTCTTCTTAGTTTGTTTGGACTCGCCACCACCAACATCACCATCATCTCCATTATCACATCATCGCAGCAGGGGTCAAGAACATCTTCATCATCATCTAGACCAGAATAGCATAGTCAATTTCCTTCTTGTATCTAGATCGATTAATCTTCTCAGTTCAATATCGTGAACCTCCAAGTGATTCAAAGATGGTCTCAACCATTAGTCCTAAGGGCAAGGCCTTGGATTTCCTTTTCCCTCTTTTTCTTCCTTGGCTACCTTCTTCATGTAATGAATGAAGTAACCAAATTGATCCAAATCTCATGCTCCTCAAAATAATCATCATCAACTCTATCTTAGGTCCAGATAGAGTTTCCATACTTCCAACCACCCAAGTATGTTCTTTGCAATGAGTTTGCTCAGCAGGTTGTACTCAAATCCAATGTGTTTCACATTGATGCCTGGAATGGATTTGGTGGCTGCATTTGTTTTGATTTGATCAACAAAATCCATCTTGGATAGTCCCATTGCTTCAGGATTTACTGGACCATCCACTACTTCCTCAAATCCAAACACTTCCCTCAGTAGACTAGGGGAAACTTCAATCTCCTCAGCATTCACAGTTGTCTTGAATGCTTGAGCCTTCTTCCACAACCATGTTCTTCCGTAAATCAATAACATTTGTGTATGATATTGTTTCCAATCTGATATTGAGTTTGTTTTCCAAGCCTGCAAACCTCCTTATTCTTCGACCAATATTGATGGCCAATTCTGTTTTGTTTGCATCAACAACAAAGCCTCTAACACTTTGGCTTGATTCAATCTGACATCAATCTTTTCGGCCATTGTTATGAGAAAAATGAGATGAAGAAGATAGATTGTAAATCTGTGTTCACACAGTGTAAAAACAGAGATATAGCAGATTTTGCAAGTAGTGAAAATCACTGAGTGTGTAGGTCTCAGTATATATGGACATGACGGTAGTTGCAACTCGCCGCTTCACGTACATTGATGTTAACCACGATTAATCTGAGTAAATGTTGTCTTGACACGTGGCCCATAACTCCTTCATAACGTTTGTAACCGTTGGATCGTGGTAACTATGGTAATAAAGGGTAGGATAAATATCCCGCCAAACCGCTTTTGACTTTAGTAAAGTTTGACTGTAACGCCCCATTCAAAGAGGTTGTCCTCGGCGAGGTTGGCTCAAGCATCTGGCGATAAAGGTGCTTCAAAGACTGGCGACAAAGTGACTCTGCACTTCTTGATTTCTTCTTGTTTTGTTCAATTGATAATGCAAGATGAAGTTTAATACCAATGATTGATCTGTCAAGTGAGCTCACCCAACATGACAAAGACCAATCCCCTTGGCAACCTCATTTGCTCAATTGTGCAAACATAAGTACATGTAATTGTTGATACCAATGACTAATCGCTAAGTGAGCTCACCCAACATAGCAAAGACTAATCCCCTTGGTGAATTCCAAGACATTGTTTGATTATCACCAACTTTTATAATTCCAAGTTCAATCCTTAATTTGGCAAATCTTTCACTATCAAGTGGTTTATTGAAAATATCGCAAGTTGATTTTCAAGTGGGATATATAGAACCACCACATCTTTCTTTTCAACATGATCTCTTATAAAATGATGTCTCACATCAATGTGCTTGGTTCTTGAGTGCAAAACAGATTTTCTCATGATTGCAATTGCACTTGTGTTGTCACACATGATTGGAATTTCCTTTTCTTCAATTCCATAATCCCTTAATTGTTGTATTAGCCATAGTACTTGTGCACAACAACTTCCAGCAGCTATATATTCAGCTTCAGCAGTGGAAGTTGATATAGAATTCTGTTTCTTGCTGAACCAGGAGACCAATCTACTTCTCTCATTAACTGACAAGTTCCTGTAGTACTTTTTCTATCAATTTTGCATCCAGCATAATCAGAATCTGAGTAGGATATAACTTTGAAGCTTGCATCCTTGGAATACCATATCCCTACTCCCAAAGTCTCCTTTAGGTACTTGAGAACTCTCTTGACTGCACCTAAATGACTTTCTTTAGGTTTAGATTGAAATCTTGCACAAACACCTACAGCAAAGGATATATCAGTCTGCTTTGGCATGAAGTGTACAAAGAGATCGCCTATCATCCTTCAGTATAAAGTCCGATCAACATCTTTGCCTTCTTTATCTTCATCCAATCGATGTTTGTACTCATTGGAGTTGATATCTTAGTGTCAGTTTTCCATCCCAAACTTCTTCAGCAACTCCTTGGTATACTTGGTTTGATGAATGAAGATTCCATCTTTCATCTGTTTAACTTGCAATCCAAAAAAGTAGTTCATCTCTCCCATCATACTCATTTGGAATTTACTTTTCATTAGATTTGCAAACTTTTCACAAAGTGAATCATTTTCAGAACCAAATATTATGTCATCCACATAAATCACACACCAGTGGTGTCTTCGTTCCTTCACCGATTCTTAAAAAGTGTCTTGTCAATGGTGCCTTTTGTAAACCCATTATCCACCAAGAATTGAGATAGAGTCTCATACCATGCTCTTGGTGCTTTTTTCAATCCATAAAGTGCTTTGTTGAGTCTATACACTTTATCTTCTTGATCTTTAACTTCAAATCCAGGAGGTTGTTGTACATACACTTCCTCCTCTAGAATGCCATTCGTAAATGCACTTTTGACATCCATTTGATATACTTTGAAGTTCTTATATGCAAAGATGTGCCAAGAATAATCTGATAGCTTTCAATCTTGCAACAGTGCATAAGTTTCATCAAAATCTATTCCTTCGCTTGAGAATAGCCTTTTGCAACTAGTCCGCCTTATTCCTCACAATGGTACCAAATTCATCATGTTTATTTCTGTATACCCACTTAGTACCAATGATATTTGCATGACTTGGCCTTTCAACTAGTGTCCAAACTTGATTTCTTTCAAATTCATTCAATTCTTCTTGCATAGCTATTATCCAATCTGGATCTGAAATAGCTTCTTCAACAACTTTAGGTTCCATTTGAGATGGAAAACAAGTAAACATAGCTTCTAGTTGTCTTCTAGTCCTTACACCTTGCTGTACATTCCCAATAACTTGTTCAGCAGGGTGATTCCTTAACCATTGTGGATTCTGGTTAGTTTGGGTATCAGGAACCTCATCTACAAGAGGGTCTCATTGTAGCTTCTTCAACAACAACGAGGGGTTCAAAGCAGATCCTTGAATTGCTTCATTGTTGCATCGCAATGTTACCAAGAGGTGTTCTGCAGGGGGCGAGATCGTAGACTTTTAAGTCATTGAATCTTTCCAAAACTTCAACACAATCTGGATCAGTGACTTGTTGATTCTCAGCAGGTTCACAATCTTCATCTTCCATACCAGTGAACTTAGGTTCATCAAACACAACATGGATTGTTTCTTCATGTTTCAGTGACCTCTTGTTCAGCACCCTGAATGCCTTGCTGACTAAAGAATATCCCAAGAAGATCCCTTCATCTGACTTTGGTTGGAATGTTTTCAGATGAACCTTGTGATTTAGGATAAAACACTTGCTTCCAAATGGATGAAAATAGGATATGTTTGGTTTCCTTCCATTCCAAATCTCATAAGGTGTCTTCAGCAGCTTCTTGTTCACTGATGTTCTGTTTTGTGTATAGCATGTCAGATTAATCGCTTCACCCAATATCTTTCAGGTAGCAAAGCTTCACATATCATTGTCCTTCCTGCTTCCTTTAAAGTCCTATTTCTTCTTTCAGCAACCCCATTTTGCTGAGGTGTACCAGCAGCAGCAAGTTGATGTAGTACACCATTCTGTTCACAGTATTCTCTTATAACTTTGTTGAGAAATTCAGTACCCTGATCTGATCTTATTTTTATTACTGTTAAAATTTTCTCATTTTGTAATCTCTTTAAAAGATTAGGCATGCTTTTGAGTGTTTCACTTTTCTTGTTCATAAATATCACCCATGTGTACCTTGAATAATCATCCACAACCACTAAAGTGTATTTCTTTCCAGTTACACTTGTTGGAGTTATTGGTCCAAAAAGATCCATGTGCATAAGCTCCAACACTCTATTAGTTGATTGTTTAGTTTTTGACTTGAAGCTTGACTTTATCTGTTTACCCTGCTGACATGCATCACATATAGCATCCTTCTTGAATGTGATCTCAGGTAAACCAATCACCAGCTTCTTCTTCACCAACTGATTGATATCATCAAAGTTTAAATGATTCAACTTCTTGTGCCATAACCAATTGAGTTCAGACTTGGTATGCACAATCAGCGAGTTTCGAACTCGCAGAGACCAATCCACAACATACATGTTTTGTTGTCTTCTACCAAAGAAGTACAACTTGATTACCTCTTTCACTAATGACAATACAGTTGTTTTTGTCAAAAGTGACCTTGTATCCCATGTCACAAAATTGTTCAGTGCTCAGCAAGTTGTAATCCAGTCCTTCTACATATGCAACATTCTTGATAGTAAGTCCATTTCTTACAAGTGTGTCATATCCTCTAGTGAATCTAGGTGTATTCTTGTTGCCAAAATTCACCTTTGGACCATCTTTTGCCACAAAGTTTGATAAACAGTGCTTATTCTTTATCATATGTCTGGAACACCCACTGTCAAAGTACCAGACACCTTACAAAACAAAGTTAATACATTTTAGGTACCCAAACCTGTTTGGGTCCATAGTGGTCAGTAGTAAGCATGACTTTTGGTAAGCTTCCATAAGGTCTTCTCCTAAAAGTGTCATACTTTGGTTCATACATATATTCCACACATCCATAAGTTCTTACAGTAGGTTGTGTAGGATTCACATATGTTTTCTGGCCTTTTGGTTTATAATCCTGTTTGAAGTGACTTTTGATGTTAGAAGCATTAGTATAACCATTTGTTTGCTGTCTGTTAGGAACGGCCCTGTAATATGGAGTCTGCTGAGGTCCCTGCTGAGGCCTCTTATAAGTCCTCTGCTGAGTCCTTTGCTGATTCCATTGCTTAGGTTTTACCCTAGAAGCATGGTTATACTCATTGTTTCTATCAGCAGGTGCAGGAATATTCCAATCATCATCAGTAGGGAACAGTCTACCTTTCCCTCTAAGATAAGTATCCCTTGAATGATTAACATTTTTAGATTTGGGATTCTTATCTTTGGAATATTTCTTACCTTTACCTTTTTGTGGTCCAGCAGACTTGGTAGCAGGTCTGCTATCAGTAAGTCTAGAAGGTCCAGCAGTCCTATTTTTAGATTTGTTCTTTTTGTTAGGAGCTGTTGACTTCTTTGACTTCTCGATTTTGCTTCCTTGAAGTATTCTCGTGAGGTTTTCTTCGCCTCAAAGAACCTTACTTTGAGTTGGATCTTGTGTTGGTACAAACTTAGGACCACCTCGTGCTAGGTTCAATAACCTTCGGATCCACTCTTTTTGGATTGTTGAGTTCCAAATCCAAGCCATGTTTTATCACCATAAGGCTTTCCAGACTTGTATACAGTAGTGGAGCAAGATTGTTCAAATAGATTCGTGGGTCAGCTGGATGATCACAGGCTTACACCGATTCTGCTCAACACCTTTTCCTTACCTTTGAGAACTCTTAATTCAAATTTTCAATCTTCCAACTTCTAATTCAAGAGCTTCTTTTCACCTTCACAATCTCATAACCAGATTGTATTATCCTCGCTTGATTAAGGATGGCATCCAAAGTCTCATTATTGTCGAATTTCTAGGATTTGAACCACAAGTTGATTCACAATCACTTCCAAATAGGAGTATTGATGGATACAGATTGTATACCTCCTCGCCATCCATATTGGCCATCAAGGCATAATCTTCCATATCAACAACTTGATGTTGTGTCATATGATTCATTTCCTTTTTTAGATTCCACTTCATACCCTGATTCATCTTCAGCAACCATAGCCTTCTTGCCATGTCTTCTTTGTTGACTCTTGGTCTTCAGTAGGTCTGGACAGTCAGGTATAAAGTATCCAGGCTTCTTACAGTTGAAGCAAAGATAATCAGGTTCCTTACTTTGTTTTAACTCAGGACAGTCAGGTTTGAAATGTCCTGGTTTCTTGCAATGAAAGCACAGATAGTCATTATCTTTCTTTGATTCTTCTTTCTTTCTTTCAGTAGGCCTTTTTGTGAAGTTTCTTGCAGGGGCCTTTCCTGTCTTCATCATCCTGATTTTCTTGCTCACAAGGGCAATCTGTTCATGCATCTCATCCAGCAGATCATCTTGACCTCCAGATGTTTCTTCTTGATGTGAAGCAGCCAATGCAGTGGTTTTTGGCTCTTCTTTTTCAGTCTCAGGTACAAGCTTTTTGCTAAATTCATAAGCCTTGAGATCTGAAAACAACTTGAAGGTGTCTTATTCATGCAACTTTCTCATTTCTTCTATTGCAGTCACCTTCATTTTCCAAACATCTTTTGTAGGTAGAGCCTCCAGGATTTTGGTGTTTATTTCTTCTTTTGAATAACTTACACTCAGCAGGGTAAGTTCATCCAGGATTGCATTAAATCTTGATTCCATTTGCTCAATGGTTTCTTTTGGTAGCATCTTGAACTTTTGAAACCTCTTCTTGACTACACTGATTTTATTCTTCTTTATTGCATCAGTGCCTTCACAGATCAACTGTATCTTGTCCCAAAGTTCCTTTGCAGTTTTGCAATCTCTAACCTTCATGTACATATTGCTATCCAAGGTTCTATAAATGATGTCAATAGCAATATTGTTGAGGTTTGCTCTTTTCCTGTCTTCTGCATTCCATTCTCTTTTGGGTTTAGAAATGTACTTAGTTGTATCACCCACTGTTATTGCCTTGGTAATCTCCAGTGGTCCATCAGTTAGTACATCCATCATCTCATCATGAGTTGTAGCAAGGTAAGCCTGCATTCGACGTTTATACTCATCAAATCTATCTAGAGAGCACATCAGCATAGTTCTAGCATACTGAGTGTTATCCATGATGCAAGTCTTTGAAAATCAGTAACTTGAAAGAAAGTTTCAAAGAATTTCACAAGCACAACAAGTAGGATTTCTTCTGAACAGAAGCACTGCTCCGATACCAATTGTTGGTCCCTTGAAAAGGCTTTGGTTAAGTTTAGAGGGGGGGTGAATAAACTTAACACTTAAAACTTTTGGAGTTAACAAATTCTGCAACTTCAAAGCTAGCTTCATCGATAATTCAAGAGTCTGCGATACCTCGATAGCTTTGTTGATAAACGATGCGTCATCGACAGCTTGAGTTTGCTGAATTTGTGCAACGGAATTATATCAAAATTAAGCCTTAATACTTGTTGTTAAATATGATACTAAGTATTAGATACTCAGTAGTGCAAGTGTGTGATTTCAGTTGCTAGATTCAGTAGGTTGATGTGTAAAATAAACTAAGTGCAGAATGTAAATGCTGAAAGTAAGTAGGTAGATTTTATAGTGGTTCCAGGTGGTGTAATCCTGTCAGTCCACTCTTCTCATGTGATGTTGGAGGAAAATTCACTAGAGATCTTTGATGTAGCTTTTACAAAGATTCCTGAGGTTGCTTGTCCTTCACCAATAACTATGGCTTCACAAACTGCCGGGGGAACAGTAGGATTGCTTTGCCCGAGTCTTCCACTGTCCTTGAAGGGTAGGATTGTCTCTTCACCACTTCCACCACAAACAACAGCTTTTCACACAACTGTGCTTCACTGTCTTCAAGAGGTTCTTTATAAAATAAAGATCAATCAAATAAATGATTCAGTGCAAAGCAGCCTGATTAGGATGATATAATCGGCGAGAATTTGCGTGCTTCAAGTGTGTATGCTTGATGTAGCTTGAATGCGAATACACTTGAAGAATTTCTCTGATCAAGAGCTTTAAGTTCGAAGGTTCACTGGGTGTTTTTCACCAAGAAAATATCTCTTCAAAGTTTATCAAAAATCATCATCTTGTTTCTGAGTTGAAAGGCCTCTATTTATAGGCAAGAATGCATGTGACTTATATTTGAAATTCAAATGTAACCGCCCTTGTTTTTGTCCCATCCGATTTGCATTCATCACTATTCATAGGATCGACATCGCCGAAATTCCTTTTGACAAAGCGATCTGTCCACCCTTTGACTTATAACCATTGGATAAAGATCTCGAATCATCCCAATGTTCTTTAATCTCACCTTTGATTTCTTTGATAAGTCGAGGTTGTTGGTCATCCTTATCCATGTAATCTTCCAATATAATCTTGAATTAATGAGGTATATTATCGCAGTTCATCATCTGTGAGATACCTATCATCTATTGAATCGCAATTTGCTTTGTATAAAATACAATGCAGCTGACTTCTTTTATCTAACTTTTATTGGTGAAGTTAGATTACACCTTTTTAATTATAACCAAGTTCCAAACATCTTCCAACTTGTGGAACTTAGACCTTCTACACAAGGTATATGTAATCAGTTTAGGTCATCACATACTTGCATAAATTCTGATTCCATATCCTTGACTTAAATTACTAAGTTTGATCCCTTAGCCTTCTGTAACTGAGTTTGAGCCCTCAGCCTTCAGTCTTCAGCAGGTTCCAGACTAGTCTACTGACCTATCTACCCTACTGATATGGATCAGTCTGCTGATATAAATCAGCAGCCCTTTACAGTGCTTGTTTGATCAAACCTATTCATAAATCAAACTCTAATAAACCTATACATTTGATCTAGACATCTTTTTGCCTTTGCACTATAACAGCTAGTCTGGCACTCATCATCAAAACATAGAAATAAGTCCAACATCCACTTCGTCCCAACTACCCATCAGGGCTTCCTCTTCTATAGGGTTAAAGTCTTCCTGATGCAGCTCTTTGAAATCATCGTTCATCACTGGGAAATTCCATGTTTCATGCTTAGTGTGAGCAAGTTGTGAAGACGACTCGTCAGTGACTACGGCCTGTGATGAAATAGAAGATGGTCCACAATCAGCTTGATCTTTAGTGTTTATATCTTCGAAAACACCTATCTCTGTTAGCTCTTCCGCTTCTTCAGAGTTGGCATCTTCTTCGTCCACATAAATTGCTTCGACGAACGAGATTTCTTCAATCAAGGTTTTCTCAGGACTTTTCCCTCGTGTGAAGGTAACAGATGTATCATCAACTCTAAGTGTAATCTGACCCCTACAGAAATCGATGAGGGCGGTAGAGGTGTCCAAAAAGGTCCGGCCTAGAATTAGGGGCATCTCTTTGTCAGGCGGATAGTCTAAGATAACCCAGTCGGTAAGGAAAACCAAGTCTTCAACATGGAGAAGAACATTAGTAACACAACCAGCTGCTGAGCGGCTAGATCGGTCTACCATCTGAAGAGAAATAGGGCGTTCCCGCATTCTTTTATCTAAACCGAGCTTTTTGCAGACGTTTATTGGCATCACATTTATAGAGGCCCCTGAGTCGCATAAGACGTTTTGGAACATGTGGCCTTCAATCTCACAAGAGATTGAAGGTCTTCCGGGGTAACCTCGCTTAGTAGCAACTTTTTGTGAAACCATAGAGCAATCTTCTCTTAAAACTTCTTCCGCCATCCCTTGAAGCTTCTTCCAGTCAATACCTCAGCTAGGGGTATACTTACTTTGGTGTCTCTGAGCATCCTCCTCACTCCGTCATATTGTCTGTCATGACTGAGGGTATTCTCTTTCTTCTTTGGTGGATAAGGAAGGGCATTATCATTGTTCATGGCTCGATTTCTTATGGCTTCGTCTTTTCCTTATCCTTCCATCTGACAAAATTTTCCTCCCTCTTATTTGTCAGGGGTACAGCCACCTGACTTTTCCTCATTTCTTTATCGGAATAATTTTCATCCCCCGAAGAATCATCATCATTAAGCTCCTCCTCACTGTTGCTTTCTTCGGTATTTAACTTCTGATTGCCCCCTCATGAACTTATGGTGTCAGGAGGGGCTACTCGTTTCCCAACATCTTTCCGGTCCCGCCGCTACTTACACTTCTTAGAGTGACCTCATTCACTCTTCGTCTCCATACTCCCATTGAGGTGTGATGGCGGTGCAAACATTGATATCTCGCTTTAGGATTTCTTTCGGTATAACTTGGAAGTTTACCGTGGGTCTGCTTGCTTGTTGGTCCGCCATCCGACCAACTGTCTCTCTATTGCCTTGACACTAGTAGCTGTGGTCTTCACCATGTCTACTAGCTCATCAAACTTATGTTGAGGGACACAAGAGGTGGTTTGGTTATGATGTTGGTTTTGATTCCAACCACCTTCAGGTCTTTGGAAGTTAGGATTGTGAGATTGATTAACCATCCCAGGAGGTGGTCTTTGATAACTTGAGTTGAAAGAAGGTTTTGAATTGAATGGGCCAGGTGGTGCATTGGCTTGATTAAAATTGGGTCGTTGAAATCCGGAATGATTCTGGTCCTGATTGAAGTTTCTGAAGGTTTAGTTATGATTCTCCATTAAATTCACTTCCTCATTCATCTCATTTCCCGCCTGCATTCCCAGGTAGTTCACATCTGACGGCCCTCGTTGCTGCTGCATTTGTAAATTGGCTAGCTGCTTGCTCATCACTTCCATTTGAGCAGCTAACATCTTAGTCTCAGAATTGCTCACAGCAGATTCCTTCTTATTCCCACTAACTTTGGTCTTCCTTGGAGTTGACCACATGTTATTCTTTGCTATAGTTTCAGCTACCCTGTAAGCAGCGTCATCACCTCCCCCTAGGAAGGATCCATGAGCAGTTGAATCAAGGTAGTCTCTATTTGGTTGAGAGGCACCTCTGTAGAATAACTCTAGTAGCTCATGTCTACTGTATCCATGGTTGGGGCACTTCCTCATCAGCAGATTTAGTCTCTCCCATGCTTTCCCCACACTCTCACCATCAAGCTGTTCAAATGTGGCTATCTCCCTTTTCATGTCCATGATTGTCCCAGGTGAGACAAACTTCAGAGCAAAGGCTCTTTTGACATCATTCCAGAAATGGAGAGAATGATGGGCTAAAGATTTGAACCAACGGTTTGCTTCACCTTTTAGAGCAAACGGGAAGAGTTTTAACTTGATAATCTCAGAATCAATACCAGGATAGTGGCCTGCTTCACAGATTTGAACGAAGGTGGACAAGAAGTCATGAGGATCTTCTTCAGCAGTACCATGAAAAGAACAATTCTAGACCAGCCCAACCACTCCGTTTTTCAGATCAAAGTTCAGTTGCCCCTTGTCTGGAGGGCAAATAGGTCTATGCCCTTCCAGGAAGTCTTGGTCAAGATAGGGGGCATAGGGGTCTTGATTTAATTGGTTTAGCTGGTTTTGACGAAATTGTTGAAATTGATTATTTATCCCAACTTGTTGATTTTGTTGTTGTTGTATTGCCTGCATCTGTTGAAGGATCAGATTCATTTGGGCTTGAGGATCTGGATTTGGAACTTCGTTAGCCATAATGTCTGGATTAGGGAAGTGCTTTCTCCTGAGAATAGATCGCTCAGGTTCGGGAGTAAATGTAAGAGGTCCCTTCTTACTCCTGGTTTGCATAAACCAGAAGAGAAGAACAGGAAGAAATCAACCTTAGGGTTGATGAGAACGAATGTATAGAAGATTAGAGGGTTTAGAGGTTTAGAAAGAGAGAAGAGAGAAGAAGAGAGGTGACAATTTAAGAGATTGAACCGGCGTTCAGTATGAGTGAACGCTGGTTCAGGGGAAACTCTGGAGGTGAACGCTGCTCGTAAGACAAATTGGGGGGCGGACGGGCGTTCGAGTCCGGACGCCTGCTCGAAAAGTTTCTTTTATTTTATATTTTTTTTATTTTATATTTTTTTTAATTTTTTTTATTTTTTTGAATAAAGGCTGCTAAAATCTAAGGCAAATCTAAACTATGAAAAAAAAAGTCAAATATGAAAAATATAAAAAAAAAAAAAAAAAGACAAACTATGATAAAATAAAATAAACGTACCTTTTAGATTAGCACCTATAAGAATCCGACAACCGTTACCGACTCCCGGCAAGGGCGCCAAAAAATTGTTCGGTAAAAACTAGTTTTAAATTTATAAACCGAAACACCCCAAGTATAAGGCTTGTAGTAAAGGGTGTTAACGGGTCGTCCTAAGGGAGTCGAATGTTTATCGGATTAAGATGCAGTTATTATATTGATTATGTCACAAATTATTATCTAAAATTAAGGTTTATATTAATTGTAAAATAGAAACGAAGAACAGTGGCAGAAAACAGAAAAATTCAACACTGGACGGCCGTTCACTGAGGATGGACGGGCGTCCGGTGACGTGCTGGAAAACAGAAATATGTAGAATACAGCGGGTAACAACTAAAGTTCTTGAAATAACTAATCGTAGCAATCACAATTGATACGAACAAATTGGTTTATCAAAGAATTAAAAGAACGGCAAGGCAACTCGAATCCACCAATCAACCAACCAACCCCAACTAGATTGTGAGCTAAAGGTACGATTTTTAGTAATGATCAAATCACGAATTCGATTAAATCTCTTTAATCAATTTCTAGGGTTTCGTTTTCTTTCTCAAGCAAAACTAAACTAGCATGCATAACACGATCATGAGATTGTCTCCAATACTCTACTCAATTAATCATAAACAATCTCTTGAATCACAATTAATTGCATCAATTGAAAGAAATCACAACTTGAACAATATTCTCATATAAATTCAATTAGAACGGTAGTTTCATCGATCTCTCGATTCAATAAAACATAAACAATTATTACAAAATTCAATTGATGAAAAACAGTAAATTTAACTCACTAAAGATATAGCTTAAAATCTTCTAGTTGGTGTGGTTGTTGGTTGGTTTCCTCCGTTGTCCCACCGCAAGATGCTTAGCCAACAATCATATTGGTGACCATGATTGTTGAGATGGAAGAATTCATCTCTGTGTTTTTTCTTTGTGGAATATGCGGCTGCTAGGATATAGGCGGCTGCTGTGAATTTCTGAATGAATGATATGATGCCTCCTTAGGGTTTGATATGCGCTGGTATTTATAAGACTTTGAGGCGGCTAGGGTTAAGTCGGCGATTGGACGCCCGTCCAACAAGGTAGACGCCCGTCCAGTCTTCACAAAATTCATCGAGTCGGGCCGAGTCTTCTTGGACGTCCGTCCTATGCAAAAATGGACGCTCGTCCACTGGAATTTTCAAAACACTGAATCAAGTTTCCTCTCCTGGACGCTCATCTGGTCCTTCAAACGCCCGTCCACTGGACGGGACTCAGACGCCAGTTCAGCCATCAATGTGTCTTCATGCCAATAGCAAAGTGTAAAATCGTACATAAACACATAAAAAAACACATACACAACTCGATTTTGCACTTTTAAACATTTTGAACTTCATTATCTCAATATTTCAATTAAACTCCTACTTTCCTATAAAAAGTAATAAAATATGAATAATATTGTTACGGAATAAAGCGATAAAAACCATAAAATTCACCGTTAACATTTATCCTGTGTGATCTCGGGCTTACTGGTTCAAGAATTTTCTCGCCAGGGAAGTTGCTCAGCTACAAACTTAATACCAGTTTTGGTACTAGGCCCAACAGCTTTGCTAGTTCCATTCTTTGAAGATTGCTGTGTATCAAATCCTAAACCAGTTTTGTCTCCATATGGTTTTCCTGATTTGAATCCAGTAATTGAACTTGATTGAGTAAACGATTCAGTTGCTGCTGCTGATGCAGTAGGCTGATGCTGAATCTTTTCTTTATCAGTTTTAGTCAGTTTCAACATTTTTAGTTCAGACTTCAATCTTTCAACTTCAAGAATTAGACTTTCTTTCTCAGCTTTGATTGATTCATAACCAGCATGTATGGTCACTAGCTGATTCATGAACTCGTCAAGAGTTTCTTCTAATTCTAGATTTTTTGGATTGGAGTCAGCAGTCGAAGAACATGCATTTATCATGAACATCTGAGCTGAAGAGTATTTAGAGTTTGATTCACATACCTCATTTGGATCTTCCATGTGTGCCATTAAAGCTGTGTCATCTGATAATCTTTCAGTACCAGCTTCATAATCCGATTCATCTCTAGCAAGGAGTGCTCTTCTACCAACTCTTCTTGGTGGAGTTTTCTTGATCAGTTCTGGACATTCATCTTTATAATGTCATGGTTTCTTGCAGTTGAAACCGAGGTATTCATCGTCTTTTCTTTTCTCAGGAGTTCTTTTGATGAACTTTTGAGTGACTGGGTGTCCACTTTTCATTCTTAGAATTATGTTCATCATTAGAGCCATTTGTTCTTCCATTTCATCCAATTCATGAAGATTGTTAGATGAGTTTTCTTGAATCTCATTTGATGGTGCTGCAAGTGCTGTGGTCTTTGGTTCTTCCAGAGCTTTGATTATTGCAGCTGTGGTTGTGAAATCTTCACTGAATTCATAAGCTTTCAGATCTGAAAAGATCTTGAATGAATCTTCTACATCAAGTCTCCTGGATTCTTCCATAGCAGTGACCTTCATCTTCCAGCACATTGGTAATGCCTTCAAGATTCTTGTGTTGATGACTTTCTTTGAGTATTCAATCTTGAGTAGATCTAGTTCATCCATGATAGCACTGAATCTTGTCTCCATTTGTTCAATGGTTTCTCCAGATTTCATCTTGAAATTCTCAAACTTTTGTTTTGCAACGGAAATTTTATTTTCCTTGATTGAATCTGCCTTCACAAACTAATCAAGTTTGTCCCACATTTCTTTGGCGCTTGTACATTCTTTCACCTTCAAGTACATGTTGTTTGTCAAGAGTTCTCGAGGATAAAGTCCATGGCAACATTGTTGAGATTGTTTCGCTTATGATCATCACTAGTCCATTCGGATTTGGGTTTTGCAACTCGAACTTGCTCTCCACCAACAGTTTGCATATGAGTGATTTCAATTGGTCCATCAGTGAGTACATCCATCATTTCATCATGAGTAGCTGCTATAAATGCCTGCATACGACGTTTATATTCGTCAAATCTGTCCAAGTTGCACATAAGCATTTGTCTTGCATATTGATTGTTATCCATTATGAGTGAGTGAAGACGATGAAAGAGATTAATCGGAAAACGAGCTTTCAAATAAGAACAACTAGAGGAGATAAAGAGCAAATGATATCTTGTTAAAGAAACACTGCTCCGATACCAATTGTTGGTCCCTTGGAAAGGCTAACACAAGTTTAGAGGAGGGGTGAATAAACTTGTCCCTAAAACTGGATTTAAAGCAAATTAAGGTTCAGTTAAAAACTTGTGTGGAGTTAAGCTGACAAAGCTGAGATTAAGTCAAACTGACTTAAGCTGAAACTGAGTCAACCGGCAGCGGATAAGATTTTAGCCATTTTCTTGATCTTGTTATTCTATTAGGAAAACTGAGTCTTGTGAACTGAATTCTGGTGAATGTCAGTTGTGACTGTGAGGAGTATAACAATCAAGTATCACAATGCTGTAAGTAAATGCTGAATAAATAAATAAATGCGTAAAGTAAATAAGGCGAGATATTATAGAGGTTCCGTGGGTGTAATCCTCAGCACGCCCTCTCTTCCCGGTGGTGCGGAGGAAAATTCCACTAGAACTTCTTGAGGTGAATCACACAAAAGTCCTAAACAATAGTCCTTGGCTAATCCCTAGCTTCATGATCTAACAGCTTGTAGAATGGGTAGAATTGTCGCTCTTCAAATGCTTGAACCACTCGGTCCTTAGAGGGTAGGATTGCCTCTTCACCAAACCTACCACCACAAACACAGTCTACCCGATCGCTTGTCACAACTGTCCTTGGCGAAACCTTCCCGGTTTTGCTTCACGATCTAAAACCTTTGATGTAGAATCAAGGTTGGGCCGAGAATCAATAAGTTGATTCTTGTTTGTGGTTCTTCAAACTGTTGAATTCTTGATAAATTCTTTGTAGCTTGAACACTTGAAGAAATACTAGATATGATCTTGTTATAGTTCGTAGATGATAGCAATTCGAATAGAATAGATCGATGCACAAAATTGCTTGTTGATTCTTGTATATGCTCGTTTCTATATATTTTGTTGTTGGTGCAAAGTCTTCTATTCATAGTGTGAAGTCCAACATTCATCCGGCTTCAATTTGAATTGTATCAACGCTCTATCTTGCAACGGCTATATTTTCTCGACCGTTCATCGCATCGTGTCGAGAATCATCCAATGAAATTGTTTTCTTTACAACGTTCGATTGCACTTTCGTTTGTTGGATGGTGACTTTATAAAACCGAGTTTCTTTATCGCTTTGTAATCGAGTTTTTCTTTTGTCAGTTTCCTAACTGACTTGAAGCATTAACTCAGATTTTACTCTTCTTCAAATATCAGTACTCATGTTTTCATCTGATTATAATTGACTTAATCAGAGTACACCATGATTCATTATCATCTAAGAATTCATTGTCCTTATGATTCTTAGGTCTTCTTACAAGATCCATAAAGTCAGTCCAGGTCACCACAATCTTGCCTGAAATCCAACTTTACAGTCTCTTGTAATCTTCATAACTGAGTTTGAACCCTCAGTTCTTCATTCTTCAATAACTTAGTTTGAACCCTCAGTTCTTCGATCTTTTAGATAAGTCAACTAAGTCTATAACTATCAGCGAACTTACCATCTTCAGTTTCATGTAGGTGTATTCTGAGTCAGTTTGCTTGTCTCGATGATTTCCAGTTTTCTAAATGATT
Source organism: Gentiana macrophylla (assembly GCA_026214975.1). NCBI lineage: Eukaryota > Viridiplantae > Streptophyta > Magnoliopsida > Gentianales > Gentianaceae > Gentiana > Gentiana macrophylla. The sequence continues at coordinate 53,806,071 of CM047807.1, read as the reverse complement.
TACAGTTTTCTAAATGATTTCCAGTTTTCAGTTTTACGACACACTAATAATTACGGTGCTTGTCTGATGTAACCTATACAAATTTCGACTCTAGTAAAACTTATACATTCGATTCTATACATCTTTTAGCTTTCCACTATAACAGCTGGCTTCAGCACTTCATCAATGGGGTTAAGATAATATTTTAACAAATAAGATGAATTATCATCAAAACATAAATTTTATTTCCAACACATACCAAACCATAACACATTGTCCACAAGTAATATCTAAACAAGGTGAACATTATCACATTGAATAATATTTAGAAACATAAATACAACTCTTGGCATTTCATTATTATTATTATTATTATTATTATTATTATTATTTCCAATATCATCAAGAAAGAAAGAACAGAGAACTTTCTTTTCTTCGACCGACGGCAATGCAGCATGGGCATATAGTTTAGTCTAGTTTATCTTTCTTTTTTTTTTTTTTTTTTTTTTTTTTTTTTTTTTTTTCCTTCTGCGCCGATCGAAGCTACAGGAAAACAAAACAAAACATAATGTAACCTTTTTTTTCTTCCCCTCGTCAGCTTACCAAATCAGAAAATTATATATATATATATATATATATATATATATATATATATATATATAAAATATAAAATAAAACAAAATCTAATTCAACCAAATACAACCAAACAAACAATAATATAATTGAACTCGGTTGAATAACCAAAATACGTTTAAGAATATCCTCTTACCTTTTAGTAATTTGATAGCAAATCCAAAAACAAAATTGAAAGCAAAAGAAACAAATCCTTCGATTCCAACTCCTACGATCAACCTACGGTTCAAAAACAGTGTTCTACGAATAGCACAATTTCTATTACTATCAAAATTGCGATTTTTCCTCAAGAACGTATACGAATCTAGGTTAGGGTTAAAGGAGAAATATTACCGATTCACAAACTGCTAGTATAGAAACGATCGCCTCCTCGCGGTGATCAATTTCCTCTACTATGGTCTGCACCAGAAATCAACCGTTAAGCCTCTCGGTTGAAGATTGTGTTCTTCCATCTTCTCTGTTAATGCGTCGGTCACCTCTTCAATTTTTCCAGAAACTTTGACGTGAAGACTTATGAGTTTAATTAGGTAATTATCCCATTTTATACCCATAATTAAAACATTAATGAAATCCTTTAATTCTTTTTTTCTGTAATTATTTCTTTTTAGGTTAGGAATAAAATAAAATAAATAAATATTCCTATTTTACTTTTTTATCTTTCTTAAATTTTCGGGATATTACAAATTATGTTGCTACAACCTACGAAAACCGATCATACAGGGGTTTCAAGGAATGAATTGAGGCCATCATCTTCTTTAAACTGAAAGTGAACCAAATAGTAGTGATCTTCCAAATCTGTGAATTCTAACAGAAAAAAAAGACATTTTACAAAATGCCCTTCAGAGACTAGATGTAAAATAACGTTAACAACTGAAATGGATTTTCTTCCGTTGACTATAATATTCATTAAAACCTGCAAATCTGCATGTATGAATCTCAGGGGAAAAAAAATTATGAATCAAACAACTGAAACAAGTTAAATAAAAGTTGAAATATAACAAGAACGGAAGAAAACACTCTAATTTCTAAACAGTTGCTGTAATATTCCGATTTTCGGGAAAGGGCAGACGTGTCTTTTTGCGAAAACGAAATATTAGGTTCGGTTTCCTTTTATTCGGAGTTAATTATTTTTGGACGTTTTATATATATAATTTCGAGTTTTATATATATAATTAAAAGGAAAATCAGTTTTTGTGGTCAAGGGCAATTAAGGAAAAGAATTAACTCTCTTTTAATATTAAGACCTAACTTAAATCAGGGATTTTTCAGTTTTCATTCAGCCCTTCCCCCTTCCCTTATGCGATTGAGAGAAAGAGAGAAGAGAGGTTAGAAAGTTCTTCACTTTTGCTAAGGGAAAGTTGATCGTTTTCAGAACGGATTCAAGAATTTGACTCGGCGTAAAGAGCACAACATTTTGACATCAGTTCTGTGGGATTGCAAAGAGACTTTCAGAGCGATTTGGATCGGCTGCAAATTAGGTAAGAAGAACCTGTCCTATGAAATCAATTACTAGTTATAGGGATATGATCATGTTCTAATACGTTTTGGTGTTAGAAAATTGAGTTGTTGCCTTGGTAAATGTCTATAGGGGTTGTGGTATTGTTAAATGAAGCTTTTGTGCTCAATGTGTTGATAATATCTTTGCTTTGTTTGGTTGAAATACGATCCGAAATCGCATGATGATGAGGTTAGGGTTTTGGTCGAACCCAGGTGGACGGGCGTCCGGTTCTCTGGACGGGCGTCTGCTTAGGTTGTGTCTCAGACGGGCGTCTGGCTTATCCGGACGGGCGTCTAAGGTGCTATTTTACATTCAGGATTGAAACTGTTTTAGGTGGACGGGCGTCTGGGCATAGTGGATGGGCGTCCAGCTTTGGACGGGCGTCCAGTAATGTTTAGACGGGCGTCCAGGGTCTTAAACGGGCGTCTTGCTTGTTTTGTCCTTCTTTATTTGTGGGTTGTTGTTCAGCCTTATAAACATGATTTGTCCTTATGAAACCTTTATACATGATATGTCAAAATGGTATAAAACTTAGACAAGCCTGAATTGAGCTTCGATTCGCTCGGTTAAAACACCGAATGTACTTTTCAAGGGAGTTGAAGTTCGGATCCGTCGGAAGAGCGTGATAGGCTTGTGCTTTGATGGATTAGTATCCATCAATGTATGTATATGCTAGGACTTGTCCGTGTCTAAAGTGGTCTAGGAAGAGAGTAGTATTTGTGAGGAGATTATTTGAAAACACTTAGGCTGGCTAGTTAATCACTTAATAAACAACGTAAGTGACAAGTAAAAGATTAAACAACATGACTCTCTTGGCTAGGCACCAGGCTAAATCGCGATGCATGTGCTACCTCAAGGTGGAGGAACTTCGTAGGACAAAAGACCCTAAAATGCGGAGGGACTCTGCGAGGTGTGCGTGCTATCGGAGTCTACCTTTTCTAGACTTCGTGGATATTGGTGTGATCCACTAATATGTTGCAAAAGAGTGTCCCCAAGGTAGAAGAACTCTGTAGGTCAAAGTCCCTAAGTACATAGGGACTCTGTTGAGGTGGATGCGCGTAGTGCCCTTGAGTTCGGTTGTAACATAGATAGGCTAAGTAGAAACAGTTAGTCACAACATGTTGATGAGCATGAAGTAAACCTTAGATTGAGTCGGTCTCACTTAATCAACTGATTAAATAATCATCTTTTCTTTATAACTATGATTGTTTTCATAGCTTCTCTTTCTTTCTAAGTACGTTGTACTTACCTCGAATGCATACTTTTTCTATGTGTTTGGAGATGAGAAGACGAACAGGTTTACGAGGTAGAGTTTGACGACGACGTTTGACGGCGCTCGTTGAAGTATCAAGATGTTTCTATTCTGCTTTTCATTGGTTGTTCTTTCATTACTTTTGAGGTAGACCTTTGGTCTTGACAGTTTTGTCGTACTTTATCTTTTTGGGATCATCGTACTTTTCGAAATGTAATAATTTACATTTCCACCCTTAGATTTCTTTTCTACTCTTTAATTTTGGGAAAATTTTATATACCCGAGTTTTGCTTCTGTTTTGCCTTTAATTTGATACGACGAGTAGAGGCTTACGTATAAAATGAATTTACTTTTATTTTATACGTGCCGAACGTTCGATTTCCGGATAAGGACTCGGTATCCGGGAACGGGGCGTTACAGTTGGTATCAGAGAGAAGCGTCCTTTAGTCTTCCTTTCTTTTAAGATAAGTTCTTTAGATCTTTTAGTAACGTCTGGTTTTCTTGATCTTTCAGAATGGTAACCACAAGAGGAGGAGTTCGTGGAGCAGGGAGCTCAGGGGTTAGACAAGGGGCAGAGAGCCCAGTGCCCGTAGTAGGGGGCGGATTTGTGAGGCAGAATCCTTCGCCTCGTTTGAGTCTTTCACCACCACCCCATACAGCCACACCTACACCAAGGTCTCAACAAGAGGTGTCACCAAGGCCGCATCAGAATCTGCCACCCCGACCACCGCCAAGATACAACTACATTTATGGAGAGCCTGGACAAGCACCTATTCGTGTCACTGTAGTAGGCGACATTCAACTGATTAGTGTGCCTCCACCAGTGACCAATGTGTATCCCCCACCATCTAGTGCTTACCCTCCAGTGTATCCTCAGCAGCAGCAGGTCTTTTACCCACCTCTTGTAGGTCATGTTCCTCAACCTACAGTACCACCTTCACCACGCTTTGACTACCAGCAAGGCGTTGGCCATCCACCCTTTGGTTTTCTTCAGCCTCAACAGCACCAGTTTTATCAGGGGTACCATCCGTATCAGATTGAGCCTCAAGTAATCCCACCTTACCCGCAGCAACAGCAGTATCAGCAGCATGTACCTTTTGGTTACCCTCCGGTTCACCTACCAATTAGACCGGCTATTGAGCACACACCAGCGGTGGATTGGTATACGAGATTGAGGAGAAATCGAGTTGAGAACTTCTTTGGTAATGTGGAGCATTCTAAAGCAGAGGAATGGATAAGAGGATTCGAGAAAGCTTGTAGGAACATACATGTTCCTGAGACAGAGATGGCACAACTAGCAGTCAGTTTTCTGTTGGGAGCAGCAGAAGCGTGGATTGATGCCGTTCAAAGCAGCAACGGTAAGGTAACGGATTGGAAAGGGTTCAAGACTATGTTTTATAATGAGTACTTCCCGGTTACGGTTCTAGCAGATAAAGCAAGTCAATTTCTGAAGCACAAGCAAGGTAATCATCGACAAAGGTCCCAAAGACACTAACAAGTTCAACGAGTTAGGAAGGTTTTATCCTGAATTGATGAAAGTGGAAGAGAGAAAGATGGCCTTTTACAAGGATGGGTTGGCCTACGAGATTCAGTCGGGCATGCTAGGTTTTACGGCAAGGAATATTGCAGAGTTGATGAATAAAGCCTTGGAAGTCGAGACTTTCAGGAAGAGGGATACAATGGTTATTGGTAATAAGAGAAACTTTAGGACAAGTCAAGGCGGTTATAGGGGAGCGCCACAGCAAGTTGCCAAGAAGACTACGGCTCCTACAGCAGCTAAAGCCCCGAACAGTGCACCACTTTGCCCCAAGTGCAACAGAAATCATACCGGAGAGTGCAGGCAGAGTAGTAACGGTTGTTATGTTTGTGGTAAGCAAGGACACTTTTCTAGAGCGTGTCCCAACAGGGGAAACAAGAGTGGTTCGGGTCAAGGAAGCGGGAGAGGCGGCCCGAGCCGACCGGTTCGAGTTTTTGCAGCGGATGCTAGCTTTGTGGAACCAGAGGATGACGTTATTTCAGGTACCATGTTTTGTTTCATTCCTTTATTAAGATATTATATGGCATGTTTATTCATGTTTTGATGTATTATGAATGAATGAATGTGCATCTTAGGTACGATAATGTTAGGAAACCTAGTGGTCAAGGCTTTGTTTGATACGGGAGCGTCAAATACTTTTGTGTCAACCAAGGTAGCTAGGAAGTTGAATTTACCTTCGGAGCCTTTAAGAAACACTTTGGAAATAACTACACCGTTAGGGAGGGTAACAAGGGTAACTAGAGTGATACGTCAAGTGGAAGTTCGAGTAGGACCTTATCGATGTAAGAGTGACTTTATAGTTTTGGACTTGTTGGATTTCGATGTAATCCTCGGAATAGATTGGCTATCCGAGAATTATGTTCACTTGGACTGTAAAGAGAAGAAAGTGACTTTTAAAATACCCGGGAAATTAGATAAGACATATCAAGGTAATGTGTACAAGCCGAGTAAGAAGCGACATCCGATCATCTCAGCAGTCAAGGCCATCAGGGCTTGTTAGAAGGGTTGTGAAGGCTACTTGTTGTATGCAGTGGATGTGGAACAAGTGAAACCGAAATTGGAAGAAACGCCTACAGTAAGAGAATATCCCGAGGTGTTTCCAGAAGAGCTATCGGGAAACATGCCGGACGAGAGATAGAGTTTGAGATTCGGTTGATACCGGAGCGGCACTAGCTTGCTAAGGCACCTACTGAGAATGGCACCGGCTGAATTAAAGGAGTTGAAGGCTCAACTTAAAGATATGCTTGAAAGGAACATAATTCAGCCCAAGACTCGCTTTGGGAGCCCCTCGCTTTGTTTGTAAAGAAGAAAGATGGCAGCATGAGAATGTGTATCGACTACAGAGCACTGAACAACCTTACCATCAAGAATAAGTATCCTCTACCAAGGATAGATGATCTGTTTAATCGCCAGGGTAAAGAAAGTGTTTTCCAAGATCGACCGAGATCCGGATATCATCGCTTGAAGGTTAAGATAGCGAGATATACCAAGACGGCTTTCAATCTGAGATATGGACATTATGAGTTCCTCGTCATGCCTTTTGGACTCACTAATGCCCCATCTGCATTTATGGATTTGATGCAATGAGTTTTCATGCCGTGCTTGGATAAGTTCGTGATAGTGTTCATAGACGCGATATCCTAGTTTACTCTAAGGATGAGAAAGAACACGAGGAACACTTCAAGATAGTGTTGGACATCTTGAGGAAGAATCAGTTGTATGCAAAATTTTCTAAGTGTGACTTTTGGTTGGATCGAGTGAGTTTCTTGGGTCATGTCATTTCTGGAGATGGCATTCAAGTTGATCCGGCAAAGATCGAGGCAGTTGACAATTGGCCTAGACCTACTTTGATTTGAGGTAAGAAGTTTTCTTGGGTTGGTGGTTACTACCGGAAGTTCGTGCAAGAATTTTCAAGATAGCTACTCCACTCACCAGGTGACACGGAAAGAATGTGAAATTTGAATGGACTAATGAGTGTGATAGGGCTTTTCATACCTTGAAGAGTAAGTTGACTAGGGCACCAGTGTTAGCAGTTCCGGAGATTTTTGATAACTATGATGTCTACACGGATGCTTCGGGACAGGGTTTGGGTTGTGTGTTGATGCAAGGAGGAAAAGTGATAGCTTATGCATCTAGGCGATTGAAGGCGCATGAAGAATTACCCGACACATGATCTAGAGTTGGCAGCGGTAGTATTTGCCTTAAAGACTTGGAGGCATTACTTATATGGAGTTAAAGTGAGGATCTTCACTGACCATAAAAGTTTAAAATATTTCTTCACACAAGAGAATCTGAATATGAGACAGAGGTGATGGTTAGAGTTCGTTAAGGACTATGATTTGGATATTCAATACCATCCGGGTAAAGCGAATGTAGTGGCAGATGCTCTGAGCAGGAAACCAGTGTTTGTAGCTTCCAGTGTTGAGGTAGTGGCAGAAAGGTTAGATGGGCTGGAAATCAGAAGCTTTGATCAGATTGAAGACAGGCAGTTTGTGGCACCATTGTTGGCAAGGTCAGAGTTGATGGATGATATACGGGGAAAGCAAGACGAAGACCCGGTTTTGTTGGATTTGAAGCGAGTTGCTAGAGAGAAGCCTACGGTCGGTTATGTGCTAGACAAGAATGGAAATCTTTAGTACCAGGATCGTCTATGTGTACCTAATGTTGGTGACTTAAGACAAAGAGTTATGGAAGAAGCACATAGAATAGCTTTTACGGTTCATCCGGGTGCTACTAAAATGTACAGAGACTTAAGGGAAAGATTTTGGTGGCCCTCGATGAAAGTGGAAATAGCCAAGTTTGTGCCCGAGTGTGACGTATGTCAGAAGGTTAAGGCGGAGCCATTGGATATCCCTGAATGGAAGTGGGATAAGATCACAATGGACTTCATCACCGGATTACCTAAGACAAGAGGCGGTCATGACACAATTTGGCTAATTGTGGATAGATTGACCAAGTCTGCTCATTTCTTACCATACAAGGTCGACGTGCCGTTGAAGAAGATGACGACACTATATCTGGACAATATAGTGAAGCTACACGGAGTTCCTATCTCGATAGTTTCTGATCGTGATTCGAGATTTGTCGGTCGGTTTTGAAAGAGCTTGCAAGAAGCCTTGAACTAAGTTAGATTTGAGCACGGCTTTTCACCCTCGCATGGATGGACAATCTGAGAGGACCATCCAAACACTCGAGGACATGTTGAGAGCTTGTGTTTTGGAGGTAGGCGGATCATGGGATGATTACCTATCGGTAGCGAGTTTGCCTATAACAACAGCCAGCAAGCATAGGCATGCCGCCGTTTGAAGCATTGAATGGGAGAAGATGTCGCACGCCACTGTTTTGGGATGAAGTCGGGGAGAGACAGATTACAGGGCCAGAAATGGTTGAACAAGCAAAGGAAAGGGTTCAGTTGGTCAAGAAGAATCTGAAGGCAGCTCAAGACAGACAGAAAAGTTGGGCTAATGTTAGAAGAAGACCGCTCGAGTTTGAAGTCGGTGATAGAGTTTACCTCCGAGTTTCACCGATGAAGGGGGTGAAACGCTTTGGACAAAAGGGAAAGCTGAGTCCAAGGTATGTTGGACCTTTTGAGATTCTGGAAAGCGTTGGGACGTTAGCCTATAAGCTTCAGTTGCCGGAATCGATGTCGAGAGTCCATAGTGTTTTTCACGCCTCAATGTTGAAGAAGTGTCCGACGAAGAATGATGTTGAAACTACGGTTGATCCGTAAATCCTACAAGATAATCTTGCTTACGACGAAAAGACCTATCAAGATTTTAGACCGGAAAGAAAAGATGATTAAGAGACGGATGATTCCCTTGGTGTTAGTTCGGTGGAGCAATCATTCACCCGAGGAGGCAACTTGGGAAGTGGAAAGCGACATGCTTAGTGAGTTCCAAGAGCTTGGGGATTTACTGTGTATGTTCTAGTTTCGAGGACTAAACTCCTTTTAAGGGGAGAATGTAATATTCCGATTTTCGGAAAGAGGCGGAGACGTGTCTTTTGCGTAAAACGAAATATTAGGTTCGGTTTCCTTTTATTCGAGTTAATTATTTTTGGACGTTTTATATATATAATTTGAGTTTTATATATATAATTAAAAGGAAAATCAGTTTTTGTGGTCAAGGGCAATTAAGGAAAAGAATTAACTCTCTTTTAATATTAAGACCTAACTTAAATCAGGGATTTTTCAGTTTTCATTCAACCCGTCCCCCTTCCCTTATGAGATTGAGAGAAAGAGAGAAGAGAGGTTAGAAAGTTCTTCACTTTTGCTAAGGGAAAGTTGATCGTTTTCAGAACGGATTCAAGAATTTGACTCGGCGTAAAAATCATAGCATTTTGACATCAGTTCTGTGGGATTGCAGCAGACTTTCAGAGCAGTTTTGGATCAGTTTCGGCTGCAAATTAGGTAAGAAGAACCTGTCCTATGAAATCAATTACTAGTTATAGGGATATGATCATGTTCTAAGACGTTTTGGTGTTAGAAAATTGAGTTGTTGCCTTGGTAAATGTCTATAGGGGTTATGGTATTGTTAAATGAAGCTTTTGGGCTCAATGTGTTGATAATATGCTGCTGTTTGGTTGAAATACGATCTGGAAATCGCATGATGATGAGGTTAGGGTTTTGGTCGAACCCAGTCGACGGGCGTCCGGTTCTCTGACGGGCGCCTCGCTTAGGTTGTGTCTCTCGACGGGCATCCGCTTATCCGGACGGGCGCGTCGAGGTGCTATTTTACATTCAGGATTGAAACTGTCTTAGGTGGACAGGTGTCTGGGCATAGTGGACGGGCGTCCAGCTTTGGACGGGCGTCTAGGGTCTTAAACGGGCGTCTTGCTTGTTTTGTCCTTCTTTATTTGTGGGTTGTTGTTCAGCCTTATAAACATGATTTGTCCTTATGAAACCTTTATACATGATATGTCAAAATGGTATAAAACTTAGACAAGCCTGAATTGAGCTTCTGATTCGTTCAGTTAAAACACCGAATGTACTCTTCAAGGGAGTTGAAGTTCGGATCCGTCGGAAGAGCATGATAGGCTTGTGCTTTGATGGATTAGTATCCATCAATGTCTGTGTATGTGCTAGGACTTGTCCGTGTCTAGTGGTCTAGGAAGAGAGTAGTATTTGTGAGGGAGATCATTTGAAAACACTTAGGCTGGCTAGTTAATCACTTAATAAACAACGTATGTGACAAGTAAAAGATTAAACAACATGACTCTCTTGGCTTGGCACCAGGCTAAATCGCGATGCATGTGCTACCTCACGAAGGTGAAGGAACTTCGTGGGTCAAAAGACACTAAGTGCGGAGGGACTCTGCTTTGAGGTGTGCGTGCTATCGAGTCTACCTTTCTAGACTTCGTTGATATTGGTGTGATCCACTAATATGTTGCAAAAGAGTGTCCCCAAGGTAGAAGAACTCTAGGTCAAAGACCACTAAGTACAGAGAGGACTCTCTTTGAGGTGGATGCGCGTAGTGCCCCTTGAGTGCGGTTGTAACATAGATAGGCTAAGTAAAACAGTTTAGTCACAACATGTTGATGAGCATGAAGTGAACCTTAGATTGAGTCGGTCTCACTTAATCAACTGATTAAATAATCATCTTTTCTTTATAACTATGATTGTTTTCATAGCTTCTCTTTCTTTCTAAGTACGTTGTACTTACCTCGAATGCATACTTTTTCTATGTGTTTGGGGATGAGAAGACGAACAGGTTTACGAGGAAGAGTTTGACGACGACGTTTGACGGCGCTCGTTGAAGTATCAAGATGTTTCTATTCTGCTTTTCATTGGTTGTTCTTTCATTACTTTAGAGGTAGACCTTTGGTCTTGACAGTTTTGTCGTACTTTATCTTTTTGGGATCATCGTACTTTTCGAAATGTAATAATTTACATTTCCATCCTTAGATTTCTTTTCTACTCTTTAATTTTGGGAAAATTTTATATACCCGAGTTTTGCATCTGTTTTGCCTTTAATTTGATACGACGTAGTAGAGGCTTACGTATAAAATGAATTTACTTTTATTTTATACGTGCCGAACGTTCGATTTCCGGATAAGGACTCGGTATCCGGGAACGGGGCGTTACAGTTGCATGCGCCTAACAGGCTTGTTTTCCAGACCGGTGCTTCACCGATCACGATTTCTGATAGGAACCAACTTTACAGTACATTTCTGTACAGTTCAGCCCACGATTATCACATTTCTGGCATGTTTCGGGTGAGTTTAGACCCTATTTTGAGTATTAAATGAGGTTTTATTGCACGGCGAGTGACTGTCGGTTTTCCATAAACTCGACCTTATTTTAGCATTTTATACTCGTTTTTCCCGAGCACCCGTAGTTTGCGGGGTTATGCGTTTGCTTGTTGTTTTCATATGGATGCAGGACTAAGGTGTCTCGAGGGCCCGAAAGGCGAGAATTATGAGGTTTAGAAGTGCCCGAGGCGAAACACGGAGGTTGTAGGTGAAAAAAATGAAGATTTTGGGTCACATGGTTCCGGACGCCCGTCTGGACACCTTGGACGTGCGTTCAGTGGCTGTCCGGACGGACAAAAACCTCTCATCCGGACGGCTAACTCTCTGGAAAATGGATTCTTGGCTGCAAAAGTTTGTCCGGACGGACAAGGTGTTGTGTCCGGACGGCTAACTCTCGGGAAATTGGGAAAACTTTGATGAAGAATTCGTCCGGACGGACAGAACCAGCATCCGGACGGACAAGAGCATTTCATCCGGACGGACATCTATGCATCCATCCGGACACCTGGAAAATCAAGAACAGTCCGGCCGGACATGGCGGATATCCGTACGGACAGAAGACTTTCTATATAAAGCTGCTCATTTCACACACAGACGGAGACAGAGTTGAAGAAGTAGATTGCAAGTTTCCTTTTTTAGCTTTTTTGGAGATTTTGGGCGATTTTCTTCGTCTTTTAGAGTTAGACTAAGTATTTTATATCATTAGAATCCTCATTCAACCCTCTCTTTGATCTACTAACTTTTAGCTTCGATCCGTAACTTTTCACTTGACAAAAATTCGATCTTTTGTAAGCACATTTGGCACCTCCTTAAAGTTGAGTAAAGTAAGTATGTTCTTTTGTTATTTTATTGTTGTTGTGATGTTTTTCTTCCGTTTTTATTGCTTAGATTCGATTATGAGTAGCTAGATTCTTCGTATGGTTGAACTATGTGAAGGCGGGTGAAACGCCGTTAGATTGATGAACCGGGAGGTAGTGTAGTGCGTAAATAAACGTTCTAATTGATAATCCGTATCTCGAAACTTGTTTGAATCGTTTTTGAGCTAGATTGATCACCTAGTTCACCATTGCACACACATAGCTTATAAATGTATGTTGTGGCGACGTGTGGGAACGAGGTTTTGGGACCGTAGAGATTTTGGACTTGAAAAGTAGTTTGACACCTACCCATGTACTAGATTGACGCCCTAGTCATCAAGTCCATTCTCTAATACGGGTTTGTATCGGTTGTTCGAAATTAGCTCAGAGCTTAATCACGTTAGGTGAGTCGGTCTTCTAAATGGAGGATTGACGAGCTTCGCGTAGGGTGTGAATAACACTAGAATTAGGACTCGACACCTATGATTTATCGTTAGACGGTGAAGTAAGGTAAGGCACACTACCGGGGTAATCTGTTTAAAGGTAAAGTAATCCGTTGGATCGTAGTTCGGCCATACTTCTTTTAATTGTTTAGAATTTTGAGTAGTGTAATCTTTCTTTTATGCAATAGTATAACTTCATATCTATCTGCTTGACTGAATCGAGTGCTAAGTCAACTGTGGTACTCAAAAACCAATCTCGTGGGTTCGACCTCGGACTCCTCAAGCACTATCCTACAATCGACCCGGTCCACTGCCGGTTAGAAAGTTGATTTTGCTAAGGTTTCGAGTTTTTACTTGATCGACCGGACCTAGAAAATCCGCTTATCAATTTCATTAACCAAATCCTTGAAAACCAATCGCTCGATATCCAATATGATGCCTGAAACATGGTTCATGTGATTCGTCCAGATTCCTATGATGCCGCACAAATTGAAGTGACTCGGTAGGAAATGCTATCAAATCGCCGTTGAATACCCTCGCCGATAGATGATTACAGATAGATGCGATTGATGGGAGGATTGTATTTATAGAATCCAAGCTTCGTCCAGAAGGAAGCTCAGACAAAAAGTGGAAGGAAGAGTCGGGAAAAAATACGTTCAGATTCAGCCATGTGTATAATATAATAGGGGTATTTTCGTCCTAGCGAAATTATTTTGTCCTTATTGCAACTGAAAAAATGAGTGTGGATTAAAGCTTAATATAAAAGAGAAAGATGTTATAAATATTGAAAATATGTTTATCTATTATTCAAATTGATTTACAAGTTTATCTATTATATATTGTGTTCACATTGTAATCACTACTATAAATACCTCATGATACTAGTGAAATAAGATACAAATTTTCCCCACCTCTTTCTACGTTATATTTAATATTTGTTTCTTTGTTATTAGTTCTATAACACGTTATCAGCATGAGACTCTACCAACAAAGTATTCTACCAGAGGAATGGTTGACTCTGAGTATTCAACTAGAGGAATGGTTGACTCTACCAGCAGAGTATTCAACCAGAGGAATGGTATTCAACCAGAGGAACCAACCAAAGATAAATTAACTTGAGGAACCAACCAAAGGTAAATGTCAAATAAAGGTCAAATAACTTGAGGAACCAACCAAAGGTAAAATTTTATTTTTTGTGTATTCTTCTTCTTTTGTTTTTCATTGGCTAACATCACAAAACAAGAATTTGTTCCTATCGAGAAAAAAATTTATTTATCATGGGCCATGGATATTGAATTGCACTTAGTTACTATGGGTCTTGGTAAAAAAAATTGTCATTAATAATATTGAGACAAACTAAGACCGTGTAAAGACCATGATATTTGTCCATCATCATCTTGACGAGGGATTTGACATGAGTATTAACGGTGAAAGATCCGTATGAATTATACAAGGGATTGAACCTGAGTATTGACGGTGAAAGATCCGTATGAATTATACGAGGGATTGAACCTGAGTAAAATTATATTCAGTGACAGATTCAAAAGGCAGATATGCTGGGAAAAACCTTTTCCACCTTCCATTCAAATGTTATTTTGCGACAGCAATATCGAGAGAAAGGTTTCAAGAGAAAACCTTCCATTCGAATGTGACTTTGCGACAACAATATTGAGAGAAGGGTTTCTAGAAAAATTATGATCTCAGTGCATGTCTATTGTTGGATGATGAGTTGATCTCAGTACATGTCCATTGTTGGCTGAGAAAAATAATGATTTGTTAATGAAAATCAATATTGGTGACAGTCATTTCCTGGAGTGAATGCGACACATTATTCAAATTTGGCCACGGCATAATATTCCATGTTTGGTTCGTAGTCACGGTGGACTCTATAATATAGGCCACGGTGGTAGAAAATATATATATGACACGCCACAATGACAACCGTGGCAAGAAACGAAATGACCACCAATGTTGAATGATAATAAATGGTGAGTACCATGGATCCCAAATTATTGATTTGATTTGACCACATATGTGCTAATAGTGTTAAATGGGTTGTGATCGGTGTGGCCTATCTATGCTTTGTTTCTTGAATGACATTGGTCCAAAACATTTCCGTTTGGCAAAACATCTTGTTCATAGAAAATGCCTCGTAATTGAGATAAATTTTATTGATCATAAGAATTACATTGATAATTTAAATTTTGATGTGCCAGTGATGTCATAGCCATAAGTTGTGGATATTTTAAATGACACCATTTGATGGCATTGATTGATTATTTCCTAATTGACACTGTTTGATGGAATCGATTAATTAAATTTGATGGGATCGATTGATTAAAATTGTTGGGTAAATTGTTAGGTTGGCTTAAAGTTAATTTTTTATATCCGTGATACAATTTTGAATTTTTAGTAAAGAGTAAATAAAGTGGTGATTATTATGATGGATGGTTATTTATACTCATGAGTATGAGTATGAAATTTTTCCGTGGCATATAGAAACATTCAACGAAGTCGACATGTTATTACATTTGAAAGGGGTTAATCTCTAAATGTCTTATAATAATAGATTATAGATCTAATTGACGTAAGATAAATTTTTTTTTATTAAATTGTTCTACGTGAACTACTGATAAGGGTTATTATTCATGTTATTTAAATCTTAAGTATGCTGCTAATTATTGTACATAGTACTCAACGTTATGATCATTCAAATAAGAAATAAAGATTTTAATAAGCCATTTATTTTCATGAATATTTTGGTTTCCCCGTTTGACTAAACAATATGATTGTACGTGTCTAAATTAAAATGTGTTTTCGATTTAAATAGCAATATATGTAGGCATCTTAGTTGAAATAAACACTCTTGCATATGGATAAAGTTACAAGTGTAAACTGATATTCTCAATTAGCTATTTTATGTATTCTTGATCAGTCTGATTGATAATTCTTTTAATTAAGACTTATGACGATGCTAGAAACCCTCTATTAATTAATATGGGTCAATCTCCTATGTGATAAAGATCTTAAACCCTAGAAACCCTAATTTGTGTAGCGTGGAAGGTGTTTTGTTGTTTGTTGAGATTGAGCTCTCACTTTATTTCTGAGAGTTGCCTAAGTATCCAATAATTGAATTAGAATCAAGTCATTTGTAGTTCCTTAGGGTTGTTTATATAGGTGGCATTTCGTCCCTATTACTTGATATGCAAGAATTAAAATTCGTCATTATTCCCTAAGGATATACACACATTAATCCCTATAATTTAGAGATAATTATGGACACATTAAATGTCAGGATTGGAGTTTTTATGACTTAGGATTCTTCCCTTTTTCATCTTTAGTTATCCCTCACGTGGAATAACAGCCGGGTTGTACGGAGCATTTTGCGCTCAGCCATCAAGGCCACTATGGCCGAACTGGGCAATCCCTCTTCGCCAAACCTTGGCCGACCTGCGTTGGCTGGAGGAGGAATTTATGCCGATCTCCGACCTGGGGTTGACGACCTGTCCTTAGGTCGGCTTCTGGGGCCCATCGCCTTTAATCATTTATTATGCCTCAAAGGATGACACGTGGCGTAGCTCGGGTTAGATATCATCATAAGCCCCCCAGATCTGATCTTACTCCTTTAGTCAGTCAGATCTGCATCATTTGGCGGTTTGGATTGGCATTACCTGATCTCGCGTTTTGAAGCGTCCATCTGCCAGCTGGCAGTCTATTAAACGGGCCATCATTGCACCATGGGATTCGAGGCATTTTTCTTTTTTTCATAAATGTCGTCGTTACACGTCTGGAGTGGGTTATAAAATGTCCTTTCATATCAGACTTTCCCTCTTCTCCCACTTGCTATTAAATCGAAGATTTCCTCTCAAGACTTTGCATTTCTCATGTAAGAATTTGTTCTCCTCTTTAATTTCTCAGTTCTTCTTCTTTGTTTCTTTCTTTTCTAGTTGATGAGGGAAAACACTGTGTCTAGTAGCTCAATTGAAAAAGAGTTTGAGTCTCATTCTGAGTCTGAAATCGAAGTTAATCAACCAGTTATCAAATCTGGGGGCCCAATAGATCATTACATTCCTGCCCTGAAGACAATCGCTGCTCGCAATAATATCGAGCAGGTCTACTCGGGTTAGATATCATCATAAGTCCCCCAGATATGATCTTACTCCTTTAGTTGGTCAGATCTGCATCATTTGGCGGTTCGGCTTGGCATTACCTGATCTCACGTTTTGAATCATCCATTTGCCAAATGGCAGTCTATTAAACGGGCCATCATTGCACTCGTGGGATTCGAGGCATTATTCTCTTCTTTTCATAACTGACGTCGTTACACGTCTGGAGTGGGTTATAAACTGTCCTTTCATATCAGACTTTCCCTCTTCTCCCACTTGCTATTAAATCGAAGATTTCCTCTCAAGCCTTTGCATTTCTCAAGTAAGCATTTGTTCTCCTCTTTAATTTCTCAATTCTTCTTCATTGTTTCTTTCTTTTCTAGTTGATGAGGGCAAACACTGCGTCTAGTAGCTCAATTGAAAAAGAGTTTGAGTCTCATTCTGAGTCTGAAATCGAAGTTAATCAACCAGTTATCCAATCTGGGGGCCCAATAGACATTCCTGACCTGAACACAGTCGCTGCTCGCAATAATATCGAGCAGGTCATTGTAGATCAGCCCCCTTCTAACCCAGCCAGGCACCACTCAGCTTTTGGATTTACCTCTTTATACCGGTGTCTTAGAGCCCATATGACTGCTAGGACAGCTATAGGTTATTTTGGCGTTATATCCAAAATCACCCAGGTTGGTATCCTAGAAACCTGCAGCACGTATCATATTGATATGGACCATTATGCTCCCCAGTTACCCGGGGGAGCACATATGTATGCTCATTAGACCCCCGAGGTGTATTGTACTATGTACAAAAAGCACTTCGTCTTCGGACTGAGGACCCCTTTCTGCCCAGCCTTCTTGGCTGTTCTAAAGCATTACCATCTGAGTTCTGCTCATATCGCCTTAACGGAGTTAGGGAGATCTACTGTAGATTGATGGACGTTGAGTTCACCGAAGAGTTATTTAGGACGTTCTATCAATACAAGAAGGTCAAAAACCATAGCAAGTGGTGTTATTTTCTTTGACGAACAGACCACTGGAGGGGTATTCCTATACTGTTGTTGTCCCAGAGAAGGGTGAAACTATAGTCAGAGGGGGAGGTGAATGACTATAGTGGAGTTTCAAAAACTTTTCTTTTATTTAAAAGCTTTTGGGCAAATGGATAAATCCTTCTTACTATGTTGTTTTCAAATCGCTTTAGACAATCACGTAACTAAGTTATGGTGTAGGCAAATTAAATAAATGTCAGAAAGTAAATTGCGTAAACTAAATTGACACAAGGCTTATAGTGGTTCGGGGTGGTGTAATCCCTTAATCCACTCTTCTCCTGTGATGATCGGAGGAATTCACTATTGTTTTTATAGATACAATAGTATGATTGTCCTTGGCTTCACAAGCTTCACAATCTACAAGACAATCACTCCTTGATCGCAATGACTTCATGATTCATCTTCCTTGTCGCTCCTTGAGATCAAAATCCTTCAACAAATTTATCACAGATTCAACTCCTTCTCGATTGCCTCGATTCGATTGCTTCGATTTGATGTGAATGTGATTCACACACTTGGTTGATCAAACTCAGCCCCAAGTATGACTTTGTAGCTCTGATATCTGAGTTGATCACTAGATGTTTCCTTGTAAGTTCAGAGAGAAGGCTTTTTCAAATTGACAGAGTTTTCACTTGATTTTTATGTTTTTGTTCCTTTTTCTCAGTCTGTCAATGCCTTCTATTTATAGCCTTGAATAACCTTGATTTGGAAATTCCGTCCGTTGGCTATATTAATGAGGGAATAATCCTTGATTTTATTCTTGATTCCCCCTTAATTGCATTCTCCTTGATTTCGGTGATCGGATTCTTTCTTCAAACGTATAGCGTAAAATCCGTCCTTGATTGATCCTCTATTGATTGTGCATTTAATGCATGATCTTCTCGAATCTTCAACGATACTAAATCTGATCCGTAAGTGTTACTTCGCCGTTTTTAGAACGGTCGAGTGATCCTTCTGACTTAGCCATTTTAGCTTTTCCTTCACCGTTTCGTCTTTACTCAGCTGAAATTGAGTCTGCTTTGCCGATTCACTGTTTTCTTCTTTGTTTCGCTTGAGGAGAATCTTTGTACTTCACCGATCTTTGATTGGGGTGAGATCGTGTACACCATATTTGAATATTAATGTACATCGCTTGTAGTATAACTTAGACTTGTCCAAGGTCATCACTGCACTTCCTTGGTTACAAGTCGGACCTTTAATTTCGGCATTGCTTCTCTGCTGGTGCTTGGTGGCTTCACTCGCCGAATATATGTTTTTGCTTTGCCGTCCCTACCACTAGTACAATACTTGTCTGACTCAACTTATACAACATGTCGACTCTAAGTAAAGACTTATACAGAGTTCTAACTTATTTCGGACTTGCTATAATAAATTGGTATGGCCATCATCAAAACATAATAAAATGTTCCTAACAATTTCCCCTTTTTGATGATGCCAAAACCTCATAAGCCCTGAACATAAGTAATCAAAGTTTTCATAATAAACAACGAAACACAAATTCAGCAATTTTATTCATCCATCATAGGGCAATAAGTTCTAAAACTTTATTCAAATGTTACAAACTACGCTTTGCTTAAGTCACCTTGTACCTCTTGAACTTTGTAGTCCGAACTGTTCAATGTCTTTCCAAATCAATTTCTAGAAACTTCCACTTCCAAAGAAACCAAAGTTGTGTATTCAGATACACCTCTGAAAAACTCTTTTGGCAAAAAGTCTGCTGAAATCAGGCATGGTCTCATTTGCCTTAGGTTCTCCAAAATATTTTTCAAGTCTTTCCCTAGCCTCAACAATATGTGAATCACAAACTTGAGGCTTTTGTAGAGACTCCACTTTGCTCTGTTTCTCCATTCTTCCCATAGGATTGAAGAATTTTGCCATATATGTGAATTCATCTTGTTGTTCAGCTGGAAAGTCTTCTGGTCCTTTTGCAGATAGTGGTATGGCTGAGCTTGGTTTGTTTGAGAAGTGCAAACTCTCTTTTGACTTCATTGTAGAGTTTGGCCATATCAATTCTCATCCTTTCATCCTGATAGCTTAGCCAATCAGCCCAAGCTTCATCTTGTGAGGAGTGAGGATAAAGTCCTTCTTGTACTCTAAAAAATTCTCTTACATGGTCCAAGATCATCGCATCATATTCTCGCTTTGCTATAGTGACCAGTGTAAGTTCTGTGTTCCCAAGATATCTGAGCTGCTGCTTGCCTCTCTGCGGTGTTTCCTCCGTGCCGAGTTTGTGTTGACTAGCTGATCCTCTTTCTTTGACTAGATCCAGGCCTTTGCTGTCTGCTGGATCTGTCTCTATCATCATCTCTTCTTTGCATAGGATGAGGAATTCCAATGCAGGTTCTTTTAGACCTTTTCTCTTTCTTCTCTGACTCTTCTTTGTCGTTTCTTCCGCTTCATTTCGATCCTTATTTCTCTGCCTCTTGCTCTCGCTTGTTCTTCAAGAAAATTTGGGGTCTGATTGTTGATCCTTCAGTTCAGGCTTATCCCAATTTTCCTTTTTTTGGCAAAGATCATCCCTTTGCTTTGGAGTAAGATGCTATTTGTGGCCTCTGCCCGTGCCGATCGTAGAGTCAAGCTTTGATTCAATAGTTGTGAATGCGTGGTGATGATCATTCAGTTCTCATTCACACTCACGGTTTAGTGCCAAAGGCCACCGCCATTGATTCATTTTCTTGGGAAATATCTTTATCTGAGCCTCGCAAGATTGTTGGTGATATTGATATTAAGCTGCTTCATCAGATTTCCCTGTTGTTGAACCACAATGTTTTGTGCATCAATGTACTCTGCAATGGCCTGAAACTTGTGTTCAATGGATGAGCTTTTGTCATTAAATGTTGAAGTCATGGATCTGAGATACATGGCTTGCTGCTCCAATTCTTTAGCCAGTAGTCCGTCGCTTTCAAAAGTTTCATTGGTAATGCCGGTGGCCAGCTGAGAGAGTTTGTGCCTTCTATCACCGGGTTCGATCTGCTTTGTTGTCCCTTGTCTTGATGTTGAGTGACATCTGCTCCAATTTCCAAATCGCCAAGAATTTGGGTAGATGTGTATCTTTGGAGTTGCTTGAGATGCGCCTCCCCTATCTCTGTGCCGGGGTTGCTTTGACTGTGTGGCAAAGAAATGAACCAAAGGTCCACATTGTGTGTGTTGTCACCGGAACATTCACAATCAGGTGGTTGAGTGGTTGTCTTTGCCGGAGTTGAGGACTTGTTGGATGCTTGTGGTTTCAAGAATGTACGGAGAAGAGTTGTATCATCAATTGCATCTGGTGCAGGAGCATCCTCTTCTCTGTCTTTACCAAAATCACCATCATTATCATCATTATCATCATGATCATCATCATGATCATCATCATCATCATCATCATCATCATCTGAGTCATCACTCTGTCTCCCAGAGGCCTGGGGCAGTTTTGTCTTGGCTGCATCAACCAGGTCCCATAGAGGCGATTCATCAAGTACACCTACCAGAGTTGTGATTCCCAGAAAATTAAATAGCCATGCTTCTTCAGCAAGCATGCGGTCTGAGTCTTGAAGTTGTTTTCTCGAATCCCCTCCTTCCACTCAAGATAATCTGCAATTCGATCATCTATATCGCTTGCGCACAATTGTGTAGCTTCTTCCTCGAGATGCCTCATCATCTCCAAGATCTTCCCTACTAGGATGTTGCTCATCCTCACTATCATTCTCTTCTTCCTCGTTGCTCCACCTCGCCTTGAAATCCTCTTCCTCTCAGATCTTCATCAATTAATTTTCCAAAGTCTGTCTTGTCTGCATTTCACAACCTTTTGCTTCTTTCTTTGACTGGTAGTGATTTGTGTGGATTTCTTCCTTTTCCGTCTCTGCCTTCTTTTGTTGTTTAATATAGGTAAACATGACTTTGGATTCATGCAGTTTGTGGAGTTGAACAGTAGGGACTTTAAGACATTGCATTAGATAGTGTAATCAATCCCATATGACTTTTTCACCCACAATTGGCCTTTCTTTGTCTTTCCCTCTTTTATCCCCTTCTTTTCCGCTTTTACTTCCCCTTGGATTTGCTCTTTGATTCGTAGGAAGAAGTATTTTGCCCAATTGAATTGTAGATTGTTGTAAATGATTCTCATTAGCCGCATTCTAGTTTCTGTCATGGCATTATTTGCGTCCAACTTTCCTTCAATGGTTTTGCCAATTAGGGCACTAAATTCATTGAATGGTTTCTTCAATGCAGATCTCAGACAGTTGACTTTTGTAGATCCTGGGTTTGCCGTTTTGGCGATAGTTGCCCAGAAATCATCCAAGTTTTGTGATACCAATGTTACTTTTGCTTGACCTTTATTTGAAAGTTTGAGATGTTTTCGAATTACCTTTTCTGTGATCACCACTTCTTTGCCGTTGACAGATGCAACGATCTTGTCCGCTTCTCACTTGTCACCTTCTTCAGTATGGAGCCCAGATACGTATTGTGCAGATTTCCAGAAGGATATGAGATTTTCATAGCACACCTCGGTTATTGGAGGATTGAGAAAGGTTGATAAATTTAGATTTTCACAGCCTGCTGCCAACCGTTTGGCATGCTCGTCATTTCCGCACAGTTTCAGGTAGTGTTCTGCTTGGAAGAATGAACCAGTGGCAATCAATTTTTCATACCCAGCTTGGGTGTTTGAGGAAGATGATGCCATTGTTGAAGAGGAGAGGAGATTTGAAAATGAACTTGAGTTTGCAATAGAGAGAAACAAGAATATGGTTTGTAATTTGCAAGAGAGCGTAAACATTTCTGAAAATCTTTAAGTGTGGTTTATATAGTGTGATTTGGGTAGTGTGAACGTGGTTTGAATATGGAAGGATTTTGTGACATCATGGCGTGATTTTGTGTATGTGAATTGCGATATTCAAGTGTAATGGGGGAGTGGTTTGAGGTAAGTAATGATAGAGCCCGGGAATCGAGGAGTTTTCAATTCGAAAAATAATACAATTACCTCTATGATCATAAATTGATCTCCACGTGTGTAATCTTTCACAGAATAATCCTCCATAATTGCCTTATTCTCCACGTGTAATCAGAATTGATTTTGTTCACACTTTTAATTTATCTAAGTCTTTATTTCGGTGAAGTGCCTTGGCTGGTCACTTAGCCGATCAAATGGGTTCTTCATTGAGCTGCTCCATTTAACTGTTCCTAACAATCAGTTAAGTTACCTTCACTGGATACCAGTGCCTTGCCTGCTACACCTCCTGTAAAGGCAAAGGTTGTACCAGTTGATGAAGTCACTTAGCCGATTACTCCAGTTAGCCGCTCCTTGATACATAGTCAATTTCAATCATTCTTAACTCAGTTCTTAACATACTAAATCTTTCATAACTGAGTGGTTTAGTGAAGATGTCAGCCAGTTGATCTTCAGTAGGTATGTATTTTAGGATGACATCTCCCTTTTCAACATGGTCTCTGATAAAATGGTGTCTCACATCAATGTGTTTTGTTCTCGAATGCAATACTGGATTTTCAGTAATAGATATTGCACTTGTGTTATCACACATGATTGGAATTGTTTTCTCTTCCATTCCATAGTCCCTTAGCTGTTGTCTTATCCAAAGTACTTGAGCACAGCAGCTACCTGCTGCTATATATTCTGCTTCAGCTGTTGATGTAGATATGGAGTTTTGCTTTTTGCTGAACCAAGAGACTAGTCTGGTTCCTAGCATTTGACATGTTCCAGAGGTGCTTTTTCTATCTATTTTGCATCCAGCATAGTCAGAGTCTGAATATGATATCAATTTAAATCCTCCATCTTTTGGATACCAAATTCCAACATTTATAGTGTTTTTCAAATATTTGATTATCCTTTTGTCTGCTCAAAGATGTGATTCTTTTGGTTGTGCTTGAAATCTTGCACACACTCCTACTACAAATGCTATATCAGGTCTACTTGCAGTTAAGTATAATAAGGATCCAATGATTCCTCTATATATTTTCTGATCAACATCCTTTCCTGCTTCATCTTTTCCAAGTATGACTCTGGCACACATTGGTGTGTCTGCTGTGCCACTTGTATCCATCCCATACTTGTGTATCGAATCTCTTGTGTACTTGGCTTGACTAATGAAAATGCCATCCTTCATTTTCTTTACTTGAAGGCCAAGAAAATAGTTTAATTCTCCCATCATGCTCATCTGAAATTTGCTCTTCATCAGGTTTGCAAATTTTTCACAAAGCTTTTTATCCTCTGATCCAAAGATTATATCATCAACATAGATTTGAACCAGCAATGTGCTTGCTCCTTCCTCTAGTTTGAATAGAGTCTTGTCAATAGTTCCCTTGTTGAATCCATTCTTGATCAGAAATTGTGATAGTGTTTCATACCAGGCTCTAGGTGCCTGTTTGAGGCCATAGAGGGCCTTCTTGAGTTTGTATAATTTGTCTTCTTTTCCTTTGATTTGAAATCCAGGAGGTTGTTCTACATAAACTTCTTCTTCCAAAAGTCCATTTAGGAATGCACTCTTGACATCCATTTGATAGACTTTGAAGTCTTTGTATGCGGCAAAAGCTAGAAAGAGTCTGATTGCTTCCAATCTTGCTACTGGTGCAAATGTTTCATCATAATCTATTCCTTCTGCTTGAGAATAGCCTTTTGCAACTAGCCTTGCTTTGTTTCTGACAACAGTTCCTTGCTCATCCATCTTGTTCCTGAATACCCATTTTGCACCAATGATGTTGGCCATATCTGGTCTGTCAACAAGTTCCCAGACTTCATTTCTTTCAAATTCATTTAGTTCTTCTTGCATTGCTGTGATCCAATCTACATTTTGGATTGCATCATCTATGGTCTTGGGTTCCACTTATGATAGAAAGCAAGTTAGCATGTGCTCCAATTGTCTTCTGGTTCTAACTCCTATGTGAATATCTCCAATAACTTGTTCTTCAGGATGGTCTCTTAGCCAATTTAGATCTGGTTGAAGTTGTTCTTCACTTGGTGCTTCCATGCCTTCATGCTGAGCATGAACTTCAACTTCAGGTGCTTCTTCTGTTGTATTGATATGTGGCTCCTCTTGATTTTCAAAGTGATGATTCAAGATAGTAGCTGGTATGGTTGCATTTGTATAGATTTCCTTCTGTGCTGCTTTCTCTTCTTGGTCTTGAAGATCTTCACCATTTGTATTTGGTTCATCAAAAACCACATGTATTGATTCTTCAATCCCCAAGGTTCTTTTATTGAGTACTCAATGCTTTGTTGGTGTCTCGAGTATCCCATGAAGATTGCTTCATCGACCTTCTCATCAAAGGTATGCAGCTGGTTCCTGTTTAAGACAAAACATTTTGATCCAAACATATGAAAATATGAGATATTGGGTTTTCTTCCATTCCATATTTCATATGGAATCTTTCCATGATATTTGTTGATGATTAATCTGTTTTGTGTATGACATGCTGTGTTTGCTACTTCAGCCCAAAATCTCTTTGGCAAGCATGCTTCAGCAATCATTGTTCTAACTGCTTCTTTGAGAGTTCTGTTTCTTCTTTCTGCTACACCATTTTGTTGTGGAGTGCCTACTGCAGATAGTTGATGTAGTACTCCATTTTCTTCACAGTAGGTTCTGATGATTCATTTAGAAATTCAGTGCCTCTGTCTGATCTGATCTTTATGATCTTTAGTTCTTTCTCATTTTAGAGTCTTCTTAGCAAATCTGGCAGCTTTTTGAGTGTCTCTTTCTTCTTGTTCATGAAAATGGTCCAGTGTACTTTGAGAAGTCATCCACCACTACAGGTGGTGTATTTCTTACCACTCACATTTATCGGTGTGACTGGTCCAAACAGTCCATGTGTAATGTATGTAGAACTCTTGTTGTAGATTGATAAGGCTTTGACTTGAATGAACTTTTGATCTGCTTTTCCTTTCGACATGCATCACATAGACTTTCTTTCTTGAATGTGATCTCTCGGCAAACCTTCAACTAACTTGTTCTTTGATAGTTTGTTGATGGTCTTGAAATTCGAGATGATTTAGCCTTCATGCAAATCCAAATTGTAGATTGTTTGTTTTTGACCACAGACATGTTTCTCGCTTTGGTCGTTTCTCCACCCCACAACATACATGTTGTCTTGTCTTCTTCCTACAAGAACCACTTTGTGTTGGTTTGGCTGTGAATCACTTTGCATCCTTCTTTGTTGAAGTGCACATTGTAGCCTTTGTCACAAAATTGAATGATGCTCATCAGATTGAAATTTAGTCCCTTGACATATGCCACATTTTGAATTTTCAAATTGTTCTTGAGCCATTTCTTGTTTCCTGTCATGTGTCTGGAACATCCACTGTCTATGTACCAGACATCCTACAAAACAGATTAATTAAGTTTAGGTACCCAACACTGTTTGGGTCCATACCTGTTAGCAATCATGCCTCCCATACCATGTGTGTATCCAAAAGGTCTTCTTTTGGATAATTGAAGTCATCAACTTCATATGTATAAGGCATGGCGTAATAACTTCTAATATTTTTGGTCAAGGTATTCTGATACTTTTCTCCACCTTTTGGTGCATTTATATCCTTCTTCACTTTCCAATATGCAATAGGAAACCTTTCCTGCTTCAAGTGTCTAGGAACAGATTGATTTTTCCTAACCACATGATGCATTTTGTGGAATGGTTTCCTCTTGTATTTTGGAGGTGCAACATTACAATCATCCTCTGAAGGGTAAAGTATGCCTTTACCATTCAGATGGCTGTTGTTCTTGATTGACTGGAATGAGGATTTAGTCTGCTGTTTCACTACACTAGGTTTTGACTTCACCGGAACAGGATGATCTGTTGTAACTATGGTCTGTTCCTTTCTAAATTTTGATCCATTAATGGTCTTGAATTTAGAATTGTGTCGACCATTATTCCTACTTTCATCCTGACTGTTGTAGCCAAGACCAGATCTGGATCCAAACCTTTTTGAGGGTTTGTAAGCTGGTTCTTTTAGTGGTGCAGTGGTTACTTTTACTGGTGAGAAGATTTTGTTAACTGATCTGTCAATGACAGATGTATGATCATCTGCTTTTTGTTGATCATTTAAGTAGGTCTCCCATCTTGTTAATTCGACTTTTTTGCTTTATCCAGTTCTTTCTTTAATTTCTTATTTTCTTTTCTTAGATCCTTGCATTCCTTTTCCAGAATTTCATGATTCTTTTCAATTTCATCAAATTTAGTCATGAGATTCTGGACTAGGTCTGTTGTATCTAATGGAAGAGTAGAAGATTGTGCAGTGTCAGATGTGGATGTATTAGATGAAGAGTAAGAGCTAGATGATACCTCAGATTCATCTGATTCTTTAGCCATTAGACATAGGCTTGTTTCTTCAGTGTCTGAACTATCACTTTCATCTTCATCCAATTCTTTGGTCATGAGGCATATGCATGCTTTCTCTTTTTCCGAGCTGTCTTCTTCATCACTATCATCTGAATCATTATCAGATGATTCTTCATTCTTCTCACTGCTAGATTCTGCCATGAGTGCCTTCTTGCTTTTTCTCTTTTCAAATGCTTTGTATTTCTTCTTTTCATCATCATTGTCATTTTCTTCAGGGCAATCTGCCTTGAAGTGACCTTTCTTGTTGCAGTTGAAGCATCTGTATTCATCATCCTTCTTCTTCATGTCTCTGTTTGAGCTTGACTTCTTGTTTGATGATGAATTTCCTTTGAAGGGCTTCTTTTGCTAAACTCACAAAGCGTTTAACCAATAAAGTTACATGTTCTTTAAGTTCATGTGTTTCTTTGCTGATGTAATCGGCAAAGTTACTTTGCTGGGGTGCAACCTGTGCAGTGAGTTTTTGTGTCTCTGCCGGAGCACCATCTTCACCGTTCAATTCGAATTCATGAGCTTTTAATTGGGACATCAGTGTCATAGTGTCAGTGCTTGCAAGATTTGTTGTTCCTCTGATTACGGATGTTATGATCTTCCTTCTTTCAGGTAGTCCTCTCAAGATCTTCAAGCATACTTCTTTTTGGGGATATGTGTGTCCAAGCTGCATTGCGATTCATCGATGATGCTTGAGAATATGTTGTCCATTTGATCTATGGATTCGCGATCTTCATTTTGAAGTTTTCAAACTTCGCTTTGCAACAGATAATTTGTTTTCTTTAATCGCTTGATCCTTCATTTATCAATGATAGCTTGTCCCACATATCCTTTGTCGTTTTGCGCCTTTGATTCTCATGAACATGTTGCTATCTAGGGTCTTCAAGATCATGTCTTTTGCAACAAAGTCCAGGTTTGCTCTTCTCATGTCATCCTTGGTCCAATCCTTTTTAGGTTTGTCAATTTCCTTTCCTTGATCTCGCTCCTCGTGTGCTACCACACAGAGTGATTGTGATTGGTCCATCATTAATTACATCCAAAGATCTCTTCATGAGTTGTTTGCAAGATGAGATAGCATTCTTATTTTATATTCATCAAAATTATTAACATTAAAAACAGGTACCTTTGACAAGAAGTTTGAGGAATCCATCAGTGCAAATGAAGATATAAATGTAAATGTATAGAAAACTCAGATTTGAAAACTACTTTGAAAATATGTGATCTTCTTGTTACCAGAAATTAGATCTGAACAGGTTTTGATACTAGGAACACTGCTCTGCTACCAATTGTTGGTCCCAGAGAAGGGTAAAACTATAGTCAGAGGGGGGGTGAATGACTATAGTGGAGTTTCAAAAACTTTTCTTTTATTTAAAAGCTTTTGGGCAGCTGGATAAATCCCTTCTTACTATGTTGTTTTCAAATCAGTTTAGACAATCACATAATTAAGTTATGGTGTAGGCAAATTAAATAAATGTTGTAAAGTAAATTGCAGAAACTAAATTGACACAAGGCTTATAGTGGTTCAGGGTGGTGTAATCCCTTAATCCACTCTTCTCCTGTGATGATCGGAGGAATTCACTATTGTTTTTATAGATACAATAGTATGATTGTCCTTGGCTTCCCAAGCTTCACAATCTATAAGACTATCACTCCTTGACTGCAAATGACTTGGTGATTCGATCTTCATTCTTGTCGCTCCTTGAGATCAAAATCCTTCAACAAATATCACAGATTCAACTCCTTCTCAGATTGCCTCCGATTCGATTTGCTTGAGCTTTGATGTGAATGTGATTCACACACTTGGTTGATCAAACTCAGCCCCAAGTATGACTTTGTAGCTCTGATATCTGAGTTGATCACTAGATGTTTCCTTGTAAGTTCAGAGAGAAGGATTTTTCAAATTGACAGAGTTTTCACTTGATTTTTATGTTTTTGTTCCTTTCTTTTCTCTGTCTGTCAATGCCTTCTATTTATAGCCTTCAATAACCTTGATTTTGAAATTCCATCCGTTGGCTATATTAATGAGGGAATAATCCTTGATTTTATTCTTGATTCCCCTCTTAATTGCATTTTCCTTGATTTCATGATCGGATTCTTTCTTCAAACGTATAGCGAAAATCCGTCCCTTGATTGATCCTCTATTGATTGTGCATTTAATGCATGATCTTCAATCTTCAACGTATACTAAATCTGATCCGTAAGTGTTACTTACCGCTTTTAGAACGGTCGAGTGATCCTTCCGACTTAGCCGTTTTAGCTTTTCCATCACCGTTTCGTCTTTACTCACCGAAAGTGAGTCCGCTTTGCCGATTCAACGCTTTCTTCTTTGTTTCGTTTGAGGAGAATCTTTGTACTTCACCGATCTTTGATTGGGGTGAGATCAGTGTACACCATATTTGAATATTAATGTACATCGCTTGTAGTATAACTTAGACTTGTCCAAGGTCATCACAGACTTCCAAGACCTTTAATGTCTGCATTGCTTCTCTCGCGGTGCTTGGTTGGCTCACTCGCCGAATATCTGCTTTTGCTTTGCCGTCCTACCACTAGTACAATACTTGTCTGACTCAACTTATACAATATGTCAGACTCTAAGTAAAGACTTATACAGAGAGTTCTAACTTATTTCAGACTTGCTATAACAGCTGGTATGGCCATCATCAAAACATAATAAAATGTTCCTAACAACTGTCCAAGGGGAAGTCCTCCATTCACGAGTGGAAGAACCACTTTTTCTTCATCCGCCATGATGGTCACCCCAAGCTGCGCGGTTGGAACTACCTTCAGCTCCCTGCTGATGTGTGTCCCACTGGAGTTGATGAGGACACATTAGAGAAGATCGCTGCTTCCGGCGTCTCACTGGATCACAAACAGTGGCCTGCTGAACTGATCGAGGCAGCTCACCTTTCCGACTCCGGACCTGAGCCTTACCTGAGGCTTACCCAAGAGGAGTATAATACCTGTAGGAGCTTTCTTTTTTCTTTTATTTCTTTGAGTACTTATATTGTTTTCCTTTTCTGACCGCCAGTACTGATATTCTCTGTCTTCCCTTTCAGTGGCCGACTTTGCTGATGAGTTTGAACAAGTGTTTGAGGAAGAGGAGGTTGTACCTGAGCACAACGAACAAAATCTGAACCTATAGGCTCCTACGGGTGGTACTGAACCGGAGCCTGGTCTGATCAATAAAGAGATCAACCCTAAAGATCATCATGTTGAGAAGGGTCCTCAACAAGAAGACCTAGTTGCTAATATGTAGCGTACTGGCCAGCAGGATGCCAACTTGATCATCCTAGATGGCTCTGATTCAGGGAGGCAACTCCAACAGTGCTCCCAATCAGGTCGAAAGAGAGGCTGGGCTGATCGTGGAGATCAGGATGTTTCGGTGGATTCCGTTCCCCAAGGCGAATTTCTATCCGAGATGCCGGACAAGGTTTTGGCCTCGAGGGGATGTTCTTTCATATTTTCATACTTTCTTTCTTTTTGCTACCTTTTACACTACTGACCCTTATTCATGTCTTCTCAGGTCGTCCGAGCTGGGACGGAGATTCTGAATAGGCTCGACATTTTTTCCTCCTAGAAAGCTTCTTTAGAGAAGCGGATTGCTGACCTATCGGCCAGCCGCAACAAGCATAAGAACGAGTCATTGTCCAAGGATGCCCAAATCGTTGATCTGGAGAAAATTATGCACACCCAACAAGCTGAGCTGATGAGCTACGGACTACTAGTGCTGTACGAGATGGGGCCTT
This sequence comes from Gentiana macrophylla, assembly GCA_026214975.1. Lineage (NCBI taxonomy): Eukaryota > Viridiplantae > Streptophyta > Magnoliopsida > Gentianales > Gentianaceae > Gentiana > Gentiana macrophylla. The sequence goes on along the minus strand of CM047807.1, from coordinate 53,775,417 downwards.
GGCCAAGCTCTAGGCTGATCATGAGGGGCTTGAGGCTGCTATGCCTGCGCGGATCGCTCATGCCATTCATGAGTACAAAATCTCGGCCCACATTGAAGGTTTTACTCTGATCCATTCTAAGCCATGGATACACACTGGGTGTAAATCAGGCCAAAGAGCAATGCCCTCAGTTGGTGATCGAGGCCTGTTGGAAATAAAATTTATGTTTTGATGATTATTCATCGTATTCACTCAGTAATTATTTTAACCCCATTGATGAAGTGCTGAAGCTAGCTGTTATAGTGAAAAGCTAAAAGATGTCTAGAAATGAATGTATAGGTTTTATTAGAGTCTGATACTTGTATAGGTTACATCAGACAAGCACTGTAATAGATAGAAGTGTTGTAAAATTGAAAACAGGAAATCATCTAAGAAACTAGAAAGACAAGTCATCTAAACTGAAACTGACTCAGACTACACCAAGATAGAACTGAAGAAGGTAAGTTTGTTGAGGGAACAGACTCAGTTGGCTTATTTTGAAGACATAAGAATTGAGGAACACAGACTCACTTATAGAAGATTGAAGGACTAAGGAATCAGACTCAGTTATGAAAGTCAAGACTGTAAAGTTAGACTTCAGGCAAGTTTGTGGTGACCTGAACTGACTTTATGGATCTTGTATGAAGACCTAAGAGTCATAAGGACAATGAATTCTTAGAAGATATATGCTTACAGTGTACTCTGGTTAAGTCAATTATAATTAGATAAAAATCTGGAGTACTGATATTTGAAGAAGAGTAAAATCTCAGTTAATGCTCCAATTCAGTCAAGAAACTGACAACTAACAAACTCAGTATAAAACTGATAAGGAAACTCAGTTTTATAAGTCACACATCCAACAAACTTATAGTACAGTCGAACGTTGTGAAGGAAGCAATTCTATTGATGAAATACTGACAAGTCAGAACTGTCATAAAATATACCAGTTACAAGATAGACGTTGATACAATTCGAATTCAAGCAAGATAAACGTTGGACCTTACACTCTAAATAGAGGACTTTGCACCAAGGATCATATATAGAGAAATACCAACGAATTAACAAGATTACAAGCATTTCTATGCAAAAGTCTCATTCATTCGAATTGCTATCATCTCTGTGCTAACAAGATCAATCAAGAATTTCTTCAAGTGTTCAAGCTACACAGAACTTATCTAGATTCATACACTTTGAAGAACCACAAACAAAAATCAATTTATTGATTCTCAGCCCAACTTTGATTCTTAATCAAAGGTCAAGACTGTGAAGCAATCCGGTGAAGGATTTTCCAAGGACAGTTGTATCAGCAGTCGGGTAGACTGTGTTTGTGGTGGTAGCTGGTGAAGAGGCATACATAACCCTTAAAGGACCAGTGGCTCAAGCATTTGAAGAGCAGCAATCCAACCTGTTCTTTGATTGTTTAGATAGTGAAGCTAGGATTATCCAAGGACTTTTGTTTAGGACTTTTTGTAACAGCTCACCTCAAAAAGTTCTAGTGGAATTTTCCTCCTACACCACAACGGAAGAGAGGACTGACAGGATTACACCACCTGGAACCTATATAACTCTTGTTTTATTTACTTTACGCACTTACATTCTTTTACAGCATTTATTTCTATTCATACAGCATACTGAAGAACTGATTGATACACTGACTCACAGCTCACAAACTGACATTCATCAGAATTCAGTTTAACACACCCCGCTTTCATATAGAATAACAAGATCAATTTTTAGGCTAAAATTATATCCGCTGCCGGTTGACTCATTTTGTTATAAGTCAGTTTTGACTTAGACTCAGCTTAACTCCGCACAAGTTTTAACTGAACTTAAATCACTTAAAATCTAGATTTTGGTGACAAGTTTATTCACCCCCCCTCTAAACTTGTGTCAGCCTTTCCAATGGACCAACAATTGGTATCGGAGCAGAGTTTTTTGTTCCGACTTAGAGCAAGTAACTGGTAATCAGTTATTCCGATATCAACAATTGGTATCGAGCAGTGTTTTTTTAACAAGTCAATGTTAAACACTCATTTGATCTATTCCTCTTCTAGTTGTTCTCATTAGAAATCTCAGTTTCAAGTATTTATATAATCAGTTTTCACTCACTCATAATGGATAACAATTAGTATGCCAGACAAATGCTTATGTGCAACATGGATAGATTTGACGAAAACAAACGTCGCATGCAGGCTTTTCTAGCAGCTACTCATGACAAGATGATGGATGTGCTCACTGATGGACCAATTCAGATCACCCACATGCAGATTGTTGGTGAAAATCAAGTTCGAGTTCAAATCCCAAGGCTGAATGGACCAATGATGATCGCAAGAGAAACACTCTCAACAACGTTGCTATGGACTTTATCCTCAGAACTCTTGATAGCAACATGTATCTGAAGGTCAAGATTGCAAAACTGCTAAGGAAATGTGGGACAAACTTCAGTTAGTTTATGAAGGTACTGACTCAATCAAGGAAAATAAGATCTCAGTTGCATAGCAGAAATTTGACAATTTCAAGATGAAATCCAAATAGACGATTGACTAAATAGAGACAAGATTTAGCGCAATCATGGATGAACTGGACCTACTCAAGATTGAATATACAAAGAAAGTAATCCGTACAAGAATTTTGAAGGTCTTGCCTATGTGTTGGAAGATGAAGGTCAATGCAATGGAAGAATCTAGAAGACTTGACATAGAAGATTTCTTTAAGATCTTCTCAGATCTAAAAGCTTATGAATTCAGTGAAGATATTACAAGCACTACTGCAATAATAAAAGCTCTGGAAGAACCAAAAACCACAGCACTTGCAGCAGAATCAAATGACTCTCAAGAAACATCCACAAGCAATCTTCAATAGTTGGATGAAATGGAAGAACAAATGGCACTTATGATGAGCAGAATCAGAAGGATGAAGAATGGTCATTCTGTAACTCAAAAGTTTATCAAGAAGACTCCTGAAAAGATAAAAGATGATGAGTATTTCTGTTTCAACTACAAGAAGCCTGGACATTATAAAGCTGAATGCCTAGATCTGAGTGCAAAGAAAACTCAGCAAAGAAAAACTGGCTGAAGAGCATTGTTAGCTGAAGATGAGTCTGACTACGAAGCTGGTACAAAAAGGTAATCTGATGACACAACTATAATGGCTCACATGGAAGATTCCAATGAGGTATGTGAAACAAATTCCAAATACAGCTCAGCTCAAATTTCCATGCAAAATGCATGTTCTTCAACAGCCGATTCCAATCCAAAGAACTTAGAATTATAAGAAACTCTTGACGAATTGATGAGTCAGCTTGTCACCATACAAGCTGGTTATGAATCAATCAAGACTGAGAAAGAAGCTTTAATTCTAGAAGTCAAAAGATTGAAAGATGAGTTGAACACATTAAAACTAAGTAGAACTGATAAGGGAAAGAATCAGTATTAGCCTACTGCATCAGCAGCAGCAACTGAATGTTTTGCTCAATCTAGTTCAGCCACTGGATTCAAATCAGGCAAGCCATATGGAGATAGATATGGCTTAGGATTTGATACTCAACAAACATCAAAGGAAGGAACAAGTAAAGCTGTTGAACCTAATACTAAAACTGGTGTTAAGTTCGTAGCTGAACAAAGGCCACAAACTGAGAAGCATGTTGAACCAGTAAAACTAGTTCAACATGAATCAAATCAGTCTCAGCATCAATTTTCAAAGAAGTCAGCTGCAAACAATAGAGTCAATCAAAAAGGTAAAACAGCTGCACATCATGAAAATCGAAAAGGTAGATCAACTGCTAAATCTACTAAAGCTAATCGGGCTAAGAACCAAAAAAACTTCAGTCAGTAAATCCAAGAATATCAGTCATTCAAAGATTCACAATGTCAGGGGGGAAGGCAGACTATTTCCAACTGATGATGACAGAAATTTCTTTGAATCTATTACTAAAACTGATAGAAGCAATCTTTTCAGATAGAAAACTTATCACACATTTCAGTCTAAAGGTCTGTAGATGAATTATTTCATTTATCAGCAGAAACCTCAGTACCAAGGTCAGCACAGACCTCAGTATAAAAGAAATTATGGTTATTATTCAAGTTTCAATAATAGAAAACATCATGGAAATCAGTTTCATCCAAAGGACCTGAGAGATCATATAAATAAGACACAGTCCAAGCATAGATACTATAGGAGTGTGGCTTACATATATGAAAACAAGTGCAACAATTGATCACGTGTAAGTCACTATTGTTGATATTACTAGCAAGAATACTAGGTATATCGTAGTATAGTAAATGCGAGTCAAGGTCGATCCCACAGAGACAATGCAACTTATACATATAAACGATTCTAACCTAATTAAGAAGCAACATATAGGCGGTCATTGACCAACAATAAAAGAAAACAAACATTGGTATTCTCTCCCTCTCCTTACCGATCAACTAACTTGGTTTAGTTAATCATATGTTTACTTCCCCACATAATTTCCTTATATTAATCGTGAGCTTTATTATTATCATATTTATCAGCTATGGGTGCAATTCCTACTCCTATCTACTCCGACAATGGCAAGAGCAATCTATACGCAAGCTACCCTCCTTAATTGGTTTGTAATAGCCCATACGCATAAAGAACTAGAACTGCCGATATTGAGAGTTACCTCATACCGCTAACCCACCTAGACAGCTGTCGACAGTGACTCAGCACGTTCCTACGGTCCATCAAGACTATGTCCTAATTAACACTTCACTTACGGTCCTTCATGTTAATTTATGAATTACGTAATACTAGATTGGCCAGACCTATTACTCGTTTTAATTATTTCTTCCGATCAACATAGCTGTAGTGAATCCCAGTTTAGGTTTTCTAAAATATGCCTCGGTAAACCGGTATAGACCTCCGGTTTACCGGGGGCGGCTTTTCCTAATTTCTAGATCTACATTGCTCAGTACGATTAAAATAAGTAAATTATGAGGTTGTTAAACATGCAGATTAAGTAAAACACATAAATACGAACATATCTACCATATTGAAGACAATAAAGGAACGTTCAAAGCTTCATACCTTCAACAATGGAGATCTAGCTTGATCTACTCAAGCTAGAGATAGCGGAAGAAGGGAGGAAACCAAAAGCAACTCTCCAAAGCTCAAGAAACTTTATTGCATAATAATAATTGTAATGTAATTGAAATGATAATAAAACAATGAACACTTTTTCAATAATATGATAATGCGGCCTTATATAGATACAATAGCCGACTTAAGACTCTCTAAAACCCTAACCGACTTAGACAATGTGGCAGAATAAATTTCGTGTTGAATAAGTCACCGGTTTACCGAGCCTAACCCTCGGGTTACCGGGCCTTCTATTCTTCTTTTTCTTCAGGAGGCTTCTTCTTGGACTTCAATCACTCAGGCCAATGCATTCCTTTTGGTCCAGATCCATTCTCCAATGCTCCAGATTTGGTACATCCTATAAAACATGCAAAACAAGACAAAACAGTACCAAAACCTCGGGGAAAATAGCATAGATGCAGAATTACGATCCTGGAAACACTCACATATTATTTAACACATATTCTAAGCAATAATGAGCCTATTTATCCTCTCTTGAGTAGAATTCGTGGTGCATATGGGTATAAATATTTGTACCATTTAGAGTGTCATCAACAACCCCCCACTTAGCTTTTGATCGTCCCGAGCAAATAGGCGAAAAGAAAGCAACACCCCTGATCAATACACAAGTTAATTAAAAGCAACTATGCCTTACTAAGCCAAGATCAAGATCATGCCACTCATATCCATTAGTAACATATTAAACACTATTCACGTCATGAGCCAATGTGTGTGTGCAATAACTTTCACAACCGCTTAGAAATGCAGACAATCTCACATTACATCAACCTGTAGTCGAACTAACCAGTCTCGAACATGTTATTTATTAATTAATTAAGCTGGCAAGGCGGATCGAGAACCGTGCATATATTACTCTTAGGCTGACGTTTATCGGTCTATGAAAAAGTCGTGCGTCTTACGCTCCATCGACTAAGATATTGCCAAAAAGAATATAGATGTATATATTTCAATGCCTTCTCTTTCTTGGCGGGTGAACTCTCATTGATTTAACTATCCTCACAGCCCCACTCATGATAAACTACCGAATCAAATTTCCTTTGCCTTTCTATGCGTAAGTGAAACACGATTCGTGATAAAGCCTGGGTCAACTATAGTCAAAGCAATAAGCTGTCGACTACACACTAAGGGAAGTGAGTTATACGTGTTTAAAATGGTAGCTCATAATAGAATATGCGCTTAATACGCCACTACTTCAGAAGTGGACACTTTCTCGTACTCGTGCAAAGTAAAACAAAGTCAATTAACTCGAAAAGATCAAAAATATTCTAATTTTTTGAAATTATGTCGAAAAGAATCAAAGTCTAAGTGGTGAATCGTGCATCAAAGAGAATCAAGACAATCACGCAATTCATGGAATATAATGCTAAAAATCTAAGTGACGTTCCTCTACCCCCCACTTAATCGAAACATTGTCCCCAATGTGTAATATGAGAAATGAAAAACGAAAAGGAACTTAGCTTCGGTTAAGGGCGGAACCAAAGAAGAATCGGATCGTCGTATAATACATCGGGCTCATGTAAGTAGTCCATGAAGAATCTGCACTAAGTAACTCAAGAAAAACCAAGAAGAATAGTGGTGGAAAAAAACTGTATAACAAAAATGCGGCAGTAAAAGAGAAAATAAATAACTCCAACACAGTTTAAGCCGACAAAATCATTATATAAATTATATTCTGCTACATCAACTAAGTAGGAAAGGAAAATAAAATAAAAACAAGAAAAATGGTAAACAACAATAAAAAGAACTAAAAGCTAGTCCTCATTGGAATCACCCTCCCAGTCGTCTCTTGGCTCAAAACAAGGACGTGGTGCAGAACTGGAGGCGGCGGCGGCTAAAGATGATGTTCTACGATGTGGGGCAGTCCTAGGTGGCGGGGTAGCAGGCAGAACTCCTAGAAAGTCAATAATCCGAACCATCTTGCGATGCAGACTCGCAATCTCTCGCGAGTGCTCCTCAAGCAAGGCTCTCTGAGTTCTCGGTGCTCCAAGCACCGGAGTATGCTCTCTCTCTACTCTAACCCGTCTCTGAACTCTCAAAACTGACTGTGAACTGAGCTGAGGCTCAGGATCTTCCCAATCATCGCTCACAAGCATCTTCACCTCGGCCTCTAGAGCAAACATATCAATCATCGGCCCGTAAGGTAGCAGCTCTCGCTCAGAAGTGGCGGCAAGCTTATGGATACGGCTATGCATCAACAGACCGATGTTGATGGGGGCACCCGTCTCTAAATAAAACATCAACTCTGCCCTCTAAGTGGTGACAGAAACCGTGTGCTTCGTTGGAAGAAGGCGAGCACAGACAAATCGATTGACCATCTTCCGGTCCTAAGATAAGTCGTTCTCAAGGAATATGGTGGGGGCTCCTGCAGGATTGCGCTTCCATTGCACCCCTAAGAAATCAGCAACCATATCCATCATCTCGAAATTGGCAATGTTGCTCGAGGATGTGTACTCATCCGGGCCCACCGGTGGATGTCTAACCCCAAAATGAGCGTTGATCCGCTCAATCGAAAAATCAATCTTGACACCACGAACCATAGCAAATGTGGCTCCGGGGTTATGCGAACATATGCATAAAATTCTCTTACCACCGTGGCATTGAATCTTGCCGGTGCCTCAGCCATGTCCAGTAAATCCTGTGCTTGTAGGGCCACCGGCAATATCGTTCCGCAGTCGTCCAAATCTACCCCTCGTTCTCGAGCCACTGGTCTTGCATTCCAATGTCCTCGGAACGACTCGTAAATAGCTAGAGAATGGAATTGTGGAACCCCGTCTATCACGGGATTGGCATCTCTATACACTGTCTGATATCCACTGGGATCGAACGGCTGACCTTTGACGCTTAAGACCCATCCAGAATGAGTATAGAACCTGGTATAGAAGCTGTTTCTGAAAATGAACCCTCGGTAAACCGGAGGTAAGGTTCGGTTTACCGGCCTGTGTTTTTCTGGATTTCTTTCTGGACTGTGCCTCTGATGATGGAAGAAGAAGAAATTCAGCACCTCACCGTAGCAGCAATACAACTCAACAACAGGGGTAGGGAATAGAGTTTAGGGTTTGGAAAATGGAAGGAATTGGTTTGGCTATGGTGGCTGTTTGGTGGTGTTATGGTGGTGATGGTGGCCGGATTTGAGAAAGGAAGAAGAAATGAGAGAAATTTGGTGAATGAAAGGGATGAAAATGATAAGAATGATGATAATGGTGAGGAAGGGGTGGTTTAAATAGGAAGAATGGAGTGAATGTGGATGGTTTAGTGGGATAATGGGTAGAGAAGTTATTAGGGTGAGGAATTGAGGAGGTGATTGATGGGATTGAGGTGGAGTTATGGTTGAGTGTGGGAAAGGATGAAAATTTTGAAAATAGGGGAAAATGGGACGGTTTCTGCTGATTGATCATATTAGGTGAAACATGTGTCCTCCACGTGCCTCTAAAAATTCAGCATTACACTGTGAGGTTCAAAAATATAAAAATCAGTCCTCGGTAACCCGGAGGTTACCCTCGAGATACCGGGGGTATCGATTCCCCAGATTTTTGATCTGCCTTTGCTGCACTTCTTACTCAACCTTTCTGCTCAATTCTGACCTCAATTTGACTACATTTCACTCTTCAATTGTTTTTTCCAACTCAAAACCTAACCTAATTCACTAGAATATACAATAAGGTAAAAAAAAACCTTTCCACAACCATTTGGTTTCAAGCCTAAGTTTTTGGTAGGATGAAAAAAAGCTTATCCTTTCATCTGGCTACTTTTATTCAATCCTAAACCACCTAAGGGTTTGAAGAGATTGTTCTGAGTTTATAGTCGCCAGCTCGACTTTCTTCAAATCTCTGATCAATCAAGGGTTGGAGCCTTCACTTGCCAAACTTTCGCTCCAGAGGTTTGCACTTTCAGAGAACCTTTTTGAGCTCTCTTCCTAGCACGCCTCTCCCTCTTAGCTTGTGTGCCAAGTCTGCCTCTGCGTCGAGATTTTGACTTTAAGCTCAAGGACTCCACATTTTCCACTTTTAGCTCAACTCGTTCACTATGCAACACGGAAGGACTGGCTTCCGTGAGCATTTTGTCGTGGTCCTTATCTTCTTTCTCTCTCAGCATTAATCTTAGAAACTCCTGCTCCATGGTTTCAATGACAACCGCTCTATGTTTATGCCCCTCAATCTCCAAAATCTCTACCTTCCCCGAAGCATACGTCATCTTACAACTCTCCGGTCAGTTTTCTAGGGGTCTAGGATCCCAAAAGATACAACATCATTATTCATTCTTAAAGTGATCTCCCCCTTATCAAAATCCATAACCGCCCTGCTCGTTGCTAAGAAAGGTCGTCCTAAAAGAACTGGGGCACTAGGATCTTCAGGAACGTCTATGACCGTAAAGTCAATAGGATACATGAACCCTCCTGCCTTAATTGTGCATTTCTTAAGCAAACCAGTAGGCATATCTCTGGTTCTGTATACGAAGGTCATGGTTCTGGTTTGATTCATCACGACCGGAAGTTTGATCTTTTGACAGGGGGAAAAGGGAAGAATATTGCAACTCAAGCTAGAGTCGTAGAGACCTAATCCTACGGATACTCCATTAACAGAAATTGGGAGTCTGAATGTACCAGGGTCTCCTAAGTTCACCACGGTCTGAGTCTGGGTGATCCTCAAGCTCAGAAAACATCATGTCCGGATCCTCTTCAGGATCGTCAGAATAGTAACCTGAAGATGATATATCAATTAGTTCTCAAGGAAACTCACCTGGACGATATGTGCTATACTTCTTAAGGTCATCTTCAGGCTCTTTCTTGATCGCTTCCTCCTCTTTTTCCAACCGTTGCAATACCGCTTCATAATGCTCTCGTGCTTCAGTTCTAGGATACATGGAAATTGGTGTGATGTTCAAGATTGTTCTAGGCATATTGTTTGACTTGTGTGTGCTTTTTCAACTCTAAATCGATCAAATTTCTGAAGTGTTCTGATCAATCTGCAAAAAGACAAAATAAAACAAAGAAAAGGTTAGCAACTTCCGCTTCAGCTGGGTGTGATCCCAACTGTTGTGGACCTACTAACTAAAATCAACAGGGAATACCACAGAATAACAGGAACTGTTCAGAAATCGATTTTCCAGGCCTCGGTAACTCGGAGGTTACCTTCGGGATACCGGCCCTGAATTTTCTAATTCTGACAGTTTAACATGTGCAGGATTGATACAGAACGACTCAAGACCCAAAATAAATAAAATAAAATAAAATAAACGACTTTTGAATTAGAATTAAAGTGTTATATTTATAAATTGGCCATTGTCCCTAGCAACGGCACCAAAAATCCTGATCGCGTGTAAGTCACTAACGTCGATATTACTGGCAAGAATACTAGGTACATCGCAGTATAGAAAATGCGAGTTAAGGTCGATCCCATAGAGACAATGCAACTTATACATATAAACGATTCTAACCTAATTAAGAAGCAAGATATAGGCGGTCATTGACAAAAAATAAAAGAAAACAAACTTTGGTATTCTCTCCATCTCCTTACCGATCTACTAACTTGGTTTAGTTAATCGTTATGTTTACATCCCCACATAATTTCCTTATATTAATCGTGGGCTTTATTATTATCATATTTATCAGCTACGGGTACAATTCCTACTCCAATTTACTCCGACAATGGCAGTAGATAATCTATATGCAAGCTACCCTCCTTAATTGGTCGGTAATAGCCCATACGCATAAAGAACTAGAACTGCCGATATTGAGAGTTACCTCATACCGCTAACCCGCCTAGATAGCTGTCGACACTAACCAGCACGTTCCTATGGTCCATCAAGACTATGTCGTAATTAACACTTCACTTGCGGTCCTTCATGTTAATTTACGAATTTCGAATACTAGATTGGCCAGACCTATTACTCGTTTTAATTATTTCTACCGATCTACGTAGTTGTAGTGAATCCCAGTTTAATTTTTCTAAAATATGCCTCGGTAAACTGGTATAGACCGCCGGTTTACCGGTGGCGGCTTTTCCTAATTTCTAGATCTACATTGCTCAGTACGATTAAAATAAGTAAATTATGGGGTTGTTAAACATGCAGATTAAGTAAAACACATAAATACGAACAGATCTACCATATTGAAGACAATAAAGGAACGTTCAAAGCTTCATACCTTCAACAAAGGAGATCTAGCTCGATCTACTCAAGCTAGAGATGGCGGAAGAAGGGAGGAAACCAAAAGCAACTCTCCAAAGCTCAAGAAAACTTTAATGCATAATAATAATTGTAATGTAATTGATTTGATAATAAAACTATGAAGACTTTTTCAATAATCTGATAATGCGGCTTATATAGATACAATAGCCGACTTAAGACTCCCTAAAACCCTAACCGACTTAGACAATGCGGCAGAATAAATTTCGTGTTGAAAACGTCACCAGTTTACCGGGCCTAACCCTCAGGTTACCGGGCCTTCTATTCTTCTTTTTCTTCAGCAGGCTTCTTCTTGGACTTCAATCACTCAGCCCAATGCATTCCTTTTGGTCCAGATCCATTCTTCAATGCTCCAGATTCGGTACATCCTATAAAACATGCAAAACAAGACAAAACAGTACCAAAACCTCAGGGAAAATAGCATAGATGCATAATTACGTTCTTAGAAACACTCACATAGCATTTAACACATATTCTAAGCAATAACGAGCCTATCTATCCTCTCTTGAGCAGAATTCAAGTGCATATGGGTATAAATATTTGTACCATTTAGAGTGTCATCAACAATATCCGAAGGATACCTAAAGGATATATTCCCAAGGTTGTACTGACAACTGACCCCCATGGACCCAAACAAAGTTGGGTACCTAAAACTGTTTAATTTATTTTGCAGGATATATGGTACTTTGACAGTGGATGCTCAAGACACATGACAAAGATCAAAGACTGTCTAAGTAATTTTATTGCCAAAGATGGACCAAAAGTCAATTTTGGAAGTAAAGACAAACCTGGATATACCAAAGGTTATGGTACCTTGATCAGAAATGGACTCACAATCAAGAACGTATCCTGTGTAGAAGGATTGCATTACAATCTTCTCAGAACCAGACAATTTTGTGACATGGGATACATAGTCACGTTTGATAAAGATTACTGCATTGTCGTCAGCGAAACTGCATTTCAACTTGTTTTAGCTAGAAGAAGAAAAGAGAATATGTATGTTGTAGATTGGACTACAGCAGTTGTAGAAACTTTTTTACTTGTGCATACCAAATCAGAAGTCAGCTGGTTATGGCCCATGAAACTGAGTCATCTTAACTTCGATGACATCAACACCCTTGTTAAGAAACAGTTAGTCATTGGATTACCTGAGATTACCTACAAAAAGAATAGCTTATATGATGCTTGTCAGCAAGGGAAGCAAACAAAAGCAAGTTTCAAGACTAAGTCTCAGCATTCTACCAACAGAGTTTTAGAACTGATGCATATTGACTTATTTGGACCTATCACACCAATCAGTATCAGTGGAAAGAAGTACACATTGGTGGTGGTAGATGATTATTCAAGATACACTTGGGTTATTTTCTTAACAAAGAAAAGTGAAACCAAGCAAAGGCTTACAGAACTCCTCAAGAGACTTCAAAAGCATAAGAGTGTATCAGTTGTGAAGATAAGATCAGATAAAGGAACTGAATTCATCAACAAAGTAATTATCGAATACTGTGAAGAAAATGGTGTTTTACATCAACTTGCAGCCACAACAATGCCTCAAAAGAATGGGGTAGCTGAAAGAAGTGTTGGTCCCTTGAAAAGGCTTTGGTTAAGTTTAGAGGGGGGGTGAATAAACTTAACACTTAAAACTTTAGAGTTAACAAATTCAAAGAACTTCAAGCGACTGCTTGAAGTTCGATGAGTCTCATCGATGCCTCAAGATCCTGGCGATAAACAGATGTTCATCGACAGCCTGATTTCTTGAATTTGTGCAGCGGAACTATATCAAAATTAAGCCTTAATACTTGTTGTTAAATATGATACTAAGTATTAGATACTCAGTAGTGTATGTGTGTGATTTCAGTTGCTAGATTCAGCTGATTGATGTATAAAATAAACTAAGTGCGAGAATGTAAATCTTTGAAAGTAAGTAGGCGAGATTTTATAGTGGTTCCGTGGTGGTGTAATCTGTCGACCCACTCTTGTCTTTGTGATGTTGGAGGTAATTCACTAGAGATCTTTGATGTTGCAGTTACAAAGATTCCTAAGATTGCTTGTCCTTCACCAATAACTATGGCTTCACAAACTGGCCATCGGAGCAGGTAGGATTGCTTTCTCCGAGTCTTCCACTTGGTCCTTGAAGGGTAGGATTGCCTCTTCACCACCTCCACCACAAACAACAGATCTTTCACACAACTGTGCTTCATCTGTCTTTCAAGAGTTCTTTATAAAATAAAGATTGAATCAAATAAATGATTCGATTCACGTGACTTTGATTAGGATGAAATAATCAGTAGCTTGTAGTCTTCAAGTGTGTATACTTGATGTAGCTTGAATACAGAATACACTTGAAGAATCTTTCTGGATCGGTAGCTTTAATTTCTGTAAGTTCAGCAGGGTATTTTTCATCTCAGAATAGTCTCTTATATATTTCTCTTAAAGTTCATCAACCATCATCTTTTTCTGAGTTGAAGGTCCTCTATTTATAGGTAAGAATGCATGTGACTTACATTTGAAATTCAAATGTAACCGTTCCTAGTTTTTGTCCCATCTGATTTGCTTTCTATCACTATTTATAGGGTCGACACTTCGCCGAATTCCTTTTGATCTTGCGATCATCCCACCCTTTGACTTATAACCATTGGATAAAAAATCTGAATCATCCCAACGTTCTTTTAATCTCAGCCTTTGATTTGTTTGATAAGTCAGAGGTAGTTGGTTGTCCTTATCCATGTAATCTTCCAAAATAATCTTGAATTAATTGAGGTATATTATCGCAGAGTTCATCGATCTGAGATACCTATCGATCTATTTGAAACGACAATTTCTTTGTGTATAAAATAAAATGCAACTGATTTCTTTTATCTAACTTTTATCTGTGAAGTTAGATTACACCTTTTTTAATTATAATCAAGTTCCAAGCATCATCCAACTTATGGAACTTAGACCTTGTACACAAGGTATATGTAATCGATTTAGGTCATCACGGACTTGCCTAAATTACGATTCCATATCCTTGACTTTAATTACTAAGTTTGATCCCTTAGCCTTCATTAACCGAGAGTTTGACCCTCGGCCTTCGATCTTGAAGAGGTTCTTGAAAAGTCTCACGACCTATCTACCCTCATCGATATTGACCATCTGCTGATATATCATCACCGACCTTTACTGATGCTTGTTTGATCAAACCTATTCATGAATCAAACTATAATAAACCTATACATTTGATCTAGACATCTTTTTGCTTTTGCACTATAACAGATAGTCTGGCACTCATCATCAAAACATAGAAATAAGTCCAACAATTTCCCTCTTTTTGGTGATGATGCCACTACCCTCACCTAACAAAGAAAGCAAAAAGATTAAAACAAAAGCAGAACAAATTTCACTAATTCATTATAATCATTTGTTCATAGTTATTACAGTCTAGATGCAGCAAAGATAAAATATGATAAGTATGCTGATCTACTGTCTTCTTTCTCTTTCTTGTCTAGCCTTCTCCACTTGTTCTTGATAGGCTCTGATTTCTTCTATCATATCCCTCATCCATTCATTTTCAATCAATGTAAAATCAATGTAGGGATTGACCTCTTTCCACCACTTCCATGCTTCAGGCAGGAGAAGATTGATTTGATTCACTCTGAATCCAAACCTCATATATAATTCCTTGAATTCATCAAGTGAGTCCTTTGCTTTTGTGATAGGCAAAGTCCTATCACCTCTGCCACTTCTTCCACCTCTTCCACCTCTGTAGGATGCCCTTAAGGCTTTGACTCTTGCTTCCCAAAATTTCAATCCCAAGAAAGATTCTAAACCTTAATGATATCCCTTGTCATGATAAGTTTTCCTTCTGTTATAGTATTCTTTTTTGTATTGTCTCAGGAGATCATCAGTGAGTTGAACTCACAGTGCGGAGTTGCTTAAAAGCATTAGTCTTATCCTCCCATCTTTTCTTAGCAAAAAGTCTGGCAGCCTCTTTTGCTACTGATGTTTGGCCCTCTTCCCCCTTAGTGACATCATCAGCAAACCGGGACAGCAGGCCATGAACACTCTCCTGTGTGATTACCAGATTATTCAGTTGACCTTCCATAATTTCAGTTCTTGTGTCAACTGCAGTAATCTTTGATTGCAAAGTCTGCTCCAGTAGATTGATCCTCTCAGTAACTTTAGGATCCAATCCAGCAGGGTGAGATGTTCCAGCAGCCTCAGCAGGCTTAGGTGCTTCAGCAAGCTTGTCATGTTTCTGATGGATGGATATAAGTTGGTCTTTCAGAAACTTCTCTTTTGCTGTGTTTCCTACCTTGATTCCCCTCACATCTAGTATCATGTCATTCACAACATTTTGTGTAGATGTGAAGTTTGAAGCAACTATATCAGCAGATTGTCTGTTTTCATTCACCAGTTTCATTAGTTCTTCAAATCTCTGTTCTTGTCTATCCAGTTGAGTTCTTAACTGTTGCATATCATGCCTCACAGTCCTTAACTCATTCAATACTTCTACTGGTACCTCACCAGTCATTCTTCCACCAGCAGCCTCATCAAGAGCTCCTCAACATTGTACTGTGGCCTCTGATTGCTCACGACCATTGCCCAACTCCTATCTAATCCAGCAGGGTTAGGTCCTTGATATTCTTCTAAGATAGGATCAATGGTGGTTTCTTCAAAAATAGGTACAAATGCACTGGGGGATCAACATCAACATTTTCTTCTTCGAGCATTTGGAACTCCTCATCACTAAAGTCATAATCCAAAGAAATTGCTCATCCTCATTAACGCTGATCTGACGACCATCTTTCCTTTAGTGGTCTTGACTCAGTGAGGCTCCACTACTGGCAGCCTCTTGAACAACAACAGGGGTTTCCTCAAACCCAAAATCGTTCCAACTTTGTGTCCAGTGTTGTTTGAGACTCAAAGACTGTACCTCTGCTCCAACCTTTGTGCAG
Source organism: Gentiana macrophylla (assembly GCA_026214975.1). Taxonomy (NCBI): domain Eukaryota; kingdom Viridiplantae; phylum Streptophyta; class Magnoliopsida; order Gentianales; family Gentianaceae; genus Gentiana; species Gentiana macrophylla. The sequence goes on along the minus strand of CM047807.1, from coordinate 53,759,161 downwards.
TCTTTGTTTGTAGCCCAAAGAACATGTACCTCCTCTTCAAAGACTTGGATCTGGTGCAATCTATGCCACCACAACTTGATCAGGGAATATGTCCATGTTTTCCTGTTGAAATTCTCCCATATCCCCAATCCTTCTTAGTAGATTTGCAGTGTTAGTCAGGGTGCCATCAGTGTCAACCCAGTTTTGATATTGAATGGAGTCCTCAGAACTGACACTTGGCTCATCATGATCAGTGACTCTTTCTTCACTCAAAACTTCAGCTTGCTGATCCTCAGGTTGATCAGTAGGTTCAACCACAACTAAGTTATCAATCTCACCAACCATTCTGTTTGCACCACCATCTATTCCCTCATTGATTTGTGCCTCAATGACATCTATGGTGAGATTGTCCTCATTCATCTGTCCAGTTTGCTCTTTCTCAGTGGACTGTCCAGCACCAGTAGACTGCTCTACTCTTGGTTCAGTAAACATGGCACTTCCACTGACTTCACTTGGACCAGAGGGGTGATTGTCATCAGAATCAGATGATGAAGAGTCATCATCATCACCTCTTGGATCTTTGAACTTGATGCCCTCCTCTTTCTGTTGTTCATCAAACAAGTCCATCATCCTTGATTGTAATAAAGAGGTATCAATCAGATCCAGCAAGCTCTCCACTCCCAATTTCTCAAAAACCCATTCTTCAAAGTCCATCATAGGTTCTCAGAGCGGTGTTTTGTTTCTTATAAAATCTAAACTTCCATTGGAAGTAATCACCACCAAAGCAGGAGTTTTGGATCAACATACCCCTCCTTCCTCTTCTTTTCATGTTTTTCATAGGGCAGGAATGATCCTCTGGGAGCTGTTGCCTTACCTTGCTGACCTCCAAAAGTCTCAACAAGTAAGTTCAAAGTTTCTTCCACAGATGCCTCAAAGCTAGTAGGTTGCTCAGTTTGTATATTGCTTCCCACTACCTCCATCTGTATCACACTTGGTTCCTCCTGACTTATATGCTCATCAGCAGGGTTAACAGCAGACTGTTCTTCCCCCTGAACTATTGCAAGAATTGCAGGGTCTTCAACAAATGTGTCACATACCAAAGCAGGTGCAGACTCAGTAGTCTGTTGTGGTTCTTCACCAAGTTGCTCAACAACAACTTGTGCGGCTTGATGAGGCTCAAGAAATTTAGTAGGTGAGGAATCAACAACATCAACAAAGCAGTTCGGACTGCATGTCTGCTTTGTGACTCTCCAAAGAGTTGCTCAACAACAACCTCTGCATCCTCATTAGGCTTGATAATTGTCAATGGCTTAGCATCAATAGCATCTCCTACTACTTCTTCTTCTTCTGCTTCTTCTTGTTCTTCTTCCCTTAGAGCCTCCAATATCTTTAATTGCTTCCTCTTTCCATGTTTATTTTTCTGAGTAACCTCTTTCCTTCTCTTGGAAAGTGGCTCATCTTCCCCAATTTCAACCACAGTAGATTTCCCTTTCTACTGGCTTTCTTCTGTTGTTCCCTCAGAATCTCAACAACAGTTTTTCTTGCAGCTACAGCAGGGTCAGTAATCTCAATTTCAGCTAGACCCTCAGCAGACTCAGAAGTCTGTGATGTTTGCTTCCTTGATCTTTTAGGCTTTAATTTCTCAGTTATCTTCCTTGTATCTGCAGCCTTTCTTTTCTCAGTAGTTTTCTTTGGTGCAGCAGGTTTGACAGATTTCTTCACAGTTTGCTTCACCTGCTCACCACCAGCATCACCATCATCTCCATTATCATCATCATTATCAGCCTCTGCAACACCTTCATCATCATCATCAAGACCAGGAATAACTTGATCAATCTCTTTCTTGTATCTAGATTGATTTATCTTCTCAGGTGCTACATCTGGAATCTCCAAATGATTCAGCAGGGTTTGAACCATTAAGCCTAAGGGTAAGGCATTTGATTTCCTTTTCCCTTCTCTTTCCTCCTTGGCTACTTTCTTCATGTAATGGATGAAGTATCCAGCCCAATCAAACTTCATGCTTCTGCAAATGATCATCATCAGCTCTATCTTGGGTCCTGATAGAGTGTCCATACTTCCAACCAGTCCAAGTATGTTCTTTGCAATGAGTTTGCTCAGCAGACTGTACTCATTCCCAATGTGTCTGCAATTGATGTCTGGAATTGATTTGGTGGTTACATTTGTTTTGATTTTATCAACAAAATCCATCTTGGATAGTCCCATTGCTTGAGATTTCTTTGGACCATCCACTACTTCTTCAAAACCAAAACCTCCTCAATAGACTTGAGGAAATTTCTATTTCTTGTGCATTCACAACTGCTTTTGAATGCTTGAGCCCTTCCTTTATTTGAATGTTCCTCCAAAAACTGACAAGTTTGTATATGAAATTGTTTCCAGTCTTATGTTCAGCACATTTTCCAGACCAGCATATCTCCTTATTCTTCGACCAATGTTGATTGTAGTTCAGTCTGGTTAGCATCAACAACAAAACCTCTAACACTTTGGCTTGATTCAATCTGAACATCAACCTTTTCCGCCATTGTTATAAGAAAAATAAGAAGAAGAAGATAGATTGTAAATCTGTGTTCACACAGTGTAAAAACAGAGATATAGCAGATTTTGCAAGTAGATAGAATCTGCTGTGTGTAGGTCTGTATATATAAACAGACGGTAGTTGTAACTGAAAGTGCACGTACATCCATGTCAACCACAATTAATCTGAGTGAATTCTGTCTTGACACGTGTTCCATAACTCCTCCATAACGTTTTGTAACTGTTAGATCGTGTTAACTATGGTAATAAAGGATAGAATAAATATCCCGCCAATTGCTCTTTGACTTTAATAAAGTTTGACTGTGTAACGTTCCATTCAAAGCAGGTTGTCCTCGGCGGTTGGCTCAAGCATCTGGCGACAAAAATGCTTCAAAGAATTCGCGACAATGTGACTTTGCTGATCTTTGATTTCTTCTTGTTTTGTTCAATTGATAATACAAGATGAAGTTTAATACCAATGACTGATCTGTCAAGTGAGCTCACCCAACATGACAAAAACCAATCCCCTTGACAACCTCACTTGCTCAATTGTCCAAACATAAGTACATGGAATTGTTGATACCAATGACTAATCTGCTAATTGAGCTCACCCAACATAGCAAAGACTAATCCCCTTGGTGAATTCGAAGACATTGTTGATTATCACCAACTTTTATAATTCCAAGTTCAGTCCTTAGTTTAGCAAATCTTTCACTATCAAGTGGTTTAGTGAAAATATCAGCAAGTTGATTTTCAGTAGGGATGTACATAACCACCACATCTTTCTTTTCAACATGATCTCTTATAAAATGATGTCTCACATCAATATGCTTGGTTCTTGAGTACAAAACAGGATTTTCTGTGATTGCAATTGCACTTGTGTTGTCACAGATGATTGGAATTTCCTTTTCTTCAATTCCATAATCCCTTAACTGTTGTCTTAACCACAATACTTGTGCACAAAGAACTTCCAAAGAAGAATGTATTCAAATTTTCAAAGAAGTGGAAGTTGATATTGAATTGCTTTCTTGCTAAACCAGAAACCAGTCTATTTCCCATTAACTGACAGGTTCCTGAGGTGCTTTTTCTATCAATCTTGCATCCAGCATAATCAGAATCTGAGTAGGATATTACTTTGAAGCTTCCATCCATGGAATACCATATCCCTACTCCCAAAGTCTCCTTTAGGTAGTTGAGAACTCTCTTGACTGCATCTAAATGACTTTCTTTAGGTTTAGATTGAAATCTTGCACAAACACCTACAACGCAAAGGATATATCAGTCTGGCAGCGTTGAGATACAAAGAGATCGCCTATCATCCTTCTGTATAAAGTCTGATCAACATATTTGCCTTCTTTATCTTCATCCAATCTGATATTTGTACTCAAAGGAGTTGAACTTTTAGTGCTATTTTCCATACCAAACTTCTTCAGCAACTCCTTGGTATACTTGGTTTGATGAATGAAGATTCCATCTTTCATTTGTTTGACTTGCAATCCCAAAAAGTAGTTCATTTCTCCCATCATACTCATTTGGAATTTGCTCTTCATTAGATTTGCAAACTTCTCACATAACAATTCATTTTCAGAACCAAAGATTATGTCATCAATATAAATCTGTACCAGCAGGGTGCTGTCCTTCTCATTGATTCTGAAAAGAGTTTTGTCAATGGTGCCTTTTGTAAAACCATTGTCCACCAAGAATTGAGATAAATTTTCATACCAAGCTCTTGGTGCCTGTTTCAATCCATAAAGTGCTTTGTTGAGTCTATACACTTTATCTTCTTGATCTTTAACTTCAAATCCAGGAGGTTGCTGTACATACACTTCCTCCTCTAGAATGCTATTCAAAAATGCACTTTTGACATCCATTTGATATACCTTGAATTTTTTATATGCAACATGTGCCAAGAATAATCTGATAGCTTCCAATCTTGCAACAGGTGCATAAGTTTCATCAAAATCTATTCCTTCTGCTTGAGAATAGCCTTTTGCAACTAGTCTGGCCTTATTCCTTACAATGGTACCAGATTCATCAAGTTTATTTCTGTATACCCATTTAGTACCAATGATATTTGCATGACTTGGCCTTTCAACCAGTGTCCAAACTTGATTTCTTTCAAATTGCATAGCAATTATCCAATCTGGATCTGAAATTGCTTCTTCAACAACTTTTGGTTCCATTTGAGATAGAAAACAAGTAAACATAGCTTCCAGGTTGTCTTCTAGTCCTTACACCTTGTCGTACATTGCCAATAACTTGTTCAAAGAGGTGATTCCTTAACCATTGTGGATTCTGGTTAGTTTGATTATCAGGAACCTCATCTTCAGTAGGGTCTGTTGTAGCTTCTTCAACAACAGGGGGTTCAGCAGATCCTTGAATTGCTTTTAGTTGTTGCATCAGTAATGTCACCAAAGGGGTGTTCAAAGAGGGCGATGATCAAAAACTTTTAAGTCATTGAATCTTTCCAAAACTTCAACACAACTGGATCGGTGACTTGTTGATTCTCAAAGAGTTCACAATCTTCATCTTCCATACCAGTGAACTTAGGTTCATCAAACACAACATGGATTGTTTCTTCATGTTTTAGTGACCTCTTGTTCAGTACCCTGAATGCCTTGCTGACTGAAGAATATCCCAAGAAAATTCCTTCATCTGACTTTGGTTGGAATGTCTTCAAATGAACCTTGTGATTTAGGATAAAACATTTACTTCCAAATGGATGGAAATAGGATATATTAGGTTTCCTTCCATTCCAAATCTCATAAGATGTCTTCAGCAGTTTCTTGTTCATTGATGTTCTGTTTTGTGTATAGCATGTTGTATTAACTGCTTCAGCCCAATATCTTTCAGGTAGCAATGCTTCACATATCATTGTCCTTCCTGCTTCCTTTAAAATCATGTTTCTTCTTTCAGCTACCCCATTTTGCTAAGGTGTACCAGCAGCAGCAAGTTGATGTAGTACACCATTCTGTTCACAGTATTCTCTTATAACTTTGTTGAGAAATTTAGTACCCTGATCTGATCTTATTTTTACTACTGTTAAACTTTTCTCATTTTGTAATCTCTTTAAAAGATTAGGCATGCTTTTGAGTGTTTCACTTTTCTTGTTCATAAATATCACCCAAGTGTACCTTGAATAATCATCCACAACCACTAAGGTGTATTTCTTTCCTGTTACACTTGTTGGAGTTATTGGTCCAAAAAGATCCATATGCATCAACTCCAACACTCTATTAGTTGATTGTTTAGTTTTTGACTTGAAGCTTGACTTTATCTGTTTACCCTGCTGACATGCATCACATATAGCATCCTTCTTGAATGTGATCTCAGGTAAACCAATCACCAGCTTCTTCTTCACCAACTGATTGATATCATCAAAGTTCAAATGATTCAACTTCTTGTGCCATAACCAGTTGAGTTCAATGCACAATCAGGCAGGTTTCTAGAACTGCAGTAGACCAATCCACAACATACATGTTTTGTTGTCTTCTACCAGCCAGTACAACTTGATCACCTCTTTCACTAATGACAATGCAGTTGTTTTTGTCAGAAGTGACCTTGTATCCCATATCACAGAATTGTCCAGTGCTCAGCAAGTTGTAGTCCAGTCCTTCCACATATGCAACATTCTTGATTGTAAGTCCATTTCTCATAAGTGTGCCATACCCTCTTGTATATCTAGGTGTATTCTTGTTGCCAAAGTTCACTCTTGGACCATCCTTTGCCTCAAAGTTTGACAAACAGTGCTTGTTCTTTGTCATATGTCTGGAACATCCACTGTCAAAGTACCAGACACCCTACAAAACAAAGTTAATACATTTTAGGTACCCAAACCTGTTTGGGTCCATAGTGGTCAGTAGTAAGCATGACCTTTGGTAAGTTTCCATAAGGTCGTCTCCTAAAGGTGTCATACTTTGGTTCATACATGTATTCCACACATCCATAAGTTCTGATAGTAGGTTGTGTAGGATTCACATATGTTTTCTGGCCTTTTGGTTTATAATGCTGTTTGAAGTGACTTTTGGTGTTAGAAGCATTAGTATAGTCATTTGTTTGCTGTCTGTTAGGAACAGCCCTGTAGTATGGAGTCTGCTGAGGTCCCTGCTGAGGCCTTTTATAAGTCCTCTGCTGAGTTCTTAGCTGATTCCATTGCTTAGGTTTTACCCTAGCGAAGATGGTTATACTTTGGTTGTTTCTATCGTGATAGTGTGAATATTCCAATCATCATCAGTAGGGAACAGTCTACCTTTCCCCCTGAGATAAGTATCCCTTGAATGATTAACATTTTTGGGTTTAGGATTCTTATCCTTGGAATATTTTTGTTTCTTATCCTTCTGTGGTTCAGCAGACTTGGTAGCAGGTCTGCTATCAGCAGGTTTAGAAGGCACAGCAGTCCTATTTTTGGATTCATTCTTTTTATTAGGAGCTGTTGACTTCTTTGACTTCTAATTTTTCTTCCTTGAAGCATTCTCAGTAGGTTTTACTGCCTCAGCAACCTTACCGGGAGTTGGATCTAGTGCAGGTACGAACATAGGACCAATTCTGGTACTAGGTTCAATGACCTTGCTGGATCCACTCTTGTTAGATTGTTGAGTTCCAAATCCAAGCCCTGTTCTATCACCATAAGGCTTTCTAGATTTGTATGAAGTAGAGGAGCAAGATGGTTCAGCAGATTCAGAGGCTGCTGGATGATCAGCAGGCTTACACTGATTCTGTCCAACATCTTTTTCCTTACCTTTGAGAACTCTTAATTCAGCTTTCAATCTTCCAACTTCTAATTCAAGAGCTTCTTTTTCAGCCTTCACAATCTCATAACCAGATTGTATTATCCTCAGTTGATTAAGGATGGCAACCAAAGTCTCATTATTGTCAGAATTTCTAGGATTTGAACCACAAGTTGATTCACAATCACTTCCAGCAGGAGTATTGATAGATACAGTATTGTATACCTCCTCTGTTTCATCCATATTAGCCATCAAAGCATAATCTTCCATATCAGCAACCAGTGCTGTGTCATCTGATTCATTTTCTTTTCGTGATTCCACTTCATACCCTCGATTCATCTTCAAAGAACCATAGCCTTCTTGCCATGTCTTCTTTGTTGACTATTGGTCTTGATGAGTCCGACAATCGTGTATAAAGTGTCCAGGCTTCTTGCAAATGAAGCAAAGATAATCGTGTTCCTTACTTTGTTTTAACTCGGATACAGATCGGAGTTTGAAGTGTCCTGGTTTCTTGCAATGAAAGCACAAGATAGTCATTATCTTTCTTTGATTCTTCTTTCTTCCTTTCAGTAGGCCTTTTTGTGAAATTTCTTGCAGGGGCCTTTCCTGTCTTCATCATCCTGATTTTCTTGCTCAAGAGGGCAATGTGCTCCTGCATTTCATCCAACAGATCATCTTGTCCTCTTGATGTTTCTTCTTGATGTGAAGCAGCCAATGCAGTGGTCTTTGGCTCTTCTTTTTCAGTCTCAGGTACAAGCTTTTTGCTAAATTCATAAGCCTTGAGATCTGAAAACAACTTGAAGGTGTCTTCTTCATGTAGCTTTCTCATTTCCTCTATTCTAGTCACCTTCATTTTCCAAACATATTTTGCAGGTAGAGCCTCCTGGATTTTTGTGTTAATTTCTTCTTTTGTATAACTTACACTCAGCAGGGTAAGTTCATCCAAGATTGCATTAAATCTTGACTCCATTTGCTCAATGGTTTCATTTGGTAGCATCTTGAACTTTTGAAACCTCTTTTTGACCACACTGATTTTATTCTTCTTTATTGCATCAGTGCCTTCACAGATCAATCAGATCTTGTCCCAAAGTTCCTTTGCGCTTTGCAATCTTTAACCTTCATGTACATATTGCTATACAAGGTTCTATAAATGATATCAATAGCAATATTGTTGAGGTTTGCTCTTTTTCTGTCTTCTGCATTCCATTCTCTTTTTGGTTTTGGAATGTACTCTGTAGTATCACCCACTGTTACTGCCTTGTTAATCTCCAGTGGTCCATCTGTTAGTACATCCATCATCTCATCATGAGTTGTAGCAAGGTAAGCCTGCATTCGACGTTTATATTCATCAAATCTATCTAGATAACACATCAGCATAGTTCTAGCATACTGGGTGTTATCCATGATGCAAGTTTTTGAAAATCAGTAACTTGAAAAAGTTTCAAAGTATTTTCACAAGCACAACATGTAGGATTTCTTCAGAACAGAAGCACTGCTCCGATACCAATTGTTGGTCCCTTGAAAATGCTTTGGTTAAGTTTAGAGGGGGGTGAATAAACTTAACACTTAAAACTTTGGAGTTAACAAATTCGAACTTCAACCCGACTGACTTTGATGTTCATGAGTCTCTGCGATGCCTCAAGAGCTCTGGCGATAAATGATGAGTCTCTTGACGATTCACTTTAATGAATTTGTGCAGCGGAATTATATCAAAATTAAGCCTTAATACTTGTTGTTAAATATGATACTAAGTATTAGATACTCAGTAGTGTATGTATGTGATTTCAGTTGCTAGATTCAGCTGATTGATGTATAAAATAAACTAAGTGCGAAATGTAAATCTTTGAAAGTAAATAATGGCGAGATTTTATAGTGGTTTCGGTGGTGTAATCTGTCACCCACTCTTCTCCTGTGATGTTGGAGGTAATTCACTAGAGATCTTTGATGTTGCAGTTACAAAGATTCCTAAGATTGTTTGTCCTTCACCAATAACTATGGCTTCACAAACCGCCAGGAGCAGTAGGATTGCTTACTGCTCCTGAGTCTTCCACTTGGTCCTTGAAGGGTAGGATTGCCTCTTCACCGGCTCCACCACAAACAACATCTTTCACACAACTGTGTGCTCACTGTCTTTCAAGAGTTCTTTATAAAATAAAGATTGAATCAAATAAATGATTCAGTTGCAGCAGCTTGATTAGGATGAAATAATCAGCAGCTTGTAGTCTTTAAGTGTGTATACTTGATGTAGCTTGAATACATAATACACTTGAAGAATCTTTCTGGATCGGTAGCTTTAATTTCTGTAAGTTCAGCAGGGTGTTTTTCAGCTCAGAATAGTCTCTTATATATTTCTCTTAAAGTTCATCAATCATCATCTTTTTCTGAGTTGAAGGTCCTCTATTTATAGGTAATAATGCATGTGACTTACATTTGAAATTCAAATGTAACCGTTCCTAGTTTTTGTCCTATCTGATTTGCTTCTGTCACTATTCATAGGACTGACACTGTCAGAATTCCTTTTGTGACAAAGGATCATTCATCCCACCTTGACTTATAACCATTGGATAAAAAATTTGAATCATCCCAACGTTATTTTAATCTCAGCCTTTGATTTGTTTGATAAGTCAGAGGTAGTTGGTTGTCCTTATCCATGTAATCTTCCAAAATAATCTTGAATTAATCGAGGTATATTATCAGCAGGTTCATCAGTCTGCTAAGATACCTATCAGTCTGCTGAACAGCAATTTGCTGTGTATAAAATAAAATGCAGCTGATTTCTTTTATCTAACTTTTATCTGTGAAGTTAGATTACACCTTTTTTAATTATAACCAAGTTCCAAGCATCATCCAACTTATGGAACTTAGACCTTGTACACAAGGTATATGTAATCAGTTTAGGTCATCACAGACTTGCCTAAATTCTGATTCCATATCCTTGACTTTAATTACTAAGTTTGATACCTTAGCCTTCATTAACTGAGTTTGAACCTCACCCTTGATCTTTCAAAGAGTTCCGTAAAAGTCTCATGACCTATCTACCCTACTGATATTGACCAGTCTGCTGATATAAATCAGCTGACCTTTACAATGCTTGTTTGATCAAACCTATTCATGAATCAAACTCTAATAAACCTATACATTTGATCTAGACATCTTTTTGCCTTTGCACTATAACAGCTAGTCTGGCACTCATCATCAAAACATAGAAATATGTCCAACAAGAAGGAATTGAACACTCAAATGAGCAGAAAGAACTATGATCTGTGAAGCAAAATTGCCTGAAAGATATTGGGCAGAAGCAGTTAACACAGCTTGCTACACACAAAATAGAGCTCATATGAATAAGAGACATGAGAAGAGACCTTATGCAATTTGGAATGGAAGAAAAACAAATGTTTCATACATTCATGCTTTTGGAAGCAAGTGTTTCATACACAATAATTGTAATATCCCGAAATTTTGACTTCCTAATTAATTAGTATGATTAGTTAAATTTTGGAAATTATGTGATTTTTTTTAATTAAATGGAAGGATTAGTTAATAATTAAAAAGGATTTTAATTATTTTGTGCAATTAAAAGGGCAATTAAAAAGGGGTTTTTTATTCTTCTTTTCCTTCCTTATTTCTCCAAAAAAAAAAACCCTAAGACCCCACCCCTTGCCGCCGACTTTGTAAGGAATAAGGAGAGAAGATTTCTCCTTGGTGTTGAGGATTTTCGTAGTCGCCGTCGTTGGTAAGCTTCATCTTTCCTACAATTCGAGTATGACGATCGGCCGCCAAGGCCATGGCCGATCCACTTATGCATATGGAGGGGAGTGGTTTCAAATTTAGGGGCTTTTGATTCATTAGATTTGTGTTGTGATTTTTCCTTCCTTCTATCCATAGATATAAATTCGGGCTTCGTGGAAGAGCGATTCTAACTCGTTAGCAAGGCTTTCAGAAACGCAGCACAACCGTAAGAATATTTCTATAGTTGTGTCTTCGCTTGATTGAAAAGTGGAAGTTTTAAGTGACTCGTAGGTGGTGTATGGTTCGGGATGTTTGGTGTTGTTGTTCGTGAGGTTATTGAATGTAATTCGGGGTCGTTTCTAATGTGTTTTGGGGTATAATGTCACATGTTTCGTAGTATAGTGTCACAATGTTTTATTGAAGGCGCATGCTCGCTTGTGGAGTTTTGGGGATGTTAAACATCCAATTTGGTGTGTTGTTGCTTTGGTTTAAAGCCTATGATGTTATGGTACCGTTAGGAAAGGAATTATGTGTTTGCCGTGTCTTTTTGGTCTGGTTTTTGTGTTGAAGGATCGAGGTGAAATCGTGTTGAAGATTTTAGGTTTTAGTTGAAACCAGTGTTGACGGGCGTCTCGCTTTGAGGGACGGGCGCCCAGCTTTGTTTTGGTTCGCACGGACGTCCGGTTACCTGGACGGGCGCCTGGCGGTGATTTTTGATTCGTGATGTAACAGCTTTAGTGGACGGGCGCTCGATTAGCCGGACGGGCGCCCAAGAGTTAAAAATTGATTCGTGATGTAGAAACTTTTGGTGGACGGGCGTCGCTTTGAGTGGACGGGCGCCCGCTTTTGGACGGGCGCTCGTTATCCAAACGGGCGCCCAACCTTTTAAACGGGCGCCCAAATTAAGTGTCCTTATTTCTCGTGTTAGTTATTGTTAAATCTTATTAACATGCTTTGTGAGTTGGGTTTTGATGGTGTTATCATTGTGGAACCTCGATTTTTTTGAGGCATTGAATGTTCGTAGACCCGTAGTGGTTGGGCCCGGATAGGGTAGCTACCGGCCGGGTATCCGGGAGTGGAATTGCCTTACGACTTTAATGACCTTCCGTATTTGGGGAGTTGCGCATGATGTAATGTTGGGCCGGATAGGGTATCTCCGAATCCGATAACCCGGAGAGGAAATCCTTGCACCTCAAAGACGTGTGGACCATTTTAATAATGGTACCATTGATGACCCTTAGAATGTGCACATTCGGGACCTTTAGTATAGATGGATTGTGGTGTTTCATATCTTCTATGGAATGGTCGACGCTTATCGCTTGGTCGTATTTGTTATGTGATGGTTGATGCCTGTAGAGAAGTTTCCTTAATTTGTCGTTAACTTTCGCTCTACGATATTAGATTTATTCTTACTCAACTTTATAGTTGACGGTTTTACTTTTGTTTAACCCTCGCTATGATCCATTTATGGGGAGCATTCTTAGCGTGTATGTCTTTGGATGATTGCTTGTTGTCGGGATGGTGCGGGAAATTGAGAGCCACGTAGTCACCGGCTACACGCTTTTCATTTTGTTGGATGTTAAATATTTAAGATTTTAATTACGCCCGCGATTTTTTCATTTTCTTCGGATATTGTACGACTTTTAACATTTTTAATAATGAATGGTGGATGTTATTTTTCCGCTGTGGGATGTTGATATTACCGCCACGATCGTGGTGTCGTGATGAGTGGCACTACGGTGACCAATGCCGCGCCGACGGGATTGGAAACCGGGTGTTACAAAGTGGTATCGTGAGCCGCTCGACTCCGTGACCACCACCTAAAATGAACCTTAAGAATAAATTCACCAAAATGAGCACAAATGAGGATGTGTGGGGTAGGTATTGAGCTCTATGTAGGAAGGTACGGTGAATTCGATGTATGTGGAAATGTGGCTGCATGTTGCAATTTATTTTGGACAAGAAGTGTTAATATATGTGAAATATTCTGTGGCATGATATAGGTGATAATCGAATATATGATTGTTTACTTTTGTAGTTTTAGCTATGCCTCCTAGAATGGAAACGAGAGAGATCACCGATTGATCAGCTTGGTCAAGATGAATCAAGATCTCGATTCAAGCGGTTAACAAGTTGACGGACACCATTCTCGGGTCATCCACCGGACCACCAGGGCGTGAGCCAACAAAGGCCTAGTCAAGACGACGGTAAGGAGACCCTAAGGGTCTTGAGCGGTGGATTGTAGAGAGTTCGAGAAGATCTTCGCCACTCTGGGTTGTCCAGAGGAACTGAAAGTCGACCAAGCTGCTTTCTACTTGGTTGACAGAGCTGATTTGTGGTGGGGTGCCAACAAGGATAGGTTGGCTCAGACTGAAAACGAGCAAGGGGAGTCGGTGGTAGTACCACCGAATCGACTGAGTTTAAACAAGAGTTACGGCGTGAATTCTTCCCTGAATCAAAAAGGAAAGAGTTGCGAGTGGAGTTCGACAATCTCCGACAGGGGGATATGACGGTCCAAGAATATTACGAAAAGTTTGTTGATTTGGCGGTCTATGCATCCGAGCCGTGCCGATCAAGAGGCTAAGATGGTGAAGTTCGAACAAGATTTAGATTTGGCGATCCGAGATCGTATGGGGGCAAGTAGGGCTTCACGAGCTTAAAGGAGATGTGTGAGGTAGCATGCAATATTGAGAGGATTCGAAGGAAGTTAAGGCAAAGATATGCTACCAATAATAAGAGGAAGAGTGTCTCTGAGGACAATCAAGGGCGCAGGCGAGTAATTTTGGAAATCACCCAAAGGCGACAATCTTTCTCGGAAGTTCTCGCTTTAATAGGGCAAGTGGGGGTCAATCAACGAGGAGTAACTCTCGTGGGTCTAGTCGGCCACGGTTATCACCGCAAGAGGTGTCGAGAAATCACCTGTGCATGATTGTTCAGTGCACAGTCCAAAGTCACGGCTGCGGAAAGTTCGGACACAGACAGTTTGAGTGTTTTACGGCTCCAACACCTGCCAGGGCAGCATCGGATGCAGGGAGCAACATGGTCGGGACTCCAAGGGGTAACACAGGGAATGGTAATAGGAATAACCCGCAGCAGAGTGGTACTCCTGCCCAGAGCCGACAAGGGGGTACACCTACGACCACTGGTGGGGATAGAAACCGACCATCCGGTCGGCCAGCACAGTTCAGGGAGTTGGAGGGAAACAGACCGGGAAACTATTTGTCAGGGGCGTAGAGAGGCCGAAAGCAGAGCAACCACGTAGTGACGGGTAATTTTCTAGTTAACTCACTTTTATCTTATGTGCTTTTCGATTCGGGTGCATCGTGTTCCTTCGTAGCAAGTTCGTATGTTTCGAAGTTGGGTCTAGCTAATTTTGAGGTGATTGACCGTGAATTCATGCAACCGCCGAGAGCTAGTACCGTGTTCTAAGTTACATAGAGATGTACCGTTAGTAATTATGGGAGTCAACTTGTCGGTTGACTTGATCGAGTTCCTCTTGAGAATTTCGACGCTATTTTGGGTATGGATTGGTCGAACCGACATAAAGCCAAAATCGATTGTGAGCGTAAGAAGGTGACTTTAAGAGGCCCTAAAGGGGTGCGAGTCTCCCACAAGGGATTTGTGGATAAACCCAGGGTGAAAATTATTTCGGTAGTGACCTTGAAATCCTTCATAAAGAAAGGGTACCCGTTATTTATGTGTCATGTACATGATGGTGTCGGGGATCCTAAACTAACGGACATTGATGTAGTTCGTGAGTTTGAGGACGATTCGGATGAGATACCGAGTATGCCTCCCCAGAGAGAGGTAGAGTTTGCGATAGAGTTGGTGCCCGGACCGACTAATATCAAAAGCACCCTACCGTATGGCGCCAAGGAACTAGCAGAGTTGAAAATACAATTGGAAGAACTTCTCGTAAGGGGTACATCCGACCGAGTGTGTCCCGGGGGCACCGGTACTATTTGTGAAGAAGAAGGATGGTAGTATGCGGCCGTGTATTGATTACCGAACCGAACAACGCTCACAAAGTTGAAGAACAAGTATCCATTACCGAGGATCGATGACTTGTTTGATCAACTACGGGGGTGTATTTTCTCAAGATTGATTTACGCGATCGTGGTACCACCACCAGGGGTAGCAGAGATGCGGATATTCCAAAGACCGCATTTCGCACTGTGCACGGACACTACGAATTTACGGTTATGCCTTTCGGATCGACTCAACGCACTCAAAGAGCTTTCATGGATTTGATGAACCGGGTATTCAGGCCCTATTTGGACCAATTTGTAGTAGTGTTTATTGACGACATCCTGGTCTACTCTAAGACTAAGGAAGAACATGCCGAACATCCGAGGCTCGTGGCCGCAGATTCTACGAGAAAACAATTGTACGCGAAACTATCCAAATGTGAATTCGGTTGTGGAACGAGTGGCATTCTTGGGGCATGTTGTTTCGAAAGACGGTGTATCCGCTGACCCGAGCAAAATAGAGGCAAGATAAATGGCCAACCCCTAAGAATGTTGCGTAAATTCAAGCTTCTGGGTTTGGCGGATATTACCGAAGGTTTGTAAAAGACTTCTCCAAGATTGCTAGGCCGATGACCGCTTTGATGAAGAAAGAAAACCGTTTAAGTGGATGAAAATGCGAGGAGGCGCTCCAACCGCTAAAGGTACGGTTGACTACAGCCTTATCTTAGCATTACCCGAGGGTAATGAGGACATTGAGGTTTATACGGACGCCACAAAGAATGGCCTGGGTGCGATCGATGCAACGGAGGCGAGTGATTGCGTATGCATCGAGACAACTCAAACCGTATGAGAGTAACTATCCAACTCATGACTTGAGTTGGCAAATGTGGTCTTCGTGATTAAAGATTTGGCGGCACTATCTCAGATGGGATAACCTTTAAGGTGTTTTCAGATCACAAGAGTCTCAAGTACATATTTACACGTAAGAGCTCAATATGCGCCGAGGCGCTGGTTGGAGTTGATTAAAGATTACGACATGGAAATTCAATACCACGGGCGGAAGGCCAATGTAGTGGCGGATGCTTTGAGTCGGAAGTCGATTCATTCCTTGTGTGAGAGAGTCGCGCAGATGAGGTTGCGAGAAGAGTTAGACCGTATGGATATATGTGTCATCCAGAAAGGTGGAGATAAGAGGGACTTCGTCTTGCAACCCGAATTGTATGATGAAATCCGGGTGAGACAAGCGGGTGATAAGGTAATCGAGGCAAAGAGGGCTAAGATTGGTACAGATGCAGCAGTTGATTTTACTTTACACGAGGATGGTGGCGTTCGGTTCAAGGGTCGGTGGTGTGTACCAGCCGACGAGGAACTCAAGAGGCGGATCTTGAGTGAAGCTCATAGTACGCCTTATTCTGTTCATCCGGGAGGAGACAAACTGTATAAAGATCTCAAGAAAACCTTTGGTGGCCCAATATGAAACGCTGAAGTAGCAGAGTTTGTGTCGGGCGCTTGACTTGTCGGCTGGTAAAGATCGAACATCGACGGCCGCAGGTATGCTTCACCGCTGGAAGTGCCGGTTTGAAGTGGGATTCCATCTCCATGGATTTTGTATGCGGATTACCGAGGAGCCCTAAAGGGAATAATATGATTTGGGTCGCTGTGATAGATCGACTAAAGCGGCGCACTTCATTCCGATGAAAGACACTTGGAGTAAGACGGAGTTGGCTATGGCATACCGGAGAAATATTGTGAGACTACATGGTATACCCAACAAAGATTGTGTCCGATAGAGATGCGAGATTTATATCTCGGTTTTGGCAAGAACTACAGCAGCCTTGGGGACGGAATCATGAATGAGTACACTTTCCACCCTCGCTACCGATGGTCGACGGAGAGGACCATACAACGTTGGAAGACATGCCGAGGGCATGTGTATTAGAATTCCAAGGCTCTTGGGAGGAAAAGCTCGATCTTATCGAATTTTCATACAACAACAATGCTTACCATGCCAAAGATTAAGATGGCACCTTTGAGGCACTTTATGGTAGGAAGTGCAAGAGTCCGGTTTGTTGGGACGATTCGTCCGAGGCGTTGATTTTGGGACCACAGATGATCAAGATACGGTCAAGGTGCAGTACTGCATAATCCGAGAAAAGATGAGGGCTGCCCAAGATAGACAGTAAGAGTTATGCACTTACGCCGCCGGATATTGAGTTCGCCAGGGGCGATAAGGTACTACTACGAGTATCACCAACCAAAGGAGTAATGCGCTTTTGGCAAGAAAGGAAGTTGAGTCCCAAGCACGCTGGGCCTTATGAGATCTTGGACCGCGTAGGTGAAGTAGCATATCGACTAGCCTTGCCACCGGCATTGGATAAGGTGCATAACGTGTTCCATGTATCTCAATTGCGCAAGTACGTGAGTGATCCTTCTCACGTGATTGAACCGGAGGTAGTTGAGCTAGATCAGTCCTTGACTTACGAGGAGGTACCGGTGCAGATATTAGATACTAAGGTACGGAAAACAAGGGGACGTGAGGTTAGCATCGTCAAGGTCTTATGGTCTAACCATGCCACCGAGGAGGCGACATGGGAGGCTGAGGGTGCTATGCGACAGAAGTACCCGCATTTGTTCTCTTAAGGTAAGTCAATTTTCAATCCTTGTACGTAGAATCCTTTTCTTACCTTCGGGACGAAGGCTGGTTTTAAGGGGGGGTGGAACAACGTCCGTATTTAACCCGAACTTCGAGGACGGTTTTGTCTTAAAGGGGGGATGTAATATCCCAAATTTTGACTTCCTAATTAATTAGTATGATTAGTTAAATTTTGGAAATTATGTGATTTTTTTTAATTAAATGGAAGGATTAGTTAATAATTAAAAAGGATTTTAATTATTTTGTGCAATTAAAAGGGCAATTAAAAAGGGGTTTTCTTTTATTCTTCTTTTCCTTCCTTATTTCTCCAAAAAAAAAAAAAAAGTGAAACCCTAAGACCCCACCCCTGTCACGACTTTTTGTAAGGAATAAGGAGAGAAGATTTCTCCTTGGTGTTGAGGATTTTCATGATGCCGTCGTTGGTAAGCTTCATCTTTCCTACAATTCGAGTATGACGATCGGCCGGCCAAGGCCATGGCCGATCCACTTATGCATATGGAGGGGAGTGGTTTCAAATTTAGGGCTTTTGATTCATTAGATTTGTGTTGTGATTTTTCCTTCCTTCTATCCATAGATATAAATTCGGCTTCGTGGAAGAGCGATTCTAACTCGTTAGCAAGGCTTTCAAAAACGCAGCACAACCGGGTAAGAATATTTCTATAGTTGTGTCTTCGCTTGATTGAAAAGTGGAAGTTTTAAGTGACTCGTAGGGTGGTGTATGGTTCGGGATGTTTGGTGTTGTTGTTCGAGGTTATTGAATGTAATTCGGGGTCGTTTCTAATGTGTTTTGGGGTATAATGTTGTCATGTTTCGTAGTATAGTGTCACAAATGTTTTATTGAAGGCGTTACGCTCGCTTGTGGAGTTTTGGGGATGTTAAACATCCAATTTGGTGTGTTGTTGCTTTGGTTTAAAGCCTATGATGTTATGGTACCGTTAGAAAGGAATTATGTGTTTGCTGTGTCTGCTTTTTGTTTGTTTTTGTGTTGAAGGATCGAGGTGAAATCGTGTTGAAGATTTTAGGGTTTAGTTGAAACCAGTGTTGACGGGCGTCTCGCTTTGAGTGGACGGGCGCCCAGCTTTTGTTTTGGTTCGACGGACGTCCGGTTACTCGGACGGGCGCCTGGCGGTGATTTTTGATTCGTGATGATGTACGCTTTCAGTGGACGGGCGTCTCGACTAGCCGGACGGGCGCCCAAGAGTTAAAAATTGATTCAGATGTAGAAACTTTTGGTGGACGGGCGTCGCTTTGAGTGACGGGCGCCCGCTTTTGGACGGGCGCTCGTTATCCAAACGGGCGCCCAACCTTTTAAACGGGCGCCCAAACTTTAAGTGTCCTTATTTCGTGTTAGTTATTGTTAAATCTTATTAACATGCTTTGTGAGTTGGGTTTTGATGGTGTTATCATTGTGGAACCTGATTTTTGAGGCATTGAATGTTCAGTAGACCCGTAGTGGTTGGGCCCGGATAGGGTAGCTACCGGCCGCCGGGTATCCGGGAGTGGAATTGCCTTACGACTTTAATGACCTTCCGTTTTGGGGAGTTGCGCATGATGTAATGTTGGGCCGGATAGGGTATCTCCGAATCCGATAACCCGGAGAGGAAATCCTTGCACCCCAAGACGTGTGGACCATTTTAATAATGGTACCATTGATGACCCTTAGAATGTGCACATTCGGGACCTTTAGTATGTATGGATTGTGGTGTTTCATATCTTCTATGGAATGGTCGATCGCTTATCGCTTGGTCGTATTTGTTATGTGATGGTTGATGCCTGTAGAGAAGTTTCCTTAATTTGTCGTTAACTTTCGCTCTACGATATATTAGATTTATTCTTACTCAACTTTATAGTTGACGGTTTTACTTTTGTTTAACCCTGCTATGATCCATTTATGGGGAGCGATCCTTAGCGGTGTATGTCTTTGGATGATTGCTTGTTGGCCGGGATGGTGCGGGAAATTGAGAGCCACGTAGTCACCGCCACACGCTTTTCATTTTGTTGGATGTTAAATATTTAAGATTTTAATTACGCCCGCGTATTTTTCATTTTCTTCGGGATATTGTACGACTTTAACATTTTTAATAATGAATGGTGGATGTTATTTTTCTGCTGTGGGATGTTGATATTACCGCCACGATCGTGTGTCGTGATGAGTGGCACTACGGTGACCAATGCCGGCGGCCGACGGGATTGGAAACCGGGGTGTTACAATAATGGAAAAGATCAACTTCATGTTTTTCAGCACAAAGCTAATGAATGAATATTTTTGGGATATTCAAGTGTCAGCAAAGCATTCAGAGTACTGAACAAGAGGACTAAAATCAAGCATGAATAATCGATACATGTTGTATTTGATGAACCAAACTTTCCTGGTGAAGAAACTGAAATCAGACAAAAATCGCCAACCTCGCTTACAGTTTTACTAAATCGCTTTATGTTGACATTGGAAGATTAAGGATTTCAGAATCATCAGATCAAGATCAACCTCAGTTTCCAACAATTGAAGAACCTACAGTTGAACAACATGATTCTGACCCAGTTCAAGACGATCAAGATGAAAAAAATCGAGAACAAATTCCTGAAGAACCAGTTCAACAGAATGTAGATCCCTTGATGCAACCTCTAGTACACCAATGGATGAGATATCACCCAGAAGAACAATTGATTCGTGATACTCAAGCTGGTGTTCGAACAAGACATCAACTAGATGCAATGATTCATGTTTCTTATCTCAATATGAACCTAAAGAGATAGAAGAAGCTTTGAAAGATCCAAATTGGATTTTAGCTATGCAAGAAGAACTAAATGAGTTTGAAAGAAATCAAGTTTGGGAACTAGTAGACAAACCAGATCATGTAAACATCTTTGGCACCAAATGGGTTTACAGAAACAAGCTTGATGAAAATGGGAATATCATCAGAAATAAAGCTAGGCTCGTAGCTAAAGAATATTCTCAAGCTGAAGGCGTAGATTTTGATGAAACTTATGCACCAGTTGCAAGGTTAGAAGCAATCAGACTATTTCTTGCCTTTGCAACATACAAGAAATTCAAAGTGTACCAGAGGGACGTTAAAAGTGCATTTTTGAATGGAATACTTGAAGAAGAAGTCTATGTTCAACAACCTCCTAGATTTGAGATCAAAGATCAAGCTAATAAAGTTTTTAAACTGAGAAAATCTCTATGTGGACTAAAGCAAGCACCAAGAGCTTGGTATGAAACTCTATCTCACTTTCTAGTGGATAATGGATTTATCAAAGGAACCATTGACAAGACTCTATTCAGAATGAAAGTTGAAGAAAGTACTTTACATGTCCAAATATATGTTGATGACATTATCTTTGGATTAGAGAATGAACAACTCTGTGAAAAATTTGCAAGTTTAATAAAGAGAAAATTTCAGATGAGTATGA
Source organism: Gentiana macrophylla (assembly GCA_026214975.1). NCBI lineage: Eukaryota > Viridiplantae > Streptophyta > Magnoliopsida > Gentianales > Gentianaceae > Gentiana > Gentiana macrophylla. The sequence continues at coordinate 53,738,162 of CM047807.1, read as the reverse complement.
TGGGAGAACTAAGTTACTTTCTAGGGTTACAAGTGAAACAAATGGACCATGGGATTTTCATTCACCAAACTAAGTATGCAAGAGAATTGATCAAGAAGTTTGGAATGGAGAAATCAGCTGGCATATCAACACCAATTGGGACTAACATCAGATTAGATGAAGACAAGGATGGCAAGGATGTGGATCAAACTCTCTACAAAAGAATGATTGGAAGCTTACTCTATCTTACAACAAGTAGGCCAGATATATCCTTTGCTATTAGTGTTTGTGCCAGATTTCAAACGAGACCTTAGGAAAGTCATCTCACTGTTATCAAAAGAACTTTGAAATATTTGAAAGATACAGAAGGAGTTGGAATATGGTATTCAAGAGAAGGAGAATTCAAGTTGATATCCTATTCAGACTCAGACTATGCAGGATGCAAAGTGGATAGAAAAATCACCTCAGGCACATGTCAGTTGCTAGGAAATCGTCTTGTGTCTTGGTTTAGTAAGAAACTGAATTCTATTTCCACTTCAACACCTGAAGCTGAGTACATAGCAGCTGGAAGCTGTTGTGCTCAAGTTTTATGGATCAGACAACAATTGAGAGATTATGGGATAGAAGAGTGAATGATTCATATAATGTGTGATAATACAAGTGAAATTGCAATAACTGACAACCCAGTTTTGCACTCAAGGACGAAACACATTGATGTGAGACATCACTTCATAAGGGATCATGTAGAAATGAATGATATTACAGTTCTCTATGTCCCGACTGAAGATCAGTTGGCTGACATTTTTACCAAGCCTCTGGACAAAGAGAGATTTTCCAAACTGAGAACTGAGTTGGGTATAATCAAAGTCAGTTAAGTCAGTTTAAGCCAAGAGAATCGTCAAGGGGATTGATCTTTGTTATGCTGGGTGCGCTCACTTAACAGATCAGTCATTGATATCAATAATCTCAAACTGAAGTGAAGAATTGACGGAAATGAATATTTCATTAACTGACATCAAGCATAGGTTTACCCAGTCAAAGAAAGTCAAACGGTTGAAAGGATAAAACCGACAACGGTTATATCGCATTTAATTAGCGCGTTTATGACAGAACCTGGTCCCTGTACAACCCCACTATTGTCAGAACAGTACATGCATCGATTACACAAACCATCATGGAATTTGAAAAGGTGGTACAAAATATTTACAAAATCATGCAAGATATACGAACCGTCAGCACACCCCCCTTATATATATCCAATCCTTTTTCATATCTTACCTTACTCTCAAAGAAAAATTCTAACTTTATCTCTCTCAAAAGCCAAAAAAAATTAAAATCACACCTTTTTCAGAATATCAGTAATGGCAGCCTCAAAGAAATCACAAGAAGAATGGCTTATTACTGAGTTGGATACTTTATCATTCGAACAATATGAAGAACTCTACAACAATACCCAGTTAGCAAGTCTTATGTGCGAGAAGATCAAACATCAGCCAGGATTAAGAGACATCCTGTAAGTAAAGTTCAAGGAAGATCGTGATGTAGAAGGAATTTTACAGTTCTGGGAAAACATGAGATTGGTAAGACAATCTCTGATTACAAAAGTTCGAGGAGAAAGGATTATTCTCAATGAAGCAGTCATCAGAATGCTATTTGATTTCATGGAACCACTTGTGAAATCAATAGATTTGAGTTGTTTACCACTCAAAATAGAGATTTTTCTCAAGCAAATTTCCTTAAGAAAGGAACCAGCAACCGTCGGCACTCATTTCAACGATCAGAAACCTGAATTTGGACTCATCAGCAAATGGCTCAGCTGGCATGTTATTGGAAGATACAAAGGAATTTCCAGTTTATCTGAAGACAACATTTATCTGATGAACATAATCTGGGACGAACTTGAGTTCAATTGGGCAGGTTATATATTTAATCCGATAAAAGAGCAACACTTAGCTAAATTGGAAAGTGTTCGAAAAGCTCAAGCTGAAGAAAGACCACTTGTTGGGAGATTTCGATTGAAGAAAACACTCAGTGGCATTATTCAACATTACTTGGAAAGAATCAAGGAAGGAAATTTAGCAGAACGAACTGGTGGATCTGGATGAAGAATGGATACGTCCACAGGAGATGTTGCTCTAGTACATTCTAGGAAAGAAACCTCCAAGAAATCTCAACCTGAAGTCAATGAGAAATATGTGTCTCAGCAAACAGCTGAACACAAAGGAGTCAAGCGAAAAGCTAACTCAGAGATAGTTAAGTCATTGGCAAATGTTTGTTCCCAAGCACTTCAAGTCAGTCAGCACCAACTGAGGGGAAAAACAACTGACTACTGAAGTCACTAGACAGGACGTTATCGCAACTGAAATTGTTTCCCATTTACAATAGACGATTTCGAAGAAACAAGTTTCCGTTATGCATCTTTGAAAAGGTGCAATAAGAATTTCAAGAAGAACTACCAAAGAACAACCCGACTTACTATTTTGAAGCTGAAAGAATCATCAGGCTGATGAAGATGAAACTCAAAACTGAAGATTGTAGGGAAGCTACTCTAGCAAGTGAAGAAAAGTCATTATTGGAAAACTTGAAATCAAGGATTTACACACTCTAGTTCCAATGAATGAATTTCTCACAAATTGTTTCAGAAGATTCACTGAGATAGCTGAACGAGGAAAATTAGCAACGTCATCAGTCTTAGATAATCAAAATAAGAAGGATGATGACAAAGATGATGAATCTAAGAAATAGAGTTTGAAGAAGAAAAGCTGAGACTACTAAACGAAAGATAGAAGCTTGAAGAAGAACTGAAGAAATACAAATCAGCAGCAGATCCTTTTGTTCGAAATATACAAGAACTGACTGAAGAGCAGCTAATTGAAAAATACAGTCAACCTAGTGAAAGGAAAACTACTCTTACAAAGGATTTGTGGATGAAGTCTGTCAATGATCCTAGCATTATCAAACTCAAGTACAGAGACAAGACTTATGAAGAATCTCTTGTTTACTTCTTATCTGATCAGTATCACAATCAGAGGATGGCACACCATAAGAAGATCAAGAAGATTGAAGAAAAAATGCAAATCAGAGACAGGATTGAACAAATGAAAGCTGATGTTGCAGAATTTGAAAGCTATTACAAGGATGTAGCAGCTTTACCAAAGCTAGTCCTGTGGAGAAAATGGAAGCGTTCCAGTCAAGTAGATTATCAAGACATTCTTCAAGGAAGACACTAAACTAGAAAAAGCTTATCAACTTCATGATAAGGAAAGGAAATATACCTTAGTTACACAAAGAGCACAGAGAACAGTTTAGCTCTTATTTCAGTTTATTATCAACTGGTTAACTATTCTAGTTTTTGCTTATTCTTAATGAAAACTAGTTTCCAGTTTAACATTGTTTTAATTGTTATTTATCTTTAAGCTTTTCTTTTAAGGGGGGTTTTGGCATCATCAAAAAAGGGGAAATTGTTGGAAATAAAATTTATATTTTGATGATTATTCATCGTATTCACTCAATATTTATTTTAACCCCATTGATGAAGTGCGGAAGCTAGTTGTTATAGTGAAAAGCTAAAAAATGTCTAGAACTGAATGTATAGGTTTTACTAGAGTCTGATACTTGTATAGATTACATCAGACACGCACTATAATAGATAGAAGTGTTGTAAAACTGAAAACTGGAAAGACAAGTCATCTAAACTGAAACTGACTCAGACTACACCAAGACAGAACTGAAGAAGGTAAGTTCGCTAATGGAACAGACTTGGTTGGCTTATTTAGAAGACAGAAGAACTGAGGGACACAGACTCAGTTATAGAAGATTAAAGGACTGAGAACTCAGACTCAATTATGAAAGTCGAGATTGTAAAGTTAGACTTCAGGCAAGTTTGTGGTGACCTGAACTGACTTTATGGATCTTGTATAAAGACCTAAGAGTCATAAGCACAATGAATTCTTTGAAGATATATGCTTACGTACTCTGGTTAAGTCAATTATAATCAGATAAAAATCTAGAGTACTGATATTTGAAGAAGAGTAAAATCTCAGTTAATGCTCCAAGTCAGTCAAGAAACTAACAACTGACAAACTCAGTATAAAAATGATAAGGAAACTCAGTATTATAAGTCAGTCATCCAAAAAACTGATAGTACAGTCGAACATTGTAAAGGAAGCAATTCTATTGGATGAAATACTGAAAAGTCAGAACGGTCATAAAATATACCCGTTACAAGATAGACGTTGATACATTTCAAATTCAAGCAAGATGAACGTTGGACCTTACACTATAAATAGAGGAATTTGCACCAAGGATAATATATAGAGAAATACGATGAATTAACAAGATTACAAGCATTTCTGTGCAAAAGTATCGTTCATTCGAATTGCTATCATCTCTGCACTAACAAGATCAATCAAGAATTTCTTCCAGTTTTCAAGATACACAAAACTTATGTAGATTTAGACACTTTGAAGAACCACAAAAAAAAATCAATTTATTGATTCTCAGCCCAACTTTGATTCTTAATCAAAGGTCAAGACTGTGAAGCAATCCGGTGAAGGATTTGCCAAGAACAGTTGTATCAGCAGTCGGGTAGACTGTGTTTGTGGTGGTAGCAGGTGAAGAGGCATATGTAACACTTCAAGGACCAGTGGCTCAAGCATTTTAAGAGTAGCAATCCAACATGTTCTTTGATTGTTTAGATAGTGAAGCTAGGATTAGCCAAGGACTATTGTTTAGGACTTTTTGTAACAGCTCACCTCAAGAAGTTCTAGTGGAATTTTCCTCCTACACCACATGGGAAGAGAGGACTGACAGGATTATACCACATGGAACCTCTATAACTCTTGTTTTATTTACTTTACGCACTTACATTCTTTTACAGCATTTATTTATGTTTATATAGCATACTGAAGAACTGATTATTACACTGACTCACAGCTCACAAACTGACATTCATCAGAATTTAGTTTAACACACTCAGCTTTCACATAGAATAACAAGATCAATTAAAGGCTAAAATTATATACGATGCCGGTTGACTCAGTTTGTTATAAGTCAGTTTTGTCTAAGACTCATCTTAGTCAGCTTAACTCTGCACAAGTTTTAACTGAACTTAAATCGCTTAAAATCTAGCTTTTGGTGACAAGTTTATTCACCCCCCGCCCCCACTCTAAACTTGTGTCGGCCTTTCTAAGGGACCAACAAGGCCCTTCAACATGGTAGGCTCTGCAAGCCAGGTGGCAATTAGCTATATGAGGCCAGACTTAAAGAGTTTCAAGCTGGTGAGGACCTGCTACAAAATACGGTCGCAGACCTGCTACCCAGTGCCCCAGTATGTCTTCGACTCAGCTCTCCAGTACGCCCTCAGATCAGCACCAAGATTATGCTGCCAATTCCTAGGATTAGGCCTTTGTTATTTTGTTTAAAGACTTGTTAACAATCTTGTAATAATTTCCAACTTTTGTTGTTTTCTATTCTTGACTATTTGTGCCTTTTGGGCACTTGTTCTGTAACCAATCTTTTTATCTTGGCGCTCAGCCTTTTTGCTAAAATCTATTAGCTTTTGTTTTTGCCTTTGATTTTGCCTTTGCTTTTATTTCAAGCATAACTTTCTTTAGGGATCCTCTACCCCCCTAAAGTACATCTTTGTTAAAGCTTTGATTTTGGAATGATGTACTTCAGTGTATGCGCTGATCGTCCGGCTCTAGCGTAATTCAGCGCTGATCATCTGTCCTACAGACTTTGAGAGTTTGATTATTCAAACTGTCTAAGTATATCTAATATGATCATCTGAGCAATATATTACTCCGGCTTTCTAAGCCAAAATAAATTTTTATTTTTAGTTTGTTGGCTAACTTTTTGAATTTGACATGCGGATCAGTTCGTTGGGTCCGTCCTGCAGACCATTTGAGTTCGTCCTAGGCAAACTTTTCTGAATCCGACTTTTGGATCAGTTCGTTGGGTCTGTCCTGCAGACCATTTGAGTTTGTCCTTGGCAAACTTTTCAGAATCCGACCTGTGGATCAATTCATTGGGTCTGTCCTACAGACCATTTCAGTTTGTCCTTGGCAAATTTTTCTATGTCAGACCTGCGGATCAGTTTGTTGGTCTGTCCTGCAGACTATTTGAGTTTGTCCTTTGCAAACTTTTCTGAATCCGACCTGCAGATCAGTTCGTGGGGTCTGTCCTGCAGACTATTTGAGTTTGTCCTTGGCAAAATTTTCTGAATCCGACCTACGGATCAGTTCGTTGGGTCTGTCCTACAGACCATTTGAGTTAGTCCTTGGCAAAATTTTCTGAGTCCGACCTGTGGATCAGCTCATTGGTTTGTCCTGTAAACTGTTTGAGTTTGTCCTTTACAAACTTTTCTGAGTCTGAACTGTGGATCAGTTCGTTGGTCTGTTCTGCAGACTATTTGAGTTTGTCCTTTGCAAACTTTTCTGATTCCGACCTGCAGCTCAGTTATTATTAATCAAATACAATAAACAAATGACAAACTTTATATGGTCCTTCCCAGTTCGGATCAAGCTTTCCCTGACGTAGTTGCTTGCTGACCTCGTTCTTTATGAGCACTAGATCTCCCTATTTGAAGTATGAGTGTTTAACTCAGGAATTGTAGTACTAAGAGATTCGCTCCTTATATATTGACATTCTTATGAAGGCCACATTTTGAGCTTCTTCCAAGTCATCCATGGAGTGCCTGAGCTCAGCGAACTGCAGATCTTCCGAGTAGAGCACTGTTCGTGGTGATGATTGACCGATCTCTGCCGGGATCACTGCTTCGCAGCCTATGCTAAACTGAACGGGGTTTCTTTTGTGGCCGATTTAGGCGTTGTTCTGTATGCCAATAAGATGTTAGGCAAATGCTCAGTCCAACTTCCCCCTACATCCTCTAGGCGTAGCCCTGTCTTGATCTGCATGTTGGTCTGTTCAACATGTCCATTAGCTTGGGGATACACTGAGGTGAAATGCTGGGTTATATGTAATTCGGCACACCATTCCTCGACAATCCTATCTTTGAATTGAGTTCCATTGTCTGAGATTAAAGTTTTTGGTATTTCATACCAGCACACTAGGTTTTTCCAAAGAAACTTCTGTATCTGTTTCCCTGTTATGGTAGCCAATGGTTCAGCTTCAACCAATTTGGTAAAGTAATCCACTGCCACTATCAGAAATTGTACATTGCCGGGAGCTCTTGGGAGTGGTCCCATTAAATCTACCCCCATTGATCGAAAGGCTAAGGGGATGCCACCGGAACCATGTCTTGAGATGGTTGATGCGACAGGTTATCGTGTGTTAAGGGTCAATTTGTAGCGTTTTATAAGGATATATTTTATATCAATATTCCCCATATATGGATGTTTTTCGTAGAATTCGAGCTTATAATCGATTAATTGAGCAAATGACGTTTTGAATAGTTAAAATGCAAAATCGAGTAAATATCGTGGTTTTATTATCTATTTTGTATGGTTTTACGTTTTGCTCGGTTTTGTCAGCTTTTAGGTGCACAAATGTGGAATGGAAGAGGTCTAAATGATGTTTGATTGAAGATTAAAGTGGAAAGAAAGAGATACAAGAGGATGAAGATGAAATAAAGCTTGGGAAAATCCCGAAAACGACTCGTAATACGACGGACTAGTCAAAAGGCGTTTCAAGAAGAGTCCTTAATGAAAGTTGTAGAGTTTTCCGAGAGCTTTTTTATGACATTCGGATCATAATTTTTGGAGGTCTACAACTCAAGATATGAATTTTAGAAGTTGCAAGGCAGAAATTTGATACAGGATGATCAGCTTCTCAGCAGAACCGACTTACACATTGCCACAGCCGACATATATTTCAATTTCCTAATTAATTAGGATAATTTCAGCCGCAATTATTTAGAAGTAGCCGACATACTCCTCTATAAAAATCAGCAGCTTGTAACCCTACATCCAATAATTCATTATTTACATTCAGCCGCATTATTCACAGTAAAGCAGCGGCAACTTGGCTTTTCAAGGCCGGTCACCCGAGCCTTGTGCTCGGGTGATCCGGGTTAGATTAGGATGTAGTTTTCTTCCATTTTCGATTCATGGATTCAATCATGTACCAAAACTACGTGAGTTTATTTATTTAATTTATTCACCCTTATTCGCTTTTTTGTGATCTTTTAATTCATGTTGTATCGTTCTATGATTATGATGCTATTATGTGAATTAGATCGAGAGATCAGTTTTGCTATTGATGTTTACAACATACGGAAGTTGCGTAGACTAGATCACCATAGAAAGATAGGATTTTTAATCATTAATGATGACAAGTTAATTGGTTAATTATCTAGGTTGTTAGGTTCTAAAATATAAGAGTTAACCCGAATCTACACCTTCGCTTTTGTATGGAATATTGATCTCAACATTCGGAAGAGGAGAGATCGATAATTGAATTCACTAAGGAATTAGGGATTCATAGCTTGAGAAATAGATTCACTAAGGAATTAGGGATTTGTATCTCGTGTAAAGGTGAAACCACAATTTGAATTGAAATCATGAGATGAAATAGATTGAAATCACTTGGTTTGTGCCTTCGCTTGATCCCATGTATCTTTAGTTTAGTTTAGGTTGTGTTATTTTATTTCGTAGGTTAGATTTATTTTAATTGCTCTTTCGCTTATTTTATTTGTTCTTTCGTTTATTCGTTTTCCTAAGTAACAATTGAAAGGAATTAGTGAAATTAGATTCAACATCCCAATTCCTCAGTGGATCGACCCTTACTCACTTCGCTTACTATCAATTACCCGGTATTCGGCCGGTTAGAGTTAGTTTTGCATCGTAGTTAGGGTTTATAAATTTTCTTTTGTTTAATGATGCAAAATCCTCCGAACAAAAGTGGCGCCGTTGCCGGGGAATCGGTGCTTTGTTGAATATAATTAAATTAATTTTTCTATTTTGTTACGTTTCAATTATCTTTATTTTAATAAAAGTAGCGTTAAGTGCATTGAGAGTTTTTATTTTTGCCATGTTTCGATGACCGTTAGGTTAAGAATGTGCAAAAAGTTTTTTACTCAATGTATGAAACGTGAATTACATGTTTATGTGTTTTCTGATCTAACCCTCTGTGCTTAAATTTGTCCGTGGCTGCTTTGATGAGGTTGTGTATGAAAAGTATGCAGAATATTTAGGGTGTGTTGTGTTGTTCCTACGTTCCTGTGCGTATTTCGATGACTGAACGAGCGTTCAAGTAAGTGAACGCCCGTCCAGTCCCTAACAATGCAGGTAACCGAGCGTTTGAGGGGTGGAACGGCCGTCCGGTGCAAAAAGTTCAACTCTGATCTGATGACAAGAACCAGACGGGCGTCTGACTTGTTGAACGCCCGTCCGGCCTGCATAAGTGTGGAACACCCGTTTGAAATTTTAAACGCACGTCCAGGTTCTGAATTTTTCTTGCTTTGAATTTTTAATGCTTTATTTAATATGGATTTCTTTCATACGAGCTTCTGTGGCTAATTTCTTTTACGTAGATGTTCTGAGCTTGCATATTCATATCTTTCCATCTACGAATCCATGTTAAATAACTGCTTAACTTTTATATACATGATTCATCTAGGCATGTTATAGTTACTGTCGGTTCTCGTAAGCTATAACTGTTCTTATCATTGTTAGTGGCTAATGTCGGTTTCCGTATGCTACATATCGTTATGATGAATCTTTTAAGCTTTGAGACTTATGTGCTTCCTTGTTATTTTTATAACTCATTTGGGTAGTAACTGTCGGTTTTCCGTTGCTACGATGAAAACCTTATGCGTTATATATGTTTAGTATAGCTAACTGTTGGTTTCTATAATGCTATCACCTTTGATGAGTATTAAGGCGCGCGTCTGCGCATGTAATGAACAAAGACTGCTCGCTTATCGTAACTTTGTCATTATTTGGTAGACGTTTATTATATACATGTCATCTTTTGCAAATGAGTGGGCTAGTTTTCTTTCTTTTATTTTCTTTTATTTTTGCATATCATTTAGATGCATATCATTTAGTTGCATGTCATCTAGTTGCATTGTTTTTCTATTTTTCTTTTATTTTTCTTGAGCGTAGTTAATCGCCGGTTTCGTAATACTACCTCGTTTTCTTTATTTTTAGTTTCTGCATAGGCCGTAGTCACTGTAGGGTTGTCCGCCAAACTTGCTCAGCCTGAGCATGTCAGAATTTATTTTTCTATTTATTTTATTTTTAGGATTGCATATCATGTAGATTGCATTGTAGTATATTTTCATATAGTTGCACCTAGCCTACGATTTTGTAGTATTTCATGTATAGTATTCAATCTTTAGTTGAGCTTAAGTTGAAAAATCTCTATGATCCTTTTCTTCATGTGCTTTATATATGTAATCTTTTCTTTTTCCCCGTAGACTCTTTTTGCACTAATCAAGTCTGCAGGATACTTTCTATAGCTATTGTGCACTTTAAAGATGTATTCGGTTGTCCCGTGATGCTCCACGCTCTCATCGAGCTATGCAAGCAATCCTGGTTCTTGTTGGTTCCTCCGCACTGCCAAATCCAATCCGCTAAGTTCTCTAATTTATTATTTCGTATAACTTGAGGACAAGTTGCAATCTAAGTGTGGGGAAGGGATAGATGATTTATGTGTCTACTTTCGCTTGCTCATATTTTTAGTATTTCTATGAAAAGTGCTTAATTTTCAAATTTTTGTTATATCCCGAGTAGACAAAGGCATATCTTTGCTTGAGTTTATATCATTTTTGCTATATTCTCAGTATATTTAGTAATTTTAGTTGTTTCACCCGACACTCTTTTTCACATGCCATAGTAAATGATGAGCTAAATGTTGAAAGCCTACCCCATTTTAGTTGGAGATTTTTGATGATTATAGCATGTTTCTTTGCTTATGTACAATTCTTGAAAAGTTTAGTAGTTTGTATTCTAGGATTAAAGCATGACATACTGTGAATATCTGTAAGTTTGAATGTGATAAGTGAAATGTGATTAATTCTTTGCAATAGTAATAAATTGTTTACTTGAGGTGTTATGCTCAGTGGTCTGTGGTACTAGAAAATAATCTTTTCCACTGCCAGCCAAAAATCTCTAAGTAAACATAATTGTAATTGTGTGTGTCGGAAGCTGGTTTATGATTTGAGTGCGGTAGGGTATACAACGTATGTCCTATTCCACCATGATGACCAAAAGCTCACGACATACCGGTTTATAGTCGCCTTATGATTGGAGTAAGGTAGGGATTATCTTGAAATGTCCTATTCTCGCTATAAGGGCAAAAGCTTATTCTCGATGTGTGTTAGAAAAGTGTGAAAAAGTGAAAATATTGAAATATATTATTATGAATAAGTAAGGACTTAGTTATCGTTAATCTTATACCCAGTATAAATGAAGGATATGTTGTAGGGATTATCCTCTCCTGAGTCCATCGAAAATGTTTTAGATATTCTCTACTATTTCTTTTTGGGATATGTATGTTTTGTAAAGTGCTCATTATAATTTTTGAATATTTCTAACTTAGATGGGAAACCGGGCTAGTTTTGGTTTGAATAACTTTCAAATTGTGGAACTTAGTGGAAGTTTATTATGGCTATGCACACACTACACGGGTGAACTTCTAAGTTATTGAATATACTTCATATTTGTATGGATGTTTATTTGTCTCGAGCTTGACTTTGTTTTGTTTTGCTCTGGACGAGCAAAAGATAAGTGTGGGGGGAGTTGTTAAGGGTCAATTTGTAGCGTTTTATAAGGATATATTTTATATCAATATTTCCCATATATGGATGTTTTTCATAGAATTCGAGCTTATAATCGATTAATTGAGCAAATGACGTTTTGAATAGTTAAAATGCAAAATCGAGTAAATATCGTGGTTTTATTATCTATTTTGTATGGTTTTACGCTTTTGCTCGGTTTTGTCATCTTTTAGGTGCACAAATGTGGAATGGAAGAGGTCTAAATGATGTTTGATTGAAGATTAAAGTGGAAAGAAAGAGATACAAGAGGATGAAGATGAAATAAAGCTTGGGAAAATCCCGAAACGACTCGTAATCTGACGGGCTAGTCAAAAAGGCGTTTTCAAGAAGAGTCCTTAATGAAAGTTGTAGAGTTTTCCGAGTGCTTTTTATGACATTCGGATCATAATTTTTGGAGGTCTACAACTCAAGATATGAATTTTAGAAGTTGCAAAGCGAAATTTGATACAGATGATCACTTTCTCAAAGCAGAACCGACTTACACATTGCCACACAAATGATATATTTCAATTCCCTAATTAATTAGGATAATTTCAGCCGCAATTATTTAGAAGTAGCCGACATACTCCTCTATAAAAAGCAGCAGCTTGTAACCCTACATCCAATAATTCATTATTTACATTCAGCCGCATTATTCACAGTAAAGCAGCGGCAACTTGGCTTTTCAAGGCCGGTCACCCGAGCCTTGTGCTCGGGTGATCCGAGTTAGATTAGGATGTAGTTTTCTTCCGTTTTCGATTCATGGATTCAATCATGTACCAAACTACGTGAGTTTATTTATTTAATTTATTCAGTCCTTATTCGTTTTTTTGAGATCTTTTAATTCATGTTGTATCGTTGTATGATTATGATGCTATTATGTGAATTAGATCGAGAGATCAGTTTGCTATTGATGTTTACAACATACGGAAGTTGCGTAGACTAGATCACCATAGAAAGATAGGATTTTTAATCATTAATGATGACAAGTTAATTGGTTAATTATCTAGGTTGTTAGGTTCTAAAATACGAGAGTTAACCTGAATCTACACCTTCGTTTTGTATGGAATATTGATCTCAACATTCGGAAGAGGAGAGATCGATAATTGAATTCACTAAGGAATTAGGGATTCATAGCTTGAGAAATAGATTCACTAAGGAATTAGGGATTTGTATCTCGTGTAAAGGTGAAACCACAATTTGAATTGAAATCATGAGATGAAATAGGATTGAAATCACTTGGTTTGTGCACTGTTTGATCCCATGTATCTTTAGTTTAGTTTAGGTTGTGTTATTTTATTTCGTAGGTTAGATTTATTTTAATTGCTCTTTCGTTTATTTTATTTGTTCTTTCGTTTATTCGTTTTTCCTAAGTAACAATTGAAAGGAATTAGTGAAATTAGATTCAACATCCCAATTCCTCATGTGGATCGACCCCTTTACTCACTTCGCTCTACTATCAATTACCCGGTATTCGGCCGGTTAGGAGTTAGTTTTGCATGGTAGTTAGGGTTTATAAATTTTCTTTTGTTTAATGATGCAAAATCCTCCGAACATCGTGCACCTGGCATGATTTGCATTTTTCCACCAACTATTTAGCATTTTCCAACATGGTTGGCCAATAGTAGCCGAATAGCTTGCACTTCCTTGCTAAGGTCCGAGCTCCAAGATGATTTCCACAAATGCCTAAGTGTATCTCTCTAAGAAGGTAGTTCCCTTCTTCACTTGTTACACATCTAAGCCATATTGCAATATACAACCTGCGATAAAGCACATCTTCGAATAGCGAATATCTGGTCGCTAGGAGTTTTATCTTCCTAGCATGAATCCTGTCTTGAGGTAAAATGTTATCTCAGAGATAGGACACGATGGGATCCATCCATGTACTGACCTGCCTAATCTTCTGAATCACCTGCTGATCGTAGCTTCTCTCCTTTAAGAGCTCCACTGGCACTTTTCTTTCTGACATGAAGTTTGAAGCCAATTTTGACAATGCATCGACTCTTCTGTTCTCATTTCGGGGTATTTGGTCGACCTAGACCTGTTGAAACTTTTCCAACAGGGTTATAGCTCTCGTTAAGTACTTCTTCATGGGTTCCTCTTTGGCTTCATATTTTCCATTTATATGATTCACAACGAGCTGTGAGTCGTTGTACACCTGCAGATTATCTACCCCAAGCTTGTTTGCCAACTTAAGCCCGGTAATCAAGGCTTTGTACTTAGCTTCGTTATTAGTAGGCTTGAAATCAAACCACAGAGCGTAGGGAAACTCTTCCCCTTTTGGACTCACGAGTAGAAGGCCTGCCCCTGCTCCGTCTTTGCTGGTTGCGCCGTCAACGTACAGGTTCCAATTCTTGTCCTCTTGCTTTGGTTGGTCGTCATCCAAGCGAACAGCTATCCCTTCAGCCAAGAAGTCCACTAATGCTTGTGCTTTGATGGCAGTTCGAGGACGAAAGTCAATGTCATATTCTACCAGTTCGACAACCCACTTCGCTAACCTGCCTGAGGTTTTTGGTCATCTCAAAATCTGTCGTAGTTGTTGGTCGGTGATCACAATAATATGATGTGCCTGGAAATAAGGTCTCAGCTTCCTTGAGGCATACACTAACGCCAAAGATAACTTCTCAGCATTTGAATATCTGACCTCTGGTCCATGGAGTGCTTTTCTTACAAAGAAAACCGGTACCTGCTGTCCGCCTTGCTCTTTAACCAGTACTGCGCTTAATGATTCTTCACATACTTAAAAATAAATGAATAGTGGTTCTCCTACCTGAAGAGCTGTTAAGGTGGGCAGTTCGGCCAAATATACTTTCAGTTCTTCGAAGGCCTTCTGACTTTCTTCATCCCACTGAAAAGGACTAGCTCTTCTCAAAATTTTGAAAAAGGTCAAAGCACGTTGTGCCGATCTTGGTAGGAACCTGTCCAGAGCCACTATTCGTCCCGTTAAACGTTGTACCTCTTTGATATTTTTTGGTGGGGACATAGCGGTACAGCGTTTAACAGGGTCAGATCAGGGAAGAACCTAGGGTACATGATATCCAGAGATGGAATTAGGGATGAATAGAATGATCGTCTCTGGATAACATATACCCTAGGAACTTCCCTGATCTGACCCCAAACTTACACTTCTTTGGATTGAGCTTCATTTGAGTTTTCCTTAGAACTCTAAACACTTCTCTGACATCATTCAGATATTGGTCAAGAGACCTACTCTTGATCAATAGGTCATCCACGTAGACCTCCATACACCTTCCGATCTGATCGGCAGAAATTGTGTTGACAGCCCTCTGGTTGGTTGCTCCTGCATTCTTCAGGCCAAAGGTCATGGTAACATAGCAATACGTTCCAACATTTGTTATAAAGGCAGTCTTTTCTATGTCTTCCGGATCCATTATAATCTGATGGTAACCTCTGTACGCGTCTAAAAATACGAAGACTTCATACCCCACTGTTGAGTCCACTAGACGGTCAATCTTGGGTAGGGCATAACAATCCTTCAGACATGCTTTGTTGTGATCCGTGAAATCCACACACATCCTCCAGCTCCCATCTGGCTTCTTAACCAGTACAGGGTTGGCTAACCATTCAGGGTATATAACTTCTTTAATTATGTTGGCCTACAATAGTTTGGTTACCTCTTGCTTGATGACTAAGATGCGTTCAAAGGCGAAATGTCTCTTCTTTTGATGAACAGGCTTCCTGCTCGGATCTATGTTTAACTTGTGAACGGCCAGGTCTGGGGATAACCCTGGCATATCTTCCGCTTTCCAAGCGAACACATATCTGAACTCTCTCAAGAGATTCACCAAACATTCCTTGAGTGGGGCTGGAATCCATCCCCCTACGCTAACGGTCGAGTCCTCCTGCCCGTCCCATAAACGAACAGCTTCTGTCTGATCTTTAGAGGACCAGTTCTCCTCATCTTCAGGAAGCAGTTCTTCAACACTGACCTGTTGGACCATCATTTTCCCATTTATTGTCGCCGTGTAACAACTCCTGGTTGTTTCCACATCCCCTTTGATTTCTATCGAACCTTCACCCATCGGAATTTTCATGCAGACGTGAGCTGGTGAGATTAGCCCGGAGATCAATAAAAGCTTGTCTTCCCGTAATCACGTTGTACGTGGAAGGTGCCTTCACCACTACATAATCTACCATTAGGGTCCTACCCTTGGTTCCTTCTCCAAAAGTAGTAAGGAGTTTGATCACCCCCAGCGGATGAACTGGGGGTCCGGGAAAGCCGAACAGTGGAGCTGAAATAGGAGTCAGGGCGGCTTCCTTCAATTTCATCGCTCTGAACACATTATAGTAGAGGACGTTTTCGGCACTACCTGTGTCTATGCAAATTCACTTTGTTCGGTTCTTACTGATCACTGCTTCTATTACGAGCCCCTCGTTATTAGTTACTAATGGCAGTGAATCCCTTGGGCCATAAACCACCTCCCTCGACATTTTTTGCCTTTTACTAGAAGAGCTGGGGGCAGCAGACCTGCTACTGCCCGTATCTTCAGATCTTCTTGAGCTGTTCGGCCACTCTAAGATCGTATTGATGGTGTTCACAGGGCGGTTGTCCACGTGACCATCAGGATCTGGGGAATGATCCCTTCTACTCCGATATTCTTCTCGGTTATCTCTATCGTTGTTATTCCGATGCTTGAACTCACATCATCCCCGGGGTTCGGCCTGATGAGACCAATCTACGACCTCATCAAGCTTCCCTTCCATCACTACCGCGTCAATATCTCGGATCAAATCTTTGCACTATTCTGAATCCTGCCCAACGTCCTTGTGATATTTACAATATTTGTTGAGGTCTCTCCTTTCTCTGGGCCCTCTCATTGGAGGTAGAGTCCTGGCTATGCCTTTTCTTTCCATAATCATGAGGACCGGCTCACGAGATCTGTTCAAAAGGATGAAGTCTCTGTCCTGCAGAGCTCCTTTCTTCCCTATCCGATCAGAGATGGGCGTAGTTACCCGATCCTATACTGATTTTCTTTTTTTATCGGACCTATCCTCAAATTTATTCTTCTTGCCTTCACCTCTTTCCGTCTCTCTTTTGAGTCGATTTGCTTCTTCTCCCTGACAATGTTTGTAGGCTATGTCCAGACATTGTTCCATTGTCTGAAGGAGTTTGCTGTTGAGCTTAGCATGTAACCGTCCCTCTCGCATACCTTCGATGAAAGAGACAACCAAAAGCTGAGCATCCGTATCCCGCACTTGTGTGGATTCTTCGTTAAAGCGCTTTATAAAGTGTAAGACGGACTCTTCATGTTTTTGCTTTAAAGTTAACAAGTGAGTCTGATTTCTTTGGAATGGGTGAGCTGCGATGAAGGTATGGACAAACTTCCGAGTTAGAGTCCCAAAGTCAGATATCGACCTGGAAGGGATTTTATTGAACAACTCACTGTCTCTCCCTGTTAACAGGGCCGGAAAGGCTTTGCACTTCATTTCATCTAAGGCGTTATACAGGTTCATGTGTGAGATGTACTAATTCATGTGATCGTAAGGATCCTTAGACCCGCTGTAAGAGTCTATCTTGGGATCTTGAACCCCGCTGGTCGGGGGTAGTTGTCAATGTGTTCAGGGAAGGGCGACGCACAGAGCAGATCGTCTGATCGTCGTCCGAGCAAAGCGTCCAGTTCGGCCTTAGCCGTAACGTTAGATTGACGCATATTTTCGTGCTCAGTGTGGGCACTTGACTCCATGATCTCGGGCTTTTTAGGAGCTTGTTGATGGAGATTTGTCTCTGAGATCTCTGGAGGATCTCTTCCTTTGAGGGTTTTATCCAAGATTGCCTTAATGGTATCTAGATTCTTCAAGGCATCAACCAATACCTGATTGGCTGGATCTTGAAGGACTGGATTAGGCTGGTCTTCGATAATATTTGCTCTTTTCTGGGCAGCTGCATCCTGGGCTTTTCCTTGTGCGGTTGAAGCTGCTCCAACCTGTTGAGTTGGATCCTTTGGATCTGTGGTCTTTTTTCCCATAGTCTTTGATGGTGCCATGGTTGTTTGCAAGGGTTTTGGGATTGTTTCAATCGATTATCAATAGAAAACCCTCCTTCTAGCTCCAATTGACGATGCTGGAAAGCGTCTATTAATTAATACGGGTCAATCTCCTATGTGATAAAGATCTTAAACCCTAGAAACCCTAATTTGTGTAGCGTGGAACATGTTTTGTTGTTTGTTTAGACTGAGCTCTCACTTTATTTCTGAGAGTTGCCTTTGTATCCAATAACTGAATTGGAATCAAGTCATTCATAGTTCCTTAGGGTTGTTTATATAGGTGGCATTTGTCCCTATTACTTGCTATGCAAGTATTATAAATTGTCATTATTCCCTAAGGATATACACGCATTAATCCATATAATTTAGAGATAATTATGGACACATTAAATGTCAGGATTGGAGTTTTTATGACTTAGGATTGTTCCCTTATTTATCTTTAGTTATCCCTCACGTGGAATAACAGCCGGGTTGTGCAGAGCGTCATGCGCTCAGCCCCCAAGGCCACTATGGCCGAACTGGGCAATCCCTCGTTGCCAGACCTTGGCCGACCTGCGGTGGCTGGAGGAGGAATTTATGCCGATCTATGACCTGGGGTTGAAGACATGTCCTTAGGTCGGCTTCTGGGCCCCTGGCCCTTAATCATTTATTATGAATCCTCACAGGATGACAGGTGGCGTAGCTGGGGTTAGATATCATCAACATAGAATATGATTTTATGATCTTTTGTTTTAAATCATTTTAACGATCTGTTTGTACATATGTACTCTTGAATAGGATAGGGTTCATTGGTATTACCATATATATATATATATATATATATATATATATATATATGTGTGTGTGTGTGTGTGTGTGTATAGTAATTGCATAATCTGGAAATTTAAGTTTTTTTATCTCCATATTATACTTGAACTCGTGAATCTGGCCTATCGTTTACTCCATTGATTTTGCACTAGTTAATTAGTTTGACACTTTGATTGCAAATTTAAAATGTCAAAATCTGTTGCAATAAAAAATCTCCTGAAATGAATTTAGTGACTTGAATTAGTGAACTTAAGTATTAACCATTTGAGTTACTATATTATTATGAGATTACAAATCAATTGGTTATACTTGGTAGTGCAATCTAATTGAATCAAGAGTTATACCGTGTGTAAAAACTTGTTTGACAGAAATTGCAATATGTTATTCTTTTACTAGAAATTATTTTTAGAACATATAAGTGACAAGTTGTTTTTATTTCCACAATTCAATTACACTTGAACTCTTTCAATATGATCATATTAAATACTTAAGATGGATATAATGATTGTGAATATATCGGTTATTCACTAGAATTGGGTTGGTTATTCAAAAATATTAGTTTAACCGGATATAGTGTATCCATAATTGTGAGAATTGATATAATATCTCTCTAAAGGAGATAATATTTCTCCCCGAATCGGAAAATATTAAAGAAGTTTGTTGATACCGCATAAGAGGATCTCCAACATTAAAATGTTAAATCCGTCACGGGTTATTGTAGATTTTCTAGATACTGATTGTGAAAAAGTGTTGTCCGAGAATAATGGGAGAAAAATCCATTATGAATTATATCTCGTAACAAACATTGACATATATGAACCATGAGTTCATATATTATTCATTGACATAAAACCCACGAAGGGCAAATTTTATGCACATTTTGCTTACATCAATTATTTTCTAAGAAAAATGGAAAAATGAACAATAAAAGGTTCAATGTCTCAGTGATTTCTCTACATATGATGTAAAATTTGAACGATTCTTGAAAAATCCGAAATCACATAGTGGTATATAAACCGCTATAGAGATAATGTTTTCAAAAAACTCATAGAACGAGATATTTAATAAAACTACTATGTTTTAAATGTGTAAATCGTTTGAAGCGACTAAAAGAGCAACAAGGTATAGCTTGGTGCAACATATTTGATGAAGATCGATTCTCGGCATTAGGGGAGATAAAGAAAACCTCATGTTAGTATAAAAGAATGCCGATAAATTTTAACAACAAAAACGATCTTCCACGCATCAGTTTTACTGAACTATGAAAGTAATCTTACTTGTAGTATTTAGCAAGTAATATTCCAGATGTCTTAATTGAATTAAAAGAGTGACCATTTATAAATGCACCAAAAGTATAATTGATAATATTTCTTTACGACTGTAGCGTAGAAGACCGATCGGTGTAAAAAAAATCCGTGGAAAATGAATTCATATTCAGTCCTCATGACATCTCTTAAAGAGATTCGTCTAGAAGACGAAAACCCCAAAATAAAACTACACGTGCTTCAAATGATTAAATATTGGGATTGCGGAACAACCAATCCATATATTGATAAGGAATTGGTTTATGCTAATATCGAATTAGCAACGAATTTTATGGGAGAATTTTATAATAAAATATAATAGTCGTCGATGACATATTTACATCTTTATTTACTATTACTATATCTGGATCCAGTACCTAAGTCATTGGCAGAGTGACAGAAACACTCAGACTAGGTAAAAATGAAATAAGCAATTGAGGTTGAGTTTGATTTGAAAATATTTGTTTGTTAACAATCAAATATATTCTCCCATTATAGATAATTTTACGTTCCGCTAACTAATATATCTGGCAGTAACTTTGAGTTTTCATATGTCATGAACGCATATTTATGGATCGTTGGACATTAATATTGATTTGAAAATCCTTGGTGGATTTCAGAAACGAATTAATATGACAATCGCAACATGCATAATGTTAAGTCAAAAATGTCGTTAACATTCATGTTGAATGTAATATGACTATATTATAGTCCTATTGAGGAAGAAATATATAAGTAACTCAAACTTAATGTCTTGAATTTATAGCACTACGACGTGTGAGAGTTGAAATATATGCATGCAAATTGTGATTGTATTACTTTCCCCATTGTTTTTATAATTATAGTGATGACTGTGTTCCATATGTTGCACGAATGTGTATTACGCATGACAATATTTAGCCCCTATATTTAATTATCTACATAACCTCTAGAAGAGAGTAATATACAAAATTACGCTTTAGTGACAATCTAGCAAATTTTTTCACTAAGATCATTCTTTCAATTGTTTTGGAACAAAATGTGTTTATAATACTATAATGCGTATATAAGGAAGATTATTGTCATCAGGGGAACGACAACTGCAAAACTATTTTAAGCATTTGGTCTTAAAATTAATGACTGTACTCTTTTTCCCTTTAACCAAGTTTTCCCATATGGTTTTCTTAGTTAAAGGTTTTAACGAGGCAGTCAGTGCAACACATAAAAACGCATATGGTATGAATTATTTACCTTGTCGAGTTTTTTTCTCACTTGGTTTACGTTATGCAACTGAGAATAAGAAATCAATTCAACCATATAATAGACTTGCAAAAGAATGGAGAAATTGATGTGCAACAAATCAGATCAACCGACAACCTGGCAGATTTATTTTTTGAGAGATTTCCGAATGCAACGTTCGAAAGACTGGTGATGAGCATTGGGATTCGACGTTTGAAAGACATTAATTGATGCTTGGTTCGGGGGGAGTAAATCAACATAGATAAATATGTACTTTTTTCCTTAACTAAGATTTTTTCCCAATCGAGCTTTTTCTAAGAAGGTTTTAAGAAAGACTTCATGTAGAATCAAAATGATGTTAAATCTGGATTTTACAGATTTAACCATTCAGATTTATCTTCAAATCACATTGCATTAGAACTTGTTGTGTGGATCTGACCACAACAGATTCTGTGAGGCATGCGGGACATCTACCGCAATATATGTCAATCTGTACGTAGCCCTTTATATATTTTTTCTTTTTCCTCAATTCTGTCTTCCGGCACTATTACTTTCTTGACTTTTCTCAGTTATTTTTTTTCCTTTCTATTTCATTTGAAGATGGTAATAACAGGCTTTTTTCCCTTTTATTTTATAAAGCCTTCCTTTTTATTTTATAAAGCTTTGCTAATCTGTCTTTTCTTTCTCCTTTTTAAGTGCAAATTTCTGATTTTTTTTAGTAAGTTGATAAAATAAAACTCTTGCATATATAAAACACATTTAAAAGTACATATATATATATATATATGTGTGTGTGTGTGTGTGTGAGAGAGAGAGAGAGAATATGTCTTTTTATTATGATATATAGTTATTTTAATTTGTACTATATAATATAGAAGAGATTATGATGCAGTTGATCACGTGTAGAGATTCTATAAAAAGAGAAAAAAAATGATGTTTGAGCCTGTAAACTTAAGAATCTGTAATAAGACACTGATGTGAATGCTCTAATGATGCATATCATACTATTGTTTGTTGAATAATAGATATCCAAGGGGGAGTGTTATAAATATTGAAAATATGTTTATCTATTATTCAAATTGATTTATAAGATTTTCTAGTTTATATATTATATTGTGTTCATATTGTAATCTCTACAATAAATACCTCATAATACCAGTGAAATAAGATACAACATTTCCCATCTTCTTTATGCGTTATATTTCTTATTTGTTTCTCTGTTATTAGTTCTATAACAAAAGATGAATTGTTCTCTAATTTTCTTTTTAAAAAAATAAGTTAGGACCCGCCGTTCCAGAAAAAAAAATTAAAAAAAAAATATCAAGCCCCAAGGACGGAGCTATGTACATTTGTTGAAATTTAAGCACCCAAGAAAAAAAAATAATAAGCTAAAAATCTATGTGAAATTCAGGTTTGATCCAAAAATATTTTTAATTCAAATTTACACCGATTTAACTCGACATAGTTTCATTAAATTTTTCTAAATCAAATCCTGGCTCTGTCCTTGTCAAGCCCTAACGTGTGAAAGATGGCATACACGCATATAAGGGGAGGGGAAATGATATACTCACTACTTTGGACCACTACATTTACTACATCTATGTGCTAGTGGGGCCCATCCAAAATTTCATTTTCCATTTTTCCTTTTCCCCTTTTCCTTACTTAAACAAAAAAAAAATCCTGCCCGGGAAAAAAATTTGCATTTCAAAATTTCACATAAACCATTTTCCCTTCTTTCCCCCTTCATTCCCCTTCATTCCATAAACCTTTCTTCCAGAAAAAAAAAAATCATTCTCCCTCCCCGACTCCCCATTCTCCCTCCCATCCTCCCGCCGCCCTCTCTCCACCGGAAATCATGCCGGTGGTATTCTCAATTACCCTAATCTATAAATCTATATAATCTGAGGTAACCCTAATCTCTAATCCATCGATTTTCGCCTCTTACTCGAAGAATACCACCAACTCCATGTTTCTAACCTTAGAAAAATGACAGATTTGAACTCTCTTGACTTGGTTGAAGTGATTGATGATGAAATTTTTTAATTTCTAGCTGAGTTTTATGTGGAAGATGAAGATGAACATATTGACGATGAAGATGGAGATATTTGTAACATCCCGACTTTTCAGAAAGGGTAAAATAGTAATTGGTCATACCCACTACGACCTAATTATTATTTATCCTATTTATTTAATTACAAAGGATTTAATTAAAGGGATTTAGTTATTTAATTAAGGGATTTAATTAAATGGCTATAAAAACAAAATAATCCCCAAAATCCCTTTTATGTTTCACGGCGAATTCAAAAAAAAAAAAAAAAAGAAAGAAAGAGAGCGCCGGCAACAATGGGAAGAAAGCGAAATAAAAGGAGAATCAGTGTGATCAATCCGCTCATCTGCTCAAGATCTTGCGCAGAGAGAAAAGTGATCATGTATGAGAGACGCAACTTTGGAAAATAACATCTCTCAATTTCGTAAGTTTTCGCTTATCACTAGTTTTCGGATTCGTAGAGTTTGATTTTTGAAAAATTCGTATCTTTCAATCCGTAACTCTGTTTTTCAGCCATGAGTAGTCGAAACGATCGTCTTGGAGCGTAGATCATTCTAAAAATAGTTCTACAGCAGTTAATCGAGGTAATCTTCAGTTTATGTACTTCTTCAGTTTCGGTTTTCTGCAAAGAAATAGGATTTTAGGGTTTCTCGTTGATCAAATAGGTTTTGGGGTTGAGGATCAACAGTTGTTGCAGTTGCTTGACGTTTTTCTTTCGGTTTTGCTGGAAATTAAGGTAAGAGGCTCTTCCTAATGAGTAATTATAATTTTATAACGATAGGTTGAGTTTTGGTGAGTCTTGGTGTTATTTGGTGATAGAATTCATGCTAAGTTGTAATTAATAAGATGGGATATGTTTTGGTATATTTGTGTTGAGTTTTAAATTTCTACTTTTTTGATTCAATAACATTAATTAAATATGAACAAGATTTGATTGAATTTCTGATTCGTTCAGTTAAAACACCGAATGTACTCTTAAAGGGAGTTGAAGTTCGGATCCGTCAGAAGGGCATGAAAGGGCTTGTGCTTTGATGAACTAGAGTTCATCAATGTCTGTGTATTTGCTAGGACTTGTCCGTGTCTAGTGGTCTAGGAAAGAGAGTACTTGTATGTGAGGAGCTTACACGAAAACACTTAGGTGGCTAGTTAATTCACAATAATAAATACATATGTGTAGATAAAAGCTAAAACGTCATTTATTCTCGGTTAGGCACTCTTTCATATCGGCGATGTGATACGTTCATAAAAGGTGAACAACGCTACTGGCCTTAAACGGGTGAAGGGTAGTGGAGGAAATTCATCGGGCGTATATGCATACCGGGGAGACCCCGGAGCTAATCGGTGCTAATCACCATTAGTTAGCAAGTATATCTTCAGGCTGATGAACGCCATGCGCAGTGTCCTTGAGTAATGATGTAACAAAGATAAGCTAAGCTAGAAACGTTTAGTCATGACATGTCGATGGGCATGGATTGAACCCTATATTGAGTCGTTCTTATAAAGATAATTTAATAATCATAATAATAACCCCTCGTTGTATAACTTAGTTATTCATTAGTTTCTCACTTTTACTAAGTACTTTGTACTTACCTCCTTGCATTTTCTTTTGTATGCATTGTGGGGTGAGAAGTCGAATGTGTTGATCGTGTAGATGATGACTTTTGAAGGCTTTGAAGTCTTGACGAAGTTTCTAGTTCCTTTTCTTTGTAAAGGTTGTACAAGACTAGTTGTATTTATTTTCTTAGACTTATTGTATTTCTACTTTTAAGACCTCGTATGGTATAAGTCTTTGGGTTTTTCGTCGTTGTAATTTAACTATCCATCTTTAGTATGGTTAATTTCTATTCTTAGTAGCATTTATGTTTTACCCGAGTCTTTTTAGCTTCCGTTTGCTTTTATTTGATACTGACGACATAGAGGCTTGCGTGTAATATTAGATTTATTTAATGCTATACGCTACTGCCGACGCTTCTCTTCGAATAAGGGCTCGGTATCCGGGAGCGGGCGTTACGCTTGGTATCGAGCCGAATCGTCCTTTCTTTCCTATGCTTCTTCCCTCGAAGATTGGATTTCTTTAGACCTTTTAGAACCTTTCTGATCTCTCTTGATCTTGGTGGTAAATTCTCGTAGGATTAGGAATCCTTAGAACGTGGTTAAGTTGCACTAGGACCAAGTGAAAAGTCTCCTTAGGTGAAGGTTGAGTTTTAAGCTCATATCTCTTATGTGATCCTCTTAAGTTTTGTTACTTTCGAGAACCCTTACTAGGATCCCTCTTTCCTTTTGGAATCTTCGAATCTTTCTCTATTTTTCTTTCTTTTTGAGGTTTTAATGCTTTCGTAATGCTACATTTGGTTCAAATCACTTCCTTGTAATTTGGTGTTATGCAAAATGAGTATACGATTTTGTTCACATTTCTACATATCATGTTATATCATTTTTTTTTTGTTCTAAGAATTCTGTAAATTTTCAGCCACATAGAAAGTTGTCTTATCTACAATTTCTCTCTTTACATCAATTTATTTTTCAAAATGGATTGTTCACAAATTGTTTAACAAGGAGGGGTACTATGTTCAGAAAATTCTGCAGCGGTACTCTTACTTATCATTCTGTTTTGAATAAGCTAAACACCTCCAAATGACTTGGACTTTTGATATGTTGTAGAAAACATCCTGTACTATGAGTTTTGTTTTTGAACAAAGTGCAAATTCGTTTTTGTTTGAGCACAATCTGCAACACACGACAGTTGATGAAGTCCTGAAAATTTTTGACAGCTTATTGCAGTAGATGAAAAGAATTATTTTGACCGAACTATGGCTTCCCAAAAATTTTGATTTTTGAGCATCATATGTAAAACTTATATACTCACAGATTTTCTCTTTGCCTCATGTTCAAAATCAGTTCGGTTTGTTTTGTGCAAATCAATTATTTCGTGGCTTATGTATGCACCCGAATTTCTCAAAACCATTTAGGTCCTCTGGTCAAGGAAGGATAGATGTCTTTCTTTCACCCTGTAGGTTATAGTGTAGTAGGTTATAGGAGATGAGAATACTTTGATTTATCTGATTCTTAAGCTAGTTGTTACCCAGGATAAGAAGTTTGGTAGGTAGAGACTAGGTGTTGTCATTATAGTGTTCCTCGATGGCAAGATACGATTGCGTGGTGATTTTCCAATCTTATGTCTTCATTAATAAGATCCTCTTTTATAATCATCTAGTTTCCTACTTGGTTATCCCGATTTCATTGTTTCCCCATCCATACTAATTGTAACTCATGCTCGTTAAATCCTCCATTTGAAACTTCAAACTCGGTAAAAGTCTCTTATTACGCAGCTTTGTTTTCCAAGTGTGTACATTCATTTGATGTGCCTTATTTTTTTAAAGATGTTTTCATCGTGTCAAATGCTTGATTTAAGAAAAATAAGTTTCTCATCCTTCGAACTATTTGAACTGACAATTTCATATCCTTCCAACTATATCTTGTTTAGCTATTTTGGGGCAACACACTTTTGCATCCTAGTGATTACCCTTAATGCATCCCCTACAAGATGTTTTAGTACATACAATTTTTTGTTTAAAGCCTCGACTCTGCAAAGCCTCCGTTTTCTCTCTTTGCTATCGCTTGATTTATGTTTACAAAAATTCTTTGACCTTTGCTTTGCTTGAGATGGTTCTACACGAACTCCATGTGTAATTCTATTCTTTCCAAGTACTCCTCAGTCGTTTTTAAAGGTCTCTTACTTTGGCACATACTTTTCATCATCCTCGTGTTTGGCTTTACCCAACATGAGTGAATGCTTTTGTTTCCGTGTTTTCCCTTCAGGTTAAACAACTTACCGTGTTCCAAAAATTCTGAAAATTTTCAGAAAAGTAGCTTACTGTCTTATGTACAATTTCTCTTTTTACATCAACTCGATAATCATTATGGATTGTTCAAAAAATTCATGTTTATACCGGACACTCTGTCCAGAAAATCTGCAGCAGCACTTTCACTTCTTCTTCCGTTTTGAACAGGTTAAACACCTTCAATTGATCTGAATTTTTGATATGTTGCATATAAAACTTTTATCTACAATTTTCCTTTTGAAATTAAGCTCAGATTCGTTTTCGTTTGATCTCGATTTGCAATTCAACTCAGTGTTTACTAAACTGGAAATTCTGACAGCTTGTGCAATCGCTCGAAATAACTGTTTTTGACCAACTTATTTTCATTCAAAAATTCCAATATTTTTATTTCACCTGGGAAACTCCAGTATCTAAATCTTTTCTTTTTTGATCGTTCTCAAATTCCTCTTCGTTTGTTCTATATAAATTGATAATGTCAGATCCGGAGTAAATTTCATACACAGCAACCTAAAAGGAATTTTCACCTCTTTGACTTGGGGTTTGGGCTAAGAGTGTAGCAAGTTACGAGTGTTATGTCATAGAAGGTTTCCGAAGCGATATTTCCCTAGGATATGTCTCATGGTAGAAAGTTTGTAAAGTTAACATTGTTGTTTCTTTTGCAGTTATAGACAAGAACCAAGATACCATCCTCCAGCATGCCATGTTTGATGTTTAGACTATTTTCATACCCTTTTGTAATTATAACTTATCTGGTACTTTATTTCTCATGTAATCCCTCATTTGAGATCTTTAAGCTCAACAAATCCTTTTCACATGTTGTCATGAATTACTTAAGAAACATATCTCCATAGGCCTTTCTTTTGAACAAATCCATGCTTCCTTACTTGTCAAACCAAGGAACAAGTTCCCTCTAACTCTGCATTGTTGCACTCTCATTCTTCTTTTCAAGTACAAATTTGACTAAGCCTTCTGATGTCAGAACATTTTTTCTTATTTATGTTCATTCTCAGCTCCCCTCCTAAGGGTAGTGTCGATGTTTTAACTATTTCACCTAATGCTGCCTATTCTTTTAAGGTATGCATTTCTTCTTTTGCCGGTCCAATTTTTAAGCCTACCATGACATTCCTTTTCAGTTACTTATCTTTAACCTTCTAGCAATTTATGCTAAACTAGTTTCAAGCGAAGGTAGATCTTTTCAAGATGCCTTCCGAACCTATCTAGCCAACCAACATTTGAACTCCAAAACTTCTATTGAATTACAATCCGATTAATGTACCTTGTACCATTCGGTTTAACTCTCTTTCAGGCCATTTAGAGCCATGAACCGCCATATATGCCTTTTGATTTTCCATCCTCTGTTTGGCGTTACTTTACCATTTTGATACACCGGTTGACTCGCTTTTTGTTTTAACTTTTCCATTCTCTCACGAGGAATGACCTCGAGCATTTATTCCTTGGCAGTGTACTATAACTCTTGAGTAGTGCAACCTTGAACTTTTGATTTGAATCATCAATGATTGTTTAAACTTCCTTTGAAGGTTTGAATTAATTCTTTGAAATCAAACCTTATCCGACAATTCTTAAGTGTCGTTTCCTCTTCATTCAAGATCTTGTTTGCTGCTTACTTATTCAAACTTTTGATATTCCCTTACAATTCCTTGAGAGAAATTTATATTTCTATTGAATCCTAAAATAACCTCTCTTTGACTATTGCAAACTTGGACACTTCTTGACAAAGTGTTTATTTTATTCTGAGACCTTGTGGTGTACTCATTTTGTCTCCATGGCTCCTTCATGTTGAGATTCTTGCTCTCTTTTGATTTCTTTCTTTTTAGTCCTTCTGGTGCTCGACCCTGCACCTTTACCTTGATTTCTATTGTGTAATGTTACCTTTAACATCTCCACTTTCTCAAGGCTTATATGAAAGCTTATTATCATCCTTTCAAGTTACCTCTGAAGTCTTTGCAGACCACCGTATCTTGCAGAATTCCTCTCTCAAAAAAAAATCATCTGCAAGGTGTCCTTTTGTTTTCCTTTCGGTGGCTATCCCTTGTATTATGATACAATGTCTCATTCTTCAGTTTGGAACCACCTTCAATTTTCCCCATCACGAAATCATCTTGTTTTGCATGTAACCCAAGCAACCTTTCTTATTTCAAGTGCATTGTATCATTCCTTGGCTTACCTAGTTGACATACCACCCTGGTACTCAACTTGTCACTTTTCAACTTCTTTTATTTTCCAAGCTAACCCTAATTGGCACGAGGATTGGATCAGACTATCAGAGAAAAAGTATGGCAATGCATGTTCTTCACCCACAGGGAGTCTCAGAAGTCCTTCAGCTGGGATCCTTGCAGTTCTTCATCAAGCTTGTGGTGCCATGATGGAAGTTGGGATCGAAAGATGTCAAGTGTGCCAGTAGTGTGGTTTCGGCTGGGAAGATTCAGCTTTCCGGGTATAGGGCAGCAGGAGCAAGCAAAGAGTGTTGAACCGATGATTGTAAGATTCGAGGCAGTTGATGAGTTCGTGAAGGAACAAGATGAAGATCCACTTTTTTCCGGTTACAAGTGAGTGGCTGGAGCCCAAGCAACCATTGGTCATGAGTTAGATGAAGATGGCAACAATTGGCATCGGAATCAGCTTTGGTGTCTGAATGCGGAAGATTGTGAAGGACAATGAAGAATGAAAACCTCGAGATGGCAATTGCAATTCATCTCGGAGCGACCAAAATGTACAAGAGTTGGAACAGTACTTCTGATGATCTTTCATGAAGATAGAGATAGAAGAACGTGAGTTCCTTGGATGAAGTGGAGTGGCAACAAAATACGAGACCAAAGTTGATACATCAAGGCGACGTGAAGATTGAAGCGGATCGTCGCAACCTCAAGTTGGCTCAAGACAAGTGGAAGAGTTGGGAAGATGGAAGAAGAAGAAGATTGTACGAGTTAGGAGACGAAACGCTTCGCAAAGTCCAGAGTTCAAGTACCTCTCGGTTACATTCGAGTTTCGAGGACGAAACTCCTCTTAAGGGGGAAGGAATGTAACATCCTGACTTTTCAGAAAGGGTAAAATAGTAATTGGTCATACCCACTACGACCTAATTATTATTTATCCTATTTATTTAATTACAAAGGATTTAATTAAAGGGATTTAGTTATTTAATTAAGGGATTTAATTAAATGGCTATAAAAACAAAATAATCCCCCAAAATCCCCTTTTTATGTTTCACGGCGTGAATTCGAAAAAAAAAAAAAAAAGAAGAAGAAGGCAGCAGCAGCAGCGGAAGAAAGCGAAATAAAAGGAGAACCGTGCGATCAATCCGTTCATCTGCTCAAGATGCCGCAGAGAGAAAAGTGATCGCCATGAGGAGACGCAAACTTTGGAAAATAACATCTCTCAATTTCGTAAGTTTTCATTTAACACTAGTTTTCGGTATTCGTAGAGTTTGATTTTTGAAAAATTCGTATCTTTCAATCCGTAACTCGCTTTTCAGCCATGAGTAGTCGAAACGATCGTCTTGGAGCGTAGATCATTCTAAAAATAGTTATACAGCAGTTAATCGAGGTAATCTTCAGTTTATGGACTTCTTCAGTTTCGGTTTTCTGCAAAGAAATAAGATTTTAGGGTTTCTCGTTGATCAAATAGGTTTTGGGGTTGAGGATCAACAGTTGTTGCAGTTGCTTGACGTTTTTCTTTCGGTTTTGCTGGAAATTAAGGTAAGAGGCTCTTCCTAATGAGTAATTATAATTTTATAACGATAGGTTGAGTTTTGGTGAGTCTTGGTGTTATTTGGTGATAGAATTCATGCTAAGTTGTAATTAATAAGATGGGATATGTTTTGGTATATTTGTGTTGAGTTTTAAATTTCTACTTTTTTGATTCAATAACATTAATTAAATATGAACAAGCTTTGATTGAATTTCTGATTCGTTCAGTTAAAACACCGAATGTACTCTTAAAGGGAGTTGAAGTTCGGATCCGTCGAGAAAGGGCATGAAAGGGCTTGTGCTTTGATGAACTAGAGTTCATCAATGTCTGTGGTATTTGCTAGGACTTGTCCGTGTCAGTGGTCTAGGAAAGAGAGTATCAGTATGTGAGGGAGCTTACCCGAAAACACTTAGGTGGCTAGTTAATTCACAATAATAAATACATATGTGTAGATAAAAGCTAAAACGCGTCATTTATTCTCGGTTAGGCACTCTTTCATATCGGCGATGTGATACGTTCATAAAAGGTGAACAACGCTACTGGCCTTAAACGGGTGAAGGGTAGTGGAGGAAATTCATCGGGCGTATATGCATACCGGGGAGACCCCGGAGCTAATCGGTGCTAATCACCATTAGTTAGCAAGTATATCTTCAGGCTGGTGAACGCCATGCGCAGTGTCCTTGAGTAATGATGTAACAAAGATAAGCTAAGCTAGAAACGTTTAGTCATGTAATGTCAATGGGCATGGATTGAACCCTATATTGAGTCGTTCTTATAAAGATAATTTAATAATCATAATAATAACCCCTCGTTGTATAACTTAGTTATTCATTAGTTTCTCACTTTTACTAAGTACTTTGTACTTACCTCCTTTGCATTTTCTTTTGACGAACAGGTTGATCAGGTAGATGATGACTTTTGAAGGCTTTGAAGTCTTGACGAAGTTTCTAGTTCCTTTTCTTTGTAAAGGTTGTACAAGACTAGTTGTATTTATTTTCTTAGACTTATTGTATTTCTACTTTTAAGACCTCGTATGGTATAAGTCTTTGGGTTTTTCGTCGTTGTAATTTAACTATCCATCTTTAGTATGGTTAATTTCTATTCTTAGTAGCATTTATGTTTTACCCGAGTCTTTTTTAGCTTCCGTTTGCTTTTATTTGATACGACGACATAGAGGCTTGCGTGTAATATTAGATTTATTTAATGCTATACGCGCCGAACGTTTCTCTTCCGGATAAGGGCTCGGTATCCAGGAGCGGGGCGTTACAATATTGATTCCGAGAATGACGGTGAGCTAAATTATTGTGTTGTTATATTGATGCAATTTTTTCTTTTCCTTTCGAGAATATATGCAATTTTTATCGGTCAATATGCAGTTTTTTACTTTCCCTTTTATTATTATTATTATCAATATATGTAAATTTTCCACGGTAACTATTTTGATCAATATATGCAAATTTTCCACAGTACTTACTATGCTTCCTTTATTTTTTTAATATATGTTTGAATGGTACATGTTTTTTCAGTTGATAATGTTCTAGAACCAAAGATCGGGTTGGAGTTTAACAGTGCCGAAGAAATTTGGTCACATTACTTAGCATATGGTAGACAACAGGGGTTTGGCGTAGCTGAAAGATCATCTTGAAAGGGAATGGACAACAAATTACAAGATGTTGTTTATCAATGCAACAAACGTGGAAAGGCTCGGTCCAACCGCAAACATCGTTTATTGCCATGTCCCTAAATTAAGTCGGGGTGCAATGCCCATATTAGTGCTAGTGTTTTGCCTAATGGAAAGTGGAGTATGAAGATGGTTGAGAATGGCCACAATCATGACCAAAGTCCTGGGAAGGTTAGACATCTTATTTGCCACAGGACATTTGATAAGCACACAAAACGAAGGCTTGTATTGAATGATGAGGCTGGTATATCGACTCAATCTAGATTAAAGCCGGAGGGCCTGAAAATCTTATGTTTTCCGAAAGTGATTGTCGTAATTATTTTGCAAAGGATAGTCATCTATGTCTTGATTTAATTCAATACATAATTTAGCATTCCTACACGAGTGGTTTGTGCGTTTGAGTTGGTGAAATATGGTTTTTAATGATCAGGTATTGTTGGTGAAATATGGTTTTTAATTGAATAAGTTGTTTGATTTCTTTCCTAGGTTCGTCGTCTTCAGCTTAGGGTAGGAGATGCCCAAGGAATGTGTTCGGTAAAAACTAGTTTTAAAATTTATAAACCGAAACACCCCAAGTATAAGGTTCGTAGTATAGGATGTTAACGGGTCGTCCTAAGGGAGTGGAATGTTTATCGGATTAAAGTGCAATAATTAAATCGATTATGTCACGAATTATTGACTAAACTAGGGTTTATGCTAAAAATAAAGCTAATGAACAGTAACTACGATGAACAGTAAAAGCGATGATGAATAAAGAACTTGGATGAATAGTAAATTTGCGAGAAAATTAACAATTAACAACTAGAATTTAAAACAACTAACTTAGCAATCAACGATTTATACTAATGATTCGATTTATCAAGTAATTAAAACAACGGCAAGGCAACGGGAATCCACCGATCAACCAACCCAACCCCAACTAGACGGCAAGCTAAAGATATAATTTTTAGTAACGATCAATCACGAATTCGATTAAATTTCTCTAAGCGAATTCTAGGGTTTCGTTTTCTTTTTCAAGTAAAACAAAACGACATGCAAAACACGATCACGAGATTATTTCTAATACTCTTACTCAAATAATTATAAACGATCTCTCGAATTATAATTAAGTGCATCAATTGAAAAGATCACAACTTGAACAATATTTTCATATAAATTCAAAGCATAAAAGATGGTTTCATCGATCTCTCGATTCGAATAAAACGTAAACGATAAATAACAAATTCTAATTGATAAAAAAAACTATAACTTTACTCACTAAAAGTACGGCTAAAAATCTCTCTAGTTGGTGTTGATGTTGATCGGTTTCATCCGTTGTCCCACCGCGATGTGCTTAGCCAACAACCATGATGTTAATCATGATCATTGGGTTGGAGAAATTCATCCCTAATTAGGCTTTGGTGCGGCTGGAAAAAATAATTGCGGCTGCTGCTTTTTTCTTATGTATGGAATTATTGGTGGTGAATTAGGGTTGATCACAGCACTGTATTTATAAGGAAATAAGGCGTCTACACTCAAAGTCGGCTCCTGGACGCACGTTTAATGAATGTGGACGCTCGTTCATCAGCTGATTTACCAAGACTGTATCAGAAACTTTGCATGGACTCAAACTTCTAAAATTCATATCTTGAGTTGTAGACCTCCAAAATTATGATCCGAATGTCATAAAAAAGCTCTCGGAAAACTCTACAACTTTCATTAAGGACTCTTCTTCAGAAAACACCTTTTTGATTAGCCCGTCGTATTACGAGTCGTTTTCGGGATTTTCCACTAGTTTCAGCAACAGCATCCAAACTTGTAATGCTCATATCTCGGGCCTCATGAGTCGGAATGAAGTGATTCAAAATCCTGTAGAATCCTCTCTTCAAGCCCTACAAATCTTCTCTTGATGTCGAGAGTCAAATCAGTGTATATCATATCAAAAACTGCATCGGAAGTTCGGCTGCTTGAAAGCTTCATTCCAAGCTTTATCTCCATCTTCCTTCCATTTCACTTCTCTTCCATGCAAAACCTCATCATTTAATCCTCTTGCATGCCAAAATATGTATCTATAGCATAGGAAAATATACCAAAGCATAACACAATCCCAAAATAACATAAAATCACAATTTAAGCACATAAATCGTTACATTTTGCAATTTATTATCTTTAAACATCATTTGCTCAGTTTATCATTTTGGCGAGTGATTTTCTATAAAAATCACTAAAACACGGGAGATAATGTTACGAAATAACTCGATAAAAACCATAAAATTAGTCGTAAACACAATGCATCGGTATTTTATGAAAATGGAGACCGATAATTCTGAGTTCTTCTATGCAATGGATTTGGATGATGAAGGTCGTTTAAGAAGTGTTTTTTGGGCTGATGTGAGGAGTAGGGCAACTTGCAAAGAGTTTGGTGAAGTTGTCACATTTGACACGACTTATCTAGTGAACTGGTATGACATGCCTTTCGCTCCATTCGTCGGGGTGAATCATCATGGAAATTCAATATTATTTGGTTGCGGGCTTATATCGAATGAATACACCGAGTCTTTTTCATGGTTGTTCAGACATGGAAAACTTACATGGGAGATTTTGCTCCCAAAGCAATTATAACCGATCAGTGCATGGCAATGAAGAATGCCATTAAAGCTGTTTTTCCGGAAACTCGTCATCGGTGGTGCATATGGCACATTAAGAAAAAATTCTCGAAAAATTGTGTGGTTACAAGGATTTTCAATGTATATGTCACTGTATGAAAATTGTTGTTTTTCATACATTGACAATTGAGGAATTTGATGCGGCATGGGATGCATTCATCAACAAGTATTGCCTTCAAGATAACTCTTGGTTACTGGCATTGCATCAAGAGAGGGCACGTTGGGTGCCGCTTATGTGAAAGATGTGTTTTGGGCAGGTATGTCGTCTACCCAAAGAAGTGAGGGGATGAATGCATATTTTGATGGTTATATTAATTCCAAAGCCACTTTGAAACAATTTGTTGAAAAATATGAACTTGCATTGAAAGATAGAGTGGAAATTGAACATAAGGCAGATGCAAGAAGCTGTCACACTTTTATCCCTTGCTTGAGCACAAATAAGTTGGAGGAACAATTCCAATGTGCTTTCACACAAGATAAGTTAATTGAGTTTCAGGAACAATTTTCCAAAAAGCTATATTGTCACTTAGAGGATGTTTCGGGTAACGAGTTCACGATAAATGAGTGGATAAAAATTCAAGATAGCGACGAGGAATAACATTTTTTGAAGGTTGTGTTTGATCCTGAAACGAATGAGTCACATTGCAATTGTCGATTATTTGAGTTTGAAGGAATGGTATGTCGCCGCCAATTGGTGGTGTGGAATGATTTGGGAGTAAGAAGTGTGCCAGACA
This sequence comes from Gentiana macrophylla, assembly GCA_026214975.1. NCBI lineage: Eukaryota > Viridiplantae > Streptophyta > Magnoliopsida > Gentianales > Gentianaceae > Gentiana > Gentiana macrophylla. Next base: position 53,702,470 of record CM047807.1, on the reverse strand, counting down.
TATATTGCAGAGGTGGTGCAAAAATGTTAAAAGAGCACACACAAAAATCTGGATCAGTTATGACCCATCAAGAGATGGAACTATATCTCAAAGACATGACACTTTATGTAACCTCTTTAAAGAGATTGCGTACTTGGCAGAAGACTCGGAGGAGCGATTTGACAGGTTGGTGGCACTGGGTGAGGGTTTAAAAAAAGAGTTTGAACAAGAATTAATTGTCTTGAGTGTCGGCGATAGTAGCGTGGTTGATCAAACAGAGACTAATAATTTATCTTGTTCCATTAGAGCTGATGATGTACCTTCGGAACAAAATGCACCCATTAAAGACCCCAAGATTGTCAAAAGAAAGGGAGGCCATGTACTTCAAGGTTGACAAGTCTTGCAGATAAAGCTCGTGTGGCTGCTAAAAGGAAGTACACAGTCAAATTAAAAGCCAAGGTACAAAAAATCCTTTCGATTTAAATTTTTCCATGATCATCTTGTACTCTCTCTGTTTGTTTTTAAGAATGATCAACGTATCCTCAAGCATCAAAGGGCAGATTTATGTATGTTTGTTTTCTTTTTCTTTTTTTAATTTCTGGATAGGTATCAAAGAAAATGAAACAATCTGATGATACAAATGAGGATGACAATTGATTAGAGCATGATGTTGTAAATGTCACGATAAGTGTATTTTAGTGTATTATACATTGTGTTTTAGTTTTTGATCATTGGTTCATGCATCACTTGAGTAAAAAAATATGACCGTTTTGTTAATGATCGTTATAAAGAAGCTTTTTAGCCATCATTAATGAATGAGAATATGAAAAATATGGAAGAAAGCCACAACGCACTATCAATGCACATTAAACGCTGAACCATTGCTTTTTAGTTATCTTTAATTACATATCTCTAGATTTGTAGGGGAAAGAAATTGCACATTCAATGCAGTGAATACTTGTAAACATAGTAGGCATTCAATGTAATCATAAGTGTAATCCATCTGTTGAACTACTACATACTTGCATCTCATCCATTATGTATTCCATGTTAATGTCGATATAATCTGACATAAGAAAAACTACTGTACAATGTTTTATGGCAGCCAAACGCTATTGGAACGACGTCTATAAATCCATGCTATGATATTTCACAAAGCTACATGCACAGCTCACAAAGTTATATGTAGCAGCCTAACCCGATTGGAATGGTGTCTAAAGATCCATACTATTACACCTCACAAAGCTTCATGCACAGCTCCCAAAGTCATTTGCCAACCTATCTCAGTGGCCAAGTTTGGATAGGGTCACAATCTTTTGCTGGTATTCAGAGTCAACATTCTACATCACAAATGGATCTACCAAAAAGTCTAAGTGGATGTGACGGTTACATAATGGGTGGATACACTAGAGCTATTGCACCACCTATTCAGGTATATTAACTATTCTTTTAATTATAAGCATCTGATTCACCATACGGACTATTATACATCCAATTTTTGAACAGATTCGCAATATTCTTGGTGTTTAATGAGGAATTCATCTTTTGCAACCTCATACACCAATGAACCATAATCAACGACAATGGTTGTCGTTACAGACCGGTGCCAGACATCCCATTAAACAAAGTATGCAACTTGCATATTATAATTTAAGTGGCTATATAGTGAGCACCGGGAGCGATAATGGGCGTACGACTTGATATGATGAGTAAGGAGTTTTTTGATATTTTGCTAGGTTGACATTTATGGATGTATGCAACCATATTTTTTATGGTAAACCCAGTAAAGTAATGGGAATGCGACATGGTACGAGGATTATTGATATTTTAGGGTGACGTTTTGGATATATGTAACTATATTACTATTTTGCTTGGTTGACATTGTGGATGTATGTAACTATATTTGTGAGAGTAAACTCACTAAATTAAGGTCTTTGTTGTATGTTTCATCTTGTCCGGCAAGAATCATTGTACCAAACAAAATACCTACATATATTACCATTCTGTAATGGAGAAACAAATCAATTAATCAAGGGTGTATTCAGAAGCATAAATATTGTAATAGCAAAGTTGGATATGCATTAAATTGTATGTCATGTTGGAGATTAACAACGGAAGTTTATTCACAAAGAGTATTACCTTAGTGATTAATACTAACAACATCAACAAAAAGTGTTTGCCCAAAAGACTGCAACACAAAACATCAAACCAAATACATTAATTAGTTGACTCAAAAATCATATACCATAAAACATCAATCAAATTCACTTCAGTTGGATTTTAAACACAACTTCACATATGCTATCATTTAGCTCAAAACATCACTCCGCATACATGACCTAAAAAACGAGGATTGTTCCAGCTTACAAAATGGCCACCTCCCAATATGTCTCCGGCCAAATGTATGGTTAGTTGCAAAGTAAAGCTACTGATGGCCAAATACCATTCTCATAACTTATATCATTCTCATACCAAATCACATACCTTTCAATCCAAAATTAACCATTCATTACATAAGTCAACAATAACACCAATCTTCAAACTTAAGGACATGGCCAAATACCACTCAACGGGCTAATTTAACCGTTCCATTCATTCAGTCAAGCTTTCAATATATCAGGTTTTTTAACATAAATATTTCAAGTAACCCAAGATTTATTGCAAGGAACACAAGATTTACGAATATCATGCGCTTGATTGAATAATCATAATCCCCATAAACGCCATGGTTGACCGGAAGAGTTGATTGACTCGTTGCCTCTTGGTCATAAGGTGTATACCACGACACCCTTTTGTTAAAACGAGGGCATCAATTATAAAGCTTTCTTGAATTCGCATCACTTTTGAGACTTTCACAACGTGCTCGATTTACACAAGTGCCACACCGTGGATGTTGCCCAGTGTTAGATGAAGACGACATTTTTCCTATCAAGAAGAGATAAAACATCAATAATTAAGGATAGGCGTTCGGCCTCTTCATGTATAAAAAAAAATTAATAATTAAAAAGGTAAAATAAAAATCATTGTTCTTTAGTTGTCTTTCTCAGTCCAATACATATAATTAATCACAAAATATTGTTGTTCCAAATTCACACAACATTCAATATACCATTGCCCATGAAGGAAGAAAAAACACAGGATGCATATATCCAGTTCAAATTTTTTTTTTTTGAGCAAATAAAGGTCATTTTATGCTGCAATTCTGTTTCAAACACGCGAATAAAAAAAATTGCTACAAAAAACCGATTAAAAAAAACCAAAATTTGAAAATGCAATCTTCAACAAATCAATTGTGCTCAATAAATCACAAAAATAAAAATAAAATAGACATATGAGAAGAAGTGAATATTACCTTGACTGAGAATGAGATTATGGAAACCCTAACCTAAATCGTGGGAGAAGATGAAGAAATCTGCAATTCAAAACAGTTATGAGATTAAGCACATACGAAAATGGTCGGCGTTTCGTTCGAACAGCCGGAGGAGAGGAGGGGGGTCGGAGGAAGAAGACAATCGACTCGCCTTTCCCGACGGAAAAAGGGCCGGCTGGGCTCGCAATTTCCGGTGCCGAAGAAGAGACGTCAAGGCTTCCGATTTTCGGTGACGAAAAAGGGACAACCGAGCTTTTGATTTCCGGCGGAGGAAGAGCGGCGTGAAAGTAGCTGACAAGAAGTCGGGGAGAGAGAACAAGCCTTAGGGTTGGGAAAGTTAGATCTGAAAATGGATTTTTTAGCTAACGAAATTATTATTTTTTAACTAACGAATGGAAATGATTTATTTGCTAGTCCCACTGCCATATGGGATGTAGTGGCCATTGTAGTGTACAAATGAGGAAGTTATTGTGTGATGTCTCCACACAGTGTGGAGACATCGTGTGACAGCCTCCTCACCACACAGTTTTATTCTGTATTTAAACTGTGTGCTTCTGATGTTTCACCTGCCACTTCATCCTTAAATTCTCTCACCACATAATAATTTCTCAAATATAGTGTACATATCAGCACCTTAAAGGGAGAATGTGCATAAGAAAAAGAAAAGAAAAAGTCTCTAAAGATATTCCCGATGTTGCTTTAGCAGAAGCGAAGTCGTTTTCTCAGGACAGGGCGCTCTTTCCCATTCAACAGACAGGGCGCAGAGCTTGAGGAAGAAGAAGAAGCTTCAAGCCTTTAACTACACACAACAGAGAAATGAGTCGTCTTGCTCCATTATCTGAAGAACCCATAAACGAAGAAGGCTCCAGAAACAATACTTCATCAAGTAAAACTGGAACCTGGAGAAAATGGCTACAAACCCACTTTCCCTGCTTTTTTCAACAAGAAATCTGACATTAAAGTACTTTTAAGTGTTCTTGGCTGCCCTCTTTTCCCTATTACCCTTTCTGTGTTTGATTCTCAACAGCCTCTTGCTCATGTAAGTTCCTAATAAATTTATTGCTCAGCGTTCATTAATTAAGCTCTCTTTTTCTTGTCCCATGGATCTTGAATGAAATATCAAAATTAACAGTTTCATATTCTCTATTTGTTCTTAAAACGCTGCAACTTTACACTATTAGGAGTATCATTGATTTGAGAAGATCCAATTAATCAACGCCCTCTTTTGTAGGCTTCATTTAAAATTGTTGAATTAACAGCACAAATCGCTCCCTTTTGGGGGTTGGAGGAAATGGGACGTGTTAATTTTGCGTTATTGAATGACAACTGCTTAAAAGTTCTAATCTTTTGACTATACAGGTTTCTTCATCAGCAGAGTACATCATACAACATTTCCGAGCCGCAACTGGCTGCAGAAAGCTAGAAGGAATGATAAAGAATGTATATGCTACTGGGAAAGTTGCAATGACCATGGTAGATCATGATCAATCCGGCTCAACCAATGGCGGTTCAGCTGTTGTATCTTTGAATGGTGGAAATCTGCAAAAAGGTTGCTTCGTGTTGTGGCAAATGGTACCTAACAAATGGCTCATTGAGCTAGCTGTTGAGGGTCACAAAGTTGTAGCTGGTAGTGATGGCGATTTGGCTTGGCGCCACACACCTTGGCTTGGAGTTCATGCTGCTAAAGGCGGTGCCCGCCCTCTCCGTCGTGCTTTGCAGGCGAGAATTTGCTTAAAATTCTACTCATTCCTTGATGATATAATGCAAATTCGTATTGAATGCATATGTTTGTAGATGTCTAGGGTCCTTCAATACATAGTGTTTAGGTAAATTATACATCTACAGCATCTAATGTAAAGAAAAGATACATAAAGTGATATGAACCATACATTTTACATAAAAATAATAAAAACCCAACAAAACAGAAACATGTCATCCTTTGATAGACAATTATGTCCCTTTTTTGTATCCCAAATGGTTTAAACCTACCATTTTCCAATGTTTTTTTTTGGTTCTTTCCATTTTACTGCACTTGTAGCTTATATTAATGTGATAATGATACCTGTGATGGAATATACCCTTTCTGCCAGTTTAAAACTGTACCAGATCTATCCTGTGATGTCACCATTCTTGTTGCTATGGGTGAAGCCAATGTGTACAACAGAAGCTACATAAAACTACAACGGTTGCAGGCAGTGGGACCCACTGACCGATAAAATTTGATGCGGGGCCCACAAACACGTTAAACTTGTTTTGTAGTGTCTTTTTTTTTTTTGGTGTGTGTGTGTGTGTGTGTGTGTGTGTGTGTCTGTGTGTGTGTAAAGTATCAAATTTTCGGATCGTTGTGCCTTGTACGCAGTACAATAGGCCCGAATATGAGTTAAATGCTTGCAGGCTGCTTGAGGTTGCTGGCTAATGTTGAACCCAATTCTTCGCGAACTAACTCGAGTTTGTTCCTTCAAGAAATGACCCAAACTCGAGTTTGTTTGTTCACATTTGAGTTGACTGGCACTCTGGATGAGATTAATCAGGCCATAGGTATAATTTCATGACTGTTACACTGGAAATGAGCTTGAGACATGAATCGCGTAAGAAAATTCGTTTTGAGCTTATACTTTTCTCAATAGGTGAAGTACAAGATGAGCAATTCAGTAGCGTGAACTATTCTGTGTCCAATTTGAGCCTGTCAGATTTTCAATTTCCAACTCCATCAAGAGTTCAATGATTTATAATGGTTTAGTTCTCCTACATAGTTTGCACGTGTTATTACTACACATGTCGTTTTTATTATGTTGAATAATGTCGTTGGCTTGTTGCTTATTACAGGGATTAGATCCCTTGGCAATATCAGCAGTGTTCTCCCAAGCAGAGTACATGGGAGAGAAGAAAATATTGGGAGTGGACTGCTTTGTATTGAAATTGTCGGCGAATCGAGCAGATTTGTGTGAACGTAGTGACAACTCAGCAGAGATGATCAAGCATTCAATATTTGGTTTCTTTAGCCAAAGGAATGGCTTGCTTGTGTTCTTAGAGGACTCTTACTTGACTAGAATACAATCCCCTGGTTCACAGCCCACATATTGGGAAACTTCAATGGCTACTCGTATCGAGGATTATCGATCTGTGGAGGGAGTGATGATAGCTCATTCAGGTCAATCAAATGTGGTGATCACTAGATTTGGTGACAATGTAAAACTTGGTTCTGATTTTACAAGAATGGAAGAAACTTGGACCATTGATGATGTCGCCTTCAACGTCGCTGGCCTTTCTCTCGACTGTTTCATCTCTCCAAAAGAGCTGCAGAATGCCTACCCTGAAGAAAGCTTGGACTGGAGGTCACCATTGCATCAATGATCACCGGGTCGACAATGGTTACATTACATGCATAATTATCATCTACAGCTGCTAATCAATTAGCGGGTTTTCATTGACAAACGACCGTACATAGATGATGGTTGTGTAAAAGTCGTGTTTATCACAAAGTTCACCTTCATGCATACTTGACTAGATTGTAGACAGCCTAATTCGCATATGCTTTTCTTAAACATTATTCCCTTTTGTGATGATGCGGTGGGGTGAGGCCATTTCTTGGGCTTTGACAAAACAGGGAAAAGAAAAGAAGTTATATTAGTTAATCCTCTGTTCTTGGCCTCGTGTACAGTTTGTATTTGATTTTAATTTTTTTTGGTTGCAATGATTAATGGTAAGTAGTATTAAGAGAAGGGTTCAAATGATATCTAGCTCGTCTTTATATATTCTTATTAGTATGTGAGAAAATTTGAGTTGGTTATTTCCGTATCTGTTTACTTCTTATAATTGTTTTTATGATCATTGTGCCATAAAGTATAGTTTTTGTATGTTTTCATTGTATGTGGTAGAAAGTATCATTAGAACAGAACAATGTACTGCTATTTGACTGAGGAACAGGCACATATGTGAAATAAGCATCAGTTTGATTTCTGAGAAGTTTCAGTTTCTTGATTATTAAGCATGCTTGTGTTGCCTATATGTTTGATTTCGGTATAATTCAAATAGGAGGTTTAGCCGTGTCAGCTTTGTTCGATACAGGTGCTTTCAACACCTTAATTCTTGTAAGGTAGCTGATCGCTTAACGATGTCTTTTGGTAAGTTTAGCAAGCCGTTGTCTATTACTACACCTTTGGGAGAGTCGGTTAAGGTTGAAAAGACGATGCCTCAATGTTCGGTCCATGATGGAAAGTTCAAGTGCAAATTTGATCTAATAGTGCTAGACTTCACGGACTTTGACTTGATATTGGGAATAGATTGGTTGTCTCAGCATGATGTACATTTGGATTGTAAAGCCAAGAAAGTGATCTTCAAACCCCTGGGCAAAACATCAATCACCTTTCGGTGAAGCATTCACAAGTCGGATAAGAAACGGTATCCTATCATTTCAGCGGTTCGAGTCGCGAAGGCAATTCAACAAGGTTGTGAAGGGTGATACGCCTAGCCCAAAAATAGCCCGCGAGTGACTGATTGGGCTCTTTGTGATTGGTTGGGCTCCTTATTTACACCCAAGAGACATAGGGTCCTCGACCTGCATGATCTGCACTTTCATAAGCCGGGTCGGGCCGAAATTACATTTAGCTCGCCCAACGCCTTTGCGATATCTATCATGGCAGGGCCCAAGAGAGTCGATATGCAAAGCTTCTAACCCGCCTTTTACGGGCCGGTGAGGAGAATTGGTGGGCGACATGTTCAACTTCCAACTCAGCCGTCCGACCTCGACTCGAACCAAGCTCGCTGCGCAGGAAACATCAGTTAAAGCTTGACGGCTACAATAGACAATCCGCAACGGTTACATTAGTGCCCGACCTATTAGGGGCTGCCACATCACCCAGGTTTACTATTTCTTTAACTGTTGTAATATACCTATAAATAGCGGCACTTTTTCCCTTGAAAAGGACAAACTAATACACAAAGCAGAAAAACTCTGTCAATTTGTCGACATATTGAGCTCTATTTACTTCCCTGCATTTTTTTAAACTGCTTTCGATTATTGCTTTCGGTAAAATTATTATTGTGACATTTCCAGAGATATCAGTTGGCTCCGTTACCGAAAAAATGATTTTCATCAGTTTTTTCGGCCAGATCTACCACCAAAAACATTTACTTTGCATTTTCTGTTGGAGTTTTTAGTTAAAAATTGAGTTTTGGAACAAGTGGCAAACATTCCACTTTAGGCTCGATTTTGATGATGTTACGGAATGAATTTCTGGGAGCTAAAAGCAGTTTTAGAAACTACTAAGATAGTAGTTGATGTTAGGCTTTTGAATCACTCGATTCCAATATCGGGTGTAATGGAAATGTGTTCCATTTTTCCCATATAGGTAATGAGACTCAAGTGAAATCACTACTTAAGGAGTAGCGTGACACTTAGATGTAAGCCCCAAGGGGCAAGAGAATTTTGTGAAGGAGGGAAGACATAGATGCTTGTTGATTCTGAACCCCACAAGCGCGCGCCGCCGTCGCCGTCTGGCCGGATCGGGCTTGGGCAAGAGAATTTTGTGAAGGAGGGAAGACATACTTGTTGATTCAGAACACCACGCGTGCCGCCGTCGCCGTCGCCATCCCGCCGGCCGGTTCGGGTTTGAGGCTTGGGCTTGGGCCGACTCAATATTAATATTTTTGGGCCAGCTCAACATTTGAATTTTTGAATCAATCTGAAACGAACCTGAAGCACCAGTTCGAAGTTCAGATCGAGTTGAACAGAAGCATCAGTTGGAATGTTCATGCACCAGTTCGCTGAACATACACCATTTCGAAAATCCGTTGGTTCAACCAACATATAACTTCTTAGCTTCCATTTTCTAAAAGGATACAACTCTACTTTGTTTTGCCTATAAAAGAAAACATCCCTGAATGAAAAAAACATATATAGAAAATTCATTTTCTTTCATAGTCAAAACTCTGCAAAATATTTTCAGCATTCATTCAAATTAAGAGATAACGAGGCCATATCAGTTCGCCGGCTTTCCTCATTCAAGTGCCAGAATCCGGATAGGTATTGATTGTCGTATCGTGGGAGATTTGTTGCCATTATCCGTCGACATGTAATCGGGGAAATAATGTTTTAAGGACAACGTTCTACGCGCCTCAATCAACCAATAAGTTTTCGCATTTACTGTTGCTTTCTCTCATTCAATTCTATGTGCTTATGTGTATGTTGTACGAATATGAACAAAATATTTTGCAAAGTGTTTCTTCATATTTCTTGTTAAATATTGTCTAATCTATTTCGAATGTTTTATAAACGATAAAAACATATTACTATAAACGAAAAATCAAACGACTATCATTTCTTACAATCTTAAGACTTTAACTTTGTTCCTGTGTGATTAATCTGATTCGTTTGTAATCTGGTTTTCTTGCATATATTTTTGTGAACTTTCCAACATTTAATTGCACTCTGCAAGTGTGGTAAAGTGCAAAGTTGGTTGAGAAAAAAAAAGGTTTGTGCAGAAAATTATAAAATAGTCAAAACTTTTTCAAAATTGCCTATACATTGTTTGTAGTCAAAATTACCTTGTAATTGCTTACATTGTTTGTAGTTTGTTTGTTTGCATATACTTGCATAGAGTTTGGATATATAATTGCATATGCAATTCTGAAAAATTAACATTAGAAGTGTTGTAGCAACATAAACAATTTTTACACATTTTCATAAAATTGACACGACTATCTGAATCGTCTTCAAGGCCAAAATACTTTGTAATTACTATGTTTTTTCTTAAAACTCGAAGAATAAAAGTTGTTTCTGAGGTGTTATAGATTACAAATCCGTTTGTATTATTTGTGAAAAGTGTTCGTGAAATTTTGAAATTCCGTTCGAAGACACCATTGTTAAAAATAAAAGTTTGTGTTACAAACTTTGTTTGTTGTTCTTCTGTTTGTGAAACAGAAATGGAAGGAAGATTGGAATCTATCAGTCCATTGTCAATGGTGGTGTCAGAATGCAACATGGTTGGAAATCCCCGAGAAAGGTTCGTAGACACGGGGGCTACGCGCCATGTTTGTGCTATAAAAGCCATGTGCTCCGACTACCAAGTAGTGGAAGGGGAAAAATTGTTCATGGGAAATTCAGCCACATCTAAGGTTGAAGGACAAGGAAAAGTTATCTTGAAAATGACTTCAAGCAAACTTTTGACCCTAAACAATGTGTTGCATGACGATGTTGGATCTCGTCTACGAATAAATCTGGGCCGTATTTACCTGTTGACAATAAATTCAAGATCTAAAAGCCTATGCAAAATATCAAAAGAGGGGGGGGGGGGGGGGTTATTTGAATGTGTTTAGATTGAGCCTGAGAGTTTGCTCTCAAGTTGCCTATGTATCCAATCTGTGTAATTGGAATCAAGTCTCTCGTAGTTCATCAGGGATCGCTTATATAGAGGATGTCTCATCCGAATTCTTGTTGGACAAGGATTCTAATTCTTAATCCCTAAGGATTATCACGTGTAAATCCCTAAGGATTATCACGTGTAAATCCCTTTGATTTAAGGATTATTATGGATATATTTAAATGTCAAGATTCGAGTCATTATCTCATGTGATTATTTCCATATTTATCCTATAATATAGGAACATGTTTAAATATCGGATTAGGAAAGCTCTGGCTGACCTGGGTCTAGCCTCCTTGGGTTACTTCCGTTCCGAGCTGCGCTATCTGACCTCCGTCATTACTAAGCCGACCTGCGGTGGTAAGCTAAGAATGGCCGAGTTGACCTCCCACCTGGGGTTGAGGTCCGCTTCTTCAGTTAGACTTGAGGAAGCTGGCCTTTATTACTTGTTAATTATCTATCTTCATTTGTGACTCAACCACTCTGTGGATGACACGTGGCGAGGAATAGTCCGACCCTCGTCATAAGCCCCACAGATCTGCCTCAGCTTTAAGGGACTTGGTCAGATCTGAAATGGGTGGATCTCAGTTCTGTCCGGTCCACTTGCAGAATATACAAGGACATGCTCTGCCACGTGGCAGAGTTACCGTTATGACCCTATCATAACTTTCCCCGGGAAAAGAGGCGTTTCCGTCCACGTGTATATAGTGGGACCATTTCCCTAGGTCGCGTTTGAGGCTTATAACCACCATCGTATCACCTTTTATCACACGTTACCAACGTTTGCTATTAAAACTGGAGCATGAGACAACTTGCTGACTGCCATTCTTCCTCTCAATATTCTTCAATCACAAGTAAGCATCTTGCTCCATTCTTCTTAATCGCTTTTGAGGTTAATGAGTGAGCCAGTCCTAGCAGATAGTTCTATCGAGAGCTTGTTTGAGTCTGTTTCTGAATCTGAGTCTGAGGATTTCAATTCTAGGGTTCCTTCGCCGATTCCGGCTTCTTTGCCTTTGATTAACCGCAAAGGGTTCGAATATCTAGTTCTAGCCCCCCCAATTTGCTCCTCCATCTTCTACTCCATGTTCCTCCTCAGGAACTTCTTCATTTGTTTTAACCTTAAAAGCACACATGGCTTTGAGGTCACAAGCCGGGAGTCACGGTATCAGCACTTCACTGACTCAAGGGGCCGTCATTTCACTCTGTGAAAAATATGGTATAAACCAGAATTTGTATGCCCCCCAACTCCCTGTGGCCGGTTCTTATTCCTACCAAGCCCCAGATGGGTACTATGCCGTGTACATGGAGCAGTTATACTATGGTCTTAGGGTCCCTTTCTGTCCTGCCCTTTTAGCCATTCTAGAACATTATGGATTGGCAATCTCCTAGGTCGTTCCCATTGGTGTGAGAGCCATTATTGGCTTCACCATTTGGCGCCGGTGTGTGAATATAGCGTAAGATATTTCTGGACCTTTTTCCAGTGGAAGCAAGTGAAGGATCTGCCCGGGCTATACTGCTTCCCACGTCGAGGAGATATTTTGAATGGTGTCCGTATTCTCCTAAAGGGAGAATCCTCTTATAAGAGTTGGAAGAGTCGGTTCTTCCTCATCTGACCTGAAGTAGAGATTAATCTGGGTAAGTGAAGCACCATTCACCTTTCTAGTGACGTCCGTCCTACCGATGTTAGTAAAAATCTGATAAAGGACATTGAGGAGTGTGGCATCTGGCTTAATCTGATGAAATACTCTTTTGAGCTGATCAACACAGCTCAGCTCTCCCTAGCTGGCCCCGACCCTTATGTGGAGTTGAGTGGAGCCGATTACAAATTTTGTAGGATTTCCTATATTTTTATTCTGCCTTTGATTTTCTCGTATGATTGTGTTAGTAATATCATCCGCAACGGAAGCGATATAAGGATCTAGATCTATAATTTACACGTAATAAAATAACTAGATCTACTCTACAAGGGGGTTGTAGATCATACATCTTGGATCTCAAAATCCAAGTAGAAGAACCGCAATAGGAAGAACGAAAGAAAGTATGAAGAGCACCACGATCTTCCGCACGTGTGATCCAAGCAACTCCCGGTGGAAGGAAATCCTCGTCTCGAATCCTTCCGATATGCTACCCGGAAAACCTCCAAGATTTTCCTCCTTTCCCCCTTGGCCGAATTTTATTCTTCTCCTCTCTAAGAGGTGAAGTCGAAAATTGTGTTGTGTGTATTAGGCTTGGGAGAACTCTCTTTATATAGGAGAGTAATCCTTGTCCTCCAAGGATTTTTTTGCAAATAAATAAATCCAATAAATAAAAGATAATTCCAAAATATTCTAGAACAAATCTAGAATAATCTTTATCTTTATTTCTTGCCATAAATATTTATCCAATAAATATTTTGTGCACATGTCTTATTAATACACAAGAAAACTAATTTCTTGTTTCCTAAAACATGAGGGGGGCCGAAAATCATTGTTTGTGACCTAGTCACAATAATTTCGACTAACACACTAAATTTGGGCCAAGATTATGAAAAAAATGTCTTTTTCACATATTTAATTATTTAGCTCAACTAATTTAATAGTCCACTAAACAATTAATTCACATATCGTTTTAATTAAATTCAAACAAGAACTAAATTAATATTATTAGGATTCGACGTCCGAGAATAGCTATGCTATATTGGAGGCACGTCGGGGACCATGGACTAATAATCAGCGGCTCCAATAAATCAAAAAAAATAGTTATCTTACGAACAGAATAATTATATTCGATAAATCAATCACAGGAATATACCACCATAATCCCGTGACTGCACTCCTCCGATTATAAGATTATATTTATCTTCTCATGAGAATGATAATAAGCGTCCATTGATATAATCATTACATATGGATTAATCCTCCATAGACTGTTCATTCTAAATCGGGAAGTTACCGTTAATCCTTTTCAGATATCTCTTATCCTTATTTACCATTAACCCCTAGTGATCAATTAATTCATACAACTCACCGGTAGCTAATCGGTGTAATATGAACTCCATGGATCGATCGGTTTCTAGGATTAACAAATAAGTGAACTGTCTATCTACTTCCGAAAATGAAAGGAATGGATTCTGTATCTGTGATAACACAGATTACTCACTCAATCCAATACAATGCCAAGATGGGGTAATTCGGATCATAGACTCGCAGTAATCCTTAACCGTCAAGTCAAACCTCATCTTGATTCAAGCGGTTGGATCGTGATCACCTCGAGATTAAGATATATCCATAAATATGATCATCGATTGATTTGATAAGACTTCTCGATTACGGAATTATATCGTGAACTCTAATCAAATCGGTCCAAATTTCTATATGATATATCTATCATATATAAATGCCCCACTAGGTTCTCTTAACCGAAAGTCCGGATAAGACAATCACACCTATTGTGTTCTGGGCGCATTAATAGCATATTAAAGGAGAGACCCGATACTCTCGATTAACTTCACTACGGGCTAATTGTATTTTAAGTACATCTTCACTAACTCAATCCTCCCGTGTATATAGTTAAGTGATTACATAAACGATGTACTTTTGGGTTTTCTGTAGTGTAAATACTATTGTCACATCGGTGAATATGAGAATAATAAATACGAATAATTATGTCATTTCATTTATTAAATAAAATAATTACAAAATTGTCTTTCGGGCATTACACCTAATAATCTCCCACTTGCACGAAAGCATGTGATTAATTGTTTTAGAGCACACCCTATTATTTAAACTATAACAAACTACATCTCCCACTTGCTCTAAAGCAATGGAGACCCATCCCGTATTCTAGTACCCATTAAGCATATCATAACCATTGTAGATGACAATGTACACTCCGAGTGTGCCGTCGTAGGATAGGTCAGTGACTCGGGGAGTACTTACAGCTAAATATCATGGGTATTAATGATTAGTCAGGTTGTCGGCTCGAGACGATCCGTAGAATCGAAACGTTACCGGTCCATCTAATCATGTGGTACCTTCCCAATATGCTTTTGACCTCTAGTGATTTCGAAAATCCTTATAAGCTACCCCTTCATCGTTTGCAAAATGATGTGGTATCGGCTTCCAAATCTAGAATCACTCCCAGATATGAAAAGGAAATCCTTAAGCTATATCGCCTCTCTAGCTACTACAAAAGCCGCAAATCACCCAACTAGTTAAAGTCGAGTTGGCGTTGCTGGATTCCTCCAGGCAATAGCTTCAACACGAGAGTAAACACTAGGCCCGATATCGACTTAACGATCATCCTCAATCTGACTTAAAGTCAAAATCAGTGTATCACACATATCCAAGTTCACACATGAATATGTCCGCATATTATTCCTCGTTCTCGTCAAAATACTAAAGGACATACTAAACTTGATTTGTTAACCGCCGAATCTAAGATTCGATCAAAGTTGACGTTCAATAACCTGACCATCTCTTACTAGAAAGAGAATCTATCCCATTTCTCTTGATCCGAAGATTTAGAGAGTCATTCCTGAGGCATAGGGTAGAACTTCCTCATTGAATGTTGCATACGCAGATGCATCATCTTAACTAATAAGATGGATGGGAAACCATTGACTGATTCTAATGAATTCGACCGAGTCAAACTCTTTAGGATAATGTCCAAATCTCTGTTGCAGAGAATCGTGGCATTGTCAGATTCTGACTTCAGATAACACACCCATGTTGATTCCAACTGGTGCAGTGTTATCCTTCACAAACACTAATATATGTGTATATTCACTACTGTACTAAAATTGATATCCAGTCTACAAAAGACTTAACAATATTCTGGTCAACTCTACATATTGTAGAAATATATGACTTCCAGTGACCGAGAGGTTTGGTTTTTGTCCACAAAGGACATAAGCCTTGACAGTCATCCTGTCATAAGTTCATAAGGCAATACCCTTCTGTTTCGAATGAATCCAGACTCCGTTTGTTTTGCAAGAAAGTCTCAGGGAATCACCCCTATTTTCTGTTTTTGAACGAAATCATGCAATACTAAGTGGTAAGAGAGTCCAAGGGCTGATTAACTCTCTACTTCTTAGGGAATTGCCCCTAGACCACTCAAGCTTTGCTCTGAAAGATAAACTTTCCTATTCATTCTACTCTTTTCCATGTAGATCCAATTACTCCCACTGGGCTTGAGACGCTCATGTGGTTCTACAAGAGTATGAATAGAACTGGAGTACCGAACTCCATTCACAGGGTTATGGCTATTAAACCAACCTCTATTATCAGATTCCTATACTGCTCACAAAAGAGCCATAGGTCATCAATCGATCCTCAGACTACAAAGTCCGCAAAACCCGTAATGGGTAATGGATAAACCATAATCCCAATACTTACTGGGTGGATCGAAATTCTGATATAGTTTATTAGTGTTTAGTGTTATCACCAACAACCGATGTTGGATGTGGTCTGATTTTAATCAGTTAGTAACTACCTTGAGTAAACGTACTTCAAGGTTCAAGGTTTTGCTGTTCATGGACTCTATCAGAAAGGATACAACAGTATAACTGCCCCTTCCCAATTTCAAGAATCCTATATCTAACCTTTATACACAATTGGTTAAAAAGATATATCGTGAATGGTCATTGACCGAACGTATGCAAGAAATTCCCAGTCTTACCTTCAAGCACCGTGTGCTAAATGCTTATATTTACGGAAGTGGGGTGAACCGAATCCACACCTTATCCATAAATTCCAAAGCATATTCTAGGTAGACTTCTCGGTCTTATATTTCAATGTAAACCATTATTTTTCTTCCAATATCTTTATCGAGTTAAGCAGTGTATTGTAGCACATCTAAAAACAATATAAGGCAATTTAACAGTTTCTCACTTAGTGAGAACAAGTCACAATGAGGCAGGCTGAGCATCAGTCTCGAGGACTATGAATGGCCTATTCTGAGTATAGAATACTCTACTCTGTTGAAAACAGAGAAACCTCAAAATATTTTGGATAAACTTTCCGGAGTGTTTGAATAGTTATCAGACAAGAAGTCACTACTCGGAAGCTCCTACTAGCTTGTATCTTTCATCAGACCCCAAAGGTCGTCATGAACAAGCTATGTTACTTCTTTATAATCATTATCATTTCCCGATTAAAAGGAAACTTAGTCATTGAACCTTTGAGACAATATAACCGAGGCGGGAGAAAGGAATCACCCCGAGCCGCCTTGAGTCTTGTCTTTTAGGGACTATGCACTAACTATGGAATATGAAGAAGCGTTTATCTAAATATAGAAACCAATTGCTTTTAATAGTTCTTAAGATGTGTTTTATATACATATTTCAAAGCGATTGTAAGTGGTTTTGACTTTATCAAACAAAAGTCCGAGTCTTGGATTCGTACTACAAATGGTATATTCACTTTCTATACGACAAACAAATTATCGAATAGAAGGTAAATCCGTTCGTTCCAAAGAATCTTAAACAAAAAATAATTTTTCCGCAATATCCAAGGATTGAATCCGAGATTCATTTCCTTATATCACTCCCACTATTCTAGCTAAAATTAACTGCCCGTTGTTTATTCTTTTAATCGTTAAAAGCACTGCTACCTTGTTCTTCCAAAGAACTTAGCTCGAGAAAATCGCCAAGGATTCATAGGTTGGTGATCCAAAATCACTGTCCTTATCCTATGATTTTTAGTTAATTAATTTTCGGTTCAGCCTTAAAGTTTTCTCAATTTAGATGACTAACACTTTTAGACATCTTCTCCCATTCTTGACTTTCCGTGAATAGAAACAGTCTTGAACCAGCGGTTCATTTGAGTAGACACTACTCTTGAACCGTGGGATGTCTGTTTCGAGTGTTACTGGTCAGGACTTCTCGGACTTTTTAATATACCAGAAAAAACAACAAATCATAACATTAAAGCTCCCACTAGTTCATCCGTTCCAAATACCGTCTAACGAGCAATGCTTTATTTTTATGATTTTCCGATTTTTTCGATTAAAAAATCTTTCGTACATAGTTCCAATGTTTCCAGAAAAACAATAAATCATGGAACTCCCACTAGTTCATCGATTCCAAATATCGTCCAACTAGCGACATTTCATGACTTTCCAGTTTTTCAATTAGAACGGTTACGTGTGTAGTCAGTTACACTTTTCTATTGTTCTAGAAAAACAACAAATCATAAAGCTCCCACTAGTTCATCGATTCCAAATATCGTCCAACTAGTAATGATTTTCCGATTTTTCAATTAGAAAATTACTCGTGTAATCACTACACACTCAAAATTCACTAGAAGAATTTCAAAGTCCGAAATCACCTTTGATCAAACTAAGTTTGTCTTCCGTTTGACACGAATTACACTAGTGACATACCTATATGTCACTCTGGTTTTTAAAAGGCTTAAGAGAAAATATCTCTTTCGAAAAATAATTGCATTATCGATTAACTAGTTCAACGTCCTAGTTACTTTCCACTTTTTAACGAAGTCAATACTAGTCAATTATTAATTTTTAAGCAATTTAGTAAGGGATATAATGCTGTAAATAAAATGACATATATTAATTCAAGTTAACACTACTATATTAGTTTATTTTAGGAATTGTAAACTAAAATTAAGTCTACTCTACCATTCCAAGGTTTTAACCTCGCATCTCAGTGACGCCGTAGGGTAGGTCAAAGAGATGACGGTAAAATCGAGACAATCTCATCAATGAATAACTTGTGAGAATCGAACATCCCACGAGAATCAAACATCCCTTTATTCATTGACTACCTTCCTTTTTTAGCCTAGATATTATGAAGAATATCCTTGATGAGTGTGACCTACTATATCGGATCTCTTAGGTACGCCCCGAGTGTGCCGTCGTAGGATAGGTCAGTGACCCGACGAGTACCCGGAAATCCTATCCTTTCGGAGACCAAGCCATGAATGTTGATAGGGGTGAACACCATCCATAGGGGGACAAAATCAAAGCACCGCGAGGCGTCACCCTTCTCTCACTTACTTGTATCTATAGTAGAGGCCGTGGGGTTGGCTGTTGCCTCCCCCGCTCCAACTCAATATTTTGGAAGTGGCGGTGGGTTAACTAACCACGTCTTTTTGATGTTAACATAAAAGCACATCAAATCAAGGATTCCGAATGGTGTCGGTAACGTAGGCAAGCCTACCCGTCCTATTCGTTGGAACATATGTGACAGTCGGACGAAATCGGGTCAAGAGAGCCCCATTGAGATAAGAAGGAATCACCCCTCCGCTCGCTGGTGTAGCTTAGTCTTGCCGGATCCCCGTTCATACATCACACTAGGAGGGTTAAGTCGGTCGAGCAAAGCTCAGTTGACCACCCAAACTATAGGCGAACTGTAACGCCCCGCTCCCGGATACCGAGCCCTTATCCGGAAGAGAAACGTTCGGCGCGTATAGCATTAAATAAATCTAATATTATACGCAAGCCTCTACGTCGACGTATCAAATAAGAGCAAACGGAAGCTAAAAAGACTCGGGTAAAAACATAAAAGCTACTATGAATAGAAATTAACCATGCTAAAGATGGATAGTTAAGATTACAACGATTAAAAACCCCAAAGACTTATACAATACGATGCCTTAAAAGTAGAAGTACAACAAATCTAAGAGAAGAAATACAACCACCTAATACAACCTTTACAAAGAAAATAATCTAGAAGCTTCACAAGACTTTATGTCTTCAAAAAGCCGCGTCTACACTTGATCAACTGTTCGTCTTCTCACCCCACAATGCATACAAAAGAAAATGCAAAGGAGGTAAGTACAAAGTACTTAGTAAAAGTGAGAAGCTACGACAACAATTAAGATTTATAAAGAAAAGATATTTAATCGTTTAGTTAGTTATCTCTGTGTGACCGACTCAATCTGGGGTTCATTTCATGTCCATCAACATGAATTGACTAAACGTTACTACTTAGCTTATCTGTGTTACAACCGCACTCAAGGGCACTACGCGCATCCACCTTAGCAGAGTCCCTCCGTACTTAGGGTCATTATGACCTACGGAGTTCTTCCACCTCAGGAACACTCTTTTGCAACATATTAGTGGATCACACCAATATCCACGGAGTCTAGAAAAGGTAGACTCCGATAGCACGCACACCTCAGCAGAGTCCCTCTGTACTTAGGGTCTTTGACCTACAGAGTTCCTCCACCTTCAGAGGTAGCACATGCATCAGCGATTTAGCCTCAGTGCCTAGCCAAGAGAGACATGTTGTTTAATCTTTTACTAGTCAAGTACGTTGATTATTAGGATGATTAACTAGCCACCTAAGTGTTTTCAAATAATCTCCCTCACACAAACTACTCTCTTCCTAGACCACTAGACACGGACAAGTCCTAGCAATTACACAGACATTGATGAATGCTAACTCATCAAAGCACAAGCCTATCATGCTCTTCCAACGGATCCGAACTTCAACTCCTTTAAGAGTACATTCGGTGTTTTAAGCTGAACGAATCGAAGCTCAATTCAGGCTTGTTCAAGTTTATACCATTTAATATGTCATATATAAAGGTTTCATAAAGCTAAATCATGCTTATAAGGCTGAACAACAACTAACAAAGGAAGAAGGACAAAACAAGCTAGACGCCCGTTTAAGGCTCTGGGCGCCCATCAGACCTTATTGGGCGCCCGTCCACTATACCCAGACGCCCGCCTACCTAAAACAGCTTTCAACCCTGAATGTAAAACAACACTTCAAACGCCCGTCCCAGAAAGCCAGACGCTGGCGTCCAAAATGTGCATAAGTAGACGCCCGTCCGGAGAGGCCGACGCTGGTCCACCTGGGTTCGACTAGAACCCTAAAATCCTCAAGTTCGATCCAAATCAGTTTCTAACCCAAAATAACAGCAATTTAAACATAGTAAAACGTAAATAAACATATCTAACTCTTCCAAGAACACCTATGATCCTTGATCAACGAAAAACACATCTTCCTAGCATTAAAACATCTTAAACACCTTAAAACTTGATCTAAACCTTATAAACGATAATTGGAATCATAGGAAGAGCCTCTTACCTTAATTGCCTGCAACACCGACAAAGAAACACCCAAAGAATCGCAACAATTGTTGATCATCAACCCCAAAACCTATGTGATCAACAAGAAACCTAAAATCCTATTTCTTCTTTGAAAACCGAAACTGGAAGAGCCTGAAAAACAGAAGATTACCTGGGTTTACTACTGTGAAACTATTTTTAGATTAATCTATGCTTCAAGACGATCGTTTCGCTACTCACGGCTGCGAAACAGAGCTACGGATTAAAAGATACGAATTTTTCAAGAATCGAACTCTCACGAATACCGAAAGACTAGGGCTAAACCGAAAACTTACGAAATCGAGAGATGTTATTTTCCAAAGTTGCGTCTCATCGTGCTTGATCACTTTTCTCTCTGCGGCATCTTGATCGGATGAACGGATTGATCACACGGCTCTTCCTTTTATTTCGCTTTCTTCTTGCGTTGCTTCTTCTCGTTCTGCTTTATTCCTTCCTCTCTCTTTTTTTTTTGAAATTGCGTGTGAACTAATAATGAATTAGTTTGGGGATTAATTCCTTTATATAGCCATTTAATCGATCATTAATTAAATAACTAAATCCTTTTTAATTACATAAATAGGACAAATAATAATTGGGTCGTAGTAAACACGCCCAATGACTATTTTACCCTTTTACGAAAAGTCAGGGTGTTACATTCCTTCCCCCTTAAGAGGAGTTTCGTCCTCGAAACTCGAATGTAACCGAGAGGTACTTGAACTCTGAATTTTATGAAGTGTTTCGCCTCCTAACTCGTCATGCCTTCTTCTTCTTCCATCTTCCCAACTCTTCTGTCTTGCCTTGAGCTATCTCGAGGTAGCGACGATCTACTTCAATCTTTCTGTTGGCTTGCTGTAGCAACTCTGGTCTCGTATTCTGTTGTCGCTCCACTTCATCCCAGAAACTCGTGTTCTTCTATCTTTATCTTCATGAAAGATTGCCAGCAGTACTGTTCCAATTCTTGTACTTCTTGGTCTCCGAGAGGAACTGCAATTGTCATCTCAAGGTTATCATTCTTCATTGTCCTTCTCGAGCTTCCGCATTCAGAACCCAAAGCTGATTCCAATGCCAACTGTTGCCATCTTCATCTAACTCGTGACCAAGGGCTGGTTGGGCTCCAGCCACTCACTTGTAACCGGAAACAACTGGATCTTCATCTTGCTTCTTCACGAACTCATCAACCGCCTCAAATCTTGTAATCATCGGTTCCACACTCTTTGATTGCTCCTGCTGACCTATGCCCGGAAAGCTGAATCTTCCCAGCCGAAACTGCACTTCTGGCACACTTGACTTCTTTCTATCCCAACTTCCATCATGGCACCACAAACCTGCTGAAGAACTACAAGGATTCTGGCTGAAAGACTTCTGAGACTTCTTGGGGATGGGGAACATGCATTTACCACTCCTTCTCTCTGACGGTCTGATTCAATCCTTATGCCAATTAGGGTTAACTTGGAAAGTAAAAGAAGTTGAAATTAACAAGTTGAGTACCAGGGTGGTATGTCAACTAGGTAAGCCAAGAAGGGTACAATGCACTTGAAATAAGAAAGTTTGCTTGGGTTACAAGCAAAACAAGAAAAAAAAATCCGCGTTGGAGAAAGTTGAAGTTGGTTCTGGAATGAAGAAAGAGGCACTGTATCATAATACAAAAGATGGCCACTAGAAGGACAACAAAGGAACACCTTGCAGATGGAATTCTTTTGAGAGAGTGGAATTCTGCAAGATACGGTGGTCTACAAGGATTTCAGAGGCAACTTGGAAGAATGGTAATAGGCTTTCATATAAACCTTTAGAAAGTGGAGACGTTAAAGGAAACATCACCAGATGGATTTGAAGATATTCTCAATGTATGAAAAGAGAACACCGAGCTTGAAAACATTAAGGAAGTGACCTTGATTGTTAATCATTTGATTAACAAAGATGGATGTTGGCGAACTAGAAAATCTTCATTCCTACATGAGTTTCTTAATTAAGGGAGACATCACACACGTAAAAGCAAAGTAAAGGTACAAGGTCGAGCACCGTAAGGACTAGAAAGATAGAAATCAAAGAGAGCAAGAATCTCAACATGAAGTAGGTCTCAGAATGAAATTAAACACTTGTCAGGAAGTGTCCAAGTTTGCAATAGTCAAGGAGAGGTTATTACGAGATTTAAAGGAAATAGAAATTTTCCCTAAGAAATTGTAAGGGAATATCCAAAGTTTGGATAAGTAAGCGGCAAACAAGATTTTGAGTGAAGAGGAAATGACACTTTAGGATTATCGGGTAAGGTTTGATTTCAAGGAATTATTTCAAACCTCCAAAGAGAGTTTAAGAAAATCATTGACGATTCAAATCAAAGGTTCAAGGTCGCACTACTCGAGAGGAATAGTACACTGCCAAGGAATAAATGCTCGAGGTTATTCCCCGTGTGGAAATGAAACGGTTAAAATAAAATAGACTTTCAACCGGTGTAACAAAATTGTAGTAGAAACGCCAAAACAGAAAGTGGAAAGTCAAAATGATATATATGGCGGTTCATGACTCTAAATGGCCCGAAAGAGGTTTAAAATTGAAGGTACAAGGTACAATAATATGAAATGGAGATCAAAAGTTTAGAACTCAACGCCGATTGGCTAAATAAGTTCGGAAGACATCTTGAAAATTTCATATACGGCTTGAAACTAGTTTAGCAAAAATTGATAGAAGGTTAAAGATAAGTAATCAAGAGGAATGTCATGATAGGCTTAAAAAAATTTGACCAAGAAAGAAGATATGCATCCCTTAAAGGAACATGCAGCATTAGGTGAAATAGTTACAATATCGACACTACCCTTAGGAGTTAGTAGGGGAGCTGAGAATAGACACAAGTAAAAATAATGTTCTGACATTAAAATATTCAGCAAACTTTGAATTTGCATGAATGATGGGAGTGCAACAATTTAGAACTTTGAAGAGAATTTGTTTCTTGATTTGAAAGGTAAGAAAGCATGAATTTGTTCGAAAGAAAGGCCTATGGAGTTATGTTACGGAGATAATTCACGACACCAAGCCGAGAGGATTTGTTGTGTTTAAAGATCTCAAGTGAGGGATTACATGAAGAATAAAATACCATATAAGGTATAATTTCAAAAGAGACACGAAAAGTGGTCCAAAATAAAACATGGCATCTTTGGAGGGTAGCACCTTGGTTCTTGTTTAACACTTTGCAAAAGAAACTATAACGTTAGCTTTACAAGCGTCCTACTAAAGATTTAACTCAGAAGGAGATCAAACTTCAAGGAACTCCTAAAACATGACAATCATAACTCACTACCCTCTTAGCCCAAACTCTAAGTCAAAGAGGTGAATATTCCTTTTAGGTTGTTGTGTAAGATTTTTACTCTGGTTCTGACATTATCGATTTGTACAGAACAAACGAAGAAGAATTTGAGCACGATCCAAAGAGAAAATATTTAGATACCGGAGTTTTCCAGGTGATATAAAAATATTAGAATTTTTGAATGAAAGTAAGTTGGTCAAAAACAGTTATTTCTGACGATTGCACAAGCTGCCAGAATTTTCCAGATTAATAAACACTGTGTTGAATTGCAAATCGAGATCAAACGAAAAGAATCTGAACTTAATTCCAAAATAAAAGCTGTAGATAAAATTGTTGTCTGCAACATATCAAAAATTCAGGTCATTTGAAGATGTTTAACTTGTTCAAAACAGAAGAAGAAGTGAAGGTGTTGCTGCAGATTTTCTGGACAGAGTGTCCGGTATAAACATGAATTTTCTGAACAATCCATAATGATTATCGAGTTTGTGTAAAAAGAGAAATTGTAGATAAGACAGTAATCTACTTTGCTGAAAATTTGCAGAATTTTTGGAGTATGGAGAGACAGTCTTACGTTAAAGGGAAAACACGGAAACAAAAGCATTCACTCATGTTGGGTAAATCCAAACATGAGGATGATGAAAAGTTTGTGCCAAAGTAAGAGACTTTTAACACTATGAGTTGAAACGACTGAGGAGTACTTGGAAATAATAGATTTACACATGGAGTTCGTGTAGAACCATCTCAAGCAAAGCAAAGGTCAAAGAATGTTGATGAACTCAAACCAAGTGATAATGAAAAAAGAAAGTGGAGGACTTGTAGAGCTGAATCAAATATCATTCTCTACAAAGTTAGGCCAAGATAAAAGTAAACTTAGATATTCATGTGTAGAGGAAGTGAAGAGATTTCAATAGGGAAAGTAAGGGAAAAAGAAATCAACCAAGAGGACCTCGACTTTATGATGTAGGCATAAGACTCCGATCCCAAAGCTTTACTTAAAGGAGTTTCACAACCCTATGCAACCAACTACGGTTTGGAACTTCAAAAGGAGGAAGAGTTTCTACTAAGGATCCTAGAAGGGACAAAACTCCGAGGTGATCACATGAAAGATGTGAACGAGAACTCAACATAACCTCCGTCTAAAGACGACTCTTCACTTGGTCCTAGTGGAACTTAACCACGGTTTAAGATTCTTAGTCTTACGAGGATTACCACCAAGCTCAAGTTCTAAAAGGTCAAAGGATTCTTATCTTGAGGAAGAGAAGCCTAGAATAGAAAGGACGCTTCTCTCTCGATACCAATCAGAACGCCCGCTCGGGATACCGAGCCCTTATCCGGAAGAGAACGTTCAGCGCGTATAGCATTAAATAAATCTAATATTATACGCAAGCCTCTACGTCGTCATATCAAATAAGAGCAAACGGAAGCTAAAAAGACTCGGGTAAAAACATAAAAGCTACTATGAATAGAAATTAACCATGCTAAAGATGGATAGTTAAGATTACAACGATTAAAAACCCCAAAGACTTATACAATACGATGCCTTAAAAGTAGAAGTACAACAAATCTAAGAGAAGAAATACAACCACCTAATACAACCTTTACAAAGAAAATAATCTAAAGCTTCACAAGACTTTATGTCTTCAAAAAGCCGTCGCTCACACTTGATCAACTGTTCGCCTTCTCACCCCACAATGCATACAAAAGAAAATGCAAAGGAGGTAAGTACAAAGTACTTAGTAAAAGTGAGAAGCTACGACAACAATTAAGATTTATAAAGAAAAGATATTTAATCGCTTAGTTAGTTATCTCTGTGTGACCGACTCAATCTGGGGTTCATTTCATGTCCATCAACATGAATTGACTAAACGTTACTACTTAGCTTATCTCGTGTTACAACCGCACTCAAGGGCACTACGCGCGATCCACCTTAGCGAGAGTCCCTCCGTGCTTAGGGTCATTATGACCTACGGAGTTCTTCCACCTCAGAACACTCTTTTGCAACATATTAGTGGATCACACCAATATCCACGGAGTCTAGAAAGGTAGACTCCGATAGCACGCACACCTCAAAGAGAGTCCTCTGTACTTAGGGTCTTTGACCTCTGAGTTCCTCCACCTTCAGAGGTAGCACATGCATCGCGATTTAGCCTCGGTGCCTAGCCAAGAGAGACATGTTGTTTAATCTTTTACTAGTCAAGATGCTGATTATTAGGATGATTAACTAGCCACCTAAGTGTTTTCAAATAATCTCCCTCACACAAACTACTCTCTTCCTAGACCACTGACACACGGACAAGTCCTAGCAATTACACGAGACATTGATGAATGCTAACTCATCAAAGCACAAGCCTATCATGCTCTTCCGACGGATCCGAACTTCAACTCCCTTTAAGAGTACATTCGGTGTTTTAACCTGAACGAATCGGAAGCTCAATTCAGGCTTGTTCAAGTTTATACCATTTAATATGTCATATATAAAGGTTTCATAAAGCTAAATCATGCTTATAAGGTCTGAACAACAACTAACAAAGGAAGAAGGACAAAACAAGCTAGACGCCCGTTTAAGGCTCTGACGCCCATCTCACCTTTTTGGGACGCCCGTCCAAAGATGGACGCCCGTCCACTATACCCGTGACGCCCGTCTACCTAAAACAGCTTTCAACCACGAATGTAAAACAACACTTCAAACGCCTGTCCCAGAAAGCCAGGCCGCTGTCCAAAATGTGCCAGCAAGTAGACGCCCGTCCAGAGAGGCCAGACGCTCGTCCACCTGGGTTCGACTAGAACCCTAAAATCCTCAAGTTCGATCCAAATCAGTTTCTAACCCAAAATAACAGCAATTTAAACATAGTAAAACGTAAATAAACATATCTAACTCTTCCAAGAACACCTATGATCCTTGATCAACGAAAAACACATCTTCCTAGCATTAAAACATCTTAAACACCTTAAAACTTGATCTAAACCTTATAAACGATAATTGGAATCATAGGAAGAGCCTCTTACCTTAATTGCCTGCAACACCGACAGCAAAACACCCAACGAATCTGCAACAATTGTTGATCATCAACCCCAAAACCTATGTGATCAACAAGAAACCCTAAAATCCTATTTCTTGCTGAAAACCGAAACTGGAAGAGCCTGAAAAACAGAAGATTACCTGGGTTTACTACTGTGAAACTATTTTTAGATTAATCTATGCTTCAAGACGATCGTTTCGGCTACTCACGGCTGCGAAACAGAGCTACGGATTAAAAGATACGAATTTTTCAAGAATCGAACTCTACGAATACCGAAAAACTAGGGCTAAACCGAAAACTTACGAAATCGAGAGATGTTATTTTCCAAAGTTGCGTCTCATCGTGCTGATCACTTTTCTCTCCTGCGGCATCTTGATCAGATGAACGGATTGATCACACGGCTCTTCCTTTTATTTCGTTTTCTTCTTGCGTTGCTTCTTCTCGTTCTGCTGTTCCTTCCTCTCTCTTTTTTTTTTTCAGAAATTGCGTGTGAACTAATAATGAATTAGTTTGGGGATTAATTCCTTTATATAGCCATTTAATCGATCATTAATTAAATAACTAAATCCTTTTTAATTACATAAATAGGACAAATAATAATTGGGTCGTAGTAAACACGCCCAATGACTATTTTACCTTTTTACGAAAAAGTCGGTGTTACATTCCTTCCCTTAAGAGGAGTTTCGTCCCTCGAAACTCGAATGTAACCGAAGAGGTACTTGAACTCTGAATTTTGCGAAGTGTTTCGCCTCCTAACTCGTCATGCCTTCTTCTTCTTCCATCTTCCCAACTCTTCTACCTGCCTTGAGCTATCTCGAGGTAGCGACGATCTACTTCAATCTTTCTGTTGGCTTGTCAGTAGCAACTCGGTCTCAGATTCTCGTTGTCGCCTCCACTTCATCCTAAACTCGTGTTCTTCTATCTTTATCTTCATGAAAGATTGCCAAAGCAGATCTTGCTCCAATTCTTGTACTTCTTGGTCTCCGGAGGAACCGCAATTGTCATCTCAAGGTTATCATTCTTCATTGTCCTTCTCGAGCTTCCGCATTTAGAACCCAAAGTCGATTCCAATGCCAATCTTGCCATCTTCATCTAACTTCGTGACCAAGGGCCGGTTGGGCTCCAAACCCACTCACTTGTAACCGGAAACAACTGGATCTTCATCTTGCTTCTTCACGAACTCATCAACCGCCTCAAATCTTGTAATCATCGGTTCCACACTCTTTGATTGCTCCTGCACGACCTATGCCCGAAAGTCGAATCTTCCCACCAAACGCACTTCTGGCACACTTGACTTCTTTCTATCCCAACTTCCATCATGGCACCACAAACCTGCTGAAGAACTACAAGGATTCTGGCTGAAAGACTTCTGAGACTTCTTGGGGATGGGGAACATGCATTTACCACTCCTTCTCTCTGACGGTCTGATTCAATCCTTATGCCAATTAGGGTTAACTTGGAAAGTAAAAGAAGTTGAAATTAACAAGTTGAGTACCAGGGTGGTATGTCAACTAGGTAAGCCAAGAAGGGTACAATGCACTTGAAATAAGAAAGTTTGCTTGGGTTACAAGCAAAACAAGAAAAAAAAATCCGCGTTGGAGAAAGTTGAAGTTGGTTCTGGAATGAAGAAAGAGGCACTGTATCATAATACAAAAGATGGCCACTAGAAGGACAACAAAGGAACACCTTGCAGATGGAATTCTTTTGAGAGAGTGGAATTCTGCAAGGAAAAGTAAAAAAAAACTATCTAAGTCTTCAAATCTCGATCTTCGATCTTGATCTTGAAACTTCCGGACCTCGAACCTTCGATCTTGACACAAACCACGAACCACGAGGGGAGGAGGCCAATATTCATTTCGAGAGTGGAGATCGCCGCCTACTTGTCCTGGAGGCTCTCCGGCCGGGGCGTAATATACCAAAATATTATAAAATTGTTTTTTTTTTTTTTTTTTTTGTTTAACAATACACGGCAGCTTAAATTTTTTTTTTTATTTTTTATTTTTTATTTTATCAAACAGGC
The DNA here is from genome assembly GCA_026214975.1 of Gentiana macrophylla. Lineage (NCBI taxonomy): Eukaryota > Viridiplantae > Streptophyta > Magnoliopsida > Gentianales > Gentianaceae > Gentiana > Gentiana macrophylla. Next base: position 53,673,366 of record CM047807.1, on the reverse strand, counting down.
CTTTCGGCCAAGGGTCGGAAGAAAAAAAATAAAAAAATAAAAAAATAAAAAATAAAAAATCTGACGCTTCGCAACTTTGACAATTTTGCCGCATAATCAATTAGGGATGCCGCATAAACAATTTTGACAATTTTGCCGCATGCAAATTGTCGATTTGCCGTGAAAAAAAAAAAAAAAACAACCCCTCTCCTTTTACCTTATGTTCCACCATATTGATGATCTTGAACACCATGATCTTCGTCGTCTTGAGTCCGGAATAAAAAAATAAATACAAAAGGTACTATCTTTTACAATTTATCGCATGACATAAAATAAATTACACATCCTATGCTCAATTGATGCTAATCAAAAGAGCTATAAAATAGATCTACGGGTAAATAATACCAACCCCAATCTATCTCTTCAAACCACAACAATCGCAACATAAAAAAAATAAATATGCATTCGGCCCCTATAAAAAAAAATTGGGACAAAAAATCTACATGTTTTACACTCCTAGATCTAATATTTTATACGTATAAATATAGATCACCAGGCGACTGATACCACTGTTAGTAATACCATCCGCAACGGAAGCGATTTAAGGATCTAGATCTATAATTTACACGTAATAAAATAACTAGATCTACTCTACAAGGGGGTTGTAGATCATACCTCTTGGATCTCAAAATCCAAGTAGAAGAACCGCAATAGGAAGAACGAAAGAAAGTATGAAGAGCACCACGATCTTCCGCACGTGTGATCCAAGCAACTCCCGGTGGAAGGAAATCCTCGTCTCGAATCCTTCCGATATGCTACCCGGAAAACCTCCAAGATTTTCCTCCTATCCCCCTTGGCCGAATTTTATTCTTCTCCTCTCTAAGAGGTGAAGTCGAAAATTGTGTTGTGTGTATTAGGCTTGGGAGAACTCTCTTTATATAGGAGAGTAATCCTTGTCCTCCAAGTCAAAAGCCTGACGAGGCACGATGGTCGAACCGAGCTCCGACCAAACAGCCAAGTCAAGCCGATACGGCAGTACAATGCTAGGTCGACTCACATCCAAGTGTATCATGAGTCATGTACTCATAATACACTTCGAGGGGCCACAGGGGAATTAAGTCCAAAGGACTACACCCCAAAAGGCAACGTTTGCATGGGAATTAAGTCCATAAGACTACACCCTAGACAAATAATCAACAACGAGAAAGACATTCAATTGAAAAGCATATATTGAAATTCAAAAATCAAAATCAAAGTGCAAAATTAAGGAGTTTCAGAGGTCGAATCACAGATTCGACTCGACAAAAATCACATCAAGATCAATAAAAGTTGTTACAACCAGATCGAATCAAATTGTTTTAAAAAAAATAAAAACAAGAAATAAGATCATCAAGCCGCAGGCTGATTTGAGGTAGAGGCAGCGGGGTCGACTGGATCACCCGACTCGAGTTTCTCCCCTCCATCCCCCTCTAGAACAGAGGTCACATACTTGTCATATAAAGACACACCAGCCTTGAATTCTGTGAAGTATCGACCATATCGAGGGATGGCCTCCGGATCGTACAAGTTTGCCTTCTCGATGCTTGAAACTTCAAAGTCGGGAGGACCATCTTGACTGATCCAATGCATTTGAGAATCCCCTTCATGGCCTGACTCATCGCCAGCACCAAGTCATTCTCGAGCTCTTCGATGTCGGAAATATTTTTAGGCCGCCTCCAGACGAGTCGTGAAGCTATCGACCTCAAGATGAAGGTCGCTCCTGAGCCTTGATAGATCCAAAATAACTCAAATTTTCGCTTGATCGAGCTCCGATCTCACATCCGCCACCGACCTTACCGTCGCTTAGCTCAAAGATCCCTATAGGATATATCTTTTTGCGCTTTAGACAGATCGTCTCGAGCCACTGCCAGTGTCGACTCCGCTTTGACGCGTCGATCATCCAAATTGTTGCCTCGGCTGGCTTTCGCTTCGATGTCAGAGGTCAGTCTAGTGATGGTTTCTTTCTGTTCCTCCAAAGCTGCTGATGGGGACTCAATTCTGTTCATGGCCACTTTAGCTGCAAGCCGAGTCTGCAAGGGAGAGCACTATTAATATCGGAAACAGACAAAAGTCCCAAAGTTATAAGGGAAATAAAAGGAAGACTTACAGCTCGGTGGCTTTTCATGAAGAAGTCATGCTGCTCTTACGGAGTCATGGCTTCCATCTCTGCCACACTCATCCCAGGGATCGGGTCGGAGGAGCTAGGAGGAGCGAGGTTACGAGTTTCCTTCCCGACCCCATGCCTCACCTCGGTTGTCTTCTGACGCTTCCTCGAGCCGAGGCTATCTTCAGCCTGCTCGGTCACCCGAGCCTTGTCAGGTTGATCTCTAAGAATTTCGGATGTCGACACAGGTGTTGAAGCTCGGGCCGGAGTCCTCTGACCTCCGGAGACTATTGCACTGCATACGTGTTTCTTCGATCCGATACCGCCAGCTTCTTGAATCTTCTTGGGGTCCGCTCTTCTTCGGTTCGTCTCACTCGAAACGTCCAGCTTTGAAAAGAATTCCACTGCACACAGAGAAAGATAGACAGCAGTGCACAGTCAAAAAGAAACAAGTATAGAAAAAAGTAAAAATACAGAAGTGTAGCAGCTCGATAGAATGAATAAATATCCTACACAAAACTCGAACGTCTTCATCGAGTTCCAAGTAAGCACCCGGACCAAATTGCCTCGACATTAGCAAAAGGGTATAAAGAATGAAGGTTTCACGTTGCGGCGTCGGGTTAACTCTCTCGATAATCCTAAACTCGTTGGGGGCATCCGAGTCGAGCCTATCATGCCACTTCCTATGCCTCTAAACCAAGTGTGGATGTCGACGCTCTCTAATCCGTGACGGATAAAGAAAAATGGGGCTTCCACTCGCCTCGTGGCGATGTCACTCTCTCACGACTCGAGACCGAGGACGTCTCTCGGAAAGTATACCACCGCATCTTGCGTGGCCTTGGATAGCATAGTATTGACGAAACAGTGGATCGAGAACTCGACCTTGGTGATCCGACACGCCAATACGAATCCCATAACACTCCTAACTCCGTTTGGGGCGAGCTGGGTGATGCAGATTGTTAAGGGTGATTTTATGTGATTTATATCGTTATATTTTGTAGCAATTCTCTCCATATTCGTATAATTCACGTAGAAATTAAGCGTTTAATTGATTTATTGAGCAAATGAGTTTTAAAAGTATTTAAGTGCAAATTCGGGTTATTTACGTGATTTTATTAGCAATTATCTATTTATATATGTGATGTTACACTTTGCACGTTTTTTATGGTTGAAGGTACACAAATATATCATGGGTCGAGTAAGAGCCGAGCTGGAGGAGTTTAAAGCAGCAATTTCTTTAAAGATTGAAGAGAAGGGCAAATTAGGGATTATTATTATTTTTTAGGGTTTAGGTTTTCTCTTATTTAAAAAAAAGAAAAGAAAAGAAGGTAATAATTACCCTAAGTCGGCTAAAAGGTTATAAAAGGACGGATTCAGCGGCAGCACAGAACACGAAAAAATCATCTAGGAACAGAGCCGAGACAGAAAATCAAAAAAAAAGAAGAGAAGCACTCGGTCGACCGAGTGCACACCTTCGGTCGACCGAGCAACATATTTATTTTATTTTTATTTTTTTATTTTTCGTTCGTACGGATATGAGCAGAGGCCAGGCACTTCTGGAACAAGCGTGTGATTTGGATTGTCTGTGAGTTTAATTAAAGTTGTATCTTTATTATGTTTTTATTGATGTTATGCAATTTCATTGATGAATGTATTGCTGTGTGATGAGAATCGCTGTTAAATTTAGGTCCCCATAGTAAAGATTGGATTTTTTTAACCTATAGATAACGAGAGTTGTTAGGTTAAAAATCTAGATTATGAGATTGAATAAATTTCACACCTTGGTAATTAAAGCGTTAATCTTTTTGTATAGATAGACGAAAAAGATTGATAGGTGAATTTTTCTAAGAGATTAGAAATTCATACTTATGATAGGTGAATCACAATTTTTATTAAATAATCACTACACAATCTAGAGAAGAAATTGAACGTTGCGAGATAGGTGGATCATTGCTTGTTCGTTGTTAAATTTATTGAAAAAAATCATTTGTTATCACCATAGCAATTTTATAATTTTTATTTAGTTTATAGAATAGAATTATTTTCGTTATTCGGTTCGCAACTATCTTCGCTGGCTTTATATTTTTAATCTTCTGTCCAGTTTAACTTTATTGTTTTCATTATTACTTCATTTTGTTTTGTTATTTTAGTTGTAGTCTTTAAATTGTTTAGGATAGGACGTTTTTACTTCTCGTAACAACTTTAGGAAAATTAATCAAACTAGATACCCCGATTCCCTGTGACCGACTCCGGTATTAATCGCTATACTACGATCCCTACACTTGGGGAATACCGGATTTATAAATTTATTACTTGTTATTTTTCATTGCATAAAATCCGTGACAAGTTTTTGGCGCCGTTGCCGGGAATCGTACGGTTGTCTAGTTTTTTTTGTTATTAGTTTTCATAGGTTAGTGCCCTTAGTTTGTCAAGTTAAAAAAAAAAAAAAAAATAGGGTCGATTTGACGTAGGGATCACACCCGGGTGTGGTATAATTCACACCTTGGTAATATATATCTTTTTAAAAAAAAAAAAAATTAATTAGTTCGGTCGACCGAACCTGATCTCTCGGTCGACCGAGTGTTAAGTATTATAGTCTCTTTTTCTGTTTTATTTACGTTTTTTTTTATTTTACTTTAGAGTTTAGTGTAGCCTTTGTAAGAAATTCGATGCGGACATCTTGTTTTTGGTTTTGGTTTATGCAAACTCGGTCGAAAGGACCGTTACTATATACCCTCGACCCGAACCGTAGTCCGCCAAACAGCGGATTTTCCGTTCTCGTTTACGGCGCAGACGAGCCGAGCAAGATCTTGAGGATCAGCTAGCCAAAGAAATCACTGATTTTGTAATAATGGCTGCTAATGATAGACGTACGTTGGCAGACTACGCCATGCCTGGCGCGGTCACAATCAACCCGGCTATCATCATACCGCCATTAATGCTCGGACCTTCGAGCTAAAGCCTGGCCTCATTCAGATGATGCAGCATGCATCAATCTTTCATGGGTTTCAGTCGGAAAATCCACACACTCACTTGCATACATTCTTGGAGATATGCGGCACCACACGCATCCAAGGAGTAAGTGAGGATGCCCTCAAACTGAATCTCTTTCCTTTTTCGTTGAAGGGAGAAGCTAAGGAGTGGTATAGCTCTCTCCCAGCTGAATCAATAAATACTTGGGCAGAACTAGAAAAGGAGTTCTTGAGTCAATATTTCCCACCTTCCGAAACTGCCTAATGTTTGAACGAGATATTCACTTTCTAACAGAAAGAGAATGAATCCTTTTTCGAGTGTTGGAAAAGATTCCGGCCTCTGCTTAGAAAGTGTCCCCACCATGGCTTGCCACCGGAAAGGCAAGTCAACACTTTTTTAGTGGATTGACCGAGCTTACAAAGGCATGGTCAATAGTTCATCTCGTGAGGCGTTTAAGAAAACGCTTTGATGAGGATGGGCACTTTGTTTGAGGACATTGCAAAGTACAACTACGCCTCTCTTATCAAGCAATTCAAGCACCTCCTCCTCCTCCTAAGGTAGAGGAGGTAAACATGCAAAGTTTGATCGCCATGCCGCAAGCGGATGGCGACATCTCAAGTTTCAAATCCGATAAATCAAACTTCTTCTTTTCCACGTAACCTCTCGTGTTCAGCATCGCTAAATCGGCATCGACCGGCCATATGAATGGCCGCTTTAATCCCCTGCACCTTATCAAGTGAATGCCGCTTTCATGATTATGGATAAGATAATCGTGTCACATGTCAAAACCGTGACAATATGGGGCACACTTCTCGATTCTGTCCTATGAACGGACAGAATGCTGAAGTGAATGCATTCTATGGCCAGAACAACCAAGGGTCTAATCAAGTTTCTGGCCAGAATAATTTCCAAAACCACGGGTTTAATCAATCTTCCAGTTTCACTCCTAATTCGAATTTTAATTCGAATCAAAATTTCAATAGAAACCCTGGTTTTAATCAGAACCAAAACTCAAAATTTTCCAATCCTACTCAAAGATTCAATCAGAATTGGCCTTCCAATTCAAATTCTCAATTCCAAAGTCGGCCCACCAATTTACTCTCAAAATTTCCAAAACTCTCAAGGCCCCTCCCAATCTAACAATCTTGAAGCTAAGTTGGAGGAGCAAAATAAAAGTATCCAACTCACGATGAGTACAAACAAAAACCTTGAGAGGCAAATCGGACAACCGGTGAACAGCTTAGCTTCTAGACCGCCAGGCGGTGCCCGATTTCACCGAGAAGAATCCAAAGGGTGGTCAAGTTGCTCAAGCCGACTTGAACAATGGCGATGTCTTGACCTCGTACCTTCAATTCCATACGGTAGAAAGAGGCCAAGATTTATGAATCTGAGAGCGGTACTCAAGTTAGTGGTCCTTCCCACCAGAAACCACTAGCCCCTCCCCGCCATTGATAAGGCGGGAGGGGAAGCCGAGCACCTACACTCCCCTTGTCCGAAAGAGAATACTCAGGTGGCTGATCCCCTGAGAGGTGAAAGAGTTGAAAGTCCTCAGGTGGGTGAACCCCTGAGGAATAAAGAAAGAAGTGAAAGTCAGGAGGCTGATCCCCTGACGAGTAAGAAGAATGAGAAGGTAGTAAGGTGGAAGGATTTGGAAGACAAAGCTATCAGTTCATCCTCAAAGAAAGTCTTTTCTGAGAGTGACTTGAAAAAGCTTCCATTTCCACCAAGAAAGAGCAACATCCCTTTGAGTGAAGATAAGAAGTATGAAAAGGTGCTGAATATTTTGAAAAATACTCAGGTAAATCTTCCATTATCCGAGGTCTTGGTTGAAATGCCTAAGTATACAAAATTTATCAAGGATGTTGTTTCTTCGAAAAGGAATTTGTCAGACATGGAGAGGCTAATTGGTGATGATTGTTCAATGATCAATTATGAAAACTTACCAACCAAGAGAGGTGACCCTGGAAAGTTCGTGCTTATAGTGTTAATGGGAGGCCTGGTCTTCCCTAACTCTTTGTGTGACCTGGGTGCATCTATAAGCCTCATGCCATTGTCTGTGTGCAAACAGCTGGGTTTAATTGATCTTCTAGAGCCCACTACCATGAATTTGCAATTTGCTGATAGATCTTCTAAGAAAGCAGCGGGAATCTTAAAAGACGTACTAGTTCAAATCGACAGATTTACCTTTCCCGTTGACTGGTACGTCCTAGACATTGAAAAAGATGAAAATGTTCCCCTGATTCTTGGAAGACCTTTCTCGTCTGACTTCGAGCCCTCATTGATCTGCGATGGCGGGCGAGTGACGATCCGTGTTGGTGATCTGAGGTAAGCTATAATGTTTCCAAATCCATTCAAATACCCTCTGGTCCTCCAACCGGTTTTTCCATTGAGAGACGTCGATGACTTCGATGATCCACGGAAAAGCAAGTCATGGCTGTTACAACGGAGTATGAGCGATCGTTGATAATTTGAATAATCATGGTGTGGTAAGTCTAGAGCGATTAGAAGTCAATTTAAGGATGAGTTGTTGGAAGGTGAAGCTTTGGCGGTGGGACCGCTTCGATGAACTTCAAATGATGTTGAGTTGAAAGGTGGAGAGCTCAAATCTAGTTTAGAAGACCCTGCAGATTTGGTGTTGAAGCCGTTGCCTAAACATCTTAAGTATGTGTTTTTAAGAGAAGGTGACAAGCTTCCATTGATTATATCTCGCCAAGTCGTCTCTCACTAGAAGAAATGAAGTTAATAAACGTCTTGAAAAAGAACGAAAAGCCTTTGGGTGGCAAGTAGGAGATATCGAGGATATCTCCCGACATCCTCAGATGCATAAGATCAAGACTAATGAGGGTGCGAAATGTGTTGGAGACAGCCCAGAGAGGAGGCTCAACCTCATATGCAAGAGGTGGTTAAGAAAGAAATCATCAAACTATTTGGATATGGGAATCATTTATGCCATCGCGGATAGTGAATGGGTCTCCCCGACTCAAGTAGTTCCCAAGAAAGGTGGAATTACGATTGAGAAGAATGAGAAGGGAGAGGAGATAGCATTGAGACTTGTCACTGGTTACAGAGTCTGCATCGATTATCGAAAGCTCAATGAAGTAACCATGAAGGATCACTTTCCCCTTCCATTCATTGACCAGATGCTTGAGCGTCTGGCAGGGCACGCGTTCTACTGCTTCCTAGATGGATACTCAGGATACTTCCAGATTCCCATTGATCCAGCTGACCAAGAAAAGACCACTTTCACCTGCCCTTATGGTACATTCGCTTACAGGCGAATGCCATTTGGTCTCTGCAATGCCCCAGCTACATTTCAACGATGTATCTTTGGCTATCTTTGACGGGCTCGTAGAAAAGTGTATGGAGATCTTTATGGATGATTTTTCGGTCTTTGGTCGATCTTTTGATGATTGTCTCGACAACCTTGACCGAGTCTTATCCAGATGCGTGAAAAGAACTTAGTGCTCAATTGGGAAAAATGCCATTTCATGGTTGATGAGGAATAGTTCTTGGCCACAAAATCTCCGCCAAAGGTATAGAAGTTGACGAGGCAAAAGTAGAAGCTATCGAGAAGATGAGTTATCCCAAGAATGTGCGTGAAGTGAGAGGCTTTCTTGGACATGTCGGTTTCTATAGGAGATTCATTCAGGACATTTCCAAGATAGCTAAGCCCCTGTCTACACTACTAAAAGAAGACGTTTTATTCGATTTTGATGAGAGTTGCAAGCAGGCGTTTGAGGAGCTTAAAAACCGTTTAATCTCTTCTCCGATCCTTATTTCGCTTTGACCGAACCTACCTTTCGAGCTTATGTGCGACGCATCAAACTATGCAGATTGGTTCTGCTTTTTAGCCAAAGAATCAAAGGGAAATTCCACCAATCTATTACGCCACCACACATTGAATCCTTCTCAAGTTAACTATACTACTACTGAAAAGGAATTATTGGCCGTAGTCTTTGCTATGGACAAGTTTCGTAGTTACTTGTTAGGAGCTCAAGTGATTGTGTGGACTGATCACGCTGCTTTGCGATATCTGATGACGAAGAAAGAGGCCAAACCGCGCCTACTGCGTTGGATACTGACCCTACAAGAGTTCGACGTTCAAATTAAAGACAAAAAGGGCAGTGAAAACGTAGTGGCTGATCACGTTTCGAGAATGTTAAGTGAGGAAAAGGATGATCCAGATGATATAGATCTTTACTTTCCTCTAGAAAACATTATGCTTATTGACGGTTGTCCTCCTGATGTTCCATGGTATTATTCCATTGTAAATTACCTTCATGCCCGATATCTTGATCCAGAACTGTCCTATCAGGAGAAGAAAAAGTTCTTCTCTGATTTGAAATCTTTCGTTTGGGATGAACCTTATCTTTTTAAGATCTGTAAATATGGTTTGCTTAGAAGATATGTTCCAGTAGTCCGAGCAACCATGATATTATTGAGCAAAGCCACAGTGGACCCACTTGGAGGTCACTTTGGTCCTTGGAAAACCGTTGCTAAGATCTTCCAATCCGGTTTCTATTGGCCCACGATCTTTAAAGATACGTAAGCTTTCAGAAAGCTTGTGATAGATGCCAAAGAACCGGTACTCGACAAGGCGTTTTGACATGCCTTTGAAACCCATCCTAGAATGCGAGGTCTTTGATGTATGGGGTATCGATTTTATGGGACCATTCCCATCATCTTGTGGTAACAAATACATCTTAGTCTGCGTGGACTACGTGTCTAAATGGGTGGAGGCTCAAGCCACTCCTCACAATGATCATAAGACGGTCATGAAATTTCTAAAGAAAAACATCTTCGTGAGGTTTGGATGTCCACGTGCCTTGATCAGTGATGAAGGGACGCAACTCTGCAACCGACCCCTAGAGAAAGTGCTTGAAAAGTATGGTGTTCGTCATAAGACTGGCACACCATATCATCCTATGACGAGTGGTCAGGTTGAACGGAGCAACCAGAGCATTAAGAAAATCCTGGAAAAAAAGCAGTCATGATCATAGAAAAGATCGAGTTTGAAATTGGATGATGTACTATGGGCATACAGGACCGCCTATAAGACTCACTATGGGTACATCTCCATATCAAATGGTTTATGGTAAGCCATGTCATCTGCCAATCGAGTTAGAGCATAGAGCTTATTGGGCTACAAAGTTTCGAACTTTGATTCCCAATCTTGTAAGTAACATCGCAATACTGCTTGATTGCATGAGTTGGACGAATTCGGACTCCAGGGCCTACGAAAAGCGCCAGAGATTAGCAAAGATAAGATGAAACTCCTCCATGACGCCAAAATTAAGAAAAGAGAATTTCAAGCCGGAGAACAAGTTCTTCTATACAATTCCAGGCTACATCTGTTTCCTGGAAAGCTGAGGACATGTTGGTCCGGTCCCTTTGAGATTCTCCAAATTATGCCCGGAGGTGTTTTAGAACTACGAGGTTATGGTGACCAACCGTTTCGAGTGAATGGTCAAAGGTGTAAGCACTACATTGGTGAACCCAAGGAAAAGCCTTTGATAGTTCGTTTCCTCGATATCCTCGGGTGTGGTACTAAAGAAGTCGAAGAATTTGACGAGTTTTCACCCGCCTGCTTTCGGAGGATGACGGTAGTGGTCGATCCAAGAAGTTCTAGCGGTAGTTGGGATATGGAAGAGTATGAGAGGAGCGTCGGTGAAAACGTCATCGAAGACTCGAAGAAGAAGAAGAAGTCAACCATGGGAAGTTTAAACGTGTTTGGAAAGCGATGAAGAACCTAACCCCATGTGTTAGATCTTGCTTTTGTGGCCACACCAATCATCGAGCTTACACGAAGTAGTGGCCGGAAGGAAGGTTAAATGGCCCGATCCAGCCGAGCTTAAATAAGATGTCGAGCCAACGACATAAACCAAAAAGCGCCACTAGGGGGCATCCTAGATATCTATCTATATATATATATATATTAGTCATTTTTCAATTACTCTTTTGTCTTTGGTTTATGTGTTTTAGTTTTAAGTCTAATAAGAGTGTTGTATGGATCTGCTTCAGTTCGGCTTTGTTTTGAAATGGATTACGGAGTTCCCCCGCACAAGATCCCATTCATTCATAGAATCCGCCATATAACTCTAGATGATGGACCTGGAGGAACGCTTATCCTTGACGTTGATTACCGTATCATCACGCGCGTCAGGACCATTACTTATGTTGTCATCGTACCCCACACTGTGGGTGGTGGAGAGTTTAGTACTGAGGACCTTCAACGTGCGTTATGATGGCCGTGATACGATTTTAAATGACCCGATGCTTCTTGATTTGTTCTTTGGTACTCCGTGATGAACATTTTAAAGGAGTAGATGTTGCGGAGAAGATTGGAACTTGCAAGATGAATATGACATCCCTCCCGCGATCGATTTGCTTCGTCGCCTAATCCGGATTGTAGATTGGGGCGACATCTATGAAGATTAGCTTGGGCTAGTGTTTTGTGTTTCTATTTTCTTCGTGTATCCCAAAGATTCTTTGCATTATTAGTGTATTTGCATATCATTTTGTAGCATTATGTTTATGTGTCTCATTGTCATTTTGTTGCACCTAGCCCTCGCTACTTTGTAGTATCCTCTATCATTATTTTTGCGCGACGTATTATATTCCCCTATGTTCCCGAGATGTTGCCATGTTTGTTCAAGCGTGCAGGATATTTTCGATAGCAATTGTGAGCTTTTAGATGAATTCAGTTTTCCGGTGGATGGTCCACGATCTAATCGATTTCTTCACGCATTTCGATCTGGATCTGACCACTTTCTTTGAAATTGCCACCTTCGAATTACAATCGACTAAGTACTTCATTTCTTTTAAATTCTCGCACAACCCGAGGACATGTTGTGGTTTAAGTGTGGGGAGGGAATGATTTGATGTGTATCTATCATTTGCTTATATTATTTTTCTATGCTGAAATGAGCTAAATTTTTTTTACAATTTTTGTTTTGTCCCGAGTGAGCAAATGCATATTTTTGTTCGGTTTTAATATTCATAGATGATGTATACCGTATGTTTAGTAAGTTAGTTGTTTCACCCGACATACATTTCACGAGCCATAATGAACGATGAGCTAATTTATAAAGTTATACCCCTTTTGACTAGTGATTCTTGATTATCTTATAAGTCGTGTGTTTAGTGCTAACGTAGATATCTTGAGATTTATAATAGTTTGTGTTTAGAGGGAAAGTATGATATACTGTGAATATCTGAGGTTTGAATGTGATAAGTAACACGTAACTTATTGTCAAATGAAAAAGTTGAGTTTATAATGAAGAATTATTAGGTGTGTCGAAAGCTGGTCGATGATTGGAGTGCGATAGGGTATACTACGTATGTCCTATACCACTATGATGACCAAAAGCACACGACAGTCAGAAGAAGCTACCTTATGATTTGAGTAAGGTAGGGCATATCCCGAATGTCCTATTCTACTATGACAGGGCAATGGCTCATTCTGATGTGTGTTTAAAAGTGAAATAGTTAAATCAACTTATATAAGAAGTGGTATGAATGAATGAAAGACTTAGTTATCGTATACCTTATCCCCAGTATAAACTGACAGATATGCTGTAAGGATTATCCTCTGAGTATGTCAGAATGGTCCTAAATGTATTCTATCATCTTTTTCGGGATATGTCACATTTTGTAGGGTACATCTTATGAGTATCATTTATCTCTAGTTTGAAGGGGGTATTAGCTAGTTTGCTTGTTTTCAAGTTTGGACTTAGTGGAAGTTTGCTATGGCTATGCACACACACACGTGGGTGAACTTCTAATTTATTGACTATGCGTTGTATGTGCTGAAGTGTCTATATTTTTCCCAAGCCTTTATCTTGTTTTGTTTTGCTCGGGACGAGCAAAAGCAAAGTGTGGGGGGGTTGTTAAGGGTGATTTTATGTGATTTATATCGTTATATTTTGTAGCAATTCTCTCCATATTCGTATAATTCACGTAGAAATTAAGCGTTTAATTGATTTATTGAGCAAATGAGCTTTAAAAGTATTTAAGTGCAAATTCGGGTTATTTACGTGATTTTATTAGCAATTATCTATTTATATATGTGATGTTACACTTTGCACATTTTTTATGGTTGAAGGTACACAAATATATATCATGGGTCGAGTAAGAGCCGAGCTGGAGGAGTTTAAAGCAGCAATTTCTTTAAAGATTGAAGAGAAGGGCAAATTAGGGATTATTATTATTTTTTAGGGTTTAGGTTTTCTCTTATTTAAAAAAAATAGAAAAGAAAAAAAGGTAATAATTACCCTAAGTCGGCTAAAAGGTTATAAAAGGACGGATTCAATGGCCTGTAACACGAAAAAATCATCTCGAGAACAGAGCGAGACGTAGAAAATCAAAAAAGAAAAGAGAAGCACTCGGTCGACCGAGTGCACACCTTCGGTCGACCGAGCAACATATTTATTTTTTTCATTTTTTTTTTCGTTCGTACGGATATGAGCAGAGGCTAGGCACTTCTGGAACAAGCGTGTGAAACCGTCTCAGCAACGTTTTGATCTCAACTTTGGATTGTCTGTGAGTTTAATTAAAGTTGTATCTTTATTATGTTTTTATTGATGTTATGCAATTTCATTGATGAATGTATTGCTGTGTGATGTTTGATATGTGATGAGAATCGCTGTTAAATTTAGGTCCCCATAGTAAAGATTGGATTTTTTAACCTATAGATAACGAGAGTTGTTAGGTTAAAAATCTAGATTATGAGATTGAATAAATTTCACACCTTGGTAATTAAAGCGTTAATCTTTTGTATTGATAGACGAAAAGATTGATAGGTGAATTTTTCTAAGAGATTAGAAATTCATACTTATGATAGGTGAATCACAATTTTATTAAATAATCACTACACAATCTAGAGAAGAAATTGAACGTTATAGATAGGTGGATCATTGCTTGTTCGTTGTTAAATTTATTGAAAAAAATCATTTGTTATCACCATAGAAATTTTATAATTTTTATTTAGTTTATAGAATAGAATTATTTTCGTTATTCGGTTCGCAACTATCTTCGCTGGCTTTAGATTTTTAATCTTCTGTCCAGTTTAACTTTATTGTTTTCATTATTACTTCATTTTGTTTTGTTATTTTAGTTGTAGTCTTTAAATTGTTTAGGATATGACGTTTTTACTTCTCGTAACAACTTTAGGAAAATTAATCAAACTAGATACCCCGATTCCCTGTGACCGACTCCGGTATTAATCGCTATACTACGATCCCTACACTTGGGGAATACCGGATTTATAAATTTATTACTTGTTATTTTTCATTGCGTAAAATCCGTGACACAGATCTGGTAATGTCGGAGGACCTCTATGAGAGATGGGTCGAAGGGAAACCTTAACCCCTCCTTCAACTGTGCCTCGTATATGGCACAGAACCCAGGGGGAGGGTCACAAGCGTATTGAAATTGACCATGCGAAACCTTAATGTTTTCAGATGAATATGGAATGCCGTATCTTAGACAGACGGCTTTGGCTTTCTCTTGAGTCAAATTGGATATACAACCATAAGGCCCTTGAACCTTCATCCTTGTTTGGCATTTTGCAGCAGGTCGAGAAGACGATTCTTCTTCTCCTCCCTTTCCTTCTTCTTCTCCGGCAACTCTCTCACCGGAAGCAAGTGGTTGTTCAGAAATCGTTTTCTCTGTCGATTCCTCTTCAACTACAACATGCTCTTCCCTATTTTGAGAATCACTCTCACTACTAGACATGGAATTGGGAAAAGATGCAAGAAATAAAAAACAAGAAGAATTTGAAGAAGAATTTGAGAAAGATTAGGGCTTACTTGCGATTAGGGAATAAGGCAGAGGTAAAGAATGACAAATGAGAGACTTCAAAGCCTTGGACTCCTTTTATGCTCCTCAATCGTGCAAATGATTTGAAAGGGCAGGGTTTAGGGCAGTTATAGGGCTTAAGACACGATAATCAAGGATAGTGGGCCAGCAAAAACACTTCGTTTCCAGAACCCATTAGTGCTGACAGTGTGACGTCATCCTACGACAACCTACCTCGGTTAGAGAGACAGCTGTAATCCCACCTAAAGAAGACCACATGTCTAGAAGATAATTCAAGTTTTCAGATCCGACCTCAGCATACGATATGAGCTTCTCTTCGATCTGGGGGGCTTATGACGATACGGGGTTTCCCCCTCCACATGGAATTATCTATTTGGTCCAGCTGGCATGTGGAAAAGTCCAAGTTTATTACCCACCTCGGATCGAATAAGATACGAGTCAGAGAAGACCACAACAATTAGCAGATTCTGCAAGTGTCCCACCTTGAACACCCATGTCGGTGTTATCCGAGTCGATGCATGAGTTCCACCAGTTTCTAAGCCCATTATCCGAGAGGGTTACTTGGGCAAGGGTCCAGCTTAGTAAAGGGTATTTATGTCAATAGACTAAACCGTCCTAAGTTTAGGGCAGAAGAAGGACAAGTACCTATAAATACATCATTCTAGGAACTACGTAAGGCTTGATTCCTGGACTTGAGACAGGATACGTAGGCAATCCAAGATACATTCTTGGACTCAGCCATATAATACCAAAAACAGCATCTTTACTACATTTCTAGCCATTCGATCCCTTTACAGCTCATCCTTAGATTACACGTGGCCCTGTTAATCCGGTGGTGCATTATTTAGCATCATCATCTGACATGCAGACTTAAGGAGTTTGCCTTTTGCAAACTTTCTGAGTCTGACCTGCAGAGCTCAATTCGAATTGTCTAACTTGCAGACTTAAGGAGTTTTCCTATTGCAAACATTATGAGTCTGACCTGCAGAGCTCCATTCGAATTGTCTGACCTGCAAACTTAAGGAGTTGGCCTTTTGCAAACTTTTCGAGTCTAACCTGCAGAGCTCAGTTCGAAGTCTCTTTTAGGGACGTATGAATTTGTCCTGCAAATCTGGATATACCATGCATATATATGATGGAAAATAAAATTTTATTAAAATAATCTAATGTTTCCTTACATCTTATTGAAGAAGACGATACTAAAAATGAGAAATAACATAAGTTTGGGATCTGTCCTAGACATAGAACCTGTGCAAGTTATTGGCGTTCCAGCTTTGAGGTATGGTCCTGCCACTTGCATCAGCTAGCTGGTATGCTCCCTTGCCATGGACCTTAACAACCTTATAAGGTCCTTCCAATTTGGATCAAGCTTACCTTGAGGGCCATGCCTGCTCACTTCTTTCTTCCTTAGTACTAGATCCACTTCTTTGAAGTAGGTTTGCTTAAATTTGGAGTTGTAGTATTGAGCAATATTTTGCTTATACTTGGACATTCTAATGAAGGCCATATCTCTAGCTTCTTCCAACTCATTTTTGGAGTGTCTAAGTTCAGCTTCCTGATCTGTTTTATTAGAAAGTTCGGACCATGGGAATGGGAGATAGATTTCTGCTGGAATGACTGCTTCACATCCATAGGCTAAGGAGAAAGGTGTTTCTCTCGTAGCCGAGTTTAGCATGGTCCTGTACGCCCATAATATGTTCGGCAAGTGTTCTGTCCAATTTTCTCCTTCTTCTTCCAGTCTCTTTTTAGACCAGTTTTGATTTGCCTGTTTGTTTGTTCTACTTTCCTGTTTGCCCAAGGATAGCCAACAGACGTGAAGTCCTGCGTGATGCCCAGCTCGGTACACCATTCTCTGACTGTTCTATCTTCGAACTGATTCCCATTATCTGAGATTAGAGAATTGGGTATACCATATCTGCAAATTATATTTTTCCAGAGAAATTTCTGGATAGCCTTGGCTGTGATCAAAGTTAAAGCTTTAGCTTCTACCCACTTTGTAAAATAATCAACTACTACAACCAAGAACCTGATATTACCTGGAGCTCGGAGGAGTGGTCCGACAAGATCTACGCCCTATTGATCAAAATGCCAAGGAGAAACCATAGGGACCATTGTCTCTGAGGCTTGATGAGACAAGTTACCGTGTACCTGACATTATTTGCACTTCAAAATGAGCTCGTTTGTGTCACTTTACACGATCGGCCAATAATATTCGAACATACGGCACTTCCTTGCTAGAGTTTGGGCTCCAACATGATTTGCACAAATTCTTAGGTGAATTTCTCGTAGGAGATAGTTTCCCTCATCTTTTGAGGCGCATCAGAGCCATGGAGATATAAAATATCTTCTATAAAGAATGTCATTAAATAAGGCATACCTGCCTGCCAAGAACTTTAGTACTCGGGTTTGAGATCTATCCATGGGAAGGATTCCATTCTATAAGTAGGACAAAATTGGGTCCATCCCTGTGTTTTTCTTAGTAACCGGCCGAACCTCACTCTTAGCATATCTCTGTTCTATTAGCTGCTCTACCGGAACTTTCTTATTCGACACGAAGTTATATGCTAACTTTGAAAGTGCATCATCCCGTTTGTTCTGGGACCGAGAAACCTGCTCGATCTGGACAGATTGAAAATTTTGAAGTAATGATTGAGGTACAACTAAGTATTTCTTAATGGGCTCTTCCTTTGGCTCATATTCTCCCTTGACATGATTTACCACGAGTTGGTAGTCACTAAACACTTGCAAATTTCTTGCTCCAAGTGTAATCGCTAATCTGAGCCCGGTAATCAGGGCCTCGAACTCTGCTTCATTACTTGTTGCTTGGAACTTGAAACGTAAGGCATATGGAAATTCCTCGACTTTTGGACTTATGAGCAAGAGGCCTGTCCCTGCCTTATCTTTACTGGTTGCACCGTCCACGTACATCGTCCAAAACATGGTTTGGTTCATTGGATGTTCTTGTTCTATACTTATTGCTGTTCCTTCAGTTAAGAAGTCTGCTAAAGCTTGGGCTTTGATCGCAATTCGGGGTTGGAAGTCCAGATCATACTCTGTGAGCTCCACCGCCCGCTTTGCAAACCCTCCTGATGTGTCTGGCCGTTCTAATATCTGCCGTAATAGCTTATCCGTCACCACAGTTACTGGGTGTGCTTGAATTTATGGCCTCAGCTTCCTTGAAGCTTGTAACAAGGCCAATGCTAGCTTCTCTACATTAGTATATCTGACTTCTGGTCCATGCAGAGCTTTACTTACATAAAAGATCGGTCTCTACACATTGTCTTGATCCTTGACCAGATCGCATCGATTGCCTCTTCGTAAATCGCTAAGTATATTAACAAGGTTTCTCATTTCTAAGGAGAAGTCAAGGTTGGCAGCTCGACCAAGTAAGATTTTAAATCATCAAAGGATTTTTGGCTCTCCTCATTCCATTGGAATGGGCTTGTCTTTCTCATAACCTTGAAAAATGGCAAGGCAAGCTAAGCTGATCTGGATAAGAATCTGTTCCGGGCAGCCATACGCCCTGTTAATCGCTGCACCCCTTTGACACTTTTTGGTGGTGGCATAGTCCTCAAGGCGTCAATCTTGTCCGAAGTTGCTTTAATTCCTTCTTTGGAGATCATGTATCCTAGAAATTTACCTGACCCCAAATGTAAAATTTTTGGTGTTGAGTTTCATCGGCGTCTGTCTTAGTATGCTACATACTTCTCTGACGTCAAGTAAATATTGCTCAAGAGACCTGCTCTTGATCCGGAGGTCGTCTACGTACACTTCTATGCACCTACCGACATAGTTACTGAAGATTTTGTTCACGGTTCTTTGGTATGTTGTCCTAGCATTTTTTAGGCCAAACGGCATGGTGATGTAACAGTAGGTGCATAAATCTGTTGTAAATGAAGTCTTTTCTGCATCTTGAGGATCCATGACTATTTGATGGTACCCCTTGTACACGTCTAATAAGGTAAATATTTCAAAACCAAGAGTTCAGTCCACTAACCTATCGATCTTGGGTAAGGGATAACAATCCTTTGGGCAGGCTTTGTTCAGGTCGGTGAAGTCCATGCATATTCATCAACTTCCATCTGGCTTCTTTACTAGAACTGGGTTGGCTTGCCTGTCCTAATAAACCACTTCTCTTATGATGCCTGACTGAGGTAGCTTCTGTACTTCCTTCTCTATTGCTTCCATTCACTTCTTATCATAGTGCCTTTTCTTTTGCCGAACTTGCCTCCTGTTTGGGTGAACGTTGAGTCTATATAACGCTAGCTCAGGAGACGAACCTGGCATATCGTCAATTTCCACACAAAAACATCTCTGAACTCTTTCAGCACCTTAACAAGGGCTTCCTTATGCTATTCTGGGATCCAAGATCCAACTTTTATTGTTAAGTCTCTTTGATCTTCCCACTAACAAACTACTTCAATTCTGTCTTCTGAGGACCAACTTTCCTCATCTTCTGGTAATAGTTCTTCTACCAGGACCTGCTATACCATGATCTTTCTATTGACAGTGGTCGTGTAGCAACTCCTGGCTGCCTCCACATCACCTTTAATTTCCACTGTTCTTCACAAGTTGGAAATTTCATGCTGATGTGAGCTGGGGAGATCACAGCTCGGAGGTCGATCAGGGCAGGTCTTCCCATGATGACATTGTTTGCTGACGGCTCCTTAACAACCATATAGTTTACCATAAGGGTCCTGCCCCTTGGTTTCTTTCCAAAGATAGTGGGTATTCTGATCATACCCAACGGATGATCTAGTGGCCTAGCAAATCCAAATAGGGGACCTGATACAGGTGTCAGCTCAGTGTCCATTAACTTCATAGATTGGAAGACAATATAGTACAGTACATTGACTGTGCTTCCCGTATCATCGCATATACGTTTTACTACATGCTTGTTTGTCACAACTTCAATAACTAACCCTGCATTATTAATTACCAAAGGTAGAGAGTCCTTTAGACCAGAAGTTACCTCTCTAGAGAGTCTTTGTCTTTTGTTGGAGTCAGATAGGGCAGCGAACATTCTACTGCCCTTGTCCTCAGTTCGGGTGCTATTGTTCGGACCTCCTAAGATCATGTTGATTGTGTTAACCAAACGATTGTCCACCCGCCCCTCTGCGCCGGGTGATGGAATTCTCATTTGTCGAGGCTCGTCTCGACGATCATGATCTTGATTATAGTTTCTTCTTCTAAACTCCCTTCACCCCAAAGGTTTTGAGTTCTGAGATCGGTTGTGACCTCATCCAACTTTCCTTCCATGACGGTAGCATCAATGTCTCTTTGAAGATCCCGGCACTGTTCAGAATCATGTCCAATGTTGTTGGTCCCTTGGAAAGGCTAACACAAGTTTAGAAGGGGGGTGAATAAACTTGTCACCAAAAACTAGATTTATCACAATTAATGTTTAGTTTTAACTTGTGTGGAGTGGAGCTGACTATGCTGAGTCTAAGTCAAACTGGCTTACAACAAACTGAGTCAACCGGTAGTGGATTTAAGTTTAAGCCCTTATCTGGATCTTGTTGATTCTATATGAAAAAGCTAAGTATGCAAAACTGAATTCTGGTGAATGTCAGCTTGTGAACTGTGAGTAAGTATAACAATCAGATTTAGAATTTTGTATAAACAAAAATAAATGCTGTATAAGTAAATGACTGAATGTAAATGCGTAAAGTAAGTAGAGCAAAAATTATAGTGGTTCCAGGTGGTGTAATCCTATCAGTCCACTCTTCCACTATGATGTAGGAGGAAAATTCCACTAGAACTGCTATTACAAAAAGTCCCAAACGATAGTCCTTGACTAATCCCTAGTGTCACTATCTAAAAAATCAAAAAATAGGTCGGATTGCTGCTTTCCAACTGCTTGAACCACAGGTCCTTGGAGGGTTGTATTGCCTCTTCATCAGCTACCACCACAACCACAGTCTACCCGACTGCAAATGACAACTGTCCTTGGAAAATCCTAGACCGGATTGCTTCACAGTCTAAACCTTTGATTCAGAAATCAAAGTTGGGCTGAGAATCAATAAATTGGTTCTTGCTTGTGGTTCTTCAAAGTGTCAAATTTCGGATATGATCGATAAAGCTTGAACACTTGAAGAAATCTGGATATGATCTTGTTGAGCGTAGATATTGATAGCAATTCGGTTGAACTAGACTTGTGGACAAAAACGCTTGTAATCTTATTAATTCGGGTGTTTGATTCTTGATGCCAAGTCCTCAATCTATAGTGTGAGGTCCAACGTTCATCTTGCTTGAATTTGAATTTTATCTATGTCTATATTTTCAGATGTCAAGTGTCAGTGACCGTTTTGACATGTCAGTTCTTTATCCAATTAAAATCCTTGATTTGTAACGCTCGAATGTACTTTCAGGTTCTTTGCTGGCTGACTATAAAACTTAGTGTCCTGTTCAATTTTAAACTGAGTGTGTCAGTTTTCAGTTTGTTAACTGATTTAGAGCATTAACTGAGTTTTTACTCTTCTTCAAAACTTAGTACTCCATTTATCTTATTTTATATGACTGAATCAGATTACACCATTCCTTATACAAATCATCTAAGATATCATTGTCCTTATGATTCTTAGGTCTTCATTAAGATCCGAGTCGATTCAAGCCATCACAGACTTACCTGATTTCTAACTTTACAGTCTCGTCTTAAGTCTTCATAACTGAGCCTGAACCCTCAGTTTTTCAAACTTCTACAACTCAGTCAGTGTCCCTCAGTTCTTCATATACTGAGTTTGTTCCCTCAGTTCTTCATTTAGATATTTCAACCGAGTCTGTGTCCCTCAGCGAACTTACCTTCTTCAGTTCTGAGTACGACTTCAGTTATTAGGTGTACATCTTCAGTTTTATGTCATGTTCCAGTTTTCTAGATGATTTCTAGTTTTCAGTTTTACGACACTTCTATCTATTACAGTGCTTGTCTGATATAACCTATACAATTATCAGACTCTAGTAAAACCTATACATTTAGTTCTAGACATATTTTAGCTTTTCACTATAACAACTAGTTTCAACACTTCATCAATGGGGTGTAAACAAATAAGTAACTAAATAAGATGAATCACCATCAAAACTAAAATTTTATTTCCAACAATTTATCCCTTTCTTGATGATTCCAAAACCTTACTTAAATGAAAAGCTTAATGATATTGAGAATGCAAAACAAGGTAAAACTGGAAACTGGACTTCATTAAGATTGCAAAAACTGGAACTAGTTGAACATTTGATAATAAACTGAAATAAAAGCTAAACAGCTTTCTGTGGAACTAAGATAAATTTTCTTTCCTTATCTTCAAGACGAAAATCATTTTCTAGCTTAGAGTCTTCCTTGTTAAATGTTCTGAGATAATCCACTTGGCTTGTTAGCTTCCACCTTCTCCATAGAGCTAACTTAGGAAGATGTCTTTTATCCTTATAGTAGTCTACGAATTCTGCAATATCAGTCTTCATCTGTTCTCTCTTATCTTTGATTTGAAGCTTCTCTTCAATCCTCTTCAGTTTCTTGTAATTGGCCATTTTCTGATTATGATAGAGATCAGATAGGAAGTAGACACGAGATTTTTCATAAGTTTTATCTCTTTATTTTGCCTTGACATTGTTATGATCAACAACAAACTTCATCCACAGATCTTGTGTCAGAGTAGCTCTCCTATCTCTAGGTTTACTATACTTTTCAATGAGCTGCTCTTTAGATAGTTCATTCACATTTCGAACATAAGGATCTGCTGCTTGATTTGTATAACTTCAATTCACTTTCAAGGTTCAACTTTTTCTTCTAGTAACCTCAAACTTTTCTTCTTCAACTCCCCCCTTTTTGGAATCATACAACTGAGTAATCAAATGTTGAGTTGCCATTTGGTCCGCTGAGATATCTATCTGAGAAGTAAGAACTTCTTTGAGCTGAGTTTCTAACCCATAGATTCGCTGATTTAGGTGCCATTCTTCTTGAGCGTGAATATCTCTATCTTCCATAGATATAGTCTCAAGTTTCTCTTTTAGACTGAGAATTTCTGAAACTGAGTTTGAAGTGGATTTCTTGATAGTATCCAACTTAGTGTGAACTAAGACGTCAGTCTTCTTTCTGTAATCCAAGTATCCAGAAATTTGTGACAAGAGACCATTATACTCGTCTTTTTGGTTGGGCATAATCTTCAAATTTTCTTGTACCTTGCTTAATTATTCTGTTGTAAGCTTCTCGGATGGATCTTCTACTTCTGCATCTTGGATTTTAGACTGAGTGTCATCTTCAATTATCATCAGTTGCTGATTATCGTTTCCTTCAGCTGCTTGCTGATTGTCAATTGTCTGGTTCTCAACTGGCAATTCTTCCTATTGAGTGACAGTTTGCTCTGCTTGTCCTTTAGGTTGATTTTCAGACTGCAAAACTGTACTCTTTTTAGCTTTCTTCCTTGAATTATCATCTTCATCATCATCCTTCCTCTTTATAGATGATGTGATCGATTCAGTTCTCTGAGCTATCTCTTTGAATCTATTGTAGCAGTTGGTGAGAAAGTCATCCATAGGGAACAAGTCATACAAATCATTGACTTCAAGTTTCTCCAACAATAGCTTTTCTTCAGTTTGTAAAGTTTCCTTGATAGCTTAATGAGAGTCTTCAGTCTTGAGCTTTAACTTCATCAATTTGATAATCCTTTCAGCATCAAAAGTATAAGCGTCTTGATTGCTTAGCTTTGTTGTTGCTAAATTGGTACATTCTTTGAGATTGTCTTTGTGGCTTTTGATGATTTGCATAAGCGTAAACGTGTTTCTCTGATATCTTCTGCTGTAGGTGAGAAACAATTTCAGTAACCATACTGGTTTTATGTCTGACATCAGTTGTCGGCTGATGTTCCCCCTCATTTTGTGCTAATTGATTTGAATTATCTGGGAACAAACACTTTCCAATTGACTTTTCTTTCTTTGAGTTAGCTTTCCTCTTGATTCCTTTTTGCTGAGCAATCTGCTGAGACACAATTTTCTTATTGGCTTCAGGTTGGGAAGTCTTTGAGGTTTCTTTCCTAGAATGGACTGGTGCTACACTTCTTGTAGATGCACCAACAGTTTGTTTTCCTTTCTTCCCATTGCCGAGCCTCTCAAAATAATGTTGTACAATTCCACTAAGTGTCTTCTTTTGACGAAATCTTCCTTCACTTTGTCTTCCTTCAACTTGGGCTTTGCTGGCACTTGCTATTTCAGCCAAGTGTTGCTGTTTGATCTGATTGAACAAATAACCTGGCCATTTTAACTCAAGTTCATCCCATATGATGTTCATCAGATAAATCCCATCTTCAGATAATTTGCTAGGTCCTTTATATCGACCGATAACTTGTCTGCTTAACCATCTGCTGAGGAGTGCAAACTTAGGTTTAAGACTGAGAATAGGTGTATCAACAGTTGCTGGTTCCTTTGTTTTTGAGATTTGAGTAAGAAAGGCTTCTCTTTTAAGCGGCAAACATGCAAAGTCTATTGATTTCACAAGAGGTTTCTTGAAATCAAATAGCTGCCTTGTGATTTCTTCATTGACGATTATGCTTTCTCCTCGAACATCAGTCAACAGGGAGTTCTTTATCAGTCTCATCTTTTCCCAGAACTGCAGAATTCCATCCAAGTCTCGATCTTTTTGTGCTTTTACTTCCAGGAGGTTCTGTAATCCCTATAGTTTCTTCATATTTTCACAAATATAGCTTGTGAGAAGAGTGCCGATACACATCAATGTGAATTCATTAAAAGATAAACTATCCAACTCAGTAATGAGTCTTTCTTCTTGTATTTGTTTGGATGCAGCCATTGTAGAATAAAAAGTTTTTCTGGGATTTTTGAATTTTTCAGAGAGAGTGTTTGAAATTTCGGATGAGGAATAAAATTGGTAAAGATAAATTATATAGAGGGGTGGGGAGACTGGCGGTTGGTAATCTAAGGACATGATCTTTGAAGATTTTGTACCAACTTTGCAAATTCTAAGATGGTTTGTATAATCAATGCATGTACTATCTGACAGTAGTGGGGGGGTGTACACGCAACAAATTCTGACATAAACTGCGGTAATTAAATGCGATGTAACTGTTGTCGGTATTATCCTTTCGACTTTTGACTTTCATTGACTGGATACAAACTGACTGAGATCAGTTCTAAGATTTGTTCAGTTCCATCAATTCTTAAGTTCAGTGGGTCAGTTTGAGATTGTTGATGTCAATGAATGATCTATCAAGTGAGCACACCCAGCATGACAAAGATCAATCCTCTTGATGAATATCTGAGCATAAATTGACTTAACTGACTTTGATAATCCCCAATTAAGTTCTTAGTTTAGCAAGCCTTTCTTTGTCCAATGGTTTGGTAAAAATGTCAGCCAGCTGATCTTCAGTTGGGACATAGAGAACTATAACATCCTTCTTCTCTGCATGATCTCTTATGAAATGATGTCTCACATCAATATGCTTAGTCGTTGAGAGAAAAAATGGATTGTCAGTTATAGCTATTGCACTTGTATTGTCACACATTATAGGAATCAGTCCTTCTTCTATCCCACAATCTCTCAACTGTTGTCTGATCCATAAAACTTGAGCACAACAGCTTCCAGCTTGCTATATATTTAGCTTCAGCTGTTGATGTAGAGATTGAGTTTTGCTTCTTGCTGAACCATGACACAAGTCTATTTCCTTGCAACTGACATGTGCCTGAAGTACTCTTTCTGTCCACTTTGCATCCGGCATAGTCTGAGTCTGAGTAGGATATAAGTTTGAATTCTCCTTCCTTTGAGTACCATATCCTAACTCCTTCTGTGTCTTTCAGATACTTCAAGGTTCTTTTAACAACAATAAGATGGCTTTCTTTAGGTCTTGTTTGAAATCTGGCATAGACACCAACTGCAAAGGATATGTCTAGTCTACTTGCTGTGAGGTAAAGTAGACTTCCAATCATTCTTCTGTAGAGAGTTTGATCCACATCTTTGCCTTCTTTGTCTTCATCTAATATGATATTAGTTCCGATCGGTGTTGCAATGCCAGCTGATTTTTCCATCCCAAAGTTCTTGATCAGTTCTCTGGTATACTTTGTTTTGTGAATGAAATCCCATCATCCATTTGTTTGACTTGTAAACCGAGGAAGTAATTCAGTTCTCCCATCATACTCACTTGAAATTAGCTCTTCATTAAACTTGCAAATTTCTCATAGAGTAGTTCATTTTCTGATCCAAAAATGATGTCATCAACATAGATTTGAACTAGAAGAGTGCTTTCTTCTACTTTTATCCTGAATAAGGTTTTCTCGATAGTTCCTTTTGCAAAACCATTATCCACTAGAAACTGAGATAGAGTTTCATACCAAGCTCTTGGTGCTGCTTGATCCATAAAGGGCTTTTCTCGGTTTAAAGACTTTGTCAGCTTGGTGTATAATTTCAAATCCACAGGGTTCTTTGTACATAGACTTCTTCTTCGAGTATCTCATTCAAAAATGCACTTTTAACATCTATCTGGTACACTTTGAATTTCTTGTGAGTTGCAAAGGCAAGAAATAGTCTGATTGCCTCCAACCTTGCAACTGGGGCATAAGTCTCGTCAAAGTCTATCCCTTCTGCTTGTGAGTAACCTTTTGCTACAAGTATGGCTTTATTTCTGACAATATTTCCTTCATCATCAAGCTTGTTTCTGAAAACCCATTTAATGCCTATTATGTTAACATGATTGGGTTTGTCCACCAATTCCCAAACATAATTTCTCTCAAACACATTGAGTTCTTCTTGCATAGCCAAAATCCAATCTATATCATTTAGAGTTTCTTCAATTTCTTTTGGTTCAGACTGAGATAGAAAACATGCTATCATTGCATCTAGCTGATGTCTTGTCCGAACTCCTGCTTGAAAATCACTTATCACCTGTTCCTCAGGGTGATCTCTCATCCATTGATGTCTTTGGGGTTCGATCGAAGGGCTTCATTTTGTTGAATCGTTCTTCTTGAGCTTGATCATTTTAGTTGGATCCGTTTCTTGTTATTGTTTAGTTGTATGTTCTCATCACTTTGGCAAATCGAGGCTGATCTCTATCTGTGGTTTCGAGATCCTTAACCTACCACTATCAATGAAAACTAGTTACGAGTCTTTTACGATTGAGGTTGACAAAGCCGTTCTTCCTTGTCTTCAAATGTATCTCCAAAGTGAACTTTGGTTCATCAAAAACTACATGTATTGATTCTTCATGCTTAAGTGTCCATTTGTTTAATACTCTAAAAGCTTTACTGACACTTGAGTACCCCAGAAATATTCCTTCATCAGCTTTGGGCTGAAAAACCTCGAGCTATTCCTTTCCATTATTGTGAACAAAGCATTTGCTTCCAATGTCATGAAAATATGTGACATTTGGTTTTCTTCCATTCCAAATCTCATAAGGTGTCTTTTCATGTCTCTTGTTCATGAGAGCTTGATTCTGAGTGTAGCAAGTTGTATTCACTGCTTCTGCCCAATATCTTTCTGGCAGTTTAGATTCGCATATCATTGTCCTTCCAGCTTCTTTGATGTTCTATTCCTCATTTCAGCTACTCCATTATGTTGAGGTGTTGATGCAGCTGCAAGCTGATGTAGTACTCAATTTTCTCCACAATACTCAACGATTATATTGTTTAGAAATTCTGTTCCTGTATCAGATCTGATCTTGATCACTGTAACTCCTGTCTAATTTTGGAGTCTCTTCAGTAACTCAGTAAGCTGTTACTTCGCTTCGCTTTTCTTGGTCATGAAGATAACCCAATTATATCTTTAAAAGTCATCAACTACCACCAAGGTGTATTTCTTTCCACTAACACTGATTGGTGTAATTGGTCCAAATAAGTCCATGTGCATCAGTTCTAAAACTCTGGTTGTTGAGTGCTGAGACTTTGTCTTGAAACATGCTTTGGTTTGCTTTCTTTGTTGACATGCATCACACAAGCTATCCTTCTTGTATGATATTTCTGGTAGTCCGATCACCAAGTTATTTTTGACAAGTAAGTTGATATCATAAAAATTGAGGTGACTTAGTTTCTTGTGCCATAGCCAACTGAGTTCTGACTTGGTATGCACAATCAAACAAGTTTCAGAAACTGCTATAGTCCAATCTACAACATACATATTCTCTTCTCTTCGTCCGGGAAGAACTTCATGTAATGCTGTTTCGCTGACGACAATGCAAAATTCCTAGTCAAATGTTACTTTGTATCCTATGTCGCAAAATTGACTCTTGCTAAGTAGATTGTAGTGAAGTCCTTCCACATAAGATACGTTCTTGATAGTAAGCCCATTTCTGACTAAGGTTCCATAACCTTTTGAGAATCCTGGTTTATCCTTACTTACAAAAATGACTCTTAGTCCATCTTTGGCCACAAAATCAGCTAGACAGTCCTTGCTCTTTGTCATATGCCTAGAGCATCCACTGTTGAAATACAAAATATCTGCAAAACAAATTAAAATGTTTTAGGTACCCAACTCTGTTTGGGTCCATAGTGGTCGATTAATCAAATTACTAACTCGAGAAATATTTCCATACGGTCTTCTTTGGAAATTGTTGCACTTATTCTCTTATATATAAGCCACACTCCTAGAGTATCTATTTTTGGATTGTGTCTTATTTATATGTTCTCTCAAGTCTTTCGGCTGAAACTGATTTCCAAAATGCCTTTTATTGTTAAACGCTGAATAATAACCATCATTCTTCTTGTACTGAGGTCTTGGCTGACTTCTGTACTGAGGCTTTTGCTGAGAACTGTGATAAGTTCTCTTTTGAGCCTTGAACTGAGACTTCTGATAAGTCTTCTATCTAGAATGATTGTTTCTATCAGTTTTATCAATAGTTTCAGCAAAATTCCAATCTTCATCAGTGGGAAATAATCTGCCTTTCCTCTTGAATGTGTGAATCCTTGAATGATTAACATTATTAGATTTACTCTGATTGAAATTTCACTGGTTCTTGACTTGATCAGCTTTTTTAGATCTGACAGTTGGTCTACAATTTCTGTTTCCTTGAGATACAGCTGTTCTACCTTTCGACTTACCTTTATTAGTAGGTGCGACTATTTTCTTAGAAAACTGAGTTGACTTATGTGATGCTGACTTACTGGTTCATCAATTTTCTCAGTTTGTGGAAGTTTCTCGGCTACAAACTTAATACCTATTTTGATATTAGGTTCAACTGACTTTGCTAGTTCCTTCCTTAGAAGATTGTTGCGTATCAAATCCTAAGCCGATTCTGTCTCCATATGGCTTTCCGTTTGAATCCAGATGAGCCCGAACTTGATTGAGCAAAGGATTCGATTCTTTGCTCACGATCGATGATGGGTCGATCTTGACTCTTCCTTTTATTAGTTCTAGTCAACTTCAACATGTTCAATTCAGACTTCAATCATTCAACTTCAAGAAATATAGCTTCTTTTTAACCTTTAATTGATTCATAACCATCTTGGATGGTTACCAGCTGATTCATCAATTCGTCAAATGTGTCTTTTAATTCTAGATTTTTTGGATTAGAGTCAGCAGTCGAAGAACACGCATTTTGCATGTAAATCTGAGGTGAGGAATACTTTGAGTTAGATTCACATACCTTATTTGATTCTTCTATGTGGGCCATAAGATCTGTATCATATGATAATATTTCAGTGCCAGCTTCATATTCGGACTCATCTCCGGCTAATACACCTCTTCTACCTGTTCTTCATTGTTGAGTCTTCTTACTGGTCAGCTCTGGACAATTAGCTTTGTAGTGTCCATGCTTCTTGCAGTTGAAGTAGAGATATTCATCATCTTTTCTCTTTTCAGGAGTCTTCTTGATAAGCTTCTGAGTGACTAGATGCCCACTCTTCATTCTTCAAATTTTATTCATCATTAGAGCCATTTGCGCCTCCATCTCATCCAATTGCTGAAGATTGCTGGATGAGGTTTCTTGATTTTCATTTGAAGCTGCTGCGAGAGTCGTTGTTCCTCCAGAGCCTTGATTATTGCAGCTGTACTTGGGAAATCCTTGCTGAATTCATAAGCCTTCTGGTTTGAGAAGATTTTGAAGGAATGTAACATATCAAGTCTTCTCGATTCTTCCATTGCTTTGTGACTGCATCTTCCAAAGACATGGGTAAAGCCTTCAAGATTCTTGGGTTGATCTCTTTCTTGGTGTACTCGATCTTGAGTAATTCTAGTTCGTCCATGATGGCGCTGAATCTTGTTTTCATCTGATCAATATTCTCACATGACTTCATCTTGAAATTCTCAAATTTTTGTTTTGCAACTGAGATCTTGTTTTCTTTGATGGAGTCAGTTCCTTCACAAACCAGTTGGAGTGTCTCCCACATTTTTTTTTTGCAGTAGTGCAATCCTTGACCTTCAGATACATGTTGCTGTTAAGAGTTCTGAGTATGATATCTAGGACAACATTGTTTAGGTTATTCATTTTTCAATCATCATTGGTCCACTAGCTTTTAGGCTTGGGAACTCTAAAATATTCACCATTGACAGTTTGCATGTGAGTGATTTGAATAGGTCTATCAGTAAGTACGTCTATCATCTCATCATGAGAGGCTGCTAGAAAGGCCTGCAAACGTCGTTTATATTCATCAAATATGTCCATGTTGCATATTAGCATCTGTCTGGCATACTGATTGTTATCCATTGTGTGAGTGAATGAAAAATGGATTATGCAAAGATCGAAATCAAAATCGAGCTTTTTCAGGAGAACAACTAGAGGTGATAACTAGAGCAAGTGAGTTTTCAACAATGACTTGTTAAAGAACACTGCTCTGAAACCAATTGTTGGTCCCTTGGAAAGGCTAACACAAGTTTAGAGGGGGGGGGGGGGGTGAATAAACTTGTCACCAAAAACTAGATTTATCACGATTAATGTCCAGTTTTAACTCGTGTGGAGTTGAGCTAACTAAGATGAGTCTAAGTCAAACTGACTTATAACAAAACTGAGTCAACCGGCATCGGATTTAAGTTTAAGCCTTTATCTGGATCTTTTTGATTCTATATGAAAAAGCTAAGTATGCAAAACTGAATTCTGGTGAATGTCAGTTTGTGAACTGTGAGTAAGTATAACAATCATATTCAGTATGCTATATAAACAATAATAAATGCTATATAAGTAAATGACTGAATGTAAATGCGTAAAGTAAGTAGAGCAAGAATTATGGTGGTTCCAGGTGGTGTAATCCTGTCAGTCCACTCTTCCCCTGGCATGTAGGAGGAAAATTCCACTAGAACTCTTTCAGATACCCTGTTACAAAAAGTCCTAAATGATAGTCTATGACTAATCCCTAGTGTCACTATCTAAACATTCAAAGAACAGGTCGGATGGCTGCTCTCCAACTGCTTGAACCACTGGTCCTTGGAGGTTTGTATTGCCTCTTCACCAGCTACCACCACAACCACAGTCTACCCGACAACTGTCCTTGGCAAATCGTAGACCGGATTGCTTCACAGTTTAAACCTTTGATTAAGAATCAAAGTTGGGCTGAGAATCAATAAATTGATTCTTGCTTGTGGTTCTTCAAAGTGTCGAATTCTGGATACGATCGATAAAGCTTGAACACTTGAAGAAATCTAGATATGATCTTGTTGAGCACATATATTGATAGCAATTCGGATGAACTAGACTTGTGCACAAAAACGCTTGTGTGTAATATCCCGAAATTTTGACTTACTAATTAATTAATAAAGGATCTAATTATTCGGGAAATTATGGGATTTAATAATTTTTATGAAGGGATTTATTAGTATTTAAAAGGAGTTTTAATAAGGAGTTTTAATCACTTAATAAAGGATTTTTCACCCTTTTTCTCCCATATTTTTTTCCCCAAGCAAAAATTTTTCACCTCAAACCCTCCCCTTGCCGACTTGCTTGTGAGGAGGAGGAGAGAGAAAAATCTCTCTTTGGTGTTTAGGAATTAAGTAAATCGATGTCATCGCTTTTTTTTATAGATTCGAGCTTACGTTGAGGATCGTTTCTAGCTTAGCAAGGGCTTTCAAGAACGCAGCAATTCGGTAAGGATAATTCTACGTTGTCAAAAGTTTAACTTGATCTTTGTAAAAGTTTAATTTAAGACTTCTATGCTTGTGTGCCACGGTTTTGGTGTGTTAAACGTTCCTAGTAGTGTGTTTTTGTGTTAGTTAAAATCTACGATCGATATGATACCTTTGTATGGGGTTTTACGGGCTTAAAGGGTTGCTTTATTTCTTTGCTCGTTGAAAACGGCTCGAATCGCGTAGAAAATTGTTAGGGTTCGAGATGAAACCTGTGTGGGCGGGCGTCCAAGCCTCTGGACGGGCGTGCGCTTTGATTTCATCTGAGACGGGCATCTGGATTGCACGGACGGGCGTCTGAGGGTTGTTTTACATTCGAGATCTAACTCGCTAAAGTGGGCGGGCGTCTGTACTTTACGGACGGGCGTCTGCTTTGAGTTGGTTTTGGGCGGGCGTCTGGTTACCTCGGACGGGCGTCTGAGGGGGTGTTTTACATTCGAGATCTAACTCGATGTTTTGGACGGGCGTCGATCGTTGGACGGGCGTCCGGTGGAAGTCCTTGGACGGGCGTTCGGTCTTCTAGACGGGCGTCCAGTCTATGTTGTTTTCCTTTCTTTGTGGGTTGTTGATAAGTCTTATGAGTATGTATGGTAAGTTGAGTTTTGATGAGTCAGAGGCTTTGATATCATTGTGGGACTTGGTGTTGGGCATTGAGGTTCGTGACCCTTAGGGGTTGGGCCGGATAGGGTAGCTCCCAAAGCCGTAAACCGGGAAGGTTTCCTTACGACTTCAAAGTGACCCTACGTGTTTGGGGAGTTGCGCAGGCAGCTGATGTGGTCGGGCCGGATAGGGTAGTACCCGGCCGGGAACCCGGAAGGTTTCCTTGCACCCAAAGACGTGATGGTCCATCTAGTATGGTACCATTGGATGACCTTTAGGACCCTCTCTCTCTGGGGCTTTACCCTTTTGAGGATGTGCACATTCGGGACCTTTAGGTGGCTAGTTGTGATGTTTGGTATCTCATATGGGCGGTCGTAACTTTTATAGATTGGTTGGGTCCTTCATAAATTTAGTAGTACCTTTCTTGAGTTTGTTTTACTTTTGTACACTAGATTTACTCTTACTCAACTTTATAGTTGACGGTTTGTACTTTCGTTTGACCCTGCTATGATCCATTTATGGGGAGCAGATTCTTAGCAGGTACTTCTATGGGTGTTTGCTTGTTGCCGGGATGTCGCGGGGTTTGAGAGCCACGTAGTCGCAGTCACATGTTGTCTACATTATTTGAATTTTAAATTCTAAAGATTTTGATGTTCTGCATAATTACATTTTTTTCCGGATTTGTACTCACTTTAATATTTTCTTTCAAAATAATGAATGTTTATTTTCTTTCTCATTTGTGGAATGTTGAATGTTACCGCGACGCATCGTGTGTCGCGATGAGTGGCACTACGGTGACCAATACGGCGGCCGACGGGATTGGAAACCGGGTGTTACAAAGTGGTATCGAGGCGTTCGACTCGGAGACCACCACCTAAAATGAACCTTATGAATAAATTCACTAAAATAAGCACAGTGAGGATGTGTGGGGTAGGTATTGAGGTCTATGTAGGGAAGGTATGGTGAATTCTGATGTATGTGGAAATGTGGCTGCATGTTGCAATTCATTTTGGACAGTGAGTGTTAGTATATGTGAAATATTATGTGGCATGATATAGGCGATAATTGAAAGTATGATTGTTTACTTTTGTAGTTTTAGCTATGCCTCCTAGGAATGGAAATGAGAGGACCAAATTGATTGACCAGCTTGGTTAAGATGAATCAAGACTGATTCAGCGGTCAACAAGGGCGACAGAGATCCTTCTCAGGGTCGACCACCGGCATGACTAGGGCCGTGAGTCACAGAGGCCTAGCCAAGACGATGGTAAGGGAGATCCTAAGGGACTCGGCGGTGGATTAGGAGTTTGAGAAAATCTTCGCCACTCTAGGTTGTCCAGAGGAATCGAAGGTCGACCAAGCCGCTTTCTACTTGGTTGATGTGGGCTGATTTATGGTGGGGTGCTAACAAAGATCGGTTGGCTCGGGCAGAAATGAGCAAGGGGAAACGGTATTGGTCCCACCGAATCGGGTGAGTTTAAGCGGAGGCGAGGCGTGAATTCTTTCCCGAATCCAAGAGGAAAGAGCTGCGGGTGGAGTTCGATAATCTCCGACGAGGGGATATGACGCCCAAGAATACTACGAAAGTTTGTCGACTTGGCGGTTTATGCATCTCGAGCTAGTGCCGATCAAGAGGCCAAGATGGTGAAGTTTGAGCAACACTTAGATTTAGCGATCCGGGATCGTATGGGTGCAAGCGAGGGCTTCACGAGTTTAAAGAGATGTGTGAAGTAGCATGCAACATTGAGAGGATTCGGAGAGAGGTCAAAGCGGCATATACTACTAACAAGAGGAAGAGCGTCTCGAGGACAATCGAGGCGACAAAAGCGAGCAATTCCGAAACCCACCAAGACGACCGTCCTTTTTGGAAAATTCCCACCTTACCAGGGGCAGTGGTGGTCAGCCAGTGAGAGGTAACACCCAGGGGTTTAGTCGGCCACGAAGTTATCATTGCAAGTGGTGCCAGAGAAATCATCCGGGTACCGATTGTTCAGTCTTGCGCAGTTCATGTCACAATTGTGGGAAGTTTGGACATAGACAAGATATGAGTGCTTTACGGCTCCTACACCGCCGGTCGGCATCGGTTACGAGGAAGCAACATGGGTGGGACTCCAGGGAGCAACACGGGAACATGGGTAGGGGTAACCAAAGAGCAGAGTGGTACTCTGCGCAGAGCCGACAGGGGGTGCACTGCGCCACTGGTGGAAACAGAACCGACCATCGTGGTCGGCCAAAGACAGTCAGGGGATGAAGAATCGGGCGGGAGATTATTCGCCTTTGGCGAGAGAGGAGGCGAGCGAGCAACCACGTAGTAGACGGGTAATTTTCTCGGTTAACTCATTCTTATCCTATGTACTTTTTGATTCGGGTGCATCATGTTCCTTTGTAGCAAGTTCGCATGTTTTGAGGTTAGGTCTAGCTACATTTGAGGTAATTGATGACAAATTTATGCAACCATCGGGAGAGTTAGTACCATGTTCTAAGTTGTATAGAGATGTACCATTAGTGATTTTGGGAGTCAACTTGTCGGTTGACTTGATCGAGTTCCCTCTCGAGAACTTCGACGTTATTTTGGGTATGGATTGGTTGAACCGGCATAAAGCCAAAATTGACTGTGAGCAGAAGAAGGTGACTTTGAGAGGTCCTAAAGGGGTGCGGGTATCTTACAAGGGATTTGTGGATAAACCTAATGTGAAGATTATTCCGGTGATGACTTTGAGATCTCTCGTCGAGAAAGGGTACCCATTGTTTATGTGTCACGTGCATGATGTAAGCACGGGGATCTAAACTAGCGGACATTGATGTAGTCCGTGATTTCGGGGATGTATTCCCTGATGAGATACCAGGCATGCCACCCTAGAGGGAAGTAGAGTTTGCAGTGGAGTTGGTGCCCGGGACCAGACCGATATCGAAAGCACCCTATCGTATGGCACCTAAGGAATTAGCAGAACTAAAGGTACAATTGGAAGAACTGCTCGATAAGGGGTATATCCGACCGAGTGTGTCACCGTGGGGAGCACCGGTGTTGTTTGTGAAGAAGAAGGATGGTAGTATGCGGCTGTGTATTGATTACCGGGAGCTGAACAACGTCACAGTGAAGAACAAGTATCCGTTACCTAGGATCGATGACTTGTTCGATCAACTACGAGGCGGTATTTTCGAAGATTGATTTGCGATCGAGATATCACCACTTTCAGGGTAGCGGATGTGGATATCCCAAAGACCGCATTTCGCATCGTGCACGGACATTATGAGTTCACAATCATGCCTTTCGGATTGACCAACGCACTTTGCCCCGCTTTTCATGGATTTAATGAACCGGGTATTCAGACCCTACTTAGACCAGTTTGTAGTAGTCTTTATCGATGACATCCTGGTCTACTCTAAGACTAAGGAAGAACATGCCGAGCACCTGAGGCTCGTACTGCAGGTTTTACGAGAAAAACAACTGTATGCGAAATTGTCGAAATGTGAATTTTGGTTGGAACGAGTGGCATTTTTGGGGCATGTTGTCTCGAAAGACGGTGTATCCGTTGACCCGAGCAAGATAGAGGCGGTGATTTAGATGGCCAACACCTAAGAATGTTGCGGAAATTCGAAGCTTCTTGGGTTTGGCTGGATATTACCGAAGATTTGTAAAAGACTTTTCCAAGATTGCGAGGCCGATGACTGCATTAATGAAGAAAGAGAACCGGTTTAAGTGTGATGAAAAATGTGAGGAGGCGTTCCAACTGCTTAAGGAATGGTTGACTACAGCTCCTATTTTAGCACTACCAGAGGGTAATGAGGATATTGAGGTTTATACCGATGCGTCGAAGAATGGTCTGGGTTGCGTACTGATGCAACGGAGACGAGTGATCGCGTATGCATCGAGGCAGCTGAAACCATATGAGAGTAACTACCCGACTCACGACTTAGAGTTGGCAGCTGTGGTTTTCGCATTGAAGATATGGCGACACTATTTGTATGGAATAACTTTCAAGGTGTTTTCAGATCACAAGAGTCCAAGTACATATTTACACGAAGGAGCTCAACATGCGTCGAGGCGTTGGTTGGAACTAATTAAAGATTATGACATGGAAATCCAATACCACGAAGGAAGGCCAATGTAGTGGCGGACACTTTGAGTCGGAAATCGATTCATTCCTTGTGCGAGAAGTAGCTCGGATCGATTGCGAGAAGAGTTGGACCGCATGGATATTTGTGTCATCCGAGAAGGCGGAGATAAAAGCGACTTCGTCTTTGCAACCCGAATTATCTGCCGAGATCCGGGCGAAACAAGTGGGTGACAGGTAATTGAGGCAAAGAAGGCCAAGATTGGTACAGATGGAGCGGTGATTTTACGTTACACGAGGATGGTAGTATCCGGTTTAAGGGTCGGTGGTGTGTACCGGCCGACGAAAGAACTCAAGAGGCGGATCTTGAGTGAAGCTCATAAATCGCCTTATTCGGTTCATCCGGGAGGAGACAAATTGTATAAAGACCTCAAGAAAACCTTTTGGTGGCCCAATATGAAACGCGAGGTAGCGAATTTGTGTCAAAGTGCTTGACTTGTCGGAAGGTCAAGATTGAACATCGACGCCCACAGGGTATCTTTGCGGCCGTTGGATGTGCCCGGTTTGGAAGTGGGATTCCATCTCTATGGATTTTGTATGCGGATTACCGAGGAGCCCTAAAGGGAATAATATGATTTGGGTCGTTGTGGATAGATCGACCAAAGCGGCGCATTTCATCCCGATGAAAGACACACAGAGTAAGACGGAGTTGGCTATGGCATACCGGAGAAATATTGTGAGACTACATGGTATACCCAGCACATTGTGTCGAGATAGAGATGCGAGATTCATATCTCGGTTTTGGCAGAGCTACTGAGCAGCCTTGGGGACGGAGCTACGAATGAGTCTGACTTTTCACCTGCTACCGATGGTCGACGGAGAGGACCATACAAACTTTGGAAGACATGTTGAGGGCATGTGTGTTAGAATTCAAAGGCTCTTGGGAGGAAAAGCTCGATCTTATTGAGTTTTCATACAACAACGATTACCATGCCGAGATTAAGATGGCACCTTTTGAGGCACTTTATGGTAGGAAGTGCAAAAGTCCGGTTTGTTGGGACGATTCGTCCGAGGCGTTGATTTTGGGACCGCAGATGATCGAAGATACGATTAAGCGGTGCGAGATAATCCGAGAAAAGATGAAGGCTGCCAGGATAGGCGTAAGAGCTATGCACTTACACCGACGGGATATTGAGTTCGCCGTGGGCGATAAGGTATTACTACGAGTATCACCAACCAGAGGAGTGATGCGTTTTGGCAAAAAGGGGAAGTTGAGTCCCAAGTACGTGGGGCCATATGAGATCTTGGACCGCATAGGTGAAGTGGCATACCGATTAGCTTTGCGGGTGTTGGATAAAGTGCATAACGTGTTCCATGTATCTCAATTGCGCGCAAGTACGTGGTGATCCTTCTCACGTGATCGAACCGGAGGTGGTTGAGCTAGACCAGTCCTTGACCTACGAGGAGGTACCGGTGCAGATATTAGATACCAAGGTACGGAAAACAAGGGGACGTGAGGTTAGCATCGTCAAGGTCTTATGGTCTAACCATGCCACCGAGGAGGCGACATGGGAAGCTGAGGATGCTATGCGACAGAGTACCCGCATTTGTTCTCCTAAGGTATGCAATTTTCAAGCCTTGCACGTTAAGTCCTTTTGCTTATCTTCGGGGACGAAGGGTGTTTTAAGGGGGGGTGGATCAACGCCCGGTACGAACCTGAACTTCGAGGACGAAGTTTTGTCTTAAGGGGGGGAGGATGTAATATCCCGAAATTTTGACTTACTAATTAATTAATAAAGGATCTAATTATTCGGGAAATTATGGGATTTAATAATTTTTATGAAGGGATTTATTAGTAATTAAAAAGGAGTTTTAATAAGGAGTTTTAATCACTTAATAAAAGGATTTTTCACCCCTTTTCTCCCTTATTTTTTCCCCAAGCAAAAATTTTTCAGCCTCAAAACCCTCCCTTGCCGCCGACTTGCTTGTGAGGAGGAAGGAGAGAAAAAAAAATCTCTCTTTGGTGTTTAGGAATTCGTCGTCAGTAATCGCTGTTTTCTTTTATAGATTCGAGCTTCGTTGAGGATCGTTTCTAGCTTAGCAAGGGCTTTCAAGAACGCAGCAATTCCGGTAAGGATAATTCTACGCTGTCAAAAGTTTAACTTGATGCTGTAAAAGTTTAATTTAAGACTTCTATGCTTGTGTGCCACGGTTTTGGTGTGTTAAACGTTCCTAGTAGTGTGTTTTTGTGTTAGTTAAAATCTACAGTCGATATGATACCTTTGTATGGGGTTTTCTGGCTTAAGGTTGCTTTCGGCTGCTTACGTTGAAAAACGGCTCGTAATCGCGTAGAAAATTGTTAGGGTTCGAGATGAAACCCGGTGGACGGGCGTCCAAGCCTCTGACGGGCGTCGCTTTGATTTCATCTCTAGACGGGCGTCTGGATTGCACGGACGGGCGCCTGAGGGGTTGTTTTACATTCGAGATCTAACTCTGCTAAAGTGGGCGGGCGTCAGATGTTCTTTACGGGCGGGCGTCTGCTTTGAGTTGGTTTTTGGACGGGCGTCTGGGTTACCTGGACGGGCGTCTGAGGGGTTGTTTTACATTCAGGATCTAACTATGATGTTTTGGACGGGCGTCTGACTGTTGGACGGGCGTCCAGTGGAGTCCTTGGACGGGCGTTCGGTCTTCTAGACGGGCGTCCAGTCTATGTTGTTTTCCTTTCTTTGTGGGTTGTTGATAAGTCTTATGAGTATGTATGGTAAGTTGGGTTTTGATGAGTCAGAGGCTTTGATATCATTGTGGGACTTGGTGTTGGGCATTGAGGTTCGTAGACCCTTAGGGGTTGGGCCGGATAGGGTAGCTCCCAAAGCCGTAAACCCGGAAGGTTTCCTTACGACTTGGTGACCCTACGTGTTTGGGAGTTGCAGACAGTGATGTGGTCGGGCCGGATAGGGTAGTACCCGAAGCCGGGAACCCGGGAAGGTTTCCTTGCACCCCAGCACGTGATGGTCCATCTAGTATGGTACCATTGGATGACCTTTAGGACCCTCCTCTCTAGGGCTTTACCCTTTTGAGGATGTGCACATTCGGGACCTTTAGGTGGCTAGTTGTGATGTTTGGTATCTCATTATGGGCAGTCGTAACTTTTATAGATTGGTTGGGTCCTTCATAAATTTAGTAGTACCTTTCTTGAGTTTGTTTTACTTTTGTACACTAGATTTACTCTTACTCAACTTTATAGTTGACGGTTTGTACTTTCGTTTGACCCTGCTATGATCCATTTATGGGGGGCAGATTCTTAGTAGGTACTTCTATGGGTGCTTGCTTGTTGCCGGGATGTCGCGGGGTTTGAGAGCCACGTAGTCGCAGTCACATGTTGTCTACATTATTTGAATTTTAAATTCTAAAGATTTTGATGTTCCGCATAATTACATTTTTTTCCGGATTTGTACTCACTTTAATATTTTCTTTCAAAATAATGAATGTTTATTTTCTTTCTGTTGTGGAATGTTGAATGTTACCGCCACGACTGTGTGTCGCGATGAGTGGCACTACGGTGACCAATACCGGCGGCCGACGGGATTGGAAACCGGGGTGTTACAATTCTGACTTGTCAGTTCTTCATCCAATTAAAATCCTTGATTTGTAACGTTCGAATGTACTTTCAGTTGCTTGGATGGTTGACTATAAAACTGAGTGTCCTGTTCAGTATTATACTGAGTGTGTCAATTTTCAATTTGTTAACTGATTTAGAGCATTAACTGAGTTCTTAATATTCTTCAAAACTTTGTACTCTATTTATCTGATTTTATATGACTGAATCATATTACACCATTCCTTATACAAGTCATCTGAGCTATCATTGTCCTTATTATTCTTAGGTCTTCTTCAAGATCCATAAAGTCAGTTCAGGCCATCATAGACTTACCTGAATTCTAACTTTACAGTCTCGTCTTAAGTCTTCATAACTGAGTTTGAACCCTCAGTTCTTCAAACTTCTAAAACTGAGTCTGTGTCCCTTAGTTCTTCATATGTTGAGTTTGTTTCCTCCGTTTTTCATTTAGATAAGTCAACCGAGTCTGTGTCCCTCAGCGAACTTACCTTCTTCA
Source organism: Gentiana macrophylla (assembly GCA_026214975.1). NCBI lineage: Eukaryota > Viridiplantae > Streptophyta > Magnoliopsida > Gentianales > Gentianaceae > Gentiana > Gentiana macrophylla. The sequence continues at coordinate 53,632,650 of CM047807.1, read as the reverse complement.
GTTTTTAGGTGTACATCTTCAGTTTTATGTCATGTTCCAGTTTTCAAGATGATTTATAGTTTTCAATTTTACGACACTTCTATCTATTGCAGTGCTTGTCTGATATAACCTATACAATTATCAGACTCTAGAAAAACCTATTCATTCAGTTCTAGACATCTTTTAGCTTTTCACTATAACAGCTAGTTTCAGCACTTCATCAATGAGGTGTAAACAAATAAGTAACTAAATAAGATAAATCATCATCAAAACTAAAATTTTATTTCTAACAAATGTCTTTATGGTATTTTCAATACTTGGTCGGATCTCTTTGCGAGGACCTCTCATGGGAGGTGGAACTCGTGTTAAGCCTTTTGTTTCCATCACTGCGAGTACCGGCTCATGTGATTTAATCAAGGGGATGAAGTCCTTTTTTTGTATAGCTCCCTCTTTTCCCGAGTCGATCTGACATTGGTGCGGTTACTCGATCCCAAAGTGACTTTAGCTTCTTGTCATATTTCTCCACTATTCTTTCTCTTTTGGTTTCACCACTTTCTGAATCTCTTTTCAGCCTGTTTGCCTCTTCTTCTAGACAATGCTTGTAGGCCTATTCCATGCACTCTTCCATTGATCTTGGAAGTCTGCTATTTAACTAAGTATATAACCGACTTTCTCATAGTCCTACTAAGAAAGAGGTGATCAATAGGTGCTTCTCGGCATCATGGACCTGCTTGGACTCTTCATTAAACCTTTTGAGATACTGAAATATCGTTTCTTCTGTCCTTTGTTTTATTGTGAGAAGGTATGTTGCATTTCTTTGGAACGGCTTAGTAGCGACAAAAGTCTGTAAGAACTTTTTAGCCAGTGCGTCAAAGGCAGAGATCGATTTTAGTGGCAGTTTCCGGAACCATTCACGAGCCCTGCCCGCGAGTTGAGCTGGAAAGGCTTTACACTTCATCTCTTCCGGCATACAATCAAGGTTCATATGCGTTAAATACTGGAAGAGATGATCTTGTGGGTCTTTAGTTACGTCATAGGGTTCCAATTTGGTCACTTTAAACTTCTCTGGCCATAGATAGTTTAATATTGGTTCTGAAAACGGCGACTCGAATGAGAGTTCATCTGACTTCCGACCTAGTATACCGTCGAGCATTGCTCGGCCTGCCTCCTGGGCCTAGGCATTAATTTTCCTTATACGTTAGAGGTAGCAGACAGAGTGTCATGCCTATCATCTTTGTACAGTAGGACGGTTTTAGGTGCATGATCATCCGGTTGATCATCTTCTCGCGCCTTAAGTGCTAAACCAAGTACGTTATTGAATGCGAGCATATCTAGATTCCTTAAGTCTTCCAAAAGAGCTTGTTGAGCAGAATCAGGGAACACTTCATCCTCTTGAGATTGGTGTTGACTGGTGACTGCGTTTGGGTCTTTCTCTCCACCTGCAGTTTGGCCAGCATTCTGGGCAGCTTCACCTCTGTTGGACTTATTTCTTAGTTTTGATGATGAGTGCCAGACTAGCTGTTATAGTGCAAAGGAAAAAAGGTGTCTAGATCAAATGTATAGGTTTATTAGAGTTTGATTGATAAATAGGTTTGATCAAACAAGCACTGTAATGGTCACCGACTTACGTCACGCAGACTAGTCTAGGTCGAGTGGGGTAGATAGGTCGATGAGACTAGTCAGGGAACTGTTGAAGACCCGAAGAATGGGCAAGTGAGGGCTCAAACTCGATTCTGAAGGCTAAGGGATCAAACTTAGCAATTAAAGTCAAGGATATGGAATCAAGGATTTAGGCAAGTCTGTGATGACCTAAACGATTACATATACCTTGTATAGAAGGTCTAAGTTCCATAAGTTGGATGATGTTTGGAACTTGGTTATAATTAAAGGTGTAATCTAACTTCATAAATAAAAGTTAGATAAAAGAAATCAATTGCATTATATTTTATACACAAAGAAATTGTTTGTTTCAAATAGATCGATAAGGTATCTCAAAGAGATGATGAACTCAACGATAATATACCTCGATTAATTCAAGATTATATTGGAAGATTACATGGATAAGGACAGCCAACTACCTCGACTTATCAAAGAAATCAAAGGTCGAGATCAAAAGAGCGTTGGAATGATTCATATTTTTATCCATTGGATACAAGTCAAAGGGTGACAGATCGCCAGCCACAAAAGGAATTTCGACGATTAAATGTCGATCCCTATGAATAGTGACGAGTCACGGATCGATGGGACAAAATCAAGGAACGGTTACATTTGAATTTCAAATACAAGTCACATGCATTCCTACCTATAAATAGAGGACTTTCAACTCGAGAAACAAGTAGAGGAAAAACTAACAAACTTTGAAGAAATAATCTGAAATAAAAACACACCTCTCGAACTTCATCGAGCATAAAGCTACCGATCCAGAGAATTTCTTCAAGTGTATTCTACATTCAAGCTATATCAAGCATACATACTTGAAGCACGAAAGTCTGCTTGATTACTTCATCCTAATCAAAGTCGCAACATCGAATCATTTATTTGATTCAATCTTTATTTTATAAAGAACCTGCTGAAGATAGTGAAGCATCTGTTGGGTGTGAAAGACTGTTGTTTGTGGTGGAGCTGGTGAAGAGGCAATCCTACCCTTCAAGGACCAGTGGAAGACTCAAGAGCAAAGAATCCTACCTGCTCTAGTTTTCGGATTTTGTGAAGCCATAGTTATTGGTGAAGGACAAGCAACTTAGGAATCTTTGTAACAACTACATCAAAGATCTCTTGTGAATTTCCTCCAACATCACAGGAGAAGAGTGGACTGACATGATTACACCACCTGGAACCACTATAAAATCTTGCTATTTACTTTCAGCATTTACATTATGCACTTAGTTTACTTTACACATCAACCTACTGAATCTAGCAACTGAAATCACACACATACACCATCGAGTATCTAATACTTGGTATCATACTTAACAACAAGTAACAAGGCTTAATTTTGATATTATTCCATTTGCACAAATTCAGCAAAGTCGAATCATCAATAGACTCATGTTTATCGGCCAGGCTCTCGAGGTCTCAAAGAGACTATCAAGTATCGGCAGTTCTTTGAAGTTGTAGAATTTGTTAACTCCAAAGTTTTAAGTGTTAAGTTTATTCACCCCCCCTCTAAACTTAACCAAAGCCTTTTCAAGGGACCAACAATTGGTATCGAGCGAAGGCTTCGCTCAAGAAATCCTACTTGTTGTGCTTGTGAAAATTCTTTGAAACTTTCTTTCAAGTTACTTGATTTTCAAAACTTGCATCATGGATAACACACAAGATGCTAGAACTATCTTTGATGTGCTCTCTGAATAGATTTGATGAGTATAAACGTCGAATGCAGGCTTACCTTGCTGCAAACTCATGATGAGATGATGGATGTACTAAGCGATGGACCATCAAGATTACCAAGGCGAAGAATGATGGGTGATACAACCAGTACATTCCTAAACCAAAAAGAATGGAATGGAAAGCGAGAAGAAAAAAGAGCAAACCTCAACAACATTGCTATTGATATCATTTATAGAACCTTGGATAGCAATATGTACATGAAGGTTAAAGATTGCAAAGCTGAGAGAGGAACTTTGGGACAAGATACATTTGATCTGTGAAGGCACCTTGATGCAATAAAGAAGAATAAAATCGGTGTGGCGGAAAAAAAGGTTCCAAAAGTTCAAGATGTCGCCAAATGAAACCATTGAGCAAATGGAATCAAGATTCAATGCAATCTGGATGAACTTACCTGTGAGTGTAAATTATTCAAAGAGGAAATAAACACCAAAATCTTGGAAGCTCTACTGTAAAAGATGTTTGGAAAATGAAGGTATTTGCAATTGAAGAAATGAGAAAGTTGCATGAAGAAGATACCTTCAAATTGTTTTCGAGATCTCAAGGCTTATGAATTTAGCAAAAGCTTGTACTGAGGCGAAAGGAAGAGCCAAAGACCACTGCATTGGCTGCTTCACATCAGAAGAAACATCGAGGACAAGATGATCTGCTGGATGAAATGCAAGAGCAGATTGCCCTCTTGAGCAAGAAAATCGAGATGATGAAAACCGGAAAGGCCCTTCAAGAAATTTCACAAAGAGGCCTCTTGAAAGAAGGAAAGAAGAATCAAAGAAAGATAATGACTATCTCATGCTTTCATTGCAAGAAACCAGGACACTTCAAACTACTGTATCCCGAGTTAAAACAAGGCAAGGAACTTTGATTATCTTTGTTTCAAGCTGCAAGAAGCTGGACATTTTAGACTGATTGTCGGACCTCATCAAGACCAAGAGTCAACAAAGAAGACATGGCAAGAAGGCTATGGTTGCTGAAGATGAATCAGGGTATGAAGTGGAATCTGAAAAGGGAAATGAATCAGATGACACAGCACTAGTTGCTGATATGGAAGATTATGCTTTGATGGCCAATATGGATGAAACTGAGGAGGTATACAACACTGTATCTATAAACACTCCTGCTGGAAGTGATTGTGAATCAACCTGTGGTTCAAATCCTAGAAATTCTGACAATAATGAGACTTTGGATGCCATCCTTAATCAACTGAGGATAATACAATCTGGTTATGAGATTGTGAAGGCTGAAAAAGAAACTCTTGAGTTAGAAGTTGGAAGATTGAAAGCTGAACTAAGAGTTCTCAAAGGTAAGGAAAAAGATGTTGGACAGAATCAGTATAAGTCTGCTGAACATCCAGCAGCCTCTGAATCTGCTGAACCATCTTGTTCCACTACTGCATACAAATCAGGAAAGCCTTATGGGGATAGAACAGGGCTTGGATTTGGAACTCAGCAATCTAACAAGAGTGGATCCAGCAAGGTCACTGAACCTAATACCAGAATTGGTCCTAAGTTTGTACCTGCACTAGATCCAACTCCCAGTAGGGTTGCTGAGGCAGTAAAATCCAATGAAAATGCTTCAAGGAAGCAAAATCAGAAGTCAAAGAAGTCAACGACTCTAATAAAAAGAATAAATCTAAAAATAGGGTGATGTGCCTTAAGCCTTCTAAGCTTTCGATGGCGAGACTGGCCGCCAAGTCTCATTGGACCACGTAAGGGTAAGAAATGAAATATTTCAAGGATAAGAATCCTAAACCCAAAAATGTTAATCATTCAAGGGATACTTATCTCAGGGGGAAAGGTAGACTGTTCCCTACTGATGATGATTGGAATATTCCTGCATCTAATGCTAGAAACAATAAGTATAACCATGCTACTAGGGTAAAACCTAGGCAATAGGATCAGTAGAGGACTTACACAAGACCTCAGCAGACTCCATATTACAGTACATTCTCTAACAGACAAACAAACAAATGGTTATACTAATGCTTCTAACACCAAGAATCACTTTAAACAGCATTATAAACCAAAAGGCCAGAAAACATATGTGATTCCTACACAACCTACTGTTAGAACTTATGGATGTGTGGAATACATGTATGAACCAAAGTATGACACTTTTAGGAGAAGACCTTATGGAAACTTACCAAAAGTCATGCTTACCACTGACCACTATGGACCCAAACAGGTTTGGGTACCTAAAATGCATTAACTTTGTTTTGTAGGGTGTCTGGTACTTTGACAGTGGGTGTTCCAGACACATGACAAAGAATAAGCACTGTTTAACAAACTTTGTGGCAAAAGATGGTCCAAGGGTAAATTTTGGCAACAAGAATACACCTGGATATACAAGAGGATATGGCACACTTGTGAGGAATAGACTTACAATCAAGAATGTTGCATATGTGGAAGGACTGGACTACAACTTACTGAGCACTGGACAATTCTGTGACAAGGGATACAAGGTCACTTTTGACAAAAACAACTGTATTGTCATTGGTGAAAGAGGTGATCAAGTTGTACTTGCTGGTAGAAGACAACATAATATGTATGTTGTGGATTGGTCTACTGCAGCTACAGAAACCTGCCTGATTGTGCATACCAAGTCTGGACTCAATTGGTTATGGCACATGAAGTTGAATCATTTGAACTTTGATGATATCAATTAGTTGGTGAAAAAGAAGCTAGTGATTGGTTTACCTGAGATCACATTCAAGAAGGATGCTATATGTGATGCATGTCAGAAGGGTAAACAAATAAAGTCAAGTTTCAAATCAAAGACTAAACAATCAACTAATAGAGTGTTGGAGCTTATGCATATGGATCTTTTTGGACCAATAACTCCAACAAGTGTGACAGGAAAGAAGTACACCTTAGTGGTTGTGGATGATTATTCAAGGTACACATGGGTGATTTTTATGAATAAGAAAAGTGAAACACTTCAAAGCATGCCTAATCTTTTGAAGAGATTACAAAATGAGAAAAGTTTAACAGTAATAAAAATAAGATCAGATTAGGGTACTGAATTTCTCGACAAAGTAATAAGAGAATACTGTGAACAGAATGGTGTACTACATCAACATGCTGCTTCTGGTACACCTCAGCAAAATGGAGTTGCTGAATGAAGAAACATGACTTTAAAGGAAGCAGGAAGAACAATGATCTGTGAAGCATTGCTACCTGAAAGATATTGGGCTGAAGCAGTCAATACAACATGCTATACACAAAACAGAACATCAGTAAACAAGAAGTTGCTGAAGACACCTTATGAGTTTTGGAATGGAAGGAAACCTAACATATCCTATTTCCATCCATTTGGAAGTAAGTGTTTTATCCTGAATCACAAAGTTCATTTGAAAACATTCCAACCAAAATCAGACGAATGAATTTTCTTGGGATATTCTTGATCGACCAAGGCATTCGAGTCTTTGAACAAGAGGTCATCTTTGAACATGAAGAAACAATACATGTTGTGCTTGATGAACCTAAGTTTACTGGTATGGAAGATGAGGATTGTGAACCTGCTGAGAATCAACAAATCACTGATCTAGATTTTGTTGAAGTTTTGGAAAGATTCAATGACTTAAAAGTTTACGATCATCGCCTGTGAACACCCACCGATAATGTTACTGATGCAACAACTGAAGTAGTTCAAGGATCTGCTGAACCCCCTGTAGAAGAAGCTACAGCAGACCCTACTGAAGATGAGGTTCCTGATAATCAAAATAATCAGAATCCACAATGGTTAAGGAATCACCCTGCTGAACAAGTTATTGGCAATGTACAGTAAGGTGTGAGAACTAGAAGACAACTGGAAGCTATGTTTACTTGTTTTCTATCTCAAATGGAACCTAAAGTTGTTGAAGAAGGAATTTCAGATCCAGATTGGATAATTGCTATGCAAGAAGAATTAAATGAATTTGAAAGAAATCAATTTTGGACACTAGTTGAAAGGCCAAGTCATGCAAATATCATTGGTACTAAATAGGTATACAGAAATAAACTTGATGAATCTGGTACCATTGTGAGGAACAAGGCCAGACTAGTTGCAAAAGGCTATTCTCAAGATGAAGGAATAGATTTTGATGAAACTTATGCACTTTGCAAGATTGGAAGCTATCAGTTATTCTTGGCACATCTTTGCATATAAGAACTTCAAAGTATATCAAATGGATGTCAAAAGTGCATTTTTGAATGGCATTCTAGAGGAGGAAGTATATGTTCAGCAACCTCCTGGATTTGAAGTTAAAGATCAAGAAGATAAAGTATATAAACTCAACAAAGCACTTTATGGACTAAAACAAGCACCAAGAGCTTGGTATGAGACTCTATCTCAATTCTTGGTGGATAATGGTTTTACTAAAGGCACCATTGACAAGACACTTTTCAGAATCAGTGAAGGGAACAGCACCCTGCTGGTACAAATTTATGTGGATGACATAATATTTGGTTCTGAAAATGATTTACTTTGTGAAAAGTTTGCAAATCTAATGAAGAGCAAATTCCAAATGAGTATGATGGGAGAAATGAATTATTTCTTGGGATTGCAAGTTAAACAAATGAAAGATGGAATCTTCATTCATCAAACCAAGTATACCAGGGAGTTGCTGAAGAAGTTTGGTATGGAAAACAGCACCAAAAATTCAACCCCTATGAGTACAAATATCAGATTGGATGAAGATAAAGAAGGCAAAGATGTTGATCATACCTTATACAGAAGGATGATAGGCGGTTTCTTTGTACCTTCTTGCCAAAGAGACTGATATATCCTTTCTTTGTAGGTGTTTGTGCAAGATTTCAATCTAAACCTAAAGCAAGTCATTTAGAGTGCAGATCAAGAGAGTTCTCAAGTATCTAAAAGAGACTTTGGGAGTAGGGATATGGTATTCCAAGGAAGGAAGCTTCAAAGTTATATCCTACTCAGATTACGATTATCTTTGGTTACAAGATTGATAGAAAAAGCACCTCGAGGAACACATCGATTAATGGGAAATAGACCGGTTTCTGGTTCATAAGAAACAGATTATATATCAACTTCCACTTCTTTGAAAATTTGAATATATAGCTCTTTGGAAGTTGATGTGCACAAGTATTATGGCTAAGACAACAATTAAGGGATTATGGAATTGAAGAAAAGGAAATTCCAATTATGTGTGACAACACAAGTGCAATTGCAATCACAGAAAATCCTATTTTGCACTCAAGAACCAAGCACATTGATATAAGACATCATTTTATAAGAGATCATGTTGAAAAGAAAGATGTGGTGGTTCTATACATCCCTACTGAAGATCAACTTGCTGATATTTTCACTAAACCACTTGACAGTGAAAGATTTGCCAAATTAAGGACTGAACTTGGAATTATCAAAGTTGACTGATATTCAGCAATGTACTGGAATTCACCAAGGGGATTAGTCTTTGCTATGTTGGGTGAGCTCACTTAGTAGATTAGTCATTGGTATCAACAATTCCATGTACTTATGTTTGGACAATTGAGCAAATGAGGTTGCCAAAGGGGATTGGTCTTTGTCATGTTGGGTGAGCTCACTTGACAAATCAGTCATTGGTATTAAACTTCATCTTGTATTATCAATTGAACAAAACAAGAAGAAAACAAGGATCGTGAGTACTTATGTCGGCGGGTTCTTTGAAGCTGTTTATCGTGAGATCGCCGAGCCCACCCTCGCGAGGATTACCTGCTTTGAATGGAACGTTACTCAGTCAAATTTTATTAAAGTCAAAAAGCAGTTTGGCAGGATATTCATTCTATCCTTTATTACCATGGTTAACACGATCTAATGGTTACAAACGTTATGGAGGAGTAATGGGCCACGTGTCAAGACATCATTTATTCATATTAATCGTGGTCAAGCATCAATGTACGTGCACTGACAGTTACAACTAATCACTATCTATTTATACGGGCTATCACACAGCAGATTCTCTACTTGCAAATCTGCTTTATCACTGCGATTTCTACACTGTGTGAACACAGATTTGAGAATCAATCTTCTTCATCTCATTCTTCTCATACAAATGGCGGAAAAGGTTGATGTCCAGATTGAATCAAGCCAAAGTGTTAGAGGCTTTGTTGTGGATGCAAACAGAACTGAGTTGGCCATTAACATTGGTCGAAGAATAAGGAGATATGACGGTTTGGAGAACGTGTTGAATATAAGACTGGAGACAATTTCTTACACAAATGTTGTCAGTTTCTGGAGAAACATTCAAATACAGGAAGGAACTGAAACATTTAAAACTGCTGTGAATGGACAAGAAATTGAAGTCTCCCCAGATCTTTGGGAATTTTTGGATTTGAAGAAGTAGTGGATGGCTCAGTAAATCTTGAAGATATGGGATTGGACAAGATGGCGTTTGTTGATCAGATCAAAACAAATGCGGCCACCAAATCTGTTCCAGGCATCAACTGCAAACATATTGGAAGTGAATACAGTCTGCTGAGCAAACTCATTGCTAAGAACATACTTGGATTGATTGGAAGTATGGATACTCTATCAGGACCCAAGATAGAGTTGATGATAATCATTTGCGAGGAGCATGCGATTTGATTGGGTTTGGTTATTTCATTCATTATATGAAGAAGGTTTTCAAGGAAGAAAAAGAGGGAAAGAGGAAATCCAAGGCCTTGCCCTTAGGATTGATGGTTCAAACCCCGCCGAATCATTTGGAAATCCCTTGATGTAGCACTGAAAAGATAAATCCAGTCTAGATACAAGAAGGAAATTGATTATGCTATTCCTGGTCTAGATGATGATGAAGAGGTTGCTGGAGAGGCTGCTGATGATGATAATGGTGGAGATGATGGTGATGCTGGTGGTGAGCATGTCAAGCAACCTAAAAAGAAATCTGCTAAACCTGCTGCACCAAAGAAAGCTGCTGAGAAAAGAAAGGGTGGAGACACAAGGAAGATAACTGAAGTGTTAAAGCCTTCAAAGAAAACAAAGAAGCAAACAGCACAGACTGTTGAGTCTGCTGAGGGTCCAGTGGAGGTTACTGACCCTGCTGTTTCTGCAAGAAGAACAGTTGTTGAAATCTTGAGGAACAACAAAGGAAGCCGAGAGAAAGAGGAAGTCTACTGTGGATCGAAAAGTTGATGAACCCTTTTCCAAGAGGAGAAAAGAAATTATTCATAAAAGCAGAAACATGGAAAGGGAAAGAATCAAAAACTTGGAAGCTCAAAGAATCCAAGAGGAAGCATCGATAGAAGAGGAAGAAGAGGCTATTGAGGTGGAGCCCTTGACCATAATCAAGCCTTCCATGGAGATCTACGGACTCCTCACCTAGAGATGTTGTCAAGTCTCTCGATCTTTGGGCGAGTTGTTGTTGAGCAATCTGTTGAAGATATGGAGCGATCATCGACTCCCTGAGCTGCTTTGTAGTATCTCTTGAAGAACAACAACAAACCACCGAACTTGAACTCTTTGTGGTAGTTGAAGAAGTAGTCGAAGAAATGGTCAAGACCCTAAGTGTTGCAAGAACTCGGAGGAAGAGCGATCTGCTAACCTGCCGATGAGCATGTAAGTCGTGGGGACCAAGTGTGGTATGAGATGGAAGTAGTAGGCACAAATGTACAATCTCAACAACCTACTGATTTTCAAACATCTGTTGAAGAAACCACGAACTTACTTGTTGGAACCTTTGGAGGTCAACAAGGTAATGGAGTTGCTCCTCAGAGATCTTTCATGCCCTTTGAAAGGCATGTGAAAGAAAGAAAGAAAACTGAAGAGTATGTAGATCCCAAACTTCAGCAAATTGCTGACTATTTTCAGTGGAAGTTTGGTTTCTACAAAAGGCAAAAGCTAGCTGCTGAACCTATGACAGATTTTGAGGAATGGGCTTTTGAGAAGTTGGGAGTGGAGAACTTGCTGGATCTGATTGATACAACCTTGCTACAATCCAGATTGATGGACTTATTTGATGAGCAACAGAAGGAGAAGGGTATCAAGTTTAGGGATCCAAGAGATGACAATGATGACTCTTCCTCATCATCAGATTCTAGAGGAGATTTCCCCTCTGGACTAGGAGGAACCAGTGGGACTGCATTAATCATTGAACCACCTACACAACAAATCCATCGATATCGTAAGTCTCTGCTGAGGGTCAGCAGACTGGAGAGATGGATGAGGATCTACAGGATCTCACCATGGATGATCTGGAAGCATTGATCAATGAAGGAATCAATTTGAGTGCTGGTAGGCTAGCTGATGAATCTTCTACATTCCATGTTGTAGAGCATACTGCACAAAATGAAGCTGAACAGAGTGAGGATTTGGATGGAGAAAAGGTTACTGATTTCAATGAACTTAGTACCAGCTCAGAAGAATCCATTGAATATCAAGATGGATTTGACTTTAAGGGCATTCTTACTAAAACTGCCATCATCCTGCACAAGATTGGTCATACAGAAGGATTCCAAGTGGATAATGAGGCTATATTCAATCCATAGAGAATTGAAGAGGAGGTACAGGTTTCTGGGCTACAAACAGCACCTGGACAAAGGTTGGAACAAACTTTGGGTTTGGAGTAAACCCCTGCTGTTGCTGGTAAGGCTGCTGTAGTGGAGCCTACTGGAGATAAGACCACTAAAGGGAAAGATGGTCAGCAGACTACTGTTAATAACAATGAGCAGCTGCTGGACTATGACTTCAGTGATGAGGAATTTCAAATGCCTGAAGAAGAAAATGTTGATGTTGATCCCCAACAGGCATTTGTACCTATTTTTGAGGAACCTGCCATTGATCCTATCCTGGAGGAATATGAAGGACCTGACCCTGCTGGACTGGATAGGAGTTGGGCAATGATTGTGAGCAATCGAGGCCACAAAGATACAATGTTGAGAGCTCACTCTTTGATGAAACCTCTTGGTGGAAGGATGACCAGTGAAGTGCCGATTGAAGTTTTGAATGAGTTAAGGACTGTTAGAAATGATATGCAACAGTTGAGAACTCAACTGGATAGGCAAGAACAGAGATTTGAAGACCTGATAAATGAAAATGCATAATCTGCGTCTGATTGCTTCAAGTTTTGCATCTACTCAAAATGCTGTCAATGATATGATGCTAGATGTAAGGGAATCAAGCAAGGGAATACTTTGAAAGATAAGTTTCTGAAAGACCAACTTATTTCCATCCATCAGAAACTTGACAACCTTGCTACTACACCTAAACTCTGCTTGAGCTCTTCTTTGCACAACAACTCTTATGCTCGATCCTAAACTTACTGAAAGGATCAATCTACTGGAGGAGACCTTGCAATCAAGGATTACTGCACTTGATACAAGAACTGAAATTATGGAAGGTCAATTGAATAGAGTGGTAATCTCACAGGAGGGTATTCATGGCCTAATGTCCCGGTTTGTTGATGATGTCACTAAGGGGAAGATGGCCAATCAATTTGAGAAAAGAGGTCGCTAGACTCTTTGCAAAGAAAAGATGGGAGGATGAGATCAATGCTCTCGAGGCAACTTTGCACTGGCGAGTTCAACTTACTGATGATCTCCTTAGACAATACAAGAAAGAATACTATAACAGAAGGAGACCTTATCATGACATGGGATATCTTGAAGGTCTAAACTCTTTCTTGGCATTGAAACTTTGGGAAGCAAGAGTCAAAGCCTTAAGGGCAAATTACAGAGGAGGCAGAGGTGACAGAGGTGGAAGAAGTGGCAGAGGTGATATGATCTTACCTATCACAAAAGCAAAGGACTCACTTGATGAATTCAAGGAATCGTACATGAAGTTTGGATTCAGAGTGAATGATATTAATCTTATCATGCTCGAAGCTTGAACTGGTGGAAACAAGTTAATCCCTACATTGATTTTACTTTGATTGAAAATGAGTGGATGAGGATATGATAGAACAAATCGAGAGCCTATCAAGAGCAAGTTGAGAAGGCTAGACAAGAAAGAGAAAAGAGACATGAGATCGAAGATATTTGTAATCGCATTTTGTCTTTGCCGATTCTAGGCTCAGAATAGCTTTGAACAAGTGATTTTAATGAAAGATGAATATTTGTTCTGTTACTTCTTAATCTTTTGCTTTGGTGATTAGGTGAGGTAGTGGCATCATCACCAAAAATGGGGAAATTGTTGGACTTATTTCTTAGTTTTGATGATGAGTGCCGGACTAGTCGTTATAGTGCAAAGGCAAAAAGATGTCTAGATCAAATGTATAGGTTTATTAGAGTTTGATTGATAAATAGGTTTGATCAAACAAGCATTGTAATGGTCACCGACTTACACAAGAGAGACTAGTCTAGGTCAGTAGGGTAGATAGGTCAGTAGACTAGTCAGGAACCTGCTGAAGACAGAAGAATGAAGGCTGAGGGCTCAAACTCAGTTACAGAAGGCTAAGGGATCAAACTTAGCAATTAAAGACAAGGATATGGAATCAGGATTTAGGCAAGTCTGTGATGACCTAAACTGATTACATATACCTTGTATAGAAGGTCTAAGTTCCATAAGTTGGATGATGTTTGGAACTTGGTTATAATTAAAAAGGTGTAATCTAACTTCACAAATAAAAGTTAGATAAAAGAAATCAAATTGCATTATATTTTATACCACGACAAATTCTTTCAAATGATCGATAAGGTATCTCAAAGATGATGAACCCATTGATAATATACCTCGATTAATTCAAGATTATATTGGAAGATTACATGGATAAGGACATCCAACTACCTCGACTTATCAAAGAAATCAAAGGCCGAGAGATTAAAAGAGCGTTGGAATGATTCATATTTTTATCCATTGGATACAAGTCAAAGGGTGGGCATGATGATTTTCAAAAGGAATTACAAAGATGTCGATCCCGTGAATAGTGACGAAATCACGGTCGGATGGGACAAAATCAAGGAACGGTTACATTTGAATTTCAAATACAAGTCACATGCATTCCTACCTATAAATAGAGGACTTTCAACTCAGAAACAAGTAGAGGAAAAACTAACAAACTTTGAAGAAATAATACTGAGCTGAAAAACACCCTGTTGAACTTACTGAGCATAAAGCTACTGATCCAGAGAATTTCTTCAAGCGTATTCTACATTCAAGCTATATCAAGCATACATACTTGAAGCCTGCAAGCTGCTGATTACTTCATCCTAATCAAGCCTGCTTTAATCAATCATTTATTAGATTCAATCTTTATTTTATAAAGAACATCTTTGAAGACAAGTGAAGCATCTGTTGGGTGTGAAAGATCGTTGTTTGTGGTGGAGCTGGTGAAGAGGCAATCCTACCTTCAAGGACCAGTGTGGAAGACTCGGGAGCAAAGAATCCTACATGTTCCCGCCAGTTTGTGAAGCCATAGTTATTGGTGAAGGACAAGCAACTTAGGAATCTTTGTAACAAATACATCAAAGATCTCTAGTGAATTTCCTCCAACATCACAGAGAAGAGTGAGTGGACAGGATTACACCACCTGGAACCACTATAAAATCGGCTATTTGCTTTCAAAGATTTACATTATGCACTTAGTTTACTTTACACATCAACCTCATCGAATCTAGCAACCGAAATCACACACATACACCACTGAGTATCTAATACTTGGTATCATACTTAACAACAAGGAACAAGGCTTAATTTTGATATTATTCCGCTGCACAAATTCAAGAAAGCCCGAATCACCGTTAGACTACTGCTTATCAATCAGAGACTATCGAGGTCTCAAAGAGACTCTTCAAGTATCGCAGTCATTGCTGCACTTGTTAACTCCAAAAGTTTTAAGTGTTAAGTTTATTCACCCCCCCTCTAAACTTAAGCAAAGCCTTTTCAAGGGACAAACAACCTCCTTGGGTGGTTTGTGTTAGGTGTAGTGCCCGAAAGACAATTATATAATTGTTTTAGGACAGAATTAATAATTCATCTTATTATATGCATGCGTGCTTATAATTAAGACACTACTGAAAACCCTAAGTACCTTGTTTATGCAATCACATAACTCAGTGTATGGCTATACACAAGAGGATTGAGTTAGTGAGATGTATTTAAAATTAACTTAGTCCGTAGCGTTGATTAATTTGAGTATGGGTCTCTTGATTAATATGCTAAATAATGCGCGCAGAACACTTTAGGTGTGACAGTCTTATCCGGACTGTCGGTAATAGGGTACCTAGTGGGGCATTTATATATGATGATAATCATATAGGACTGGACCGATTTGATTTGAGTTCTCGATATAATTCCGTGATCGAGAAGTCTTATCGAATCACAAGATGATCATATATGGATTAATCTCAATCCTGAGGTGATCACAAACAATTGCTTAGACTAGGGTAGAGTTTGATGTGTTAGTAAGGATCACTTCGTAGTATGTGGTCAAACACTTCTCGTTGGCTATATTCTGGGATGAGTGAGTAGTCTGTGTTATCACAGATATGGAATCCATTCCTTCCCTCGGGAAGTAGACAGACAGTTCCCTTATTTGTTAGCCCTAAGAAAATGATCGATCCCGAGAGTTCATGTTAGACTAATTAGTTACTAGTCCGGTATGTGAACTAATTGATCACCAGGGGGTTAATGGTAAATAAGGATAATATGTTTCGAGAATGGTTTACGGAAATATCCCGACTAGAAATGAACAGTCTACGGAGGATTTATCCGTATGTAATGATTATATCAGTGAACACCTTATCAACTCATAGTTGAGTATAAGTTATCTTTATTCGGCAGAGTTCAGTTTTGGGTTTATGGTGGTGTAATCCCGAAATTAATAGATTGAATATTGTTGTTCGGTCTGACGGATAATATTATTTAATTTATTGTAGCTACTGAATACGGGTCCATGGTCCCGACGTGGCTCCTAACATGCATATGTTTTCTCGTCGCTTCACCTCAATTAATATTAAATAGTTGGATTGACAAGATTAATAGATATGTGGATTAATTATTTAGTTGGACTAGATAATTAAATACATGGAAAAGAAATTTTTCGTGGACTCGGCCCAAGTGTGTGAAATGCGTGGATGACCTACTATATTAGGGCATGGGGCGCATCTTTTGTTATTTAATTGTCAAGAAATTTGTTTTCTTGGATAATTATTTAACATGTGATTAAATTATTTATTTGTTGAATAATTGATTAAGGAAAATATTGGATTGATCCTAAAATATTCTAGATTGGTTCTAGATTATTCTAGGAGTATCTTTTGTTTAATAAGATTATTATAATTGATTTTGTATTAATTATTAAATCCTTGGAGGACAATGATTACTTTCCTATATAAATAGAGTTCTCCCAAGCCTAAAACACACACATAAAATTTCGACTTTTTTGGGTAGTGTTGGAAGCTTAGAATTTTCGGCTTCAACACTAAGGGTTTCGAGTTGGGATATTCCGCGGGATTATTCCGGTAGCATATCGAGGAGGTCAAGCGGCTTGAATCACCATCCACTTGGTGTTGCTTGGAGATACACGCCGAAGACCAGGTGGCTTCTCAATTCTTGGATCTTGGATCTCGGATTGTTTTAAACATTTATTCATAATAAACCGTAAGCAATCTAACCCCCTCGTAGGATTAGATCTATTTAATTATGTATTTTGGTTGTTAGATCTAGATCTTGTACTTTCCGCTGCGTAATCGGGTCAATCTATGATTGATCCGACGATATTACATCTTACAAGTGGTATCGGAGCCTTTGATCTATCAATCAAAGTATATGAATTTTAGATCTAAGGAGTGAAATAGCATGTGTAGATTGCTTTATTATTTTTTTTTATGAATCGAAAATATCATGTATGTATGCCTTTGTGATTGTCTTGGTTCAAGAGATGGATTGGGGTTGGTATCGTTTACTCGTTAGATCTATTGTAAACTCATATAAATTCGTTTATATGAGCATAGGAAATTTTGTAATTTTAATTTCCTGGAAGTAGATCTGTTTTGTTGCTGTTCCGTTTTTCATTTTTTCCCGGAGTTTGAGTCGTTGAAACGAAAATCCCTCCAGTCAGAATGAAGAATAAAAGTTGAAGAACATACCCTAAAAATTTTGTAACGATCGGAGTCGATCTCGATGTCCGATGGCTGCTATAAAGTTACTACAGAAAAGCACAGCTGCCATAAAAACCCTAGCTGTGAGTTCGTCGAATTTCTGGAAGAGTTTGGAACGTTGAAACATGGATCCGACCGTTCAGATCGACTAACATGGAGTTATGAACAAGCACTAAAAATTTCAGGTAGATCGGGTTTTGTCTCGATTCCCGATCGGCCCCGGGAAGACACTGCTTCGCCGCAGTTATAAACAGATGCAGCAGTTAGATCGGTGGATTTCTGGAGAAAATTGGACCGTTGAAATGAAGATCCAACCGTTCAGATTGAAGTAGGAGGAGTGAAGAACAGGTCCATAAAGTTTCGTGACGATCAAGGTTCGTTTTGATGTCCGAGTATCGATAAGACGCAGCAGCGGCAGATTAGAAAATAGTAAACCCTAGTTAGGGTTTGTGGTTTTTTTTTAAAGTTATATACGGGGGTACCAACGATCCATCTCGGTGACTAATATTTCCGTTATTTTTTCGTGTATGATCGAAATTATATGATCGAAACCGGAAAATTGCCATGACATGCATCATATCATGTATAACTTAGGAATGTATAACTCGTATAATTAGTTAAAAAGCTTCTTTAATTAATATGTGGTTGTTAATTAATTAAGTAACTAATTATTAAAACCGAGGAACCGGGTTTTGTCAATCATTACGATTTTAGTGATGGATTCTCGGTGAATCCCACTTAGATAAATCGTTGAGTTTTCGGTGAACCTACCTTAAACAGAAACGAGATTACGCTTTGGTTGATAATTTAGAAATCGGAAAATCATTGTACACAGGTTCGGAAATGGTCTAACCATGGTTGGGCAAGTTCAACCGAGCTCCGGCTCAATCGACTCCCCTTCCACGTGTGATGTACGTTACAATGGTTCAACAAGACATAGCATAGCCGATAAGCCTTCGGGCTAAACGGGGCTTCTCTTGCCGGAATAGCCTGAACTGTCACATATTTTCCAATGAATAAGATGGCGTAGGCTTGCCTACATAACCGACCCTGTTCGGAGTACTTTGATTTATTGTTTCTTATTGTCAAGACCGAAACCGTAATTAGTAAACCCACCACTTTTTCAAAATATTGAGTGGGAGCGGGGAAGGTGACAGCCGACCCCACGGCCTCTACTATAGATGCAAGCACGTGAGAGAAGGGTGACGCCCCGAGCCGCTTTGATTCCGGCCCCCTGCGGGTGGTGTTCACCCCTATCAAAATTCAAGGCTTGGTTTCCGAAAGGATAGGATTTCGTGTACTCGTTGAGTCATCGACCGACCTCACGCAAGGCATACTCGGGGCGAACTTTGAGATCTGATATAGTAGGTCACACTCTTTTTGAATATTTTTGAAATATCTAGGCTAGAAAAGGAAGGTAATCAATGAGTAAGGCCCGGGATGTCTGATTCCCGAGAGATGTTCGATTCTCGAAGCTTAATCATTGAGAGAGATTGTCTCACTTTAATCGTCACCTCTTTGACTGACCCTGCGGCGGCATTGTGGTGTGAGATTAAATCCTTGGAATGGTAGGATAGACTTTAAACAAGTTTATTATTCCTAAAATAAAAATCTAGTAGTGAAAATTTACTTTTGAATTTAATTTTCTGTCATTTTATTTACAGCTAAATCTCTAGGCTACTAAATTGTTAGTAATAGGACATCATTAAAAACATGGAGAGTAACAATTACGTTGTAATTATCAAAAGAATGCAGTTAATTTTTCAGAAGAGATTTTTCCTTGAGCCTTTAAAAACTTAAGTGACATAGTATATGTATGTCACGGATGTCACTCGTGTTGAACAAGAGACGACCATACTTAGTTTACAAAAGATGATATAGGACTATCAGACAAATTCATTTAGTGAATTTTAAAAGTGTAATTACACAACAAATTTCTAATTGAAAAATTGGAAAATCATATACACAAGGCGTTGCTAGTTAGACGGTATTTGGAACCGATAATCTAGTGGGAGCCTTAGCCTTATGATTTGTTGTTTTTCTGAATCATTAGAAATGTGTAATAGACTACACATGAGTTTTTCCATTCATTGGAAAGACAAGAATAAAGCGTTGCTAGTTAGGCAGTATTTGGAACTGATAAACTAGTGGGAGCTTAGTTCTGGAGATTTTATAATCTTTGAAACATCTTGAACAAAGCATTGCTAGTTAGACATTATTTGGAACTGATAAACTAGTGGGAGCTTAGTTCTGGGGGATTTTCTAATCTTTGAAAAATCATAAATACAAAGTGTTGCTAGTTGGACGGTATTTGGAACCGATAAACTAGTGGGAGCTTTGGTCTTATGATTTGATGATTAGAAAAATCGACAGTCCAAGCAAGTAACACTGAACATCCCACAGTTCAAGAGTAGTGTCTACTCAAACGACTTGCTAGTTCAAGACTGTTTCCATTTAAGGAAAGTCGAGAATGAGAAAGAATGTTTATACATGTTAGTCATCTAAACTAAGTAGTTTTAAGGTTAAACCGAAAAATTAATAAATTAGAAATTAGAGGATAAGGAAAGTGATTTCGGATGAATGACCAATGTATCCTTAGCAATTTTCTCAAAAGCTAAGTTCTTTGGAAGAACTAGGTAGCTTTGCATTAAACGATAAATAAAATAGACAATGGGTAGTTATTTCAGATAGACTAGTGGGAGTGATATAAGGAAATGAATCTCGGATTCAATTCTTGAGTATCACAAAAAAATTCATTTTCTGTTTTCGGATTCGTTGGGACGAACGTATTCATTTCCAATAGGATAATTTGTATGACTTATTGACGATAAATATAACATTCATAGCACGAACCCAAGACTCAGACTTCTGTTTGATAAAGTCAGAACCACTAAGAAATGTTGAATATGTATATGTAACACATCTTAAACAATATAAACGCAAATGGTTTCCGTATTTCGATAAATGCTTCTTTCTATTCTATTAAGTAGTGCATATTCCCTAAAGACAAGATCTGAATACTGGCTAAGGGTGATTCCTATCTCCCAGTCAAAGGAACAATGACTAAGTTTCCTTTCAATCAGGAAAGGTTGATAGATTTAAATAAGGAACAATGACTAAGTTTCCTTTCGGGGTCATATGAAAGGTACAAGCTAGTGGGAGCTTTTGAAGTAGTGACATATTGTCTGACAACTATTCGAGACTCCGGTAAGTTTATCCAAAATATTTGGAGGAATCTCTGATTTCACCAGAGATAGAGTATTCCATACTCAGAAATAGGTTATTGCGTAGTCTTAGGGACTGATGCTCAGCCTGCCTCCCAGTGAAATGTTTTCACTATGGGATACACCATAAATTTGCCTTATATAGTTATTGATGTGCTAGGATATGCTGCTGAACTCATTTAAGATATTGGTTGCAAAATAACGGTTTACATTGTAATGAAAAACCGAGAAGTCTACCCAAAAGATGCCTATGCATTTGTGGATAAGGAGTGAATTCAGTTCACCCCACTTCCATAAATAGAGGCATTTAGCACCGAGTTCTAGAAGGTAGGACTGGAAATTTTGCATACACATTCAGGTCATGAAATATCTTAATGCATTGAGTAAAGGTTGGTTATAAAACTTGTAAAATCAGAGAATGACGGTTATATTGTCAAACTCGGTCTGATAGAGTCTATAAATAACAACCTTAGATCTTGAAGTATTTGTACTCCAGATGTTACTAACTGATTTGTTCAGTCCACATCCAACACCGGCAGTTGGTGATAAAACCAATAAAAACTTCTAAACTAGATCGGTATATCGATCCTCCCCGAATGTAGTGGGAGTATGGTTTGTGCATTAACCATTGCGAGGACTTTCTGATCTATAGGGTAGATTGATGACCTATAGTCCTTCGTGGGTCGTAGGATCCTGATCATAGAGGTTGGTTTAAAAGCCATAACCCTGTGAATGGAGTTTGATACTCCAGGTTCTATTGAAACTTTGTAGAACCACCCGAGTATCTCAGCCCGGAGGAGTAATTGGAACTACATAGAGAAGAGTCGAATGAATAGGAAAGTTTAACTTTCAACGCAAAGATGAGTAATTTAGGGGTGATTCCCTAATAGGTAGAGAGTTAACCAGACCGTGATCTCTCTTACCATTCAGTCTTGCTTGATTTCGTCAGAAAGCGGGAAATAGGGGTGATTCCCAAAGACTTCCTTACCGAACAACGGAATCTGAATTCATTCAGAACATAAGGGTTTTAGCTAAGAACAAATGTCGGATTCGTTACAAAGTAGAAAATAAGGGTGATTCCCTCAGACCTTTTTGCGAGACTAACGGTATCTTAATTTATTCAGAAAGAACCTTTGGCAGGATGCCAGCCATAACTTATATCCTTTGGGGATTAAAGCAAACCTCTAGGTCATTTCAGAGTCATATATTTTGATATATGGACTTGACCAGAATGTTGATAAGTCTTTTGTAGACTTGGCATCAATATTAGTAAAGTAGTATGTAGATTAGTGTTTGTAAATGGTGACACTGAAACAGTTGGAAACAACATGGGTGTGTTATCTGAAGTCTGAGTCTGACTTGCCATCAGGATTCATTCTAAAGGATTTGATTCGCTCAAATTATCGAGAATCGATCATTGGCAATCCCATCCATTCACCTGGTTAAGATATCCTTGCATTTATGCAACATTCAACGATGTAGTCTACCCGACCTCTAAGGAATGGTTATCTAAACCTGCGGATGAATACTAAATGGGATGTTTAGTTAATACTCAAGTCTCTTAAGGAGAATGAGAAATAATATGCTGGTATATTCAGGTGCAAACTAGAATATAAGTGATGACACTGATTCTGACTTTAGGTCAGATTAAGGTGATCGTTAAGTCGATTTTGTCCTGAATGTTGAATCAAAGGCATATTGAAATCGTACCACCAGATTAGATGGAAAGGGACGTTTCGATCCCAAAGATTGACTCAAGACGCCAACCTACCTGATCAGTGTACCAAGTCATATGGTATTCGGATTCTAAGTACGTGCCATGTCACTGACCTACCCTACGGCGGCACACTCCGGTCGTACTTGGAAGGATGAATTACTGAGATGTGCTTGGAGGGTACAGATTAGAGGGATACGTCTCGCTTGTTTTGAGCAAGTGGGAAAATGTTGTAGATATAGATATAAAGGGTGTGCTCTAAAACAATTAATCCACTAGCCTTTCGTGCAAGTGGGAGATTGTTAGGTGTAGTGCCCGAAAGACAATTATATAATTGTTTTAGGACATAATTAATAATTCATCTTATTATATGCATGTGTGCTTATAATTAAGACACTACTGAAAACCCTAAGTACCTCGTTTATGGAATCACAAAACTCAGTGTATGGCTATACACAAGAGGTTTGAGTTATTGAGATGTACTTAAAATTAACTTATGCCGTAGCGTTGATTAATATGAGTATGGGTATTGTGATTAATATGCTAAATAATGCGCCCATAACACTTTAGGTGTGACAGTCTTATCCGGACTGTCGGCAAATAGGGTACCTAGTGGGGCTTTTATATATGATGATAATCATATAGGGATGGACCGATTTGATTTGAGTTCTCGATATAATTCCGTGATCGAGAAGTCTTATCGAATCACAAGATGATCATATATGGATTAATCTCAATCCTGAGGTGATAACAGACAACTGCTTAGACTAGGGTAGAGTTTGATGTGTTAGTAAGGATTACTTCGTAGTATATGGTCCAACACTTCTCGTTGGCTCTATTCTGGGATGAGTGAGTAGTCTGTCATATCACAGATATGGAATCCATTCCTTCCCTAGGGAAGTAGACAGACAGTTCCCTTATTTGTTAGCCCTAAGAAAATGATCGATCCCGGGAGTTCATGTTACACTAATTAGCTACTAGTCCGGTATGTGAACTAATTGATCATCAGCGGGTTAATGGTAAATAAGGATAATATGTTTCGAGAAGGGTTTACGGAAATATCCCGACTCGAAATGAATAGTCTATGGAGGATTTATCCGTATGTAATGATTATATCAGTGGACACCTTATCAACTCATAGTTGAGTATAAGTTATCTATATTCGGCAGAGTTCAGTTTCGGGTTTATGGTGGTGTAATCCCGGAATTAATAGATTGAATATTATTGTTCGGTCTGACGGATAATATTATTTAATTTATTGTTGCTACTGAATATGGGTCCATGGTCCCCGACGTGGCTCCTAACATGCATATGTTTTCTCGTCATTTCACCTCAATTAATATTAAATAGTTGGATTGGATTGTTTAATAGATATGTGGATTAATTGTTTAGTTGGACTAGATAATTAAATACATGGAAAAGAAATTTTTCGTGGACTCGGCCCAAGTGTGTGAAATGCGTGGATGACCTAATATATTAGGGCATGGGGCGCATCTTTTGTTATTTAATTGTCATGAAATTAGTTTTCTTGGATAATTATTTAACATGTGATTAACTATTTATTTGTTGAATAATTGACTAAGGAAAATATTGGATTGATCTTTAAATATTCTAGATTTGTTCTAGATTATTCTATGAGTATCTTTTATTTAATAGGATTATTATAATTGATTTTTATTAATTATTAAATCCTTGGAGGACAAAGATTACTCTCTATATAAAGAGAGTTCTCCCAAGCCTAAAACACACACATAAAATTTTGACTTTTCAGGTAGTGTTGGAAGCTTAGAATTTTCGGCTTCAACACAAAGTGGTTACGAGTTGGGATAATCCTCGGATTATTCCGGTAGCATATCGAGGAGGTCAAGCGGCTTGAATCACCATCCACTTGGTGTTGCTTGGAGATACACGCCGGAAGACGGTGGCTTCTCAATTCTTGGATCTTGGATCTCGGATTGTTCTAGACGTTTATTCACAATAAACCGGTAAGCAATCTAACCCCTCGTAGGATTAGGTCTATTTATTTATGTATTTTGGTTGTTAGATATAGATCTTGTACTTTCATTGCGTGATCGGGTCAATCTATGATTGATCCGACGATATTACATCTTACAGTTTGTTCTTGGACGGTTTTATTGCATGTGTTCTTGGGCGGTGCCATTTTTGTTGATGAATAAGATGATCTTGATGAAATTTCCTTCTTAGGCCAACTGACGATGCATTTTCTCGTCTATGAATAAATCTGGGCCGTATTTCCCCGTTGACAATAAATTCAAGATCTAAAAGCCTATAAAACATATCAAAAGAGGGGGGTGATTTGAATGTTAAGACTGAGCCTGAGAGTCTGATCTCAAGTTGCCTACGTATCCAATCTGTGTAATTGGAATCTCTCGTAGTTCCTTAGGGATCACTTATATAGAGGATGTCTCATCCGAATTCTTGTTGGACAAGGATTCTAATTCTTAATCCCTAAAGATTATCACATGTAAATCCCTTTGATTTATGGATTATTATGGATATATTTAAATTTAAAGATTCGACTCGTTATCTAATGGGATTCTTTCCATATTTATCCCATAATATAGGAACATGATTAAATATCGGATAAGGAAAGCTCTGGCTGACCTGGGTCGAGCCTCCTTGGGTCACTTCCGATCCGAGCTGCGCTACCTGACCTTCGTCTTTACCGAGCCGACCTACGGTGGTAAGCTACGAATAGCCGAGCTGACCTCCCACCTGGGGTTCAGGTCCGCTTCGTCAGTTAGACTTGATGCTCATAGCCTTTATTACTTGTTAATTATCTGTCTTCATTTGTGACTCAACCACCCTGAGGATGACACGTGGTGAGGAATAGTCCGACCTTCGTCATTACACGTGTCTGACATTCGGAAATATTTGGTGTCCGGTGCATTACTTGTTAGTAATGGTTTTAAACTTTCCTTTGAATCTGGCAAATTTTAATTTTGTAAAAATGGACAATTTTTAGGAAAGGGCTATGTGGTTGATTGTATGTTTCAATTAAACATTCTGGTTGTTGTATCTAAGGCCGTTGTGCGAAAATCTGCGAACATTATTACTAGTAGTAATAAAGAAGAATCTACTTTTGCATATTTGATTGAGTCTTCATCTTTATGGTATTGTATATTAGGACACACTAATTTTAAATTTGTTCGAAAATTAATGAATTTAGATTAGTTGCCTAAACTAAAATTTGACGACAAAAAAATGCCATACATGTATTGAAGCAAAAATGACAAAATTACCATTTCCAAGTGTTGAACGTTTTAATGAAGCTTTGGATTTAATTCACACCGATATTTGTGATTTAAAATTTGTGCAAACCGGAGGCGGTAAAAAGTATTTCATTACTTTTATCGATGATAGCACAAGATACTGTTATGTATACTTGTTGCATAGCAAAGATGGGGCTCTTGATGCTTTTAAGCTTTACAAGAATGAAGTTGAGAATCAACTTAGGAAACAGATCAAAGTGATTCGTAGTGACAAAGTTGGAGAATATGATGCACCTTTTGATGAATTTTGTTTGGAATTCGGAATTATTCATCAAACGACTGCACCATATTCACCACAATCCAATGTTGTTGCTGAACGTAAAAACAGAACACTTAAAGAAATGACGAATGCTATGTTAATTAGTTCGGGTTTACCCCAGAACATGTGGGGGGAGGCGATCCTCTGGGCGTACTTCATTTTGAATCGTATACCATCCTAGAAAAGGGATGAGACACCTTATGAATTGTGGAAGGGTCACAAACCCAACTACAAAATTTTTAAAGTGTGGGGGTGTTTAGAAATGGTAAAAATACCTAAACCTAAACAAGTAAAATTTGGGCCTAAAACAATTGATTGCATATTTATTGGCTATGCAAAAAATAGTAGTGCCTATCGGTTTCTAGTTCATAAATCAGACATTCATGACGTACATGTAAATACTATAATTGACTCAAGGAATGCTGTATTTATTAGGGAAATCTTTCCTTTCAATGACAAGGAAAATGAAGGTTCAATTTTTAAAATAACTTTTGATGCAATAACAAATGATGGTTCAAATGATCATCAGGAAACAGAGGAATTTCACAGAAGTAAAATGGCAAGGAGTTCAACATCTTTTAGTCATGATTTACTTACCTATATGGTAGAGGATGATCCAAGGACATATGCTGAAGCTATGTCCACTCTAGAAGCGCCGTTCTGGAAGGAGGTTATTAACAGTGAAATAGAATCCATTATGCAAAATAACATTTGGGAGTTGGTTGATCTTCCACCCAGAGATAAACCACTTGGATGTAAGTGGATTTTCAAGAAGAAAATGAAACCTAATGGATCTATTGATAAATACAAGTCTAGGTTAGTAGCCAAATGATACAAACAAAAGGAAGGCCAAGATTTCTTTGACACAAACTCACTGGTTACGAGGATAACGTCTATACGTATCCTGATTGCCATTGCTGTGCTTTTTAACTTGGAAATCCATCAAAAGGATGTTACAACAGCTTTCTTAAATGGTGAGTTGGAGGAAGACATGGAACAACCTGAAGGGTTTGTGGTTCCATGTCAAGAAAAGAAATTGTGCAATCTTGTGAAATCACTGCATAGGTTTAAGCAAGCACCTAAACAGTGGCACATGAAATTTAACCAAACAATGATGGCAAATGGCTTTAGAATCAATGAATATGATTAGTGTGTCTACATAGAGACAACGCATAAAGCTTATATGATTTTATGTTTGTATGTGGATGACATGCTAATCATGGGTAGTGATCATGAGACATCGTGAACTCTAAGTGAATGTTGACTAAAAGCTTCGAGATGAAGAATATGAGAGTTGGTGAAGTTATACTTGGGATTAAAATCTCTACAATGTCTGATGTACTGATGTTGTCTGTTGGTCCCTTGGAAAGGCTAACACAAGTTTAGAGAGAGGGAGGGGGGTGATGAATAAACTTATCACCAAAACCTAGAGTAACTAACAATTAAGGTTCAGTTTTAACTTATGTGGAGTTGAGCTGACAAAGCTGAGTCTAAGTCAAACTGACTTATGCAAAAACTGAGTCAACTGGCAGCGGATAGAAGGTTTGGCCTTTATCTGGATCTTGTTGATACTATAAGAAAAAGCTAAATATGCAAAACTGAATTCTGGTGAATTTTAGTTTGTGAGCTGTGTATGCTTGTAACAATCAGTTTCAGTATGCTGAATAAACAATAATAAATGTTGTATAAGTAAATAACAGAATGTAAATGCGTAAAGTAAGTAGATCAAGAGTTATAGAGGTTCCAGGTGGTGTAATCCTGTCAGTACACTCTTCCTGTGTGATGTAGGAGGAAAATTGCACTAGAACTCCTTAAGGTAAGCTGTTACAAAAAGTCATAAATGATAGTCCTTGACCAATCCCTAGTGTCATTATCTAAACAATCAAAGAACATGTTGGATTTCTTCTCTCCAAATGCTTGACCCACTGGTCCTAAGAGGGTTGTATTGCCTCTTCACCAGCTACCACCACAAACACAGTCTACCCGACTGCAAACAACTCCTTAGCAACTCTTTGACCGGATTGCTTCACAGGCTAAACCTTTGATTAAGAATCAAATTTGGGCTGAGAATCAATAAATAGATTCTTGCTTGTGGTTCTTCAAAGTGTTGAAATTTGGATATGATCGATGTAGCTTGAACACTTGAAGAAATCTAGATATGATCTTGTTGAGCACAAATAATGATAGCAATTCGAATGAACTAGACTTGAGAACAATAACGCTTGTAATCTTGTTAATTCCGTGTGTGATCCTTGATGTCAAGTTCTCTATTTATAGTGTGAGGTCCAACATTCATTTTGGTTGAATTTGAATTGCTTCAACGTCTATATTTTCATATGTCAGGTGTCAGTGACCGTTCTGACATGTTTCTCATCCAATAAGAATCCTTGAATTGTAACGTTCAAATGTACTTTCGATTTGCTTGGATGGTTGATTATAAAACCGAGTGTCCCGATCGCTTTTATATGGAGTATGTCAGTATTCAGTTTGTTAACTGACTTAGAGCATTAACTGAGTTTTTACTCTTCTTCAAAAATTCAGTACTCTATTTATCTGATTTTATGTGTCTGAATCAGATTACACCATTAATTTTAGAGATCATCTAAGATATCATTGTCCTTATGATACTTAGGTCTTCTTCAAGATTCATAAAGTCAGTTCAGGCCATGACATACTTACCTGAATTCTAACTTTATAATCTCGGCTTAAAAATCTTCATAACTGAGTTTGAACCCTTAGTTCTTATATTCTACAACTGAGTCTGTGTCCCTCAGTTTTTCAAATAATGAGTTTGTTCCTTCAGCCATCAATTCTAGATAAGTTAATCGAGTCTGTGACCCTCAACGAACTTACCTTCTTCAGTTCTGAGTAAGCTTCAGTTCTAGGTGTACATCTTAAGTCTTATGTCAAGTTCCAGTTATCTAGATGATTTCCGGTTTTGAGTTTTATGACACTTCTATCTATTACAGTGCTTGACCTATACAATTATCAGACTCTAGTAAAACTTATACATTCAGTTCTAGACATCTTTAGCCTTTCACTATAACTGGCTTCAGCACATCATCAATGGGGTGTAACCAAACATATTTTTGAGTAAGATGAATCATCATCAAAACTAAATTTTATTCCCAACAATTTCCCCCTTTTTGATGATGTCAAAACCCTCCTTAAAAGAAAATTTTAAAGATAATAACAATGCAAAACAAAGTAAAACTGGAAATTGGATTTCATTAAGTTTGCAAAAACTGGAATAGTTACACAATTGATAAAAACTGAAATAAGATCTAAACATTTCTTAGTGTAACTTTGATAAACTTCTGTTCCTTATCGTGAAGACGATATTCTTCTTCAATCTTTGTGTCTTTCTTTTGGAAAGTCCTCAGATAATCTACTTGACTTGTAAGTTTCCACTTCCTTCATAGAAGTAACTTATGGAGGTGTCTCTCACCGTTGTAGTAATCTTCAAATTCTGAAATATCTGCTTTCAGCTGTTCTCTCTTATCTTTGATTTGAAGTCTTTCTTCAATTCTCATGATCTTCTTGTGATGTGCCATTTTCTTGTTATGAAGAGTATCAGATAAGAAATAGGCAAGTGATTCTTCATAAGTCTTGTGCCTGTATTTCGTTTTGATATGGTTATAGTCAGCAACAAATTTCATCCATAGATCCATTGTCAGAGTAGCTCTTTTTTCTCCAGGCTGACTGTACTTGGCAATGAACTGATTTTCAGATAGTTCTACAACATCTTGCACATAAGGACCTGCTGCTGATTTTAGTTCCATCAACTCAGCTTCAAGCTTTCGTTGTTCTTCACATAGTTTCAGCTTTTCTTCCTCTACTTCCCCCCTTTTTGGCATTATACAACTCATTGATTAGCTGATGTGTTGCCTTTTGATCTGTTGACATGTCCTCTGGGAAGTAAGTACTTCTTTGAGCTAAGTTTCTAACACATAAATCCGTTGATTGAGGTGCCATTCAGCTTGAGCATGAGTTTCTCGATCTTGCATAGTTGTCAGTTCAAGTTTTTCCTTGAGACTGAGATTTTCTGAAACTGAGTGAGAAGTGGATTTCTTGATAATGTCCAACTTAGTAGGAATGGAGACATCAGTCGTTTTCCGGTAATCCAAGTAACTGGAAACATGTGACAGATGACCATTGTATTCATCATTTTTGTTGAGTATAAGCTTCAATCCTTCTTGTACTTTCCTCAATTACAAACTGACTAACTGAAACTGAAGTATTAATTGATATTTCAGCATCATTTTTATATCAGTCAACTTAAGTCAAAGGTTGATAAGATGAAGCCGACAACGGTTATATCGCATTTAATTACCGCAGTTTATGTCAGAATATGTTGAGTGTACACCCAATTACTGTCAGAACAGTACATGCATCGGTTACAAAATCCATCATGGAATTTGAAAAGTTGTTCCAATCAACCGCCAGTACATTACCCCTATATCCAACCTCCATTCACATTTCCTCAAAAACAAAAATCAGATTTTGTTTTATAATTCTTTTTCCTCTCAAAATTCAATCTTTTTCACACTAAACCCAGAAATGGCCGCCTCAAAGAAATCTCAAGAAGAAAGATTGATCATAGATTTAGATGTGTATACATTTGAAATTTATGAAGCTATGTGCAACAACACTCTACTTGCAAGTTATATCTGCGAGAAGATCTAGAAACAACCAGGATTAAGAAGCATTTTGGAGGTCACTTTCAACGAAAAATGTGATATGGAAGGGATTTTGTAGTTCTGGGAGAACATGCATATTGTAAGAGGCTCCCTCATCACTAAGGTTCGTGCATATCGAATCATTGTCAATGAACGAGTCATGAAGTCACTATTTGGTTTCACAAATCCACCTGTGACATCAATAGACTTGGCTTGTCTACCATTGAAAAAGGACGCCTTTCTTAGGCAGATTTCCTTATCTAAGGAACCAACATCAGTTGGTATTCATGTTGATAAACTCAAGCCAGAATTTGGACTTCTCAGCAGATGGCTCAGCAGACATATTATTGGAAAATCCAAAGGAATCAATATATTATCCGATGACAGTGCTTATCTGATGAACATAATCTGGGATGAACTAGAATTCAATTAGGCCGGTTATATCGTCAATCAGATAAAGAAACAACATTTAGCTGAATTGGAAAGTGTGCAGAAAGCTCAAGCTGAAGGACAAATAACTACTGGCAGATTCCGACTGAAGAAATCACTCAGTAGAGTCATTCAATACTATTTAGAGAAACTCAAGGCAGGGAAGAAAGCAAGACAAACTGCAAATGCAACTCATCGTCTGAGAGGAAATTGCAGCGAGCTTGCAAGTTCAAGAAGAACAACTTCCAACCTGAAGCAAGGAAGAAAAGCGTGTCTCGTGGAAAATTTGAACACAAATGGGTCAAGCGGAAAGTCGACTCAAAGAAAGGAAAAATCGGTTGTCAAATGTTTGTACCCAGATACTTCGAGTCAGCAAGCACCAACTGAGGGGGAACAACAACAGCTGACAGCTGAAACTACACGGAAGGATATTCTTGCGGTGATCTCGCTTCTCGATTACAACAATCTCAAAGACCAATCAGATCACCAACTAGCCCCAGTTTTTGAAGCTGATGAAGATGAAGCTCAAACCAGAAGACTCTCGTGATGCTATCTTACAAACTGAAGAAAAGTTACTCTTGGAGAAACTTGAAATTAGAGACATATATACTCTATTTCCTATGTCAGAGTTTCTTGCAAATTGCTTCAGTAGATTCAATGAAGTAGCCCGATGAAGAGAATCAACCACATCATCTATACCCAAGGATATTTTAAAGAACAAGGATGATGATGAAGATGATAATTCAAGGAAAGAAGTTGAAATGACTCTGATTTGCAACGGATACTCAACCTCAACTCCAAGATACATAAAAAGAATCAACTTTCGGCAAGAAGAATTGCCGGTTCAAAAATCGGACAAGCGACAATCGACAAGCGGTGATGGACATGATAATCGACAACTTATGGTAATTGAAGATATCACTCAGTCTAAAGTCCAAACAGAAGACACATAGGATCCTTCTGATATTTTGACAATGGAGGAATTGGGCAAAGTTCATGAGAACTTGAAGATTATGCTCAACCAAAAGGATGCATACAATGGCCTTCTGTCAAACATCTCTCGATATCTAGATTATAGACAGAGAACATATATCTCAGTTCATGTAAGATTAGAGATGATTCACAAGTCAAGTTCAAGTTTTGCCTCAGAAATTTTGACACTCAAAGAGAAACTTGAAATCTCAACCGCAGTAGATATGGAAACACATGCTCAAGCTCACTGGCATTTAAATGAGCACATCTGCGGGTTAGAAAATCAGCTCAAAGAAGTACGTCAAAGAAAAGAAGCAACTTGAAGACGAATTGGAGTAATATAAATCAGCAACAGATCCAAGGTTTTTAAAGACAAAATTAACTGATGAGCAGCTCATTGAGAAATACAGTCAACCTGAAGAAATGAGAGCTACTCTAACACAGGATGTGTTGTTGAAGTTTGTCAAAGATCACAATCCTATCAAAGCTAAGTACAAGGACAAGACTACTGAAGAATCCTTGAACTACTTCTTATCTGACATATATCACAATCAAAAGATGGCTCACTATAAGAAGATCAAGAGGATTGAAGACAAACTGAAGATAAGAGACAAAGTTGAACAAATCATAGTTTGAAAATTACTACAAGAATGATTCAGCTTTACCAAAGTTATCTTTGTGGAGAAAATGGAAAGAAGGAAGTCAAGTGGACTATAATAAGACTTTTACTAAGGAAGACTCTAAGCTAGAGTATGATTATCGTCTTCATGACAAAGAAAAGAAGTTTATCTCCGTTATACAAAAAGCACACAGAAGAGCTTAGCCTCTGGTTAAACTTACTTGAACGAAGTGTAACTATTCCAGTTTTTGCATATTCTAATGAAATCCAATTTCCCAGTTTTACCTTGTTTTGATCGTTAAGCTTTTCTTTTAGGGAGAGTTTTTGCATCATCAAAAAGGGGGAAATTATTGCAAATAAAATTTGTTTTGATGATAATTCATCATATTTATTAAAAGTATTATCTTAACCCCATTGATGAAGTTCTGAAGCTAGCTGTTATAGTGAAAGGATAAAAGATGTCTAGAACTGAATGTATAAGATTTATTAAACTCTGATAATCGTCTAGGTTACATCAGACAAGCAGTGTAATAGTTATAGTATCGTGAAACTGAAAACTGGAAGTCATTTAGAAAACTGGAAATCGTCAAGATAAACAAACTGACAAACTGACTCAGACTACACCAATATGGAATTGAAGAAGATAAGTTCGCCGAGGACACAAACTCGGTTGGCTTATATGGAAGATTGAAGAAGCGAGGTTCAAACTCGAGTTGATGAAGAATCGAGGTCACAAACTTCGCTTATAGAAGATTGAAGAAGCCGAGGTTCAAACTCGGTTTACATGTCGAGACTATAAAGTTAGAATTCAGGCAAGTTTGTGGTGACCTGAACTGACTTTATGGATCTTGTATGAAGA
Organism: Gentiana macrophylla; assembly: GCA_026214975.1. Classification (NCBI taxonomy): domain Eukaryota; kingdom Viridiplantae; phylum Streptophyta; class Magnoliopsida; order Gentianales; family Gentianaceae; genus Gentiana; species Gentiana macrophylla. The sequence continues at coordinate 53,599,224 of CM047807.1, read as the reverse complement.
CCTAAGAGTCATAAGGACAATGAACTCTTAGATAATTTTTTAGGGAAATGTGTACTCTGATTAAGTCAATAATAATCAGATGAAAAGATGGAGTACTGATATTTGAAGAAGTGTAAAATCTCAGTCAATGCTTCAAGTCAAGAAACTGACAACTGACAAACTCAGTATAAAACTGATCAGGAAACTCAGTTTTATAAGTCAGTCATCCACCAAACTGATAGTACAGTCGAACGTTGTAAAGGAAGCAATGTTATTGGATGAAATACTGACACATCAGAACGGTCATAAAATATAGCCGTTATAAGGTAGCCGTTGATACAATTCAAATTCAAAGTAAATGAACGTTGGACCTTACACTATAAATAGAGGACTTTGCACCAAGGATTAAATATAAGAACACAAGAAGATAGAACACTGTCTAGATCAACAAGCATTTTTGTGTGTACTAGTCTCGTTCATTTGAATTGCTATCATCTCTGTGCTAACAAGATCATATCTAGAAATCTTCCAAGTGATCAAGCTACACAAGATTTATCAAGAATCATACACTTAGAAGAACCACAAACAAGAATCAATTTTTTGATTGTCAACCCAACTTTGATTCTTAATCAAAGGTTTAGACTTTTAAGCAAACCGGGAAGGTTTTGCCAAGGACAGTTGTCACAGCAGCCGGGTAGACTGTGTTTGTGGTGGTAGCTGTTGAAGAGGCATACGTAACCCTTCAAGGACCAGTGTTCAAGCAATTGAAAAGCAGCAAGTCTACATATTCTACAACTGTTTAGATAGTAAAGCTAGGATTAGCCAAGGACTATTGTTTCGGACTTTTTGTAACAACTCACCTCAAGAAGTTCTAGTGGGATTTTCTTCCTACACCATGTGGTAAGAGAGGGTAGCGTGGATTACACCAACTGGAACCTCTATAACTCTTGTTTCATTTACTTTACGCATTTACATTATAAATTTATTTATTACATCATTTATATTGTTTACACATCATACTGAGAACTGATTGTTACACAACTCACATCTCACAAACTGACATCCACCAGAATTCAGTTTAGCACACTCAGCTTTCATATAGAATAACAAGATCAATAAAAAGGCTAGAATTGTATCCGTTGCCTGATGATGCTAAATAATGCACCACTGGATTATCAGGGCCATGTGTAATCTAAGGATGAGCTGTGAAATGATCGAATGGCTGGAAATGTAGTAAAGATGTTGTTTTTGGTGGTTTATGGCTGAGTCAAAGAATGTATCTTGGATTGCCTACGTATCCTGTGTAATTTCCAGGAATCAAGCCTTACGTAGTTCCTGGAATGATATATTTATAGGTACGTGTCCTTTTTCTGTCCTAAACATAGGGCGGTTTAGTCTATTGACATAAATACCCTTTTCTGGGCCTGGCCCCTTGCCCAAGTAACCCTATGGATAATGGGCTTAGGAATGCAGGCTAGAACTCATGCATCGACTTCGGATAACACCGACATGGGTGTTCGAGGTGGGACACTTAGAATCTGCTGGTTGTTGTGGTCTCTTCGGACTCGTATCTTATTCGATCTGAGGTGGGTAATAAACTTGGACTTTTCCACACGCCAGCTGGACCAAACAGATAATTCCACGTGGAGGGGTGAAACCACTTATCGTCACTGCCCGTTGACTCAGTTTTGCTTAAGTCAGTTTGACTTAAAGTCAGCTCAGTCAGCTTAACTCCACAAGAGTTATAAGCGAACCTTAATACTGCTTAAAATCCTATTTTTAAGGACAAGTTTATTCACCCCACTCTAAACTTGTGTTAGCCTTTCCAAGGACCAACGATTGGTATCGGAGCGACAATCTACGCTACGACTTAGAGCAAGTAACTGGTAATCAGTTATTCGATACCAACAATTGGTATCGGAACAATGTTTCTTTAACAAGCCATTGTTAAAAGCTCATTTGCTCTAAATCTCCTCTAGCTGTTGTCATTAGAAAGCTCAGTTTCTAGTTTTTTGTATAATCAGTTTTCACTCACTCACAATGGATAACAATCAGTATGCAAGACAGATGCTTATGTGCAACATGGATAGGTTTGACGAATACAAATGTCATATGCAGGCTTTTCTAGCTGTTACTCATGACGAGATGATGGATGTGCTCACTGATGGACCAATTCAAATCACTCACATGCAAACTGTTGGTGAAGATCAAGTTCGAGTTCCAAAGCCCAAGGCTGAATGGACTAGTGATGATCGCAAGCAAAACAATCTCAACAATGTTGCTATGGACTTTATCCTCAAAACTCTTGACAACAACATGTACTTGAAGGTGAAAGACTGCACAACTGCTAAGGAAATGTGGGACAAACATCAGTTAGTTTGTGAAGGAACTAACTCAATAAATGAGAACAAAATCTCAGTTGCAAAACAGAAGTTTGAGAATTTCAAGATGAAATCTGGAGAAACCATTGACCAAATGGAGACAAGATTCAGTGCTATCATGGATGAATTAGATCTACTCAAGATTGAATACACAAATAAAGTAATCAATACAAGAATCTTGAAGGCCTTCCCAATGTGTTGAAAGATGAAGGTCACTGCTATGGAAGAATCTATAAGACTTGATATAGAAAACTCCTTCAAAATCTTCTTAGATTTAAAATCTTATGAATTCAGTGAATATTTTACAAGCACAGCTGCAATAATCAAAGCTCTGGAAGAACCAAAGACCACGAAGACTTGCAAAGAACATCAAATGACTCTCAAGAAACATCCACAAACAATCTTCAACAGTTGGATGAAATGGAGGAACAAATGGCACTCATGATGTGTCGAATCAGAAGGATGAAGAATGGTCATCTTGTAACTCAGAAGTTTATCAAGAAGACTCCTGAAAAGAGAAAAGATGATGAGTATCTTTGTTTCAATTTCAAGAAACCTGGACATTATAAATGATAGGAACCAACTTTACTGTACATTTACAGATAGTTTAACCCACGGTTATCATGTTTCTAGCACATTTTCAGTGAGTTTAGACCTTATAATGAGTGTAATGAGGTTTTCTTTGCACGAGTAGCGTCGGTTTTTCCGTAAACTCAGCCTACTTTTAGCACTTTATACTCATTTCCCGAGCACCCGTAGTTTGCGGGGTTATGCGTTTTCTTGTTGTTTCCATGTTTATGCAGGATTTGGGTGAGTCGGAAGCCTGGAAAGCGATGATTTATGAGTTTAGACATGTCCGAGGCGAGAAACAAAAGCTAAGTATGGAAAAAGTGAAGTTTTTGAAGTTAAGGCATCTATCCGTACGGACAAACGTCTGTCGTACGGACAACTCTCAGTCAGGATCGAAATTATTGGACAGAGACTTATCCATACGGATAGCCATTTATCCGTATGGATATACTGAAGCAGCCGAGACTATCCGGACGGATAGAATGCCAGCCGTACGGACAGACAATTGGGAGCACAAAACAGAAGATGTGATCAGAGACTTATCCGTACGGATAAATTTCCAGCCATACGGTTAACCTGGAGAATCAAGAACTATCCGTACGGATAGCCTTTTATCCGTACGGATACGCTGAATTTTACCCTAGGCTATAAAAGGGCACCTCAAATGTTTTCTTCAGCAGACTTTTACGAATTTAGATAGTTTTAGCCTTTTTTGGGCGATTTCCTTCGTCCGAAAGCGTAGAATTAAGTGCTATATACCATTGTTCTCGTTTTTCGATCCTATATTACATCAGATACATTACATCATCAATCCGTTACATTTCGATTGTCCAGATTTGATCTTTGTGAGCACAACTTTGGTACTTCATCAATTTTCAATAAAGTGGGTATGGGTTCCTGTTCTTTTATCGTTTATATCATGAATTCCTTTACCGTTTATTGTTTCAGTTCGATAATGAGTAGCTAAATCTTTTGTACTGCCGAATTATGTGAAAGCGGATGAAACGCCATTAGAGAGATGAACCGGGAGGTAGTGTAGCACGTAATAAAATGTTCTAATCAATAATTCATATCACGAAACCTGCTTTAATCATAATTGAGCTAGCTTGATCACCTAGTTCACCATCACACACACCTAGCTTATAAATGTATGTTGTGGCGAAGTGTGGGAACCAGGGTTTCGGGACCGTAGACGTTTTGGCATAAAAGTTAGTTTGACACCTACCTGTGCACTAGATTGACACCCTAGTCATTAGGTCCATGTCCAATACGGGGTTTTTATCGTTCACTCGGGTGAGTCTAGAACTTAATCACGCTAGGTGAGTTGGCCTTCTAAAGGGAGGGTTGATGAGCTTTGAGTAGGGTGTGAGTTAGCACCAGAATTAGGACTCGACACCTGTGAGTTTATCATTAGACAGACAAGGAAGGTAGAGCACACTCCTAGGGTAGTTTGTCTGAGGGTAGAGTAATCTGCTGGATCGTAGTTCGGCTATACCTCTTTTAATTGTTAAGAAATCCGATTAGTATAATCTTTCTTTTATGCAATAGTATAACGTCATATTTTTCTGGTTGACCTGAACTGAGTGCTAAGTCAGCTGTTGTACTCAAATCCAATCTCTGTGGGTTCGACCTCGGACTCCTCAAGCACTACCTACAATCGATCCGGTCCACTGCCGGTTAGAAAGTAGATTTTGCTAAGGTTTCAAGTTTTTACTTGATTAACTGGATTGCAAAATTCTCTTATCAAGTTGGCGCCGTTGCCGGGGATTGGCAATACTTTGATATCACAAAAGTTGACCGAAAGCTTGGGCTTAGTCGCTTTTATTGTTTTCTTGTTGTTTTGTTTTGACTTGCGCATTATGACCCGGAGCTCGGGCATCTCTGAAAGCCTTATTATCGAAAATTGACAGCACGCAAAAGCGATTGAGGAGAAGATTGTTTGCTCTGTTCCGCACACCGTGGACGGACACGAAACATCGACTTCTCTTGAGAAAAGAAGATATGACAACCAATGGTAGAGATCGGTTGAATGATGATGGAACGTCTCAAATGGGGGTTTTGGGTACTCTAAATAACCATCCTCCACGTGAGAGGAATCCTCTGGACCCTCACATGGCTGCAAGGGCAGGATGGGAGAAATTTATTTGACCTCGCTCACAGAAAGGGGTGATGGAAGAAAGCGATCGGGACCAACAAAATGATGTGTTAAATGGTTAGAGGCGAAAGAATGGACAAAATGGTCAAGTAGGGGTGGTCAACTCCAAAATAACAACCCACCACCTCTTCGCCAACAGCAACACCAACAAGGGGGTGGTCAGTTTCAGCAACAGCTGCCTAGCCAGGACAATTTGCAAATGAAGATGTATCCGTTAATTCAACAACATATGGCATAGATTCAACTTCTGCAAGCGAATCAGAACAACTTGAATAATAACCCGAACAACCCACAGGCAAATCAGGGGTTTGTATCAGGAAGGGATTACGTGGTTACCTCGTATCAAGGGACCGGACATAATCCGATCAGAATCCCAGCTATCCATGCTAACAACAAGGAACCAAATCAGAATGTCATCAACCTGATCAACGAGAATGCAGTTTTCTACGGGCAGCGAAATGAGGACCCGAATGAATTCTTAGACAACTATGTACAGATCATCTCGACACTGAAGTACAATGGAGTGAGCGAGGAGGCGCTCAAGTTGATGATGTTTCAATTTGCATTAAGGGGAGCTGCAAGAACATGGTTCAACACCCTTCCTAATGCCTCATTATATACATGGGCCGAAGTGGCCGATGTTTTTCTGAAGAAATATTTTCCTCCAGCAAAGATTGAGGATTTAAAGCGAGAAATAGACAATTTCAGTGGGCAAAAGAGGGAAACCATGAAGGAGACAGTTGAACGGCTCCACACAATTTGAGTACAGTTGAGCAGGTGATAAAGATTTATAGATCACTGGATAAGTCGGGCAGAAATCTCTTAGATGCAACTGGTGGAAACGATTTGACGAAATTGACCCCGAGCTAGCAATGCAACATATTAACGATGCTATCGAGAGGGATAATGAATGGGTTTCTAGTTTTAGGAATGAAAAAACCGAAAGAGCCGCAACAAACCGTTAAGCCCTTGAAGAAGCGATTGGATAAAGAGACGGCCGCATAATGAGTTGTTGGCGATTGCATGAGAGATGAAGAAACAAAAGAGGCACAACAGTTTTGTCGGTTGTGTGGCGGTAATCACTCGGCTGCATTACTCAGGACCACGAACGAGCGACTTATCCTAAGAAATTACCACAGCAGATACCACAAATGGTCCCAACAACAACCTATAGCAAATGTATCTCAAAGCAACAACCAAGTGGCGATTATGGAAGATCTAGTTGCGCCGCTAATGTTATTGGGGCGAGGGAGTTCAAATAAGCGTGTCCGGTAGGTTTCGGGAGGAATCCGCAATTTGGTCAACAACAAAATTAGGGGACAATGGAACGAGAACAACCCATGGGGTAACAACCCAAATTTTTGCAAGTTCCACCGAACTACCAAGATTTTGAGCCATCGATGGGGTGTGGCATGAAAGAAGATTTCCAACAGAACGATGTGAACTATGTCGGAAATAATTCTGGGGGGAAATCGGAACCAAGGCAAAAACAACCAGGGAAGCTGGAACAACAACAGTTCCGGGAACAATTGGAGGAACTAGAATTCGGGGAATAATTGGAACAATAACCAGCAAGGCCAGAATTGGAACCAAGGAAATCATGGAAATCAGAGTGGCCAGGGAAATTGGGACCGAGGCAACAACCAAAGCAATCAGTGGTCCCGGAAAAATTCCAACAATTAGGGCCAAGGCAACCGCAGTTCGGGCCAGAATCGACAAGGTCAGTGGGGTTGCAATCAAAACCGAGATCATGGGAATAGAGAGCAAGGGCAGCAATCCGGCAACCAACAGAATAACCAACAAGCGGAAATCGAGTGCAAAACTTATCAACACCCGAATTCTCATAGGCAGAATAACTCCTACAATCAACAAGGGAGTGGTTCGGGGAACCAGAAGAAGCCATCTGATGAAAACTCTGATCAGTTGAACAAATTCATGATTGAACAAAAAGTTTCCATGCGTAATTTGGAGATTCAGATAGGGCAGATGACCGAGAACAGAGCTCAACCACCGTTGAATACGGGGCTTCCTAGTAACATGGAGAGGAACCCCAAAGATTAAAAAGATGTTTGTGCGGTAGTTACCCGAAGTGGTAAAGAGGTGGGACAAGGGAGCTGGAAACTTGAGAACGTGGTGCCAAATTCTGAGAAGGAAAAATTTTCTGACTATAAAGGGCCGTTGGAAGAACAAGAAGGGTTTGAAAAAGATGTTGAGAAGAGGCGAGAAAGGAGAAGATCTCGAGATTGAAAAAGAAGTGGAGGAATACAAGAGAAGTGGGAAGAAGCGACAAGGCCAAAGCCGGACACGGTGATCAGCGACGTAAAGGAAGAAGAGCCATCGCCACCACTCAAGCGAAAAGGTAATAAAGGTAAAATTCCCCTCCTCCCGGGTTTTGATGTGGCCACTTTACCATTTCCTCCTAAAACATCCAAAAAGGAGGTCTTGACCCAAAGTCAAGCCAAAATTTTGAAAATGTTGAGGAAATTTGAAGTGACCAGGCCAATGTTGGATATCATTGCGAACATCCGTCGTATTTCAAATTTTTAAAGAGTATGCTCTCGAGTAAGGAGAAAATGCAGCAAATGGTGCAATTGAGTTATGAGTGTTACTCGCTATTTTTGAGAACAAGATACCTCCCAAAATCCAAGATAAGGCAGTTTACCATCCCTATAACCATATGAGAGACTGTTTTCAAGAATGTGCTTTGTGATTTGAGGCGTCTATTAGTTTGATGCCAAAGTCGTATGTATGATAAAGCTGGTTTAGGAGATTAGAACCAACTAGCATGACATTGCAAATGGTGGATAGGTCGGTTAGGACACCGCTAAGAGTAGGCGAGGATGTGTTGGTTCGAGTTGATAGATTTGTGTTCCGGTTGATTTTGTGGTTACGGACATGGACACTCGACTCTAGGACACCTCTTTTATTAGGTCAGGGAGACCTTGATAGATGTTAAGAGGGGGGACATAATGTTACATGTCGTTCAAGATAGTCTCACGATTAATGTTTATAAGACCATGAAACACCCCGAGGATGAGGTGAGCGATTATTTTTAGGTAGATGTTATCCACCCTTGTATTGTGGAAAATGTGAATTTGCGAGGGGCACAAGAACCATTGGAGAAGTGCTTGATGAAATCATGCAAGGTGGATTGACGATAGCTTTGGGTGATGCGAGTTTATGCCATGCATCTCGAGGCGAGTGAGTCTGTGAAGTCAATTGGACTAAAAAGTGGATCTCGGTTCGCTAGAAAATATGCGAAGCCATCCATTGAGGAACCACCGACTAATTTGGAGTTGAAGCCGCTCCTCAACACCTTAAATATGTTTTTCTTGAAGGTAGTGACTTACTTCCGATTATTATTTACGCTACATTAACGCCTTGCAGAAAGTAAAGGCGATTCAAGTCTTAAAGAAGAGGAAAGAGCTTTTGCATGGAAAATGGTGGATATAAAGGGATTAGTGGCCGACATCTCAGAAGCACAAAATCATCCTTGAGGATGGGGCAAGACACGGGCGTCAACCGCAGAGGAGACTAAATCCGCACTTATTGGAAGTGGTAAGGAAAGAGGTGGTGAAGATGCTGATTTTGGGCATAATCTATCCTATCTTGCATAGTGAGTGGGTGAGCCCCACACAGGTGGTGCCAAAGAAATGCGGTATTCTTGTCTTTGACAAATGAGCAAGGTGAGTCTTTTACATGACGTCCCCATTACGGTCATCAGTCAGCATCGATTTCCGCATGTTGAATGAAAAGACTAGGAAAGATCATTTCCCCCTCCCGTTTATTGATCAAGAGTTAGATAAATTTGCTGGTCATGCGTTCTATTGTTTTCTAGATGGATTCAGTGGTTATTACCAAATCCATATTGATGTTAATGACCAATATAAGACCACTTTTACGTGTCCCTATGGCACCTTTGCAGTTCGAAGAATGCCGTTCGGGCTGTGTAACGCACCCGCGACATTTCAGCGATGCATGGTTGCCATTTTTGATGACATGATAGATCAATGCATGGTTTGTGTTTATGGATGATTTTACTGTTTTTGGTGATAGTTTTGATGCATGCTTGTTTAATATAGATAGGGTGCTTGCTAGGTGTGAGAGACCGATCTAATCTTTAATCGGGAGAAGTGTCACTTTATGGTGGTCGAGGGATTGTACTAGGTCATAAGGTATCGACCAAGGGGATGAGGGTTGATAGGGCTAAGGTAGATGCTATTTCTAGGTTGCCTATGCTTTCTAATTTGAAAACGTTAAGGTCTTTTCTGGAACATGCGGGGTTCTATCATAGATTTATCCCTAAGTTCGCCCAAAAGGCTACACCCCTTACCTATAGGTTGAAAAAGGGAGTGAATGGGAGTTTCGATGAGGAGTGCGTAGAGGCTTTCAATGATAATGAGAAGCTGTTGACTGAGGCTCCCATTCTGATAGCTCCGAACTGGGAGCAAGGTTTTGAAATTATGTGTGATGCGAGCGATCTAGCTGTGGGAGCTGTGTTAGGGCACACCAGGGACTGCCCCAGCCACTACTACTGCTGCTCCTACCATAGAGACCCCGAGCACACCAGGGACTGCCCCAGCCACTACTACAACTGCTACTACTGCTGCTACTTCTGTTTCTGAGCCCACACTACCTCCTCTCGAGGACTAGATAGGAGTTTAGAGTCGATGCTATTCCTTTCGAGTCGGTCCTTAGTTTTCCTTTAGGTCAGGGTGTTGGTGTCTCACCTTCCATTCAGATTTGGATAGGGTTTTTGTTTTGTGATCACTTGTGAGTTACTTTTCTCTCCTTGGTTTGTAAGCCATAAGGCACCTCTCTTCACTACTTTGACTTGCTTTACGGATTACTCATGGATGGATGATGCTTTTGGATGTTTTATATATCATGTTTGATGCTTTATCCATATAGTACTCTCCTTCGAGTTTTACGGAATGTAATGAGGTCGAATATTTTGATTATCCCCAGATTTCCCCCTTATTTACTTGCTATGGCACGTGGACCATGTCCCGTGCATGTATGTCTTGGATATGTTTTTCTTTATATAGGGATTCGGGATGCTTTACTTCACGACCGTTACGGGACTTGATTACGCCGTTTCGCCGGGCTACTAAGCTAAGTCTCCTTTTTCTTTTGTTCACACACCGAGGACGGTGTTTAGCTAAAGTAAGGTGTGGGGCGACTTAGCTTATTCGCATGTTTTCATAGTTTACTATGCCGTTATATGGACTTAGTTTTACTCGGTTTCGAGTTGATTTCTAGGCATTTTCAAATTTTTTTCCAGGGTTTTAACACCGCGATATATACATGCTTTTCACGGTTGAGTTAGTAAACAGTTTTTAGCCTTGTGAATGTCTTGCAGTGAGTCCATTCTATTATGATACGGAACACTTTTGGTACACGTTTGACGATGGTTATACTTAGTACGATTGCTTTACACACCTGTACCCCTAGTTTTGAGGCAAAATAGAAAGGATTCACCCTAGGTAGGTTTGGATGACGGGAAAGACATTTCTTTGAAGCGACCAGAGCCAAAAGCCAACATACCAACATTATCCCTCTAAACCCTCCTAAGCCTTGATAGGAACGGTCTGACCACCGTCCGAAATTTGAGCCATTTTTGGCTACATAGCTTATATTTCCTAGCCCTGAGCCGATAATTTGGTCACGTTTCTTTTTAACTACCCTACGAGTGGACATAGTTGTTCCTTTAGACACACTTGCCAAGGCAAGTGTGGGGTGGGAGAGAGTATGTGAAATGATATGAGGAGGGAGTTTTGAGCTAACATCTAGAAGGGTAGGAGCTCGAGGAAATCTTCGATGTGGCCATTGGTTCGAAAGAAAAGTTTGTTCAAAAGAAAAAAAAAGTGAATAAAGTCGAACCAAAGAAAGCCGGAAAAGGATTATGCGTATTAGCTAATATGATGTTGAGTTTGGATGTTGTTCTAATGGAAATTCGAAAGAAGTTTTGTGATATTCTATGTTCGAGTTGAGGGAGTACACGTAATGATTAGGTTCACTCGTGCTTTCTTTCTCCAGTCCCAAATTATCTTTCGATAACCCCCGTCCAAGCCTAACGTTATAACCTTTAAGTCCTACCTGACCGGATCTCTAGCCCTGGTGAACCTCGATTAGTGGAGACTACAGGAAGGCGCGGGGATTGTGTGTAGTTGTTTGTCCGGTATTCCAAGCCGGTAACCGTATTGAGTATAAGTCGTCGTCATTCACCATACACTCACTCCGTTTCGTGATTTTGTGGAGTCAAGGTATTACATTCACTTGTCTAAGTTCCTTTTACTTCGATATTTTGAAACGCATGCATGTACCATAAAGTTTATTCCTTGGCATTGTTTGATCGCTTTGATTTACTCGAGGCGTAAAGAAGGGCAAGTGTGGGGTGGTGATTGTTGGTCCCTTGGAAAGGCTAACACAAGTTTATAGGGGGGGTGAATAAACTTGTCACCAAAAACTTTCCTAAACTGGATTTAAAACGAATTAAGGTTCAGTTAAAACTTGTGTGGAGTTAAGCTGACTGAGCTGAGTTTAAGTCAAACTGATTTAAGCAAAAGCTGAGTCAACCGGAAGCGGATATATTTCTAGCCTTTTTCTTGATCTTGTTATTCTTTTATGAAAGCTGAGAGTGGTAAACTGAATTCTAATGAATGTCAGTTTGTGAACTGTGAAGTGTATAACAATCAACTATCAAAATGTTGTAAGTAAATCTTTGAGTAAATAAATAAATCGTAAAGTAAATAAAGGCGAATATTATAGAGGTTCCGGTGGTGTAATCCTCAGTCACGTCCTCTCTTCCCTCGTGGTGCGGAGGAAAATTCCACTAGAACTTCTTGAGGTGAATCTGTTACAAAAGTTATAAACAATAGTCCTTGACTAATCCCACAGCTTCACTATCTAAACAAAGTTGTAGAAACAGGTAGAATTGCTTTGCTCTTCAATTGCTTGAACACCGATCCTTGAAGAGTTGAATTGCCTCTTCACTAGCTACCACCACAAACACGAACACCCATTTGCTTGCAACAACCGTCCTGACAAAACCTTCCCGGTTTGCTTCACAGTCTAAACCTTTGATATAGAATCAAAGTTGGGTTGAGAATCAATGAATTGATTCTTGTTTGGGGTTCTTCAAAGTGTCTGATTCTTGATAAATTCTTTCTAGATATGATCTTGTTATAGCACAGAGATGATAGCAATTTGAATAAAAAGACTAATGCACAAATATGCTTTTAAATCATTAAATCTTCGTATTTTTCTCTTTGGTGCAAAGTCCTCTATTTATAGTGTGAGGTCCAACGTTCATTTAAGCTTGAATTGAATTGTATCAACGCTTATTTTGAAACGGATATATTTTCTGACCGTTCTGCTGTGTCAGTAACTCATCCAATAAAATTGCTTCCTTTATAACGTTCGACTGTACTATCAGCTTCTTGGATGACTGACATATAAAACTGAGTTTCCTTATCAGAATTATTCTGAGATTATCGCTTGTCAGTTTCTTGACTGACTTGGAGCATTAACTGAGATTTTACTCTTCTTCAAATATCAGTACTCCAATTTTTCATCTGATTATAATTTACTTAATCAGAGTACACCATGACTCATTTTCTTCTAAGAATTCGTTTTCCTTTTGATTCTTAGTTCTTCATACAAGATCCATAAAGTTAGTTCAGGTCACCACAATCTTGCCTGAAGTCTAACTTTACAGTCTCGACATAGTCTTCATAACTGAGTTTGATCCCTCAATTCTTCAATCAGAATCGAGTCAGTGACCTCGCCTTCATCTTCTAGATAAGAAAAATGAGTCTCATGTCCTCAATGAACTTATCTTCTTCAGTTTTCCTAATGGTGTATCCTGAGTCAGTTTGTTTATCTTGATGTTTCCAGTTTTCAGTTTTACGACACACTAACTATTACAGTGCTTGTTTAATGTAACCTATACAAATATCAGACTCTAGTGAAACCTAAACATTCAGTTCTATACATCTTTTTTCTTTTCACTATAACAGCTAGCTTCAACACTTCATCAATGAGGTTAAGATAATACTTTGAATAAATATGATGAATTATCATCAAAACGTAAATTTTATTTCCAACAATTTCCCCCTGATGCCAAAACTCTCCCTAAAAGAAAAGCTTAAAGATCAAAACAATGTAAAACAATGTAAAACTGGAAAACTGGATTTCATTAGAATGAGCAAAAACTGGAGTAGTTACATTTTGTCCAAATAATTGTGATTAAAGACTAAGCTTTTTCTGAACTGAAATAAACGTCTTCTCCTTTTCATACAAACGATAGTCATTTTCTAGCTTGGAGTCTTCTTTTGAAAATGTCTTGTTGTAGTCAACTTGACTTCCTTCTTTCCATCTTCTCCATAGAAATAGCTTGGTAAGTCTCGATTCTTTCAAGTAGTATTTTTCAAATTCTACTACATCAGCTTTCATTTGTTCAGTCTTGTCTTTAATCTTCAATTTATCATCAATCCTCTGATTCTTCTTATATTGTGTCATTTTCTTCTTTGAGAATACATCAGATAAAAAGTAGTTCATGGATTCTTCAAATGTCCTGTTCTTGTACTTGTCTTTGATAGGATTGTGATTGTTGATAAACTTCATCCACAGATCCTTTGTAAGAGTGGCTCTCTTTTCTCCAGGTTGACTGTATTTCTCAATGAGCTGCTCGTTAGTTAGCTCTTTCCTTAAGAACTTAGGATCTGATTTGTATCTTTCCAATTCTTCTTCAAGTCACTTCATCTCTTTAAGTAACTTCAGCTTTTATTCTTCAGCTTCCCCCTTTTGGCATCATCTGGTGATCTACCAAAGCATGTGTTTCTGTTTGGTCGGTTGATATCGTTCTTTGAGAAGCAATTACTTCCTTGAGCTGAGTTTCTAACCCGTAGATGTGATGATTCATATGCCAGTGAGCCTGAGCATGTGTTTCCCTATCTACCACGGTTGAGTCTTCAAGTTTCTGTTTTAGTAACAGAATTTTTGAAGCAGAACTTGAACTGGATTTGTGGATCATCTCTAGTCTTGCATGAACTGAGACATCTGTTCTAGTTCTATAATCGAGATATCCAGAAATATTTGATAGAAGGCCATTTTGTGCATCCTTGTGACTGAGCACAATCTTCAAGTTTTCACGAACTTTGGCCAACTCATCCTTTGTTAGGATGTCAAAAGGATCATATGTCGTTTCAGGTTAATCCTTGGGCTGAGTGATATCTTCAACAATCATCAGTTGTCGATTATCAGGTTCAACAGCTGCTTGTTGAGAGTCAGTTGTTTGATTTCCAACTGGCAACTCTTTTTGCTTTGACTTACAGTTTGCGTAGCTAGAGGTTGAGGTTGAATTTACGAATGCAAAATCGTAGTCACATTAGCTTCTTTCCTTGTATGATCATCTTTATCATCATCCTTTTTCCTTGAACTTTCTTTGGGAACAGATGATGTGGTTTATTCTCTCCTTTGAGCTAGTTCAGTAAACCTATTGAAACAGTTTTCACGAAACTCTGATATAGGAAATAGAGTATATAAATCTCCGATTTCCAGCTTCTCCAGGAGTAATTTTTCTTCAGTCTGGAGACTAGAATCACAAGAATCTTCTGGTTTAAGCTTCATCTTCATTAGTCTGACAATTTTATCAGCTTCAAAAGCTCAATGATTCTTTGAACCGATTGGTGTTGTAATTGAGGCGTATTATCGGCAAGAGTGTTTTCCTTGTAACCTCGGTTGTCGATTGTTGTTGTTCCCCCTCGATTGAGTCTTTGTCTTACTTGAGGTTCTTGGGTATAAACATCTTACAAGCGATCTTTCTTGTGTTGAGTCCGCCTTTAAGCTTGATTCCTCTGTGTTCGACTTCCTGTTTGAGACCGCAGTTTCTAACCGGCTTCAGGTTGGGAAGTTGTTCTGTTTTCTTTGTGATTTCCTTTGTAGTTGCATCTTATCTTGCTTGCTTCCCTTCCTTTAGTCTTTCTAGATAGAATTGAATGATTCCACTGAGTGTTTTCTTGATCGAAATCTACGACAGATGCTTGACCTTGACTTGAGCTCTTTGTACACTTTCTAATTTGGCTAAGTCTTTGCTTTCTTTATCTGATTGATTGCATAACCTGCCCAATTGAATTCTATTTCATCCCAAATTATGTTCATCAGATAAATATTCTCTTCGGATAGTGTACTGACTCCTTTGGATTTTACAATGACATGTTTGCTGAGCCATCTGTTGAGGTGCGTAAATTATGGCTTGAGTTTGTCAACATGACTATCAATTTGTCTTGGTTCCTTAGAGAAAGTAAGTTTCTTGAGAAAGAATCTTTTGCAAAGGTAGAGTAGTCAAATCTATTGATGTCACAGATGAATCCGTGAAACCGAACAATGACTTCATAACTCTTTCATTGACAACAATACGATATCCATGAACTGTAGTGATCAGAGAGTTTCGTACCAAACGCATATTCTCCCAAAATTGCGAAATTCCTTCCACATCACGTGGTTCGTTGAATTTAATCTCTGAAGATTTCTTAAACCAGGTTGTTTACGGATTTTTACAAATCTAACTTACTAACAGTATTGTTGCACATTTCTTCATAGATGCTATCGAGTGAAAATTCATCTAACTCTATGATCAATCTTTCTTGTATTGATTTGTGCAAGTGGCCATATCTCAGGTGTGAACAAAAAAATTGATTTTTGAGAGGAAAGGATTATGAAGAGTCGATTCTGCTTTTTAGGAAAGAGACGAAGAATTTGAAATTTGATTGAAAATAGTGTGAGCGAGGTTGAATAAATAGGTAGGATATAATGGCGGTTGAGTAGTACAACTTTTCAAATTCCATGATGGTTTGGGTAACCAATGTATGCCTTTGATTACGACGATCATGGGGTGTACACGCAATATATCTTGACAAAAAGACCTGCGAGAATTAAATGCGATATAACGGCTGCCGCTTTTATCTTGTCAATCTTTGACTTAAGTTGGTAGGATAAACCGAGATTGAAGTCAGTTTTGAGAAGTAACTTTCAGTTTTAGTAAAGTCTGTCAATTCTAGTTGATCAGTTTAAAATTTTTGATGTCAATGACTAATCTGTTAAGTGAGCGAACCCAGCATAACAAAGATTAATCCCCTTGACGAATTTCTGGCTTAACCGATTTCAACCGACTTTTATTATCCCTAATTCAGTTCTTAGTTTGGCAAATGCGCTTTGTCCAATGGCTTTGTAAAGATATCATAAACCGATCTTGATGAGTACATAAAGAAGCGTGATATCATTTTCTCTGTATGATCTCTTATGAAGTGGTGGCGCACATCAATGTGCTTTTTCCTTGAGTGTAAACTGGACTATCCCATAATCCACTTAATTCTTTGTCTAATCCATAAAACTTGAGCACAACAACTTCCAATTTGCTATGTATTCGACTTAGTAGAAGTTGAGATTGAGTTTTGCTTTTGCTAAACCATGACACAAGTCTATTTCCTAATAAGCCGACGATGTATGTCGGCGTGCTTTTCATGTCCACTTTGTATCCAAGCATAATCTGAGTCTGAGTAAGATATTAGCTTGAATTCTCCTTCTTTTGAATACCAAATTCCAACCCCATCTTTATCTTTCGAGATATTTTAATGTTCTTTTCACAAGCGTGAGATGGTTTTCCTTTTTTATTTGAAATCATGCACATACACCAACAAGAAATGATATATACGGCCTACTTGCTATAAGATAGAGTAAGCTTCCAATCATCCTTTTGTAAAGTGTTTGATCAACATCTTTTGCCTTCTATGTCTTCATCTAATCGATGTTGGTCCCCGATGGTGTAGAAATTCCAGTTGATTTTTCCATACCAAACTCTTTGATAAGTTCTCTTGTATACTTGGTTTGGTGAATGAAAATTCCATCTTCTAATTGTTTAACTTGTAATCCAAGGAAGTAATTCAATTCTCCCATCATACTCATTTGGAATTTTCTTTTCATCAAACTTGCAAATTTCTCACATAAATGTTCATCTTCCGATCCAAAAATGATGTCATCAACATAAATTTGGACAAGTAGAGTATTTTCACCATTTTTCATTCTAAACAAGGTTTTGTCTATAGTCCCTTTGATGAATCCATTATCTACTAGAAACTGAGATAGAGTTTCATACCAAGCTATTGGTGCTTGTTTTAGTCCATAAAGAGCTTTCCTTTGTCTGAAAAGTTTATCAGCTTTATCTTTGATTTCAAATCCAGGTGGTTGTTGAACATATACTTCTTCTTCAAGAATCCCATTGAAGAATGCACTTTTAACATCCATCTGGTAAACTTTGAATTTCTTATGAGCTGCAAAGGCATGAAATAGTCTGATTGCTTCTAATCTTGCAACTGGTGCGTAGGTTTCATCAAAGTCTATGCCTTCTGTTCTAATGATATTCACATGAGCTGGTCTTTCTACCAATTCCCATACTTGATTTCTTTCAAACTCATTCAGTTCTTCTTGCATAGCTAATATCCAATCTGGATCTTTCAAAGCTTCTTCTATTTCCTTAGGTTCAGATTGAGATAGAAAACATGCAATCATTGCATCTAGTTGATGTCTTGTTCGAACGCCAGTTTGAGTATCACCAATAACTTGTTCATCAGGGTGATCTCTCATCCATTGATAGGTGGGTGTTTGCATCAAAGGATCTATATTTTGTTCGATTGGTTCTTCAAGAGCTGGTTCTTGAATTTCTTCAGTTGGATCAGGAACATGTAGTTCTAGTGTGGTTTGTTGAGTAGTTGGAAACTGAGACTGATCTGGATCTGAACATTTTGAAATTTGTAGTCTTCCAATGTCAACAACAACTGATTTTGGTGAGACCGATGGCGAGGCCCGAAAGCTGGTTCTGGTCTTTCTTTAGTTGTTTCACCAGAGGAAGTTTGGTTCATCAAATACCACGTGTATTGATTCTTCATGCTTGAGTGTCCTTTTATTTAGTACTCTAAAAAGCTTTCTTTGACACTTGAGTATCCTAGAAAAATTCCTTCATCGACTTTGGCACGAAAAACATGAAGTTGATCCTTCCCATTGTTGTGTATGAAACATTTGCTTCAAAAGCATGAAAGTAGGAAAATTTTGGTTTTCTTCCATTCCAAATTTCATAAGGGGTCTTCATGCCTTTTGTTCATGAGCTCTCATATGTGTGTAACAAGCGTGTTAATCTGCTTTTGCCCAATATCTTTCATGTAGTTTTCCTTCACGAGATCATAGTCCTTCCAAACTTCTTTGAGTGTTCTATTTCTTCTTTCGGCTACACCGTTACATTGAGGTGTTCTGTGGCGACAAGTTGGTGTAAAACACCATTTTCTTCACAATATTCAATAATCACACTTGTTGAGGAATTCAATAATCATTGTCAATGAGCGAGTCATGAAGCCACTATTTGGTTTCACAAATCAACTGTGTGACAACAATAGACTTGGCTTGTCTACCATTGAATAGGGGCGCCTTTCATAGGCGAGATTTCCTTATCTAAGGAACCGGCGAGTAGTTGGTATTCATGTAGATAAACTCAAGCGAAATTTGGACTCTCGGCCGATGGCTCGTGACATGTTATTGGAAAATCCAAAGGAATCAATATATTATCCGATGATAGTGCTTATCGATGAACATAATGCGGGATGAACTAGAATTCAATTGGGCGGTTATATCATCAATCGAGATAAAGAAACAATATTTAATTTGAATTGGAAAGTGTCACGAAGCTCAAGCTAAAGGACAAATAACTCTTGGCGATTCGAGTGAAGAAATCACTCGGTGGAGTCATTCAATACTATTTGGAGAAACTCAAAGCGGGGAAGAAAGCAAGACAAAGCTGCCGGTGCAACTCTTCGTCTGAGAGGAAATTACGGCGATTGCAAGTTCAAGAAAGAACAACTTCCCAACTTTGAAGCTAAGGAAGAAAAGCGTGTCTCGGCGGAAAGTCGAACACAAAGGAGTCAAGCGGAAAGTGACTCGAAGAAAGGAAAAATCGGTTGTCAAATGTTTGTACCCAAATACTTCGAGTCAGCAAGCACCAACTAAGGGGGAACAACAACAACTGACAGCTGAAACTACATGGAAGGATATTCTTGTTGATGATACTGCTTCTCAGTTACAACAATCTCAACACCAATCAGATCGACAACTCTTGATTTTGAAGGCGATGAAGATGAAGGTCAAACCAGAAGACTCTAGTGATGCTATCTTACAAACTGAAGAAAATTTACTCTTGGAGAAACTTGAAATTAGAGACCTATATACTCTGTTGCCTATGTCGAGTTTCTTGCAAATTGCTTGATAGATTCAATGAGGTAGCTTTGACGAAGAGAATCAGCCACATCATCTATACCCAAGGATATTTTAAAGAACAAGGATGATGATGAAGATGATCATTCAAGGAAAGAAGGTGAAATGACTCTGATTTGAATCGGATACTCAACCTCAAATCCAAGCTCATAGCGTAACTCGGCAAGAAGAATTGCGATTCAAAATCGAAAAGCGACAATGAGCAAGCGGTGATGGACATGATAATCGACAACTTATGGTAATTGAAGATATCACTCAATTATAAAGTCCAAGCGGAAGACACATGATCCTTACGATATTTTGACAAAGGAGGAATTGGGCAAAGTTAATGAGAACTTGAATATTATGCTCAACCAAAGGATGCATACAATGGCCTTCAATCAAACATCTCTGGATATCTAGATTATGAGCGAGAAAACAGAGATATCTCAGTTCAATTAAGATTAGAGATGATTCACAAGTCAAGTTTAGCCTCGAAATTTTGACACTCAAAGAAAACTTGAAATCTCAACCGCATTAGATAGAAACCCATGCTCAAGCTCAACGGCATTTAAATGAGCACATCTGGCGGGTTAGAAAATCAGCTCAAAAAGTACTTGCTTCTCATCAACATATCTCGGCCGATCAAAAGGCAACCCATGCTTTGGTAGATCAATTGTATGATGCCAAAAGAGGGAAGCTCATGAAGAAAAGCTGAGGTAGTCAAAGAAAAAAGCAACGAAGATGAATTGGAGAAATATAAATCGACAATGGATCAAGGTTTTAAAGACAAAATTAATTGATGGCGATTTCGTTGAAAATCTGATCAACTTTGAAGAAATGAGCAACTCTAACCACGGGATGCATGGGTTGAAGTTTGTCAAAGATCACAATCTATCAAAGCTAAGTACAAGGACAAGACTCTTTGAAGAATCCTTGAACTACTTCTTATCTGGCGTATATCACAATATAATGATGGCTCACTATAAGAAGATCAAGAGGATTGAAGACAAACTTAAGATAAGAGGCAAAGTTGAACAAATCATAGTTTGAAAATTACTACAAGAATGATTCAGCTTTACCAAAGTTAGCTTTGTGGAGAAAATGGAAAGAAGGAAGTCAAGTGGACTATAATAAGACTTTTACTATGGAAGACTCTAAGCTAGAGTATGATTATCGTCTTCATGACAAAGAAAAGAAGTTTATCTCAGTTATACAAAAAGCACACAAAAGAGCTTAGCCTCTGGTTAAACTTACTTGAATGAAGTGTAACTATTCCAATTTTTGCATATTCTAATGAAATCCAGTTTCCCAGTTTTACCTTGTTTTGATCTTTAAGCTTTTCTTTTTAGGAGAGTTTTGGCATCATCAAAAGGGGGAATTATTGGAAATAAAATTTATGTTTTGATGATAATTCATCATATTTATTCAAAGTATTATCTTAACCCCATTGATGAAGTTTTGAAGCTATTTGTTATAGTGAAAGGCTAAAAGATGTCTAGAAGCGAATGTATAGGATTTACTAAAGTCGATAATTGTCTAGGATTACATCAGGACAAGCGTGTAATAGTTATAGTATCGTGGCCCAAGCTGAAGTCATTTAGAAAGTGGAAATCATCAAGATAAACAAAGCTGACAAAGCGACTCAGACTACACCAATATGGAATCGAAGAAGATAAGTTATTTGAGGGACACAAACTCGGTTGGCTTATATAGAAGATTGAAGAAGCGAGGTTCAAACTCGGTTGATGAAGAAGCGAGGTCACAAACTCGGTTATAGAAGATTGAAGCGAGGTTCCAACTCGATTTACATGTCGAGGCTGTAAAGTTAGAATTGAAGCAAGTTTATGGTGACCTAAAGCGACTTTATGGATCTTGTATGAAGACCTAAGAGTCATTAGGACAATGAACTCTTAGATAATTTTTGGAAATGTGTACTCGATTAAGTCAATAATAATCGGATGAAAAATTTGAATCTTGATATTTGAAGAAGTGTAAAATCTCGAGTCAATGCTCCAAGTCAAGAAATCTGGCCCGACATACTTAGTATAAAGCGTCACAGAAACTCGGTTTTATAAGTCGATCATCCACCAAAGCGATAAATACGATCGAGCGTTGTAAATGAAGCAATGTTATTGGATAAAATCTTGACACATCGAAGCGGTCATAAAATATAGCCGTTATAAGGTAGCCGTTGATACAATTCAAATTCAAAGTAAATGAATGTTGGACCTTACAATATAGCTAGAGGACTTTGCACCAAGGATTAAATATAAGAACACAAGAAGATAGAACAACATCTGAGATCAACAAGCATTTTTGTGTGCTTGTCTCGTTCATTTGAATTGCTATCATATACTGTGCTAACAAGATCATATCTAGAAATCTTCCAAGTGTTCATGCTACACAAGATTTATTAAGAATCATACACTTAGAAGAACCACAAACAAGAATCAATTTATTGATTCTCAAGCCAACTTTATTCTTAATCAAAGGTTGATTGTGAAGCAAACCGGAAAAGTTTGCCAAGGGCTGATTGTCACGATCGAATTGGGTAGTTGTGTTTGTAGTAGTAGGTTCAGGAAGAGGCATACTAACCCTTCA